>WOXC01004803.1:0-600000 GCA_011680675.1 Gymnobelideus leadbeateri | reverse complement strand
ATCTCTAGTGTTCGAGGGAAAAAGCCACCATCATCACCATGGCGCCTATCACCCCGACGTTCTGCTGATGTCTCAGACCAATGCACACTGTAAGTGTGAGTGAGGTCCAGAGGCTCTTCAGGCCGTACCACATCCAGGCTATGGGGCTTGACATCACGGACTGAAACATTGGCAAAGACAATTCGGTCCCCGTGGAACTCAAGGTGAAAATCCAGGTGAGTCCAGAGTCCTATCTTGTGACTATGTGGAAGGAAACCACTCTCTTCCATGTAGCCCACAAAGCCACGAATTGGCAGGTCATCCACCACAAACTCAAAGTAGTATAATTCTTCAATGGCCTGGCGCAGCCGCTCAACCTATGAAAGACAGATAGGATTGGACAAGATCTTCTCAGGAAGGGTGGAGGGAGAACTTGATTAGACGATAATCAGTTCATTCTCCTGAGGATCCTCCAGAGTAAAAATGACCTTATGGTTTTAGGACTAGAAAGAAAGAAGACAAGAAAAAATGGAGGCCATGTGGTCTGAATCCTGCCCTAAAGCAGGATTTGCTATAGAGGATATGTGGAAGAGGGTTGATATGAAGAAAAGGAAATATCTGACAGCAAGGCAGCAGAGTGAATAGAGTGATGAATCTGGAGCCAAGAGGAACTGAGTTCAAATCTAGTCTCAAACACTTACTAGCTGTGTGACCCCGGACAAGTCACAAGACTGCTGTCAGCTTCAGTTTCCCCACCTGTAAAATGTTGATAATAGCACCTACCTCCTAGGGTTGATGCAAGGATAAAATGAGATATTTGTAAAACCCTTTGTAAACTTTAAAATATTATGTACATGCTAACTATTACTATTGGATGAAACTATCTAAGGATGAAAGACAAAACCTTATTGTAAAAAAAAAAAAAACCCCAACCCAAAACAAACCCAAAGCCCAGCAGCATGGTAAGGCAGAAAGACCAGCAAAGTGGTTGAGTGGAAGTCTCTGACCCTCATCTTCATCTGCAAAACTGGAATAAAAATTCTTGCCCTCCCTACTTCCTAGGGTGGTTGTGAGGGAAACCACTTCGAATATGCTATGAAAATGTAAGGCACAATTTTACCCAGGGAAGAGGTAAGCTTGTGACCCCCACAGACATGCTGACCTGGGCAAAAGTTAACTGCATCTGGCAGAGAGTGCGCTTCTCAACGTTCTCCCTGAAGCGGATCTGATACATGGATTCGGCCATCCGGTCTCCGTCCAACACTTCCCCCAGGCTGAGGCTCTTGTGTCGGATCTTTTCGGGGCAGCAAACAGGCAGCTGGTAGTAGTGGTAGGTCTCCTGGGGGTTGTGGTAAGGCCCCACCTTGTTGACATACAGCATAACAGGGTCTCCAGGCTGATAGTGGGTCTCAGCGGTTCCCCCAGGAATGTGGCCAGAGCCCAGGAGCAGCAGCACTGGCATCCACAAGCAGGGCCCGCCCTGAAAGGCATCCAGAGCTGTCATCCTGAAGGCAGCCTGACCTGGCGGGAGAGTCACCGTGTCACACAAGCCCAGCCTGGCCCTCGCTTCCCCACCGAGCCCCGGCACCTGGTGGAAGGTGGCCCCTTCCAGCTCTAGGTTCCGGATCCATCATCACTCACTGCCTGCGTGGGCCCGAGGGGGCTCACTTCACTTCCCCGGGCCTCAGTTTCTTCATTTGTAAAAGAAGGAGGATGGGCTAAATGACCTCTAAGGTCTCCTTCCAGCTCAAGTGTATGGTTCTAAGTGGTCAGATCCTCTGTCCGGTCCCGAAGGGCCCCGCCCCCAGCCTGTCAGAACGCCTCTCTCAGCCTCCCTCCCCACTCAGTTCCAGGCCCAGTTTGCTGCCAGGACAACTAAGCGCGCGACCCCGGATGCTCCCCAGGCAGCCCAGCCCCGCCGGCAGCCTACGCGCCCCGCCCCCGCTCCGTTTCTATGGAAACTTCAGGGGCTCTTAGTTCTCCCGCCTCCCCAGGCCTGGGGTCCTCACCTAAGGTGGGAGGGGTGACCGAGGCGGCGCCGGCGGCGGCCTCAGTGGGCCCCTTAGCAGCCCACGGGCTCTTGGTTGGGGTCTTTCTCAGAGCAGCGGCAGCGGCGCTGGAGAGGTCCTGATGTCCAATGGACCCCTGGGCTCGGGGCTGACCCAGGACCCGCCTGTTTTCAGCAGCTACCCTGGCTGCAGCTTTAAACGGGATTCGACATCCTTCTCTCCCACCTCCGCCCCCAGCCACCCGTGGCAACGCCTCCCAGGAGAACTATCTAGTGGCCAAGCAGGCTTGCCACTGACCCCGGGGAAGGGTTCTTCCGGCAAGCTTTGCGGGCAGCCCAAGACACGTTGAGATTCCAGACTTCCGCCCACAGAGGGCGGGGACTTCACACGCCGCCGCAGCCCGTCGAGGCTTCCGGAGCCCGGGATGAGCCACGCCCCCTCGCTGGGCTTTAAAGGTTCACGCCCCTGACCAGGAGAGGCATGGCGTGCTCTAGGCCCTAGATCACCTTTCTTTACTTTCAGGGTGCTGCTCCCACGGGTTAGCGTCGCGTCAGCATGTAGCTTCTCTGCACCAAGATTTATGGTAGGGACTCCAAAAGCCCCCCAGGCCAAGCCGCTCCAACCCCTGGCACTTCTGGCATGCCTGTCAGGGTTGGGGTTCGATGCATAGAGGATGGTCAAAGGAGGATAAGGAGGGGAACCAGGAGAGAGTTATTGCTCAGACGAGGAAGCCGAGCCCCAGAGAGGTTAAGGGACTCGTAGCAAAGGCTGGATTTGTGCCCGGATAGACTTTACTCCAAATCGAGACCACGCACTGTCGAGGTTCAGAGTGGGAGAGCTGGTTCAGTTTTGAAAGAATGCAATCAGACCTCGTCTTTAGCCAAAGGGAGCTTTATTGACTCAAAAGCATGCAGGCCTGAGACTTAGCAGGGAGCTAAACAAAGGCATTGATACAGGACAAGGACCACACTTACATAGACAGAAAGCTATACAGCCTGTAGGATGATAATGTAATTTTAGGGTTTCTAAAGGACGTTGGAGATTTAGGGACAAGATAAATCTTGCAAGTGATTATCATTAATATCATATTTTAGCCAAAGTCTGAATTAATCAAACAAACTGCTTTGGTTGATTTTAAAATGCCTTTCCCTGTGTTAGCAACTTTAAAGACCAGAGGTGAGATTTCCCTTATCTTGGGACTTATTCCACATGAGAGCAAAACAGACATCCTGAGACTATAAAATGTAAATAGGTCCTGCTCTGGTCATTGTCAATTTGCATTTACAACCAAGGAACTCTGTTTCACATATAGATGGCAACAAATAGAAGTCATAAAGTTTTGTGACATGGCCATCCTGAATTGGGATGGCTCTAAAAATGTATAAAAAATCTTGTGATTTCTCAGTTCTTTAGTCAGGACTTTTGTCTTGCACTCCTAGTGCAAGTACTAGCCTTAAGGGAATAACAAATTATGAATAAATAATGTAATTTTTATATTACTATTTGTTTGTCTCCTCTAACCAAACTTTTTGTAAAGGTCGACACAAGATAAGGGAGACAAGGGAATTTTTATGGGGGAGTGGGAAGGAGACAAGGAACTTTATGGTTCAGGATAAGGGGAAGGTTTGTGGTATTGCAAGCTAAGGGACTTTAGGATGCCAGGAAATGAGCAACTAACCCTTAGGGCACCTCTGTATTTTAGGGTACCTTTAGAAGATAAACCAGGGAAAGGGCAACCCAACCTTTAGGGCACTTCTGTATCCACATCAGCACCTTTGGATCTAAGCCTCTGTGGAGCATTCACTGGAAAAACCTTTGGGAACCTACTAGTGTCAAAAAAAAAAAAAAAGGAATTGTGCCAAGCCCTCCCCTACCTCCAGTACCAGGATTGTCTGCTAATAAAGTAGCTTGATAAATGTACGGCAATACAGAATATAAGGAAACAAAAAGGGTGGGAACCAGAGGATGGGAGAGACAGAGAGATCTGTGTAAGAAATCTATTGTGATTTATAGAGGTGGGCGTTGGAGAAGGAAAATGGGGGCAAACTGCCTAGAAATCCTAAGCCAAATTCTCCTTCACCTTAACCATCTTTACCAGAACTCTTCTCCCTCAAAGGTCCTGGGGACTGCTTCCTTCAGGCCTCTCCTAATCTACGGGAACAAAACCTGGTACCTAGGGAAAATGGTTATTTAGGGTATTGTGGGTCATGGGTGGGGTGAACAGATTCTCTCACTTTAGCACTTAATGTCCAGAGAGGAAAGACTACCAATACCACCACCACTGCCATCCCCAATTCAAATACCATCAAAATAGCTGGGGGGGGGGGGGGCGGGGAGAGAGGGGCATTGTGCATCATCATTTCATGCCTTAAATTCAAGGGAGGAAAAGACTTTGGAGGAACTCACACTGGGTAGGTAAAAAGAGAAATATGGGAGACAGGAAAATCCTCTTTGATACAGTCTAACTCCGGTTGTCCTTTAACTCTTGTTACAAGAAACAGCTTTGTTCAGAGAGAAGGACCCTGTGGCACAAACACCCTCAGGCACTAGGTATTTGCCCTGAGGAGAACTTGAGACTTTTCTATAAAACTCAAACCACCCACAGGACTTCCATTCCCACTATTCCTGGAGATAAACAGATGCTAGAGTGTAACTCTTTATTAGGCCACTGTTTGGGGATGGAGGAAAACACCCTATTTACCTGTATACATCCATCCTTCTCCAGCCCTAATCCACACATACTGCTTCAGAAGGTTTCCTAAACAAATGACAGCTATTACAGACCAACCAAGGGTTGGAGACAGAATCATCCTGATCTCCCCTCTGTACATAAGGAGAAAGCAAGACTACCCTCTGAGATGAGTGAGGCTTCTTAGATTCAACTGTGGGTTCTATCCCTCTTCCTGCCTAGGATTATTTCCTTTCTAGTGACTTCCTCAACCAAAAGATTGGAGAAGAACTAGAGGATCTCCTCACTGTAATGATCTCTAGTCAACTACCCATTTTCTGGAACTGGGGATGTGACCAGCATAAGAACTTATGGCTCAAGGCCCAGCAGGGACAGACTATTTTAGTGAAGGATTTACATTTTACCTGATGATTTATACTGTAATCTGTATGTGAGGTTTTCCAGCAGAGAGGAGATAGAAGGGGCCAGCTGCTCTTGAAGAAAGTTAAGAGTAGAAGGGACCCAAGACATCATGTTATCTAACCCCCTCGTTTTATAGCTGAAGAACTTAAAACCTCAAGAAGGACAATTAAATAGCAAAGTCAGGACTTGCTACTCCATTTTGCTGATTCTTAAGACCACTGCTCTTTTCACTGCACCTCACAGAGATTCCTTGCTGTGGAAGTCCTGTCTGTCCAGAAGATAGTCCTGTCTCTCCCGTACAGTTCTGCAACAGCCTTTATTCCCTCCCCAGCCCCCTTGAAATGACTGACATCTGGGTCATTATAGACTATCATGAACCTGACACAGAAGTAAGGATCTATGGAGGTATCTCACCTGGAGCTGGGGAAGGACCCTGCAGGTTTCTAAGCCATGCTCCCTCGAGGTGGAGAGCAGATTGTGATGTGTGCGGAACATGGGAACGGGGGGATTCCGTAACCAGGAGGAGGAAGAAGGAACAACAGCTACTGGAGACAAAAAGAGCAGTCCACCCCTCCTCCTTCCTCTCCCTCTCCAGTTCCTAATAGAGAACAGAGCCCTGTGGCCCCAGCTGGGGTAAACATACAGGCAAGCATTTGGAGGCCATCTTTATTTTGGCACCACAGCCCCCAACGGCTAAAGGCGTCAGCCTCCCTGGACGTCAAAGGCGTCTCAGGTGAACATTCCCCTCTACCCGTCAATGTTATTACTAACAAGGGTCGAGGGGATATCAGCTCGGCATCAAAACAACCAACATCAACCAATGTGACCCACCGCTCTGTCATGGAAGAATATGGCTATGATGTAGGCAAGGTGATTGGTAATGGCTCTTACGGCACAGTCTATGAGGCCTACTACACTAAGCAAAAAGTCCATGTTGCTGTCAAGATCATCTCCAAAAAGAAAGCCTCTAAGGATTATCTTAACAAGTTCCTGCCCTGTGAGATCCAGGTGGGGATGGGAGAGGGAGAGAGAGGCAAGAGTTTGGAGGGTCAGGCTACTGGGGCCTTCATGAAGATGGGGCTAGGTGACCTAGAGCCCCCGTGCAAAATAGGGCTGAACCTTATCCATGATCCATTCATTCAACACATAGTCATTAAGCCATTCATAGTCATTAAGCCATTCTAGATTTCCTGATTCCAAGACCAGTATTCTGTTCAAGATAACCATGCTGCTTCCCTCAAATGCCATCTCCAGGAAGCCTCTCCAGTTCCCAATCAGCAATGACCTTGCCACTTATACCTCCCATAGAATTTTGTTTTATACCACACTAATGTACTTCTCATAGATGAGAGAGTGCCTTATTTTTTTTTTTTGACCTTACTCAGTATCGGGATGACATAAACATAGATAACCATAATAACGGCTGTTTTTGTTTTTTTGTTTTTTTTTTGCTTTTTGGAGGGCAATGACTTGCCCAAGGTCACACGGCTAGTTTTTGTGTTAAGTGTCTGAGGCCAGATTTGAACTCAGGTCCTCCTGACTCCAGGGCCGGTGCTCTACTCACTATGCCACCTAGCCACCCCTATGGCTAACATTTATATAGCACCTACTATGTGCCAGGAACTGTGCTTACTGCTTCACAAATATAATCTTATTTAATCCTTACAACAACCTTGGTAAGTAGGTACTCTTTCTCATTTTTACAGTTGAGGAAACTGAGGCAAACAGGTTAAGTGACTTGCCCAGAGTCACATAACCAGTGTCTGAGGTTGGATTTGAACTCAGGCTTCTTGTCTCTAGACCCAGTGCTATATCCACTGTGCCGTCTAGGATAGCTGCCCCTATAATGTATGGTATTACATAATAAATACATCATTACCTGACTGGGGAACATTGGATTTGGAACTGAGACCTGAATTCCAATCTTGTTTTTGATGCTTCTCAGTGTGACCCTGTACTGACTGCTTAATCTTTCTGACATTAGGTTTATTTGTAAAATGGGGATAACCCAAACCATAGTGTTATCCTTTAGAATGTTGTTATGAAGATCAGGTGGGATGATTATGCAAAGTGCTTTGTCAATATTAATGGATGTTGATTATATTATTGAGGAGGATTATAAAGGATGGGTAGGAATTCAACTGGACAACATCAGGAGGGAATGGGTTATGGGGTAGAGAAGAGCATTATAGGCCCAGGGAGCACTGGAGAGGGGAGGGCACATGGCTTTTGGCAGGAGACAACTAATTTGACTGGAGCGTAGAATGAACAACAGAAATTTGAGATGAGAGTGCTAGGGTGGTGTCTTGAATGCCAAAGGAGCTGGAATTTTGCTCAGGAGGCAATAGGATCACTTAGGATTTTTGAGCAAACTACTAAATCTATGAATATGGATTGTTATTCTGACAGTGATATGAAGGCTAGGTTATGGGGAAGGGGAAAATGGATGCAGAAAGACCTATTAGGAGGCTATTTCAGGAGTCTGATAGGGTGATAATATATCCCACTTGTACTAGAAAAATGGCAATAGTAATAGAGAAGAGGGAATAAATCCAACAGTGTTGTAGACATGAAATCAAAATGATTTAGTAACTAATTGGATATGAAAGGTGGGTGAGAGAGAAGCATGGGAGAGAACACCAAAGTTATGAACATGGATGGCAAGATGAAGAGTAAAACCACAGGCTCAAACAGTGGAGTCAAAAGAAGGGGGTTTAGAGGAAAAGATACTAAGCTTAGTTTTAGACATGTTTAATGTAACATGGGGCATTCTGGTGGGGATGCGCAGGAGGAGCTCTTTGCAGAGAGGCTATGGTTGAAGCCTTGGGAGAGAACGAATTTGGCAAGAAAATGGGAGACGAAAAAGAGAAGAGGGTCAAGGAGAGACCTTGGAGAAAAATACACATTAAGAGGTTAGGAAGAGATGTTGACAAAATCAGAAGCAGTTAGGATAGGTAGAAGGAGGAGCAAAGGATGGTCTCTGAATCCAAGGTAGATGAGAGTGTATAGTAGGAGAGGATAGTCAATCTGGCCAAAAGCAGCAGCGAGCTGAGGTGGGTATAGACTGAAGTAACCATTGTATTTGCTGATATGTAGGTGGTGACTTGAGAGGACAATTTCAATAGCAAGTTTGAGATGGAAGGAAGCCTGATTGCAAGGGGTTGAAGAGAGTGATGAAGCAGAGGCATTTGGTACAAATTGCACTGATCCCAGGTAGTGTCCACTCCTCTCTCCTATGCCAAAAGGAAGAGAGCCTAAAATACTGACACGGACCAATCAGCTCCCCCTACAAACTATTTGACTGTTCCACAGTGTTAGATTGCCTGAGTTGGAATCTTGGCTTCACCACTTACTGGCTGTGTGACCTTGAACAATCATCTCACATTTTTTACCCCATTTCCTCATTTGTAAATGATACCTTCCCTCCCTCCTGGTTTTATAAGGTTATTTTGAGATTCAGATAAAGTCCAGGTAGGTTAAAGGCTTTGTAAACTATAAAGTCTTATATAGACAAAAGGAATCACTGTTGTTAATAACTTAGCTATGATGGGAAGGAAAGGATTGAAAGTCAAGCCATGAGCCCTCCTCTGCCAGGTCTGATGAACTCCCTTCCTTGGGACCAGGTAATGAAAATCTTGCGGCACAAGTATCTAATCAACTTCTACCAGGCCATTGAGACCACATCTCGTATGTATATGATCCTAGAGCTGGCTCAGGGGGGCGATGTTCTTGAGTGGATCCAGCGCTATGGGGCCTGCTCTGAGCCCCTTGCCGGCAAGTGGTTCTCCCAGCTCACCCTGGGCGTCGCTTACCTGCATAGCAAGGGCATCGTGCACCGGTGAGGGCACTGCCATCTGGGAATTTTTGACTCCCCTATCTTTTTTGACACTGAACTCCCATCTCATCATTCTCCCCACAACTAGGTCAGTCTTTCCTTCTCCATTTCAATAATCTGTTTAAGGCGTTTAGAACCCTTTGTGTCCAGAATACTATACAGAGTAGCTCTATGTCCCCCAAGCCTCTTGCCCTCTGATAGCCATTCTCCTAGATCTGGCCCCTCCCCCCCCATAACCCTAAGCCCCAACTCATTTTTCCCAACTCCATTCCCCTACCTCTATCCTCTGACCCCTGACCCTCTAGCTCCCAGCCTAATACTAACCCCTCTCCCCAGCCCCTGCCTGACCCCCAGGCCTTCTGCCGCTGGCAGGGACCTAAAGTTGGAGAACCTGTTGCTGGATAAGCGGAAAAATGTGAAGATCTCTGACTTTGGCTTTTCCAAGATGGTGCCAACTGGCAGCCAGACCCAGCAGAAACCTTCCCAACACCTCATGGGCTGCTTTTCCCACCTCAGCCAGACCTATTGTGGTAGTTTCACCTATGCCTGCCCAGAGGTCTTGCTGGGTTTGCCCTACAACCCTTTCCTCTCTGACACCTGGAGCATGGGCGTCATTCTCTACACTCTGGTTGCTGCCCATCTACCCTTTGATGACACCAACCTAAAAAAGCTGCTTCGAGAGACCCAGAAGAAGGTCAACTTCCCAGCTAACTGCCCTGTCTCTCAGGAGTGCAAGGTGCTGGCCCCCCGGGAGGGCTGGGGCCCTTGGGCTGACCCTTAGAAGGTGGGATACACATCTAAAAGGGACCGTAGCAGGCTCGGGGGAAGGCTCCATTCACTTTATATGCCAGGATCTACTCCAGGAACCTCACTTCCTTCCATTGGACCCATGCCCAAAGCATTAGGGAAGGCCAGTGGATCTCTCCCTCTGGATGAGAAATTAGTTGAGTACAGGAAAACCTAAGCTTCCATTGCTTCAAGGCAGAGGAGGCTATTGTCAGTCCCTCTTCCAAGGGTCCTGATGCCTCCCTGCACTCATCCCCTACCCAAGCATTAATTCTGGGCATATTCTGAGGGAATTCCAATCTAGTCCTCTCCCCACGGTAGTATTATGGGCAGCCCTGCTTCTTTCTCAAATCCAGATGCTGCCATTGCCTGGGCAGCACAATTCAGGGCAAGCTCAGCCATGGACTCTCTCTCCCCTGTCCCAGAACCTGATTCACATGATGCTGCGCCAGGCTGTCAGTCGTGCTACCATCCTGGACATCCTCAAGGACCCCTGGGTGCTCAAGTTCCAGCCAGAGCGGCTAAACCACGAAATCCAGATGCTAGAGGTCCTGTGTCTACCACACAACTCCAACACTTCCACCTTACGCCCTCCTGTGGCTGCAAGTTGAGTAGGACTGGGGAAGAAGTCAGGAAGAGGGGGTTAAGGCAGAAAGGGGGGAGCAGGACTCCTCCTATCCACTTATTTTTTTTAATACAAGAAATCTAATTCCCATTTAGTTTTATCAGCAGGGGGAAATGAAATTATTTCCCGAGGGAAAGCTTGGAAAGAGTCACTTCTAGACTGTTATAGAGGTTGGCCTCCATCTGTACTCTGCAAAGTATTTTAAACTTAAATATTGGACTATGCTTTCTTTTAAGAAATGTGCGTACGGGTTGGGGAGGAGATGGGGAAAAAGAAGTGTCTTGGTTCTGCTTATCTCCTCCTTCAAACTTTTAAAAGGTGCTGACAACCTGTGAAAGGGAGAGCTGTCAACTTCCTAGGTGTTCCCTTCTTATTATTTTATGTTACCAAAAATGGAAAAAGGGAGACAACCTGTGGGCTTGTCTTAGGATCACAGAACCAAATTTTGAGCTGGAAAGGATATAGTCATTGGTTCTAGTCTGGTACCCTCATTTTACAGATGAAGAAACTGAGGTCCAGAGAGGTTAAGCAACTTCCCCAAAAGTCACAGAGGTAGCACGTGGCAGAGCCAGGATTCAAACAGAGGTCCTCTTGACTCCAAATACAGCCCTCTTAGTAAAAGGGTAATTATACTGTAGAAATTCTGTGGCAGTGTACTAGAAGAGTTTGATCAGCTATGGCGCTGTCCAGTTATATTTTATAGATCAATACAAAACACTCACCTGATAAACACAGTGAGGAGGCTTAGGAGATCCTACAAAGCCCATTCACCCTTTCTAAATAAAGAGACTGAAACAGGGACCTGAAGTAGGCACCCAGGGGCTGACAAGACATGGCAGACAATGGGGATCCATCTGCCCAGTTTTATTGAGAATAAGGGCCTTTGTAACAGTTTCTAATGAGAAAAATGGTCCTGGGACTTTTCTCTTTCCTCCCACCTTCAAACTCCCCCCCACCAAAAAATACCCAAAACAACCCTACTCCAGAGGTGTGCAAGTCCCTCAGGAAGGGTTAGACTACTACCCTCACTAGAGCCTCCTGAGCTTTAAACCCTTCAGCTCAGTACATTGGCACTTGGGGAAAAAAAGAGGAGAATTCGATGGAGTTTCAAGAACATCAAGGCATTCTCTTCAGGATACCCAATCAACTAATTGCTTCAGTACCTTTTCCTCATCAGCCTTGGAAGCTAAGGGGAAAAGAGACAAAGAAAAGAAGGGTTAAGTTCCCCAGAATTCTCCAACCTGCCCTCCCTGTGATAACTGAAGGTACCATGAACCAACTTTCCCATCACGGATCTTAACATGAGGCCACTACCTCTCTCAAGACAGGAGGAGTTGCTATGACCCTTCCCACAGCCAAGGTAGTACTCAGGGCTGTTCCTCTGGCCAGGTAGAGAGAGTTCTTAGTACCTGCACTGGCGGGTAAATCAGAAGAGGGGACATCAGGAAGCGTGGCTGGTGCTACTTCTTCATCCTCTTCCATTTTCAGTAACTCTTCATTCAATTTCTCCTGCTCTAGTTCTTCTAGTTCCTCCAGCAATTCATCCTGGAAATGGAAAGTCCAAAATTTTATCAGGAAATCCTGTACAGCCAAGAATCACTGTAAAGACCCAAGGCTTCAAAGTCTACTCCCCAACAGCCTCACAAATCCCCTACTACTACACCTGGATTCCCTCTACAATCCTCAATACGACCTCCATCCAATTACCTCATCCACATCGTCCCCAAAGCCCACAGGGTGAGAAATGGCATCAGAGATTTGCTGGGCTATTTCCTGCTGCTCTGTGATGTCAAACATCAGCTCATCCACCTTGTTGATGTCCCTGTGGAGGTATAGGTAAAGAATTAGGGCAGATCTTGCCTTTCATCCTGTGGTGGAAAAAAGCCATTCCTTCCCCCTGAAGCCTCATGTCTTGATGGGCCTAACATTCCATGGCAAAGGGAACCAAGAGAAGTCTGCAGATGGGTGGGAACATGTTGCAAAGAAAGGATATGTAGAATCTCCCTTGTTGAGAGGGTTTTTTTAATTTTAAGAATCAGGTGTTCTAGCCTGCTCCTTTCCCCCATGTGTCTTAAACAGGGGAAGAGAATGCTTTGAAGTAGGGAATTAGATAACCTGTAGAAGATTCTATGATCCTACAAAGAAAGGAATATGAACCTGTGTCCAAGCCATTCTTTCCCTAGTGTCTGTGCCCATGTCTGTCCTTCCCCCGTACCCACATGTCCTGGTGGGCCTTGCTCATGGCACGGGCAGCCAGCCCCATGGTTCGAAGCACTTCAGCATTGGTGGTGGCATTCTCAATGGCTTCACGCTGGAATTCCAGGGTAGATAGAGTCCCATCTGTCTGTGCCAGCTGTTGTTCCAATCTCTTCTTTCTGCGAAGTGCCTGCAGTGCAGCTGACCCAGCCCACAGCCCACCCATCAGTGCTAGAAGCCCCCAGGCTCTTCCCCCTCCAATGGTTCTGTCCTCTGTACCTTTCCCCTAATACCTCTCTTGTTCTTGGTCCCATGTTTCTTGGCTGTCTGAAGTTCCTGCTGGATCTTTTGCTCTAGAAACTCCTGCTTCTTGATCAATATCTTTTCTGTCTCCCGCAATTTCTGAATTGCCTCTTCAGGGCTTGGGTCCTTCTCCTTCTTCCCTGCTGGGTCCAATGAAGCAGGGAGCAGTGTTGAGTAAGAGAAGCTATTCCCAATCACTTTTAGCTCCCAGTTCCCATAGGCCACAGCTGGAGAAGGGGCCTTAGGCCCCTTCTTTTCAAGCCAGAGAATGTGCGTTGGATGGGAGAGGGTGGTGGTGGGATCAGGGGTCGTAAAGAGAAGCCCTAGTCCTGACCCAATTAAGAGAGAAGTCTGAGCCAGGTAAGAGTCCAATGTGGCCTGAATATTCCCTACTTAAGAGTTAGAGGGCAAAGTGGGGGAAAGGAGTGTATTTCCAGGAGATCTCTGGCTGGGGGATCCTAAGCCTGCTGGTGCAAGGGTTAGGGGGTGCTTCCTTCATATCATCTTGGGTTTGGATGACTTTTCTACCCTCCCAAGCATTTATCCCAGGCCCCAAAAGCAGGTCTCCAAAGCCAGGCAGCCACACCTCCATCTACTTGGAGGCAAGGTTCCTCCAAGGCTTACCCCTGCCAAAGAGTGTCCTCAGGCCACTCATCCTGATTGCTGGATCCCTGAGGAGTCCTGATGAATCCCCAAACTTGGCTTTGGCCTCCCCCAGCCCTTTCCACTTCCGCCTTTCCCAATGGACCAGCCCCTCCTGCCAGCCCTGGCCAATCCCAGTCCAAGGCTCTGGCTCATCATCATAGGGAGTCTCCAGCCCGGAAACCTGGGAAAGTGTGCCCAGACCAGCGTGTTTGTCACATGACAGGAATCACCTGACTAACCTCCCCCAATGTTTTAAAGGGCCCCGTCTGCTTCCAGGACAGTCACTGAATGGAAAGCACTGTCTGTCCCAGGAGGCAGAGCAGGAGGAGTCTGGAGGTCGTTGATTTAGATGTGACAGGGCTTTCACCTAGTCTGAGCCCTTTTTTTGGGGGGATGAGGAAACTGAGGGCGGCAGCTGAGGTGGAAAGTCTTGGGTCTGAACCTTCCCTCCCTGGGACCCTGCCCCAGGGCCTCATGCTCATGACACCTGCCAGATCACTGTTCAGGCCCTTCCCAGCTCTGCATTTCTACCTCTTCAATGGCCACAAGAGATCAAACCATTTGCCCAAGGACAGGAACCCATGTACTCTAAACTCAATCTCTTGCTTCCCCACCTTGGGCAGACACAATCCTAGAGGGGCCCAGGCACCAGGCTGGCATGCACTGAGCCTTTCCCAAGTTGCCAGATCCCTTTCCTCCAGGGAGGAGGCTTTTGTAGAGGCAAGAGAAGGAAGTACAGAAGTATATCTTAGGAAGTTTTATTTGCCATGAGAAAGGGATATTGTAACACACAAAGGAACAGACAGCAATGGGAATCAAAGCGTGGAATCAGTCCTAGGCAGTATGGTCGGTCCATATACATGAGGACTTACACTAAGGGAAGGGTCTTGTATGCTCACACACAAATGTTCTATACAATTCACAGATGACGTGAAAATGCATTCCTCATTCTTGTTCTCTCCCTGCTGGGATCCATGGCCAGGGCTCCCAACATCTTCAGGGCTTAATCTGAGAGTTTTATCTCAAGACTTTGCAAATGTTTCCAGGCCTTTAGTCAGAGTGTGCAGATTCATTTCACTCTGGACATGAATACAGGTGACACCTAGGAAAGAATGACATTTTATGAGATTAGTCTTACCTCTTTGCCATTCTGAAACCACTTAGCTGGCATGCAAACAAGCCATCCCCAAGCCTACTCTCACCCCATGTAAAAATATATCTAAAGCCCCTTTCCACCCAACAACATCATTCAGTACCCAGTTTGCTGACATCTATAATGTTCCGCTTCTCATCATCAAAGAAGATCATTTCAGAGTAGGGGATACCACTCTTCTGCTGCAATCTGAGTGGAACAGGACTGTGTGAGGACAGGGGGGTAAGTGCCCCACTCCCACCATGCCTGTCAGGTAGATCCAGTCATATTTTCTCTTCCTTTCTTCTCATCCCTGAGTACCTCTGAAAGTGTGTGACCTTGCAGCCTGGATAGATTTCCTTGTGTGCAAAATATTTAGTGAGGTCAAAAAGCTCCAAGAGCTGATTGGCTCCTTGAATCTCACCGGTCCTAAGTTGAAGAAACAGGAAATGGTTAGAGGATAGAATTAAGTCAGAGATACAAAGGAGACTTGGAAAAAGCAACAGATAAGGAAATTAGGAATGCTAAAATGCAAAGTTGTACAAATTAATATCTATTTTTGAATTATTAGCCTCTCAAAAATTTGTAATGTAGTTGCAACACTTGGAGAGGTTCCCCTCCCCCCAGAACTACAATATCTGACTGGAACCAAGAAAGAATTTTGAAGGTGCTTTCACAGCTGCCAAAACAATCTTCTTAATGTTTTAAAGGAGACAATACAGATTCCTTAGTGTTTTATTTCTAGCCATAGGCTCTTGTGACCTTTAGAGCGCTACCCTTTTCTAGACCCATTTGCCCCTTTTCAGTATTTCATTTTACTTCTTCTACGCATGGTATATCCCTAGCATGTCACATCACTAGTTTTTTCCCACTTTCAGCTTGTACTCCCCCTCCTCAATGTTATTTGGCCATTAGACATGGAGTACAAATGCCTCTAGGAAAATTAAGAGTAACAGAAAGAGGACAATGGAGGGATATGTGGTGGGGTGTGAGCAGGCTGAAGCACAAAATCACATATATGTTATACATGAGGAACTCTGAAGAAATAGGAGAAGACATCACCAAACAACAATGTGATAGGTAGAGAAGAGGGGCTGGTCACATGGAAGGAACAAAGTGACAGGTGGGCAGCCTGAGTGTTCTACTGGTACTCTTTTGATATCAGGAGAAAGTCTTAGTGTTCAAGTACCACATCTGCCACATATTGGCTGTGTGACTCTGGGCAAATCACCAAACCTTTCAGGGCTTTAAGTAATTCTTTAAAACTACAAGTGCTATTTTTTAAAATTATATTTTATTTTAAAATCTGCATCTTCTCCTTCCCACACACACCCTTTAAGAAAGCAGGAAAAATAAAACCTGTTATGTATAGTCAAACAAAACAAACATCTGCATTAGCCATGGCCAAAAATAATAAGTTTTAATCTGTACTCTGAATCTGTCACCTCTGTCCGTAAGCAGGTTTTATCTTGAGTACTCTGGAGTTGTGGTTGGTCATTGTGTTGATCTGACTCCCTAAGTCCCGACTGGTAGAACTCTGCTGAGAGCTCTATGTAAGTGTGAACCCCATCCATTCTCTGGCATGCAATATCTTCTCAGCTTCACTTTTCAGATTCTTTCTCTGCCCTTGAAGCTCAGATTAATTACCGTCTCCTCCATGAAGGCCTGAAAACCTTCTCTCTCCTCATACTTGAAGCCTGGTCTGGCCTTCTCCTTTGCCCCCATCATGCTCTAAGTCTATACTCGCTCTATGCCTCCCAGGCCCAGCACATGCGGAACGGTTATGGAGGGTAGGGTCTGCGTCATTTTAAGCGTTCGGTGTTCCCAATTCCTTAGTGCGGAGTGAACAGGCAGTGCTTACCGGGAGGCAGCGGCGATGGTCACCCCCAGGTCATGCAGGCGGTCCAGGACGGCGGGTACCTCTGGGTATAGTTTAATGATCTTCTCATTGCGGTCCCGCACACTCCCATCCCTGGACAGGGGCAGAAGAGGAGAGGCCCAGCTCTGACTTCCTTCCCCCCACCCAGTCCCCGGGCCTCGGCTCCATCCCCGCCCCACCTCACCTGCTCCGGTGGAATGGGGGATCCACGTGAGTGTCAACCCAGAAGGGCCAGAGAGTGTAATCTGCAAGGGAAAGGGGGCGAGTCTTAGCTTGAGCTCAGAGGTCGAGGAGGCGGGGCCTGACGAGGGCCAACCCAACCCCCAGGAGGGTGAGAAAGACAGGACATCTGCAGGTGCGCTCACCCTCTTCCCCTACGCGGTGCACATACCCAGGTCGAAGACGACCAACTGTGGGAGGCGGGCCATGGCGGGCAGGCGATGGGCTCCTGCGGGGGTAAGACGGGTTGGCCGTCTTCAGCAAGCCACCATGCTTGACCATAGAGAGAAGCCAGGTAGAGCGCCGGTTCCGGGAATTTGTCCTGAAGCCAGTGGCGCCCCCCAGAGTTGGAGCGGAGACATGGCAGAGGACACTATAAGCGCAGGGCCACCAGACAGTACTGGGAATGGCCGTAGTACCCCCACTAGTCAGGATCTGGGTGGTAGACAGGACGTTTTCACCTTAGTACAAGTTTTCACCTCCTTCCAATCAGTGACAAGATTTATAAATGAGTAGCTGGAAGATCTGATCTAATCCTCATTTTACAGATGAAGAATTCGAGACTCAGGCCAACATACAGCACTTTAATTAGCACCGGTGGGATTGGAACCCAGACCCTCCAACTACAAAGCAGTTCATCCCTTCTTTGAATAGTAAAATGCCCAAAAGACCCTTCTGCTCTCCATTACTCCAAGCCACCTCTCTCATCCCCATCTTCTCAGGGACCAGCATCCCTCCCTCTTTGCCTCTCACAATAACTGACTAAAACATAACAGAGGGGTAGAGCAGAGCCCTAGAAAAACACTCTCTTTGTAGAGCATTGGTCATGAAAATCATAAAGTACTGCATGAACCCATTTCCCAGGTCCAGCAATGTTAAAAATTTAGCGATCCTGTTTTCCATCATCAATAACAGAACCAAACTCACTCCAAGGCCCTGGATGAGATGGCCCCATCCTTTTCTTTAACATGCCCCTTAGGCTTGATAAGGTTCTACCAGGATTCATGATCCACCTCAGTCAGTTACATTTGAGCACAGTTGAGGAAACATTCCAGGAGGCTGGGAAACGTCTTTATTAACAACCAGGACACAGCCATGAGGGAAGGGGCAGGCGAGACCACAAACTAAAAACCAACAGCTAGCAAAGGGTCCTGCAGGCTCAGAGGCCTGGACTCTGGGGTCCTCACAGACCTCCCAGCAACAGACAGAAACACCTGGGCATCTGTCCCGGGGAGGAGGTGGTGGTTCTGTTGTTCCAGGAAGTGGAAGGGTGTATGGCGCATCATTATAAGTGATGGGGTAAGGGGATAAAGTAGAGGGAGGTCCATCACCGCCCAAGGCCACCTCCCCCACGAAGAGCCAACACCAAATGGAGGACTGAGCCTCCTTGGATCTTGTAATCAGCAGCTGTCTTCTCGTCGTTCCTGAAAAAAGAGAAAAAAAGTCTAGGTGGCTAACAGAGTTTTATCTTTCTTAGAACTATTCTACAGGAAACCTGCCTCAGGAAAGAATGAAGCAGTCCCTGCCTCCCCACACCTCCCATTAATTTCTTGATCTCTGCCATTGCTCCCTTATCTGTACAACTGACATGACCCTGACTCCCACACTAAACTCACATCTGTTTGCCACTGTAAATGAGTCGCTGCTGCTGTGGAGGAATTCCTTCTTTCTCTTCTACCCGCTCTTTGATCCGTTCCACCTTCAAGGGGATGAAATGGAAAAGGTTGCTGAGGGATGGGGCCAGAAAAATGGAGAAGAGTCTTGGGGAGCACACTTAGGTACATGTACAGAGCACATAGAAAAGGGGAGAGGGACATGAAGAGATCATAGTAACTGAGGGGAAGGGAATATATTACCTTGTCTGTGGGTTCAATGTCGATCTCAATTTCTTTTCCTGTCAGTGTCTGAAACAGGCAAGGGCTTTGTTAGTGTCCGTTCACCCAGTTCACCTGTATATAATTACTCTCCTGTTCTGTCCTAGTACCCAGGGATCTACTGCTATCATTAGCTAGATGCACCTCATTAATGAATTTGGACTTGGAAAACCAAACATCTTGGCTCCCCTCACATTTTTAATTAGGTCAATGGTAATTAAATGTTTTGGTACTTGGTCTATTTTGGACTATCACCCCAGTCATCCCTACTTGTCATTTTTTAAAAGAACAAAATTTCTCACCAAAATCAAAGATAACATCAGTTCTGCCTTTGATGAGATACCGATAAGAGGTGTCCTAAGAAAACTAATTAATGCCAGAAACACAAAGAACAGATGCTGCTCTGGTATACAGACAACCATAAGGATCCTCATAGACTACCAGGGAACATATTTGACTAGATTTCAAGAACCACTAATCATTCTCTTCTTCAAAATCTTTCTCTGACTTCTATCAATTTCATTGAAATTTTAAATTCAGACTCTGAGTGTCATGGCCTTCAACTAACCCTCACCGAAGGACACAAGCCCAAAACTGTACCTTCAGCTCTAATTTAAAATAAAAATAATAATAGCTAGCATTTATATAGCACAAAGGTTTGCAAAACATTTTACAAATATTATTCAATTTTATCCTCATCATCCAGGGAAGTAGGTGCTATTATTTTCCTCATTTTATACACAAGGAAACTGAGGCAGTCAGTAGCTAAATAACTTGCTCAAGGTCACACAGTTATTTATGTCTCAACAGATCTGAATTCAAGCCTTCCTGATTCCAGGTATATCTTCTAGTGCTGCATCTACTGTGCCACCTTTGTACAATTGTACAAATCAAGATGCAGGCTGTCAGCACATAAGCCAGATTCCTGACTTGGCCTCTACACTGTCAGAGGTTTTTCTAGGCTAACCAAACATTAAGTATCTTTTCAATCGCCTTGTAACCAGTATTCCCCCTTGCCCACCCCACCCCTGCACTGAAAAGTGTGTGTCTTATTTATACATTTAATTCCATTCTCATTCTTCATGGATACATTCTACATCTTTGGACCATAGCTTCACTGTCTTTATCCTCTACCCTGTCCTGAGATCATTGTTTCCAATGATCTCCTTTTCTTTACTTTCTAACATGTCCAACCAATTCCTTTGAAAAAGATAATACTATCAGAGTGGGCAAAGGACAACTGGACAAATTTTGCAGTGCCACATACTTACTAGTACTGCTAAACAACTTTATTTTCCACTTGTATATTTGTATTTACTATATATTTGTGGGTCTAATCCATTCAATTAAAATATAAGCATTGAAAGGAACAAAGAATAATGTTCAGACTATGATTTATTTCTATCTAACCTGCCTAACCAAGCTGCAGCACCCAATATACACTCACTCACACATAAGCCAGGAAGATAATGGATGTGCAGTCCTCAGATTTATATCATACAAAGTGAGATAGATGGTTAGAGAAATGGAAAACTCTCTTAACCATGGGGAAGTCATAGGGTCACTGACCTAGAATTGGAGGAAACCTTAGACTCCATCTAATACAACACTAAAGGCAAAGAGTTTAATTTTTGTCTTTGTATACCTCATGCACAGTACAGAGAAAGGACTTAATAATTGATTGATATGTAGATGAGGAAACTGACATCCAGAGAAAAGACTTCCCCAAGGTCAGAGGAGTTAAGTACTGAATAGACTTATAAGGGCAACTATTGTGTTACCTCTTTTTCACCTGAGAACCAAGAGGAGCAGGAGTGTAGGAAATCCTTCGCTTCTCTGGCCCTAGGTCCCTGGGAGAGTCTAGTTCTCCAGCCATCTCTTTCCTTGACGCCCAGTTCCTACCTGGTGCCAGAGTATAGAAGAGCATGTGTTGTAGGGTGCCCTTTCTTCCAATCTTCCTTCCAACCTTCCTTTATATACTCTTACTGTTCCCCTTTCCCTTTCTTCCTCCTGGATGTTGACCCCCATCTCTACCTTCATGGGAAGAAGCCCAGAGCCCCTACTCTACTCCATCTTCATTCTTTTTTTTTTTTTGAGGGCAATTGGGGTTAAGTAACTTGCCCAAGGACACATGGCTAGGTTTTTGTTTGTGTGTGCGTTAAGTGTCTGGGGCCAGATCTGAACTCAGGCCTTTTGACTCCGGGGCTGGGGCTCTACTCACTGCGCCACCTAGCCACCCCTCTCCATCTTCATTCTTAGCCAACTGTAAGGGAGACACTGTTTGAATAAGTAGGGAGTTACCTTCCAGTAATGTGTTAGACCACTGGGATTTCCCAAGGCCCCCGCCATTATAAGCTCCAGACACTTAGGCATTACCATCTGACCTGCTAATGCACTCTAAGGACCTATGGCCTTTGCTATCTGCCTGATTGTACCTTAAGGCCCCCTGAGTCTTTCTATATGCTCTGCAGCTGAATTCTCCTGTATATTGCCTCCCCAATCAGAATGTATGCTCCTAAAGAGCAAGAAGTGATTTTTCTATCTGTATTCCCAGCAGTAATTTATTAGACACATAGTAAATCAGGAACCTAGCAATCAAGTGCTTAGTAATTGCTTTGTTCATTTATTCCTGTGGAAAATTTTCATCATCTGGAGTCAGAAGAATGGAACTGGCTGCCATTCTGTAATTAGAGCACTGAGGCCCTTCACTATCTGCATATTATGACAATTTAGGGTAGAGGGGCCTAGGTACTACAAGGGCCATGGGGTCATGGAGATGAGTCCATGGGCCCAGAGCCTTCTCCTGTAGGTGAGGTGCCCATGGATATGGAATGTTTCAGTGGCTGTCAAACACAGCTGCTATTTTCCTGGCAAGCAGCTGTGCTTCCTTCTTGTCTCAGACAAGAAATTCTACCTCCTACATTAGGGCCCTCACCCTTAACTGGTAAGTTCACTAATCTATCTGGGTGCTCCCAGGCCCCTCCTACTGCCTTCCAGTCAACTTCCTTCTCCTGCCACCCAGTTTTCTGACTCCTATTCTGAAGAGTAATCAAGTCAACATGTCATCAGCTGTCATATAACTTGCCATCCCTGTGATTTTCCTGCTTGCCACTCCATTGGATACATCATCTTTCCCAATTAGAATGTTAAGCTCCTTGAAGACAGAGAATGTCACATTTTTGGTATCTCTTAGTGGACAGCCTGATATCTGGCATGTATAATTGCTTATAATCCTGGTGGATGAATTCAATCTCATTCAGCTCTTATCTGTTGAGTTATTGCTTGGCTCTGTGGGGGACACAAAGCACAAGACGTGGTCCTTGCCCTGACAGGAAAGATGGGATATAAAAACATGGAACTATCAGATACAAAACCAAGAGGGAAGAAATAAAAAAGTATGCACTTAAGCGCTAAATTGAATAAAATCAAGTATAATAATAACTAATAGTTTTATGGAGTTTCAAGGTTTGCATGGAATTATATGTATATTATTGAATTTGATCCTCACAACAATCCTGTAAGCTAAGAGCTATTTTTATCTTCATTTTACAGAGGAGGAAACTGAGGCACCAAGAAGTGAAAAATATGATTTGCGTTGGGGTCACACAGCTTATAAGCATCTGATGCAGGATTCAAATTAATGAGATGAAGGGAATTTGGGAAGAGACTGGCTTAAGAAGATGAATTCAGTTTTTGGTATAGTTTGAAGAGAAGTAAGATGGCTAAATAGACACATGGGACTAGAAGCTGGGTGAAAGCCAGATATATGTTCAAAAATGAAAGCAATGTCAGTGTATGGAGAAAGCACTGACTGATACTTGAGGAATAATCAGTTTATAAGACAAAAAGAGTCAGTGAATAAGGCAACAAGTCAGTGAGGCAGGAAGAGAACTAAGATGGTAAACCATTATAAAAGCAAAAGACAGAAAGAATTTTAATAAGAGAGAGTGCTCAACTTTATCAAATGTTGCAGGAGAGACAGAAGAGCCACTGGGATTTGGGAAGATGATCATTAGTAACAGCAGTTTTAGTAGCCATTATAAGCACAGAAGCCAGATTTTCAGAGGGATGGAAGAGAGGAAAATGAAACAAGTCAGTAAAAGACTACACATTCCAGAAGTTCAGCTGTGAAAGAAAGAAGATGGAAGGGGTGTTAAGACTAAATTAATTTATTTAACTCTGCATAGAAGACAAAGGAATAAGGAAAAGTATTTGTTGAGGGGTTAAGATTGATGATGCTAGACCAAAATTAGTAAAGGGTGGAGACAAATCAACCCATAGTCAGAAATAGCTAGGATCAAGTACAGATCTAGAGAAGAAAGAAGATTATTTTTTTTCTTCTGAGACTGGAGAAAAAGATGGGGGGAAAAGACAAAAAGACATATTGAAGTGAATATGAAGGTATGAGGAAGAGTATATTGAATAGCTTCAATCTACTCAGTTAATTACTAGAAATGGTAGATGTGAAAAGGTGGCTAGAACAGGTTATTATGAGACTGTGCTAGGAAGTCAATATTATTGCTAAGCAGATTTGAGGGTTAGGATCATAAGCCTAGCATTGGAGTAGAACTCTGAGGTCATCTAGTTTGACCTTGTTAATCTACAAATGAGGCCAATAGAAATTAAGTAGCTTGCTGAAAGTCATACAGGTAACAAGTAGCAGAACTGGGATTTGAAACAGGTTCACTCATTTCATGTCTAGTAGTTTTTCTACTGTACCATGCAATCTAGTTGTGACCTGCGAATGATCACTCTGCAGCTTTGGAAAAGAAAAGAAATTGGGTTCGATCTGTCTCCTGAACCATATACTACAAAAAGCTCCAATGAATATATCACAAAAATATAGAAAATCACATCATTTAAAAACAAATTAGGGATAAATGGAAGTACTTTGCAAATCTATGGGTTAGAATTCTTTAACCAAATAAGGCATAGTAGTGATCACAAAATATAAAATAAATAGCTTTGATTACACAAAATTGGAAAAGACTTGCAGAAACAACATCAATGCAACTAGGATAAAAGGAGTGGGAGGTAATAGGAAAGCATTAAAACAGTTACCCAAGAATGTAGTGTAACCAGGAAGAAAGTCGTGGTGCTAATGGTGGGGAGAGGAAATGAACAAATAAATGGATTAGTCAATGGAAGAAGAGTGGTAGCTATTATGTCTTAGCAAATGACCCTTTGTAGTCCTTCATACAATACAATATTTCTATAAAAGATGGCTTATAAATATGTAAATGTATACAGAACTAGTCATTAATCAGTGGTTTCCCCTTTCTTCCCCTTTTCCAAGCTTTTATTCCCTTTTATCCAATTTTATGATATTGATTAATCAGTTGCAGAGGAAAAAAGGGAGATTACAAGAAAGGGAAGAAAAGAAGCATCCAGAAACAACTGTGAATAATTTGGTAAATCACAATTCGGAAAAGAAGGGTTTTCTAGGAAAGATGAGCTGTTAGAAACAAAGAGAAGAGAAAGAAACCATATATACACAGGAAGGTACAGGTGCAGTCTCAGAGGAAAGTTGAGGTCACCAAGAAATAACCTTTCAGTCCAAGGAAATGAAGCTGATAGTGGGAAAACCTGGTCACCTAACCACTCAGAAAGTCAGATGCTCTAGGAAAGTACTCCCAATTTTGTCTCTTGGAATAGAGGCTTGGGATGACACTAGCGAAGTCAGTATAACTTTCAAAGATTTGGAATCAGAAGATAAAGATTCAAATCTCAGTTCTAGCACTACCTGTGTGATCTTGAGCATATTCTCAAATCTTTCTGGATCTCATGTATGAGGGGATTGCACTAGACAATGTATAAAGTCCCTTCCAGTTTAAAATCCTATGACCCTTAACAAATAAGCCTGGGCCAACTGCTCCAGGCCAAAGTCATGAGAGTGCACTACGGAGGAACCAGTTAAAGGAAATGGCTGGAGGGAAAAAACCGTTAAAACGGAGTCTGGTGGTCAAAGAACAAGGTTAAAGAGGCAGGGTGGCATAGCTGAAAGAACATTGGAGTCAGAGGGTCTGAGCTCAAATCCTGCCTCTGATGCTGGAGACCTATATGGCCATGCATGAATTAATCTCTCTGGGCCTCAGTTTACTCCTCTGTAAATTGAGGCAATACCAGAGGATCTCTTTTAGTCTTAACTCTACACTTATGACCCTAAATATCAGAAATGCGCATGAAAAGAGGGGGAAGCCCTCCAGACACCCCGAGAGAGGCATACAGACCCAGCTGGGAACTACCCAAGGAGCAATGTCGGCGGAAGGGAGGAGGCTGGAGGCTAGAGGCGCGGCCCTGTTCCCCCCCGCTCCGCCGCGGAGCTCAGGGGACCTCTCAAAGCCCCCAAACCGGGCTCTGCCCCAGTTTCCCATCACCGCTCGCGCCGAGCCTCGGGGTTGTCAGTGTCCTGCAGTCCTCGGGGGAAAAGCCTGGCTCTTTGTTGCTCTGCTTCTCTGTGTTGGAGCAGTCAAATCCCGTCCCACTGCTTCACCAGAAAGACTTAGAGGCTCCCACCTTCACTTTGATCAGCATCTTCCCCCAGTAGCCAAGCCTCTTGTGGATGAATCGCTGCTGCTGCTAACGCCGCTGCCTCTGCTCTCCAGCGCTGTCTGCAAGAGACTTCCGCTTCCGGGTCAGAGTTTGGACTCTAGGCCTTTGGAGTTGTCCGATCTGATTTCCTAGCATCAAATATTCAAGAATTCTGTCCTTTCTTCTTAGCAACTAGGTGAACAAAAAGGATGACCGGTTTGTTATGTTGGACCCGTAGCCTCCGCGGAACTGGAAATCTCCACAGCCCGAATTCTTTCGGCCAACGAACGGACTACATTTCCCGTCATGCCCTGCGGCAGCCGGGCCAGGCCCGCTCCCTTCTGGAGGTTGTAGTTTTTCCCACCTTAGTTCTAACGTCTACCGGACTTGGTGGACTCTGTTTCCCATAAGTCCACGCGAGACTCCCTTTAAGGCCTAAGGGAGTTGTCCTCTCCAGCGGAAACTGAAAGACCCCTAAGGGGCCTGGCGCGTGGCCTGTTACTAAGCTAGTGGAACTTGGGCCAACTGCTAAGGTGGGTGCTGCACCCGGAAGTAGGTCCCTCTATTCCGGAAGTTATCCCCCTCCGGTGTCACGTTCTCACCTCTAAATTTTCCTGCCGTGGTTTGAGGGTTGCAGGGAGGACGAATAATGTGGGAGAGGGGCACTCGGTCGGCATCAGCCATGCTTCCCCGTCATCTCCTTCCCCAATAAGTGCTTTAGTATGTGGGTCCCTGAAGTAACAAACGGTAAGGTCATAAGTTACACATGGGCGAGGACTTTGGGTGTCTTTTTGGGCACTTCAATGAGAGCTCTAATGTTGCAGCCTGAGCAAAGCCATGGGACTGTGAGATTGGAGTGTCCAGGCTCACCACACCAGGCCCAGCCCTCACATTCAGTCGCCTCCCTTCTGACCTTCAGGTATCTGTTTACGGCCGATCCCACCATGCCTCACATAGATAATGACGTGAAGCTCGACTTCAAGGATGTCCTGCTGAGGCCCAAGCGAAGCACCCTTAAGTCCCGCAGTGAGGTGAGGCTGGGGCTAGTCCCTTCTCTTATTGTTCTCTATAATACCTTAGAAAAGCAGTTTCGCTTAGTGGATGCGTTGGTTGTGGAATTTGGAAAGAGCCAAGCTCTAATGCAAGCACCTGATCTCTCCTCATAAATGTATATATATATATAATAAAGCACGTGCCTAGCAGGGTCTGTACATTTTAAAGCACTATTTTAAACAGCTATCATTACCACCTCTCTTCTCCCCCTCTGCCTCCCCCAACTGTACAGGTGGATCTCACAAGGTCCTTCGTATTCCGGAATTCAAAGCAGATGTATACAGGGATTCCCATCATTGCTGCCAACATGGATACTGTTGGCACCTTTGAGATGGCCAAGGTGCTCTGTAAGGTAGGGTGCAGCTTACTCCCTTCCTATGTGATTCCATGACCCCAAGCTGTCTGCAGAATTTCCCTCTCCAAAGTCAGTTTTATACCATGCCATTGGACAAGAGTAGAGAGATGCACATTTGACATCTTTAAGGAGTTTTTTATTTTAATTTTAGAACCAACCTTATAATCGCTTAACCTACCCATAAAATGTGCAGTTTTTCCCCTTTTCTCCCACCCCCAACATAGATACAGGCATGCCACAAGTAGAATTACTCTTAATGTCATTTCACAACAACACTGTGAATAACATTATGACCAAACCCCACTGTAAAGTCACAAAACACTGTTGTACTATGATTTCTCCAGTCAGTCATTTATTTATGAGACTAGACTATTCTTATGGAATTAACTGCCCTTTGTTTTCACTAGAACAATTAATAACATTAGTGTATCCCTCTGTGAATACTCAGACACTAAATACAGTGAAATCTCTTAACAACTTCTTAACGAAAATAGTACTAAACTTTAGGCAGTGAGACCATTGTTAGTTTTTGTATTGCATCCGATATGGCATGTTTTTTATGTACACAGTATCTTATTGAACGTCCTGTTTGAAGATGTTGCTGCTGACAATTTTACAACAAAATGTAGCCGGGAAGATAGATGAGAACTTTTATACCTGGGCCTATACTATATTCCATTGGTTAGTGGCTGTCTCCATCAATGGATCTGTTTGTTGGCGTGCTTTTTTATTGCTGTTATCCTCCATAGCCTTTCATTTCTTGAAAACACATGGCTTTGCTGTGTTAAGATTTTTGCTTGATATATCCTCAAGGAGAGTGTGGCCTCCGAGTCAAGAGTCAGGAAGATGTGGGTTTAAGTCCCATCCCTGAGATATGGTAGCTTTGTGACCCTGTGTGCCTCTCACACCCAGCTCTAAGACTGTAACTTGCAGAGCAAGTAGCAGGTACCTGCTTCCTGGTGTCTAAGCTCTAGCTTGCCATCACTTAATATGTGGAGGTTGTGCTGTTGTCCATTTTCCATATGCCTTTCTCTAGTGTGCCTTCTCCAGGATAGCTGGTTTGTGATGAGCATGATTTCAGTGCTAACGAATTGGCTGCGTTGTCAGAGTATGTCACAATGTATGATGTCTAGAATGGTTTATAGATGATTCTAAAGAGTGCTAAAGAAACCAGATAAGACAGTGTGCTATTTATAAGTCTCACAGCTTTAACATAACAAAGATTGGACATGTTTAGCAGCTGTACTGTAAATAAACCTCTTAGAGTTTAGTCTGATGCAGTATTCTGTCAACATTTCTTAAAGAGAATCTTTATCTCCTGATCCCTGGTTTCCTGGTCTGTCAGCATATTGTTTGGGATTATGTTGCTTAAGAATGAACTACATTGCCAGCTTTTAGCTCACATCTCTTAAGATCTTTAGTCAAATAAAGGTTTTGTTGGTGTAGACTAGTACCTGACTTCTTCAAACATAATGATTCATTTAACATTGAGCTAATTTTGCCAACTGCCTTTTCTTGTATGTTCATATGTATGAACTTGTTAACAGTTATGGGCCACAACTACTGGAAGCCTTTTTTTTCCCCAAGAGTTTGAGATATTTTCAGTTCTTGAACTAAGAAACAAGGGATTTGTCTTGAAGGCTCTTAATTGTGTCCTTGAACATAAATGTACATAGATATTTGATAAAAATAGATCATCAGTTTACCAGGAAACAAAAAAATCTGCCCTTCTCCATTTCAGTGGTTATGGAGGAGGAATCTATGCCCTGTTAGCTCTAATACCACTGACCATACTGTCAGATAGTACCTTAAGGGTACAAGGCAACTTCTTTGGGCAACCAGTTACTGAACATTGCCATGAACTAGACACAAGGACTATAGGGAAACATGTTAATTTTGTATTATTGGCCTTATAAAATAGCGAGGCATCTAGACTCTTATAGCAAGTACCTTACCTCAACCATTCTAGTTGATGCCTGCAAATTCAAGAGCCCAGCATCTTCACTGTTCATCATTTGTGGCCCTGTGCCAGGATAAGTTCACATGGTACTCCTGGAGCCCCTGCCAGCCTCACAGGAGGGAGGACAGTCTCTTGGTCCTGCCTGTATATCCGCTGCCTGTCACACTGCACCAACTGTTCATTACCATATTAACTCCCTATCAGCATTGAAGGAGGATCAGAGTAGATGCCAGCAGATGGGATCCTAAACAGGCAGATAGGAAGTTACAAAAAAGTTACTTATGGTTATAATCCTTGGTGTGAGGTCTGTAGTGGACATAGGATTGGTCTGTTTACTCTTATCTTCAAGCACAGCAACTGACCACTCTGTTGCTTCTCCACCCCAACCCCAAAAGGAATAACTGCTTAAGGACTTAAAAGAACAATTTTATAAAGAGGTTAAAATCATTGTGTCTTTGCTTCTCCTCAGTTCTCTCTATTCACGGCCATTCACAAACACTACAGTCTTGAGCAGTGGAAGGAATTTGCTAGTCAGAATCCTGACTGTCTAGAGGTAATGCGGGACCCTATCCTGTTCTAATCCCACCCCCCAGCCATATAAATAATCTTGTCTTCAGGAATCCACCCCATCACTTCCAACTCTGCCTACTTTCCCCTAGCTATATCTTTGATTCTTTCTCCTGGTCAGTTATCCATAATATGGTTCCCATTCATCAGATCAGAGATTTAATGGTATTTGTTTTTGTCTGTCCTTTGACAATCTGTGACAGCTATGGACCTACTTCTCAGAATAAAGCTTGTTACTTACAACCATAAATGAAAGAAATGTTATTTCAGTTAGAGGTTGGTGAAAATAAAGATGTAATTTTTCCTCACAAAGTCACAGAAACTGTAAAACCCCTTGTAGGGGTCTGCACAACCCCTAAGAATCCCTGCTTTAGATACTGATGACTTTCTTCTTCAGCATCTGGCTGCCAGCTCAGGAACAGGTTCTTCAGACCTTCAGCAACTAGAACAAATCCTTGAAGCGATTCCCCAGGTGAAATACATCTGCCTGGATGTGGCCAATGGCTATTCGGAGCATTTTGTGGAATTCCTGAAGGATGTTAGAAAACGCTTCCCTCAGCACACTATCATGGTATGTCCTTGCTTTGATCCACATCTTGGCATATTCTTGGCTTGCCTTCCAGCCCATCCTACCAGCTCCTCTCACAGAATTATAGGATTTAGAACTGAGGAGACCACGAAGATTATCTAGTCCAACCCCTCCATTTCATAAATGAGAAAGCTGAGGCACAAAAGATCTAAATACCTTCCCACATTAGAGAATTTCTGCCCTCCAACTCCATCTGTCCCATCTCATCTTATACTATAAGGACTGTAACTGTGTGCTCTAGTGCTCCATATACAGGGTGGCCCAGACGGCTAAAGCTACATCCTGAATCTGGGGACACTCTATTTCTTGGTTAATGCAATGCCTGACACTGAGCCCTTGAGAAGCTGTTGGCCTTTGTAAACCAAGTATCTGAAACAGCACTTTGCAAACTATTATGGAATCCTTTGCACCCATAATACCTAATAGTCTGCTCACTGAGGCTCAGGTGTGCCATGGGACACATAATAGTTGATTCTTACACACTGTGCTTAATTTCCTTTTTGCAGACAGTATTTTAAAACTATATACAAGAGAATTCTGCAGGGTGAATGGTTGCCTTGTTTCATCATCCTGTAAAGGCATGACAGGTTTTAGGAGTCAGGGTAGAATTGTATCCACTATGAGGAAGCCACCCACTCAGATCTAAGACATCCTCCAATGAATTGTCCTCCATATCATACCACGTATTTTAGTTGATAATGGCATTGAGGCCAGTGAGCAGGTAGTTCACTAAGGTGGATTCTAGGCTTAACTCTAGTGCAATGGTTACACACCAATTACTAAGACTAGTTAACACATATGAGTCAGAACTTGGTTAATACAACTGAAATAGGTATTTATGATGGCAAGAATATAAACAGAGGACACTGAGAAGTTCCTGCTGGGCAAAGGAAACTGAAATGTATCCTTAGGGACCTTTAACTGCTATAACTGCCACAATATTGCCTTAAACACAATCAAGAGTACATTTTAGCTCTTCCTTAAAGTATCCTGGTTCAACATTTGAAACACAGTTCATCCTTTCAGACCCCAAGCCTTGTTCTACTATACCATTTCCCTTATTCTCTGTCCCACAGGCTGGAAATGTGGTGACAGGGGAGATGGTAGAGGAGCTGATCTTGTCTGGGGCTGACATCATCAAAGTAGGAATTGGACCAGGTAAGCTCTGGCCTCATACTGTCAACAATACAAAAAGAAACTTTGCCCAGTGGATATTCTTGTTATTTTAAGACAGCTGGGTCTTCTCCCTGTCTATAGGCTCTGTGTGTACCACACGAAAGAAGACAGGGGTGGGCTACCCACAGCTCAGTGCTGTGATGGAATGTGCTGATGCGGCCCATGGCCTCAAAGGCCACATCATTTCTGTAAGTTACAGAGGAAGGAAGGGGGAAGAGCCAAAACACACATTTTCTTATATCTGGGAATAAATGTTAAAAGTTGGGGAGTAGTGAGGCAAAACTCTTCAGCTCCTCCCCAATTCAACTGTTGTATGGAAAAAGAGGCACAGGGAAAGAAGATCAGGGCCTGGACTGTTCTGGACTACTATCTTCTCATTAGAGCTTCCCCCCACAGGATGGAGGCTGCAGTTGTCCTGGAGATGTGGCTAAGGCTTTTGGTAAGTAGTTGGGCTGGGGCAGTAGAAGGACAACTGCTTAGTCAAGTGATATGTCATTACAGAGGCCCCAGGTCAGGCCCAGAGAGATTCTAGGAAGTAGTTCAATTTAACATTCCGTTTAGATCCTGCTGAGTCTTCTTTAAGCCTGTGGTAAGAACCAAGGCTCTCCCACCTTAATGCCTTGTGTAATAAGCAGTGCTAAACTGGAGAGGCAGGGTGAGAGAGTAAAGAGAACACTTGATTTGCAATTAAGAGGTAGGTTCCTGTCCCAGCTCTGCTACTTACTAGGCCGTGACTTTGGGAAGGGTGGTCAACTTCTCTACCTCTGTTTCCTCTTCTGTAAAGGAAGGGATTTGAGCAGATTACCTTTAAGGTTCTTTCCGACTCTAAAGTCCTATGATTTGACAAAGCTCCAACAGCCCTTAAGGGAGTGATTACCTGGAAGCTGAGAAGAAAAATGTCCAGAAGGTAGAAGCAACAGCAAGAGGGCAATTTTTGACTTCTAAGTCAGACTGAGACCTACTGTGTCACTTCCAAACCCTGGGGCTAAGCATAGGGATGATAATCAAGAGGTCAAAGCAGAGTATCCTTTCTCAGCTTTTAGGGATTCTGGCTCCTGTCAAGGAAAGGGTCCTAACTATATTCAGGTCTGAGTGAAAATTGGGTGCTCAGTGGTTATCACTTCTGTTGTCTTTTCCCTGAATGCTGACAGGCGCAGGTGCTGACTTTGTGATGTTGGGTGGCATGCTGGCTGGTCACACCGAGTCAGGCGGTGAACTAATCACGAGGAATGGCAAGAAATACAAACTTTTTTATGGCATGAGCTCTGAGGTAGCCATGAAGAAGTATGCTGGAGGTGTTGCTGAGTACAGGTATGACAGCAGATAAGGCATATAGATGTATTCGAGAACAGGCACTAGGATACTGCTGATTGGCTCTTTAGGATACAACTGAGAGAGAAAGGAAAACCAATTTTAAAGAAGGGCTAGTTGTAGCTAGGTGGTGCAGTGAATAAAGCACCAGCCCTGGAGTCAGGAGGACATGAGTTCAAATCTGGCCTCAGATACTTGACACGCTTACTAGCTGTATGACGTTGGGCAAGTCACTTAACCCCAATTGCCTTGCCTTCCCCACTCTAAAAACAAACAAACAAAAAAAATAAAGGCCAGTGCCTAACAGGAATAGATGGTATGTGTATGGGAGGGAAGAGGAAAAGGGAGTCTAGGGGTCTATAGCTTAGTGACAGCAAGGAAGAGTGCTAGGATCAGAGAAGTAGAAGTTATCATAAACTCTTCTGTTCCAGGGCCTCAGAAGGAAGAACAGTAGAGGTACCCTTCAAAGGTGAGGTAGAACATACCATCCGGGACATCCTGGGAGGAATCCGTTCCACGTGCACTTATGTTGGGGCAGCCAAGCTAAAGGAACTCAGCCGACGAACCACTTTTATCCGGGTCACCCAGCAGGTGAACCCCATCTTCAGTGATTAGAGCTAGGGGCCTGAGGAGCACTGCCTGGCAATGCACCAGCATCCAAAGCAGGGGTGATGTGGAGAACCCTAATGCATCCTAGCCACCACTGATTATCTGGATCAGTGATTTGTTGTATTTTGGTCCCATAAGGGCCTTATAAGGTCTTCATGCTTCACTATTCACACACAAATGCTCAGACCAGTGAGCCTAACACTTACTGGGGAGGAGGCAGGGAGGGAGAAGAGGGTTATCAAATAAAATCGAGTCTGGAGTCAGGTTATAAATACACTATGCTGAGACTTCCTGTATGCAGAGTAAGATCAGGAGAAAACTCAGAGCTTGGACCAACTCATTCACATAGCACTTTTCTTAGAAGTATCTACCTGAAAAAAATGCATTGACTTGAATCTCATTGTTTATTTACTATATTGCATTAAAGTCTGGCCCCCTTGGTGAAAAGGCCCAAGAAGCAGTAATGCGCAAACCAAAACTACCTTTAGGGAAGGGATTACATCTCTAAAGAAGTTTTGGGCGCCATTTGAAAGGCAGAGGCTCATCCAGAGTCAAAAAGGTATACAAATATACTGCTAAAGACAGGGAAAGTTGGATTTCTCCAGAGGACATCAGAACATTTGCTTGATTAACTGGGCTGTACCTTTTCAGCATGGTTGGGAACCTGGTAGAGTGAACAAGTGCACTTGATTTGGAGTTTCAAAGGCTAACTCTGCTCTTTCCTGTTATGACTTTGAGCAACTCATTTAAGCTTCCTGGGCTTCAGTTTCCTCATCTGTAAAATCAAGGGAGTTAGACCAAGATTATCTTTTAGGCATTATCTACATCTTGAGTCTATTTTCCCAAGCATCCCATAGCACTAGCTCCATTTCATTCTTATTTGGGATGACAGTGACTTTGCCCCAGTAATACATTAGATTTTCCAGGGTGGCAGGAGAATTTATAAAAGTACATATCTGGTACTTTGATATGCTAATGAAAGTCATATATGATGGGATCCAGGATTCAGAGTTAACATCTCTGAGGTTGCCTCTTCTAGGCTTCTCAACTACTTTGGGCCCAGAGCTAGTTATAAATTCCTAAGGAAAGAATCAAGGCATTCTTCCTATTCCTGGACCCAGTGAAAGGAACATGAGTTTATTTGGCACATTAAATAGAGACCATATGGCACCTTTAGCCTGCCTTACCTCATAGCCAAGACAACATTTCAGAAGATTCAAAATTTAATCACTGGCTGTTACAAAAAACAAAACAAGAAAGGTATGACAATGTGGTAAGGTAAGCCCAATCCGGTATCCCAAAATAAAGGGACCTGGCCCCCAGAGCAAGCCAAATCTGCTCAGTCCGTTTTCCAATCTCTACCAACTACAGGGTAAAGAGACTCCACCATAGCCACGTCAAAGAGACCTAAGCCACTGGGTCTTAATGGGGCCAGTCTGGCCACAGGAAGGGGCCTGGGCAAGTACAGAACTTTGTTCAACAGGGGAGAGGTATTCGCAGAAGGTGGGAATCAAGGTGCCAAACTTCGTCTTCTGATAGCTTTCAAGAAACTTCTGCAGAGAGGTGATTATGGAGGTTTGGTCATCCTCAGTCATTTACTAAGCACCACACAGATACTATTAGCATGCTATCACATTCTAGCTATCACCTCCCAAGCTCCCTGCCCCTTCCCACTCACCTTCCCTCCCCTCTGGCCATTCCCTTCATCATCAGAGTCCAGAACCAAGTCCCCTATGGTAACCACAGGGCTGCACAGAGATGGGGAACACACTGTAGGAGGGAAACCAAAATCAAACCTGTTCCTTACTAAAACGAGACAGGCCTTTGGCATCCCCAAAGATTTCAGATTGTTCTCAGGAAGGAGGTATTCATTCCCTTTCCCAACCCCCAGCTCAAAGCAGGGTACACCTACCTGGCTCCCTGGTCCCAACAGCAGGAAATGGCAGCCTCAAGGGCTCCAGGGAGTAATCCAGGCAGTTCCTGGGTTGAAGGGGTATAAAAAAGACAAGGTGAGAAGAAGGCGTGGCTGACAAGGGAAAGAGAGGGGCAATCTAGTGGGGGAAGGGACGTTTCTTGACTCACTCCTTTTGCTCTGAGGAGGGCTCATTAGAATTCCAGTTCCCCTGTTCCTGAGCCCTCTCTCGGAGGGAACAAGCTGAATTTCTGTGCTTTCCACGAGGGATTGACTTTGTGGCCATGGTGCCTGCAGGATCTGCCATGGACTGCCCACATTCTTTATCATTCCCATGTATATTTACATCCTGGACTGGTAGGCACATACTTCGGAATGGGAAGAGCATGACAGTGGGCCGGTTCTTATGACCTCCCCTGGCAGATGCACAATTTGCCTGGATTTGCCGTCGGCCTAGAGGGGCCAGGTTGAAGTCCCGACCAGTAAGGGCCTCTGGGGGTTTTCTCAAATCCTGCCCTTGGGGAAAGGGAGTGCTGGGTGTGGTTGTGGGAACAGGATCCTGGAATACTTGTTCCAGCTGGGGAGAAGGTAGAGGAATCTGCTCTTGGGGTTCTGCCCCCCTCACTGAAGTAAAAAGAGGGGACTCTGAAAGAGAAAAGGAGGATTCTTATGCAGGGCAGTACACAAAAGACGATCATATAGTTTCTGTACACTTTTAAGCCAACCCCTTATCTGGGTCATCTCAACCCATTAATACTAATGGGCTTTTTCCAAAGTCCCACTACAAACACCACCTTGCTGGATTCATTACTGCCCCAGCTGGCATCATACCTTGAAGTAGCCACCCCATGTCCATGCAATACTGAGTCAGGGCAAGGGGAAGGGGGACCAAGGTTTCAGATTGCATCCCTCTTAATACTTCCTTAAGCTGCAAGGAAAGAGTAGGAATAGGAGCATCAAGATAACATCCAAGAGTCCAAGAACTCTATGCTTCCTGCTCTCCCTTTGCCAATTTCCCCTCCCCTCTCCCCTAAAACAAAATACCTCTTGCAGCTGTAATACAGGGAGTGTCTTCTCCAATTGGCACAGGTATTCAAATAATAACTTTTCTAGGGCAACTACAAAGGGTTCTCCATATTCTTGTTTCAGTTCCTAAAAGAAGGAACAAGTCAGAAAAAAGTTGAAATTGTAGCTTGCCCAGTTAACTTCCAGCAAAGCCCATCGTCTCACCTGCAGCTGAATGTCAAAGTCTTCAGGATCCTCTGCCAGCTGTTTCACTCGTTGACAAAAAGCCTCATGTGCCTCCACAATCTTCAGATCCCGCACAGTCTGCTGGGTTTGGGGAGTGTAGAGATCAACTAAGTTAGAGGCGCCAGAGTTGGGGAGCTGGGATGGTGATCAGGGGAACCCATTAACGGCCTGAGCCTGTGAGACAAAAAAAAACTACATAGTGTCTGGCGACTTCCTAATTAGGCGGGAAGATTCACTTACCGACGTGGAGTCGCACTCGCGTGGGCCAGACTCTGGAAAATGGTGGTTTAGGGCATCCAGGACCAGGGACCAGGGCTGGCCCTCCAAGACCATCTCCACAACCACCTACGAGGGATACATGGTCCTGTGCATTGCGATCCCCAAATGCCAACTTCTACCTCTCCATCCCACAGGCACCTCCTTCCTGGCCTAGCCATGGCTGTCAGGGTTCTCATCCCAACGTCCTTCCCCGGTACCTTGGCCCGCAGCCCCAAGCAGAGCCGCGCGTGGTGCCGGGAGCGGACCAGACGCGGCGCAGCGGCCTTCAGGGCTCCCAGCAGCTGCAGCACTCGAGGGTAGTGCGCCGAGAGGCGCCTCCGCACCACCCACCAGGCAGCGGCCGCAGCCAATCGCAGAGAGGCAGCGGCAGCGCCGGCTTCCGAGGGGGCGGACATCGCGCGCTCGGCCCGGACGGGAGCCTCTTCCCTTAGGCAGTGAAGCCTCGGAGCTGGCCCATCGAGAGGCGGGGCTTCAGCACACTCCCCGACCCTCCCCCCTCCAAGGGTGCAGAGGAGCTTCCCGGTGCCTGGAGGTGGAGGGGTGGGGGATGGAGAGAGGAGGGATGCTCAAGTCCTGCCGCCTGTGTATGTGCCCAGTTTCTTCCTGGGGATCTGCTCCAAACTGTGGGCCGCAACCCCGAAAGGGATGGAGAGCAGGATCAGAACAAGGGGAAGAGCTCAAACGCCAAAACAGGTCCCAACGTCCGGCCACTGAGGTACGGGCGACGACCGAAACTTCTACTGGCCGACTTCAGCGCGTCATTTCCGGCTCTGGCCCCCAGTTCCTCCTAGGCGACGTAAAGACGTCGAGAAAAAGCAAGCCGATTGGTTGCAAAGGAGTGCGGAGACGTCGGACTCACTCCTAGCGTAACCCAATGGCAACTGAGAGACAACCCCACGGTTCTTCTGTTGTAGGAATTCCAAGTCACTGAAGGAACTTTTCTGCGCATGCTCACTGAGCGTGGCTCAGCTCTGACTTTTTCTCCTTATTCCACGCATTCTTACTGGTGCCTCTGGTGGTCGTGGGTGGATTTCTCCTGGGCGAAGAGGACACCCTTCAAGCCAGGGTATCTTCATCTTTTTTTGCCATGGTATCTTTAACAGCCTAGTAAAGCCTATAGACCCCGTTTCAAAATAATGTTTTTAAATAATGGAAGAAAATGCTAAATTTCAGTTCAAGAGGCTAGTGAAAAAACCCACTCAGTTACATGTCAACCTTCCAAATAATTGAAGACAATTATGTCCCCAAAGTTTTTTCTTGTCCAAACTTGTAAGGTCCGAATTGAGAAAAATGCCCTAAAATACAGTAATAAGTGAAAAGCCATAAAAACTTAAAAGTCTGTGAAAGATGGAAGCCCAAACATGGTGACCTGCTTATAAATCCTAATTAGATACTAAATCATAACTTAGACTCTGAGTCAAAACTTAAGATACTATGACCTATGAAAACCAAAACAAGGCTATTGTGGTGGGAACACACTTATGTTTGGCATAACATTAGCTTAACTCCAGAGCTCATTACTAAGCAGAAAACCAAAAATATCCACTGTCAGTGAGGATGTACTGGCATCTCCTGCCTCTGTCTGTTTTCTGTAATTAACCAAGGGATCTGGGAGTTCTTCAGCAGGATCCACAAAACTGTCTGGCTGATGCCCCACACTGAAGATGGCAAGTATTCACAATGATTGATTAAACTACTACCTGTAATTACTATGGAGCTACTTGGCCTCTAACTTTGGTATTAAAAAGAACACCCCATGGTTAGGGGAGGAGCAGGGCTCCCCAGCCAGGGGAATTCCATACTTTAAAAAACTAAAAAACACCATCTCCCCAAACTGATCCTCAACTCGTCTTTAAAATTTTCATCATCTTGGTCACCCCACTGTACACACTCAGGCTTATCAATGTTTTTCCAGCATCACTCAGAAATTGCCATCTTTCTCCAACTCTTCAATACTGTTTTCTCTTCTGTTCTCTCATCTGTCCCCTCTTTTCCAATTTCAGAGACACACCACTAGAGTTGAGGCAGGTGTTCATCTAATTCTATGAACTTATTTTCAAGTTATCATGAAAATGTGATACTAGCTACCAACTGATGCCCTTTGGGTTATTGTTTTTGAGTGTGGTCTTTCTTAGACCTACAGAGACAGCTTGTGTTAGTCAGTAAGGCAGTTTAATTATCTGATGTGCTCAGCAGGTGGTGCTCCACTTTAACCATTAGTCCAGGCCTTATTAGTTATTCTGGCTCATGCCTGATAACTGACCCCCTTCCTAAGAGGCTACAAATCTTGACTTGTACTTATACACTGCAATACAGCATTTCACTCTGCTAATAATACCTAGGCTGTCTCTCCCACCAAGCAAGCCTACACTATAGCATATCTATCTCTGTCTCCATCTCTACCTGTCTCTTCATTTCTTTGTCTCAGTCTCTGTGTCTTGTTCTCCAGAACAAAGCTTTCTGGTTATTGTACCTAGTCTGTACCAAATTGAAGAGAGAAAATTGAACATTGCTCAGACCAATAAAATATGAAGTCTGCTAACTATTTCTAGCTCAGAGCTCTACTCTCTCTAGGTTACACTGTCTCATTCCACTTCTTTCTGCATTCATACATATGAACAGATACTTGAGCATGCTGTAATCACAAGAGTTTATTATGCCATCTTCCAGCTCTTTTGTTGTTTTCCTAGCTCTTTGGGTGTATCCAGAGGAAATCCCAATCATATACAGAGCTATTGGAAATGTAAGAGGGGGCTTGATTTTTTTCTCCTTGTGTACTTAAAAAAACCTCTTAATCCCTTTAAAAGCTCATTTTTTTCTTTGAAAACTTTTTTTTTAGGGGTGGCTAAGTGGTGCAGAGAATAGAACACTGGCCCTGGAATCAGGAGGACCTGAGTTCAAATCCAGCCTCAGAGACTCAACACAAAAACTAGCCTGTGACCTTGGGCAAGTCATTTAACTCCAATTGCCCTCCAAAAGGCAAAAAAACAAACAAAAAAAAAAAACAAAAAAAAACCCACCAATTTTTTTTTAGGTATTAAATGATTTATTTAAACACATTCTTTTTGTGCTAATTATGCTTATTTACTTATCTGGTGCTTCTGTTACTTGGTGGGGAGCAGGGGGAAGGTGTGCAAATTAAATATTTTGCTCAGGATTTTTCCCCCCAGAAATACCTCAGAAGTCTCTCTTTTGTTGAATGTCAATCTTCCTTAATGATTAGGCTCAGGTGGGCAAGTTGTGTCAGTGGGGGGTAGAAAGTGAAAAGATTTGTTCCTTAAATTTCTTTGATTTTCATAATATGTCATTCCATTCCCTTCTGTAGTTTCTTCTGAGTGTAGAATTCTCTTGTATTATGTGAATGTCTTTTCCTTAAATATTTGAAGGTCTTTCAGATGCTTACAGAATTGGGGGAGGGGTTGAATTAGGTCCTTTGTCTAGGTTGCCTGAGACTGGTGTCGGTCTGGCTTGAGATAAGCTCTCTTTGTCTATAATTGACATAATTAAAGTCAGGTCCACCAGCCCTTTATTAGAATAGGTCCACAACTCATTATAAATATTCATTCTTCGTAGTAATTATTAACCTATCAGTTGATTTCCACCCTTAGAACATCCACTCTTTTAAGTGTATATAAGCATTGAGTGGGTTCCATGAGGGGGTCTTTGAAATTGAAGAGTTCCATTGACCCCTTTTATTAATTATCCTCTAGTATAATTAATAAAATGATTAATTACCCAGAAACTATGGCTTTCTTATATGTCTCACAGAATTTGTTGTTTGCTTTTCAACTTTGGGGTAACTCAAGTTATTAAAAATGTTTTTCCTGGGGTGGCTAGGTGGGACAGTGAGTAGAGTGCAGGCCCTGGAGTCAGAAGGACCTGAGTTCAGATCTGGCCTCAGACACTTAACACACACACACACAAAAACTAGCTGTGTGACCTTGGGCAAGTCACTTAACCCCAATTGCCCTCCAAAAAGCAAAAAAAAAAAACAAAAAACAAAAAAGTTTTTCCTTACATTAAATCTAAACCTATCTCTCTTTAACTTCCTCCACCCACTGCCCCTACTTATTTATTTATTTTTCTTATTTATTTATTTTTAGGATATTTAGGCTTCATTTTTAATGTGCTAAGACACCTGCAGGTAAATCATTTAACTGGCCTGTGTCTCTCCCACAAATATACACTAATAGCATCAGTGGAAAGAGTGGCCCAGTATGGTTTATAAGAAGAAAGGAATTCCTATGGCCAGCATGATTCATAAGTCAAAGGTTGCAGGATCCTAGCACCACATGCTTTTTATTTTATTTCCTTTATTTATTCATTTTCCAACATTCACTTTTATAAGATTTTGAGTTCTAAATATTCCCCCCACCCTTACTGCCTTTACTTATGCCCTCTGAGAATCAATAAAATAAGTCTACATGCCAGCCTTTCAAATAATTGAAGACAATTATCATGTCCCCAAAGTCTTCTGTTCTCCAAACTAAACACCACATTCCTAAACTGATCCTCATCTCATAATCTAAAATTCTCACCTGGTCACCCATCACTGTTCACACTCTGGTCTATCAGTATTCCTCTTAAAATGTGGCATCTACAATCTTCCTTACTGGTTAGAGTTGTAAAATTTAACCACTGAAGCATAGGTTGCTTTCTCTTTTCCTGGAGGTAATCTGGGGATTCCTTTGATTGGTGCTTGTATTCTTTGTATTCAGTTAGTCAATTAACATTAAACACTTATTATATGCCAAGTACTATGCTAAATGCTAGGCATGCACAGAGAGTCAAAGGACAGTCCCTGTCCTCAAGGAGCTCCCAATCTAATGGGGAGATAAACAGCATACAAATGCGTACAAACAAGTTATATACAAGATAAATAGGAAATAATATAAGAGGAAAAGTACTAGAATTAAGCAGAGTTGGGAAACTTGATGTCTTTAGCCTTTTACTGGCTCAAGAAGCCAGTAGATAGAGATGAGGAGGGAGAACATTCCAGGTATGGGAGACAGCCAAAGAAAATGATTGGAGATAAGAAATGAAGTGTCTTGTTCATGGAACAGTAAGGAGGGCATTGTCATTGGATTGAAAAGTATACGGTGGGAAGTAAGGTGTAAGAAGACTGAAAGTTAGGAAGGGGTTAAATTATGAAAGGATTTGAATGCCAAACACAGCATTTTGTATTTAATGATGGAGGCAATACAGAGTCACTGGAATTTATTAAATAGAGGGATGACATGGTCAGACCTTTCATTTAAATGGAGGAGAGATTGGGATGGGGAGGGAGAGTCACTAGCAGGCTATTGTATTGTAACAGGCATAAGGTGATGAGGGCCTACACCAGAGTGGTGGTAATGTCAGAGGAAAGGGCCATAATTGAGAATTGTTGCAAAGGTGAAGTCAATAAGTCTTGGCAACAAATTGGATAGGGCAGGGGGTGAGAGATAATGAGGAATTGAGGTTCATATCTAGATTGAAAGGGAGTAGGAGTGATGAGAGAAGGGTAATAGGTTCTACCAGGGACCCTGATCACTATCAGTGACCAGAAACCCTGCAATTCAGTCTGGAAAGAATACACCAGGCTCAAGCAAACTTTGAAGATAGGATTGTAAAAGTTTATTGTTACGCTGCACAGCACGGAGGGCGAGAGTTCTTAGGGAACCTGCAAACTTACAGAAATCACAGGTATAATTTTAAGGAGTCAAGACAGTAAATCAGGAGTCAATTATGCTAACTAGATGAGTAAGGGTGAGATTAGGGAGGGGTTAAGGAGTGGTCAGTGCTTAAAGGAACATGCACTTTTAATACTGTGAAGGCCTATTGCCCATAATTCACTGGGAAATGGGGGGGGGGGGGCGCTACCTGGAGGTGTGGTTTTAGGCCTGAAATGTCAATAAGTCAGCTAGCAGTCAGGACTGACCAAGCTGCCACCCATCAAAGTCATGTTTGACAAGATGGATGTTGGGAACCAAGGCTAACAGAGACTCAGTATGGGTATAATTGGCTAAGGAGTTAACCTATAGATAGGGCATTGAAGGATTCATGGTGCAGCTGGCCACTCTACTAGGGAAGATAACATTTACTAAGCTAAAATGTTTATAGATAGTTTAGTGAAGGATTCATAGGTGTAGCTTGTTAATTGTTCCAAGCAGAGATAAACAGTTCATGAGTTGTTGTTGGGCAGAGTGCTGGCAGGGGGAAGGGGCAGAGTTAAAGCTTTGAGACTGGGGAGGGGGAAAGTGTGATTTTACAGACAGATTTTACAAACATAGATCCCAAGCATCCCTTTTACAAACTGATGTTACAAACTGATATTACAACCTGAAGTTGGGGGAGGATAGTGGTTTATGAAAAGATAGTAAGTGCCATTTTGGACATGTTGAGTTTAAGATGTCTACTGGACATCTAATATGAGATATCTGAAGTTCTGAACATTTTCTTGTATTATGGTATTCATATTTTCCAAATTTGTCATGTCCTTCAGGGAGACTGATGATCCTTAAGTTGATTCTGTTGATACCATCCTGTCTTCAAGGTCAATGGTTTTGGCTTGTATGGAGTCACATGTTTTTTTCACTGCTATTACCTTTTTCCTTATATCTCTAGATTTTCTTCCAATTCAGTGTTATTGTATTTCAAAACCATTCTCTCTCACTTCTTTGAAGAAAATTGCTGCTGGGGTTTACCATATTTTACCACATATTTGTTACAGGTTTTATGCCAGATGTTTTTGCAAAAAAATGGTGTGCAACCATTATGTGAAGCTTTAAAAATTTGTGCCAGTATTACTTAAAAATCATTTATTATTAAACTGTCTTTAGTACAAGATCAGGATACATGGAATACTTGTGCATATACATTAAAATTGAAAAGTCCAAGTCAATGCACATCATTTCTTCACAACAATTTAGCAAACATTTTCCCAATCTGAAAAATAAAGTTAACACGCTAGTTGTTATTGTTTTGCATTATTGTTGAAATACTGCACTTAAGAAAATTTACTAGTGTTATGAAGTATGAACTTAGAAAATTTAATCTGTGTCCAAAGATTCTGTGCTGATATCATTGGTTTCATTATCTGATGCTCTGTCCTCATTTCAGATGTGTTTACTTCATTGTTGTTAGGGCCCTTTAAGACTTTACCCAAACTCTGAAAACTCTCAGAGAACTCAGGCAAATGACAGCGCAACTCAGGCTGGGTTAGAGGCATCTGTGTGTGTGTTTCTGCCCACCCCTCCCCACCCCTCCCCACCCTCACCCCGCCTTGAACCAACACAAGTTCAAGGATTACAGGGTATTGACCACACGCTGTTAACAGGGGAACACTCCCCTCCTGTGAGGAGCCTGTTGCTGAGGCTTGTGGGAACAGAGTGTGGGGGGGGGGGGGCAAGGATATAAGAGGAGGAGGTGAGGTGAAAGAGGAGAGAGAAGAGGGGGTTGTGAACGAGAAAGAGAATAAACGGCAAGATACATTACATCTTGGTGTCGGACTCCTTTGTTTGCAGGCTCCCCCTAAGGGGTTGTAGAGGCAACCAGAGTCTTAGAGGAGACTGGAGAGGTAAGTTTGGTGTCAGCCCAGTAAGGCAGGATCCTTACACATTGTCATTGTCATTTTACCACCCATTGTGTCATCACAGGATCCTCATAACTCAGCCACCATTCAACTTCAAATGAGTTGTAAAAATGTTATGTTTGTGTGCTACCTCCCATGCCTTCATTTATAATATCTCATAGGATTGCTAATACATTTCATTGACATACACAAACACTTCATCAGTTTGTGGAAACTTGCCTGTTTTAGGACCTCTAAATGTGTGTCCAGAAAGGTTTTTGTTTTTTAGCTTGTCCTTTAGTTTCTGCCAGTCTCATACCAACTTTTCACTTACTCAAAATTATCTGCAGCTCTGTTTCCATGCTGTTCAGTGAACACAATCAGTTTCAGCTTGAAGGCCACAGAATAGTTTTTGTATTTACCCATAATCAGAAAGAAATGCTTCACATGTTAATGTACCACTAGCAGACTAAACTGTATAGTTCAGCTAGTGTAGGAAGATGCAAGTCTTATCGTATGTAGCAGCAAGTACCCTAGCATACCTAGGATGGCTGCTAGCACAGGTTCTTTAATTTTCTTTTCTAAAGCAAAGCAACTCAAAAAGGGTTTAACAATCTTAGTTTAATCAAACATATATCATTTACCTAGTTCAGGGGGAAACGTCAGCATCCTGAACTACAGACAATACAAACAGAAGTTACAAGTAACAAAAAATAAAGACAAAGAAATATATCAGCAGACAGGGCTTCTAGCTGTCTGACCATTATATCCATACCTAGTTAGTTACCAGAGAGAAAAGCACCAACATCTGGGGATTGGGGGGGGAGGGCGCTCAACAGCTGCCCAGAGTCTCATCTAGCCAAATCACACAACCCTTCCATTAAGCGAGCCCCAAAGCAAAACCTCACATCAGGGTATATATAGCCTTCTCCAGGGTCAGAGAACATCACAACCCTCATGACTGAATTGCCCAATCACAAAGTAACAAGGTGTGGGCTTTCCTGAAAAGCCTCCCACCACAGGTTCCACGTGACCACATTCAGTCTATTAGGGGGCAGTGTATATTTTCAAATCAGGGAAGGTCCTCAAATCCACTTAAGCCTATGAAGAGGCAGCAAGATCTTCAAATTCCCTTACCATACACTGTATCATGTGACTTATTCCTGGTTTGCTGGCCTTGTGCCTACAGCTCTTCATTGGGTTAAGTGACAATATTGTTAGTACTGCAGCACTCTAAACAAACCATGCCAGGAAATATATTGACAATGCACATGTGCTGAGAATGAGCAAGAAATGAATGAATATACATATGCCACTGGTGAAAGCATTGCTGTTCTGTTTACCTTTTAAGTGGCATGACAAACATAATTATATCATGAATGATTATGTGATGAAAGGTTATAAACCAATTTTTGGACTGAAAAAACAGGGTGTAACAATTATGCAATGGTGATGATCATGCAGTGAAATACAGTGTTGTGCTTTGTTTCATTTTTTAAATCTTCCAATTATTCCTGTGTTGAAAGCTTTAAATTCTGACATCTATTCTGTTGTAATTTCTTTGTGTACAAATTTCATTTCTCTTTGGAACCATTCTGGAATTTCTGGTTACATGTTCTTCTGGGATTCTATAGGATCCTATATTTTGTCAAGGATTTGTTTACTTTCCTTTGTCTTTAGAGTATTTGTTAAAAGCTTTATGTTCTCTTTGAGGATTTAGTACTCATCTTTCCTTCTAATTTTAGTATCTTATGTACTCATGCATAATGTTTTGAATTTCATTTTCTTTCTCTTGAAATCTTTAACATTTCAGCCTTTTTTGCCTTGTACTCATCTGATGTTCACTTTCTGATTCCTATTACAACCTAAAGTTGTAATTCCTAAACAACCTAAGTTTGAATTGTAAAGTTGCCTCAGTAGGCCCAGCACTTCAGAATGTTACTATATAATAATAATGATGGAAATTAAATTTATTTCTCAATTTCAGGGCAGCACCAATAAACTCTCATATCAATACCACCATCTATCTATTCAATATTCCAAATTGGAGGTTACATATACATCTCAAACCCAATATATTTGACAATTTCTATGTGACTATTAGGCCTCCACTTTCTATAAAATGTAGCTAATAAAACATACACTAACTTATTTCACTAAGTTGTAACAAAGGAAGTATCTTTGTACATCTTTTTTTTGTGTGGGTTTTTTTCTTTTTTATCTTTTTTTTTGGAGGGGGAAGGTAGGGCAATTGCAGTTAAGCGACTTGCCCAAGGTCACAGGGCTAGTTTTTTGTGTTAAGGGTCTGAGGCTGAATTTGAACTCAGGTCCTCCTGACTCCAGGAGCAGAGCTCTATTCACTGCATCACCTAACCACCCTATCTTTGTACATCTTAAAATATTATATAACTGTGAATAATTTTTTTTTTGTTATTGGCTGGCTATAGCCTTACCCAAAGGGCAGCTGGATGGTACAATGGATAGAGTGCTGGGTTTGAAGTCAGGAAGGCTCATCTTTCTGAGTTCAAGTCTGACCTCAGTCACAGGCTATGTGACCCTGGGGTAAGTCACTTTACCCTGTTTGCCTCAGTTCCTCATCTGTAAAATGAGCTGAAGAAGGAAATGACAAATCATTGCAGTATCTTTGCATCACAAAGAGTTAGACACAACTGAAAAACTGAACAACAAAGCCTTTCTGAATGACTCAGGCAGAATAGGCCAAGGACAGATAGAAGGGTCCTGGGGAGGGACAAAGCAGGGAGGAGCAAAGGATACAGGGCCAGGACCACAGCTGCATGCTGGTAAAAACTGAATTCACTCCCAGACTGAAAAGAGAGAGATTACAGGATCCAACTTGAGAAATACAGGAAGTATAAAAGAGTTAGGTTTTGTTCATTCTGTCAAACAAGATAGAAGACATTAATTACAATAGCTGAAGACCTTCTGGGATGCCTACCTCAGGGTAATAGAATGCAGTCTACCCTATTGGTCAGTCTCCTACCATTTGGGGGCTTTAATATCATTATCAATAGAATAACTAACTATATTAAAACTTGTACAGCTGACCCTCTTTGGGGAAAGACTTTTTTAATGTAATATTGCTTCTGAGGTTTATAGAGCACTTTTCTAACTGATCTTCACAATAATTCTATAAAGCAGGTAGTGTACATATTTATTATCCCTATTAGAATGTAATCTCCTTGAAGACCAAGACTCTTCTGGGGGGCTTTATCTTTGTATCCCTAATCCTTAGCATAATGCCTTGCGTGTAATAAGCATTTAATAATTTACAGATCAGAAGTGGTTTTGATACCAAAATGCCATTACATAATGATAGTGATGGAAACTAAATTTAGTTCTCAGTTTCAGGACAGCACCAGTGAATCCTCATATCAACATCACCATTTGCCTATTTGATATTTCAAACTGGATATTACATATACCTCTCAAATTCAACATGTCCAAAGCAGAATTTATTTTCTTTCTCCCCAAATGTACTCCTTCTTCTGACCTTTCTTGGTTCTGACAAGGTCAACATCATCTTTACTACATGTATAACTTTGGACTCAGTCACCCAGATTAGCAACCTTAGCGTCTACCTCAGTTACTCACTGTGCACATCCAGTCAATTGCCAAGTCTTGGCAATTCTACCTCCATGACATCTCTCACACCCAATTCATTTCTTCTACACAAAAAGCTACTACCCTGGTTCCAACTCTCCTCACTTCTTTCCTGGAGTTTTGCAATAATCTCCTAATTGGTCTCATTGCCCCAAGTCCTTCTCCTCTCTAATACTAAACCTAAATTCCAAAAGCACATGTCTGACCTTGATACTCCCTTTACACTGACTGCCTCCTATGTCTGAAATAGCCTTCCTTTTCACTTCTACCTCTTAGCACCCCTAACTTCCTTCAAAGCTCAACTTAAACACCACCTTCTACATTAGGCCTTTCCTGATGCCTCACCTCCATCATCTCCACAAAAATTACCTTGTATTTATCTTGTATATAATTTGTATCTACCTAGAGAATTTGTTTCCCTCAATTGAATATAATCTCTGTTATCTCTTCAAACTATGAAGAACTGCTGCTGCTGGGCCCACAGAGGCTGGGAGACCACACCATTCCCTATTCCATACCAACCTCTTTTATGTGAAAAAATTTTCCCCACTCTGCCTCTCTCCCTTCCCTTTTCCCCCTGTGCATCCCTCTTTCTCACTTCTTTCTTTTTTCTGGATATTATCCCAATGTAATCGGACCCCTGCCCTCTATTTAAACTCCTTTTAACTGCCCTATTAATGATAAAGTTCTTAGGAGTTACATGTATCATCTTCCCATATAGGAATGTAAACACTTTAACTTGAGTCCCTTATGATTACTTTTCATGTTTACTTGTTTATGCTTCTCTTGAGTCTTGTGTTTGAATGTCAGATTTTCTATTCAGCTCTGGTCTTTTCATCATGAATGTTTGAAAGTCCCTTATTTCATTAAATATCCCTTTTTCCCCCTGAAAGATCAAGCCCCTAAATCTTGTATGATCCACAATATTATAATTGCTTCCTTCTGGCTTCTTGAAGTATTTTCTCTTTGACCCCCTGGGAGCTCTGGAATTTGGCTTTTTCAGTTTGGGACCTCTTTCAAGAGGTTATTGGAGAATTCTTTCAATTTCTCTTTTACCCTTTGGATTTAAGATATTGTGTTAATTTTCTTGGATAATTTCTTGAAATAGGACATCTAGGCTCTTTCATGGCTTTCAGGTAGTCCAATAATTTTTAAATTGTCTTTCCTTGCTCAATTTTCCAGGTCAGTTGTTTTTCTGATGAGACATTTTAAATTTTCTTCTATTTTTTCATTCTTTTGATTTTGTTTTATTGCTTCTTGTTGTTTTATGGAGTCATTCATTTCCACTTGCCCAATTCTAATTTTTTAAATTTCTAATTGAGATTTTGTACTTTTTAAAAATTTTTTTGGTCTATTTTGCTTTTTAAAGAATTCTTTTCTTTATTGAATTTTTGTGCCAATTCTATTTTTTGTTTTAGGCCAATTTTAGGCCAATTCTATTTTTTAAGGTGTTATTTTCTTCAGTAATTTTTGTGCTTCTTTTACCAAGCTGCTAATTCTGTCTTCATAATTTTCTTGCACAAGTTTCATTTCTTTTCCCATTTTTTTTCCTTCTAACATTTTTATCTCTTTCTTTAACTCTACTAACAATTCTTATTGGGCTTGGGTCTAATTAGCATTTTTTCTTTGAGGCTTTTTTGTTGTTGCTTTCACATTGTTATCTTCTGAGTTTATGTCTTGGTCTACCACTGTAGTAGCTTCTTATGATCAAATTCTTATTTTGTTGTTTGCTCATTTTTCCAGCCTATTTCTTGACTTTGAACTTTATGTTAAAGTTGGGTTCTTCTCATCTAGGTGTGGGGAGGCACTGTCACAAACTTTAGACTTTAGCTCTTCTCAGAGCTAGTTCTGGGGGTCTTCAAGTTTTTGGTGCATTTAAGGTTGTGTGATCCTGGAAGAAATATGGTAACTGTTCTCCTGGTCTGTGCTATGGTTTTTAGCCAGGAAGGGCCCCTGCTCCCTTGCAGCCACAAGTACTAGAGCTCTCTTTGCCTTGGAATTTCAAGCAGTGCCCCTGCTCCCTTGTGGCCTACCCATAGTGTTCACCTCCACTGTGGAACTTTGACCCAGAACTGACTATAAGTAATACTGTTACCAATCAGCATCAGCTGTACCCAGTGCCAATGAAGGGTACCTAATAATCTCTTTCTTACTAGTTGACTGATCCTTTTACCATTTCTGGACTGAGAATTCCCAAAGCTGCTAAGGCTGATGTGAAAGCTATTGGAGGGGGAGAGGGGGCACAGCTCCAGATAGGTTTCCACCCTAATATTGAAGACTTTTCCTGCTAACCTCTTAAGTTTTCTTTGGTTGGAAATTGACTTTTTGTTGGCTCTGATTCTCCAAAATTTGATTTGAGTTTTTAGAGTTCTTTGGAGGAGAATGTTGGGAGAATTCAGCTAGGTGGTTGCTCCTAACCTTCCATCTTGGCTTTGCCAAGAAGCCTTGGCAATGAGTTATATATGGCTGAAAGCAGTCCCTGTGCAAAGCTTCCATAAGGTCAATTCAAACCAGGAATGATCACCAAGATACTCTATGGTGGGGTGGGCACTACTACATTTTGTGTCCACATCATATAACATAGTATCTGGCATGTAGTATGCACTTAATAAATGCTTGTTAATTGAGTCATTTAAACTCTCTGAGCCCCAGTTTCCTCATTTAATATGAGAGAGTTGGTCTAGATGCTATTAGGGGTCTCTTCCATCTCTAAATCTATGATTCTGTGAGAATTTAGTTCATGTATCAACTGTGTAATCTTCCGTAAGTCACTTTGTGTCATTGAGCTCAGTTTCCTCACTTGCAAAATGGAGATAATAGCACTTGCACTGCCTCACAAGGTTGTAATGAAGAAAGCACACTATAAACTGTAAAAATACTATATAAATGTAAGCTATCATTACTTAGAGTGTAGTTAGAAGAGTAAAAATCATTAGCTTCCTCAACTCTCATGACCTACATCTCCGCTCTACTTTAGCAAGCTATAGCAGTGGTTATACCCTAGAACCTCACTGTCACCCAAAATAGTACCACCTCCATGATCTTGAGCTCTTAATCTCTTGTCATAAGTTCCTATCTTTCCCTCTTCTTCACCCCTTATAAGACTACTTTTTTGTCCTCTCTGATAACTCTAGTCCTTATAGTGCCCTCTCTTTTCAGTCCATCAGCCCTCCAATGTCCCCACAACCCTATAACCAGTTCCCAACAGCATTGTTCCTTACGCCGTTGTTCCATCATCTGCCTTCTCTGCTCCTACTAGCATGCTTTTGATTGTTGTTGGAGGAAGTCATAGTGCCTCTGGAATGAGTGGACCTGGGTTCAAATTCTGCCTCTGATGCTTATTTCTTGTGTGATCTTAAGTTAGTTATTTAACTTCTTTTGGCTTTAGTTTCTTCAACTATAAGGCGAGATTTGTATTAGATGGCACCCGAGGTTCCTTTTAACTCTAGATCTATTATCTTATGAACGATGAAGTGGGGCCCCTATAAACTCATGTTATTTGTTCCTGACTGAGCCATCATTACAGCTGGCCATCTTTTTTTGTACTTCTCTGATTGAATCTCTGTCACAAAGTGATCAAAACATCTTTCTTTAAGCCTTCAATGGTACTTTTGTCCCTAAATTATCTTGCTTCCTACTTTACTGAGAAAAATTGAAAGTATTTGTCATAAGTGCCCTCATTTCTCCAGTTCCATGCCTTGAAATACTTATACATCTTCAACCATTCTCACCTCTGCTGCTCTAGTCCCTGAGGTCATTCCTCACCTTGTCAAAACTAACCTATTTGTATCCTTGACCTCATTTCCTTCCACCTTCTCTGAAGGCTTGTCCCTTTGATAACCTACCTCCCCCCATCTCTCATTTTCAGTCTCTCCATATTTATCAGTTCCTTTCCAGCCTGCAAGCAAATCCTGCATCTTAAAAACAAAAACAAAAAACCTTCCTTTGAAAGATCCACTCAAGTTGTGAACTGATCCAGCCATTCTGGAGAGCAATTTGGGACTATGCACAAAGAGCTATAAAATTATGCATACCCTTTGATCCAACAATACCACTGTTAGGTCTATATACCAAAGACATCCAAAAAAGAGGAAAAGGACCTATTTGTAAAGAAAATATTTATAACAGCTCTCTTTGTTGTGCTAAGAATTGGAAATCAAAAAGATGCTAAACAATCAATTGGGCTAAACAAGCTGTGATATATGATTGTAATGGCATATTATTATGCTGCAATAAATGAAAAACAGGATGATTTCAGAAAACCTGGACTTACATGAACTGATACATAGTGAAGTGAACAGAACCAGGAGAGCATTGTGCACAGTAACAGCAATATTGTTCAATGAAGAATTGTGAATGACTATAATAGTAACAGAATTTAAAGCTCCTCCTGTATTGGCTTGGTTTTCAGACTGATTGTGTTAAAACCCAGAGCTTGTGAATCCCACTAGTGGGATGGACTTGTTGACGTGAAAAGAGAGGGCTGAACTGGGAGGAGCTGGCGACTTGGATTTAGGGAGGCACAAGCAGAGGAATAGAGGCAGAAGAATTTTTTGGAAGCAGCATCGTGGAGGTAGAGAGATGGAGAGGATTGCTGAGGGCCAGTTCAAGTTGCCCAGGACTTTTGAGAGCTGCCACCCAGAGCTGCCAAGGACTGGGAAGACATGGCTGCGATGCCAGTACTTTGTCTGTCTGTTTTGATGTTGTTTTGCCAGATTCATCCATTGGTGAAGTACAGTGCTGTTGTTGCAGAGGTCCTGGAACCTTGCTGTTGGTTCAAAAGCCCCGAAGAAGGATTTTCTTGTTGTATGTTTACAAAAATCTTGGAAGAGGGTCTTGCTGATGTTTTCAGGGGTCATAGGACTGTTCTACAGACAGAGAATGAATTAATGAAGACACTGGCAATGTATCTTGTGGCCTTGTTAAGCTTTGTCTCCCTAGGAACAGAGATTGCTGAGAACTTGCCTCCAGTCAAGATGAAGAAAAGACCTCTCTTTGGGTATTAAATGCTGTGATGATATCTTAAGCTTGTTGTAACTCTAGGGTAGATGGCCTATTCAGTTTGATCCAAGGGTGGGAAACTTTTGACTTTTTTTGTGCTCTGTGACCTAGCAAATGAATGTGCCTTGTTTATGATTGGAAACTAATCTCCATTTGAGAAGAGGGGCTTTGTGACTGGCTAAATGAATTTATTGCCCAGGGGTGGAGTAATACTTGGAAATTATTGAATTACACTTGTGAATGCTGTATTTTGAATCATGCTGTATTTTGATTTTCTCTGTTCTTAATTTGTCACTGAATAAAATGGAGAGCAGCTATGCTGGTATTTTGAACCTTGGGAAATTGCCTTTGCTGGGCATTACAATGACTTAGCTATTCTCAGTAATACAATGATCCAAGACAATCCCCAAAAAACTAATGATGAAACATACTATCCACCTCCAGAGATATTGATTGAATACATGCCATTTTCACTTTCATTTTTTTTCTTTTGAGTCTTTTTGTGCCAAATGACTAATATGGAAATGTTTTACATAATTACACATGTATAACCTATATCTGAGTACTTACTGTCCCAGGAAGGGGCAAGGGGAGGGAGGGAGCAATAGAATTTGAAACTCAAAACTTTAAATAAAAATGTTTAAAGATTTTTTTTTAAAAAAAAACAAACCACTCCCCAAGAAAGAAAGACTCACTGAAGAGGAAAAGGGGATAAGGATAGGGAAGGGTAATAGGTTCTGCCAGGGACCCTGATCACTAGAGTGACCAGAAACCCTGCAATTCAGTCTGGAAGGAATTCACCAGGCTCAAGCAAACTTTGAAGCCGAAATTATAAAGTTTATTGTTACGCTGTAGAGAACAGCGGGCAAAGATTCTTATGGAACCTGCAAACTTGCAGAGGTCACAGGCATAGCTTTAAGGTGTCAATTATGCTAACTAGGTGAGAAGGGGTGGCATCAGGGAGGAGTTAAGGAGTGGTCAGTGCTCAAAGGACCATGCACTTTTAATATCAACTGCGCAGGTGTATTGCCCATGATTCACTGGGAAAGCTCAAGTGGGGGCTAGCTGGAGGTGTGGTTTTAGGCCTGACACATCACTAAAGAGTGCCCAGTCTGTCACCCACCAAGGTCATCAGAGACAGTGTGGGTATATAATTGACTAAGGAGTTACCCTATAGATAAGGTATTGAAGAATTTATGGTGCAGCTGGCCACTCTAACTAAGGGAGATAACATTTAGTGAAGGATTCATAGATCAAGCAGAGATAAACAGGTCATGAGTTGTTGCTGGGCAGAGTGCTGGAAGGGGGAAGGGGCAGAGTCAATGCTCTGAGGCTGGGGGGTGGGAAATGTGATTGTACAGACTGGTTTTACAAATTGATTTTACAGACATAGATCCCAAAGCACCCCATTCACAAACTGATGTTACAGATTGATATTACAGACATATATACATCCAAGTACTCCATCATCACTTTCACTACCTGAGTCCTAAAAAGAATAGTCCACATTAGCTGTCTTCCTCATTACCTACTGATTTCTTGAAACCTTGCAATATGATGAAACTAAATAGAAACTTTTATTTCTCTAAAAGGTTACCAATTGTTTCTTAAGTGCTAAATTTGGTAGTTTTTCTTTGAGCGTTCTTCATGCTTGTTCTTTCTATATGTAGCATTCAACATTGCTGAATTCTTTCTCCTTTTTTTGCTTCCATGACACTGCTTGTTCCTGGTTCTCCTCCTATTCATATGACTGCTCTTAGTCTACTTTACTTGATTGCCAGCCATCCTTAGTACTCAAAATATAGGCTCTGTCCACAAAGCTCTGTTCAGGACTGCTCCCAAGTCTATATATCCTACCCTAGTTTTTCTCCAGAATGTCTCTCTCAAGTTGCCAAGGGCTTGTTGGACCCTCTGTCTTATAATTATCTCAGTCAACATTTCAAAAACAGAATTCATCATCTTTGTTCCTTCTGATTTTCCCTGCTTCTGTTGAAGGCAGCATACTCCTAAATTTGCAAATCTGAGTAATTCTCATCTCTTCCCTATCTGATCTAATCAGTTGTTGAGCCTACCTCAATAACAACTCTCACACATCTACCCTTCTTCCATTCACATAACCACCACTTTTGTTCTGTTTCTGTTCCCTTCCCCTGCCCAATCCATCCTCCACACAGCTCCGAAGATATAGTGTTGACCATATATCATTCACATACTAAAAAATAAAAAAAAAATCAGCATTTTCCCATCTCCTCTAGGATAAAATACTGTAACAGTTGGCATAGGCTAGATGTACATTTGGTGGTGCTGCAAAAACATTAATAATCCACACCTGACTCTTTCTCTGCTTTTTTGCAACGTATGAAAAAAACTGGCTGACAAATAAATATGTAACTAGCAAGGGAGTGTAATATATAATTTGGCCACTAAGTAGCAATAACCTCAGGCTACTAGGCCAGTGACTTCATTACGGATTATTTATTGCACACAAACTAGTTTTCCCTAAGTCCTTAGTATCCCCTGATTCACCAAAGGGCACTCAGCTTAGAAATTCTTGGACTATTCCCACTACCTGAACTCCCATGCTTGTGACACCTGGGTTCAATAAAGCTAAAAGGTTACCAATTGTTGAGTCATGATATGGAATATATTCCAAAATAACTAGTTATTAACAGTCTACATAAGTGAGAAGCAGAGATAATCTAGGTCAGTAATTTAGTATTTGAGAAACCCCAAAACATAAACTATTTGGGGAAGAGCTTCATATTTGACAAGAACTGTTGGAAAAACTGAAAACAATTTGGCAAAAATAAATGGTTTAGACCAGCATCCTATATTATATACCACAATAAGTTCCAAGTGGATATTCAACTTAAATATAACATTTGGCCACAATATTTAAGAAAGTTGAAAAATAATGTATGGAGGCATCTTTCACAACTATGACTAAGCAGAAAAATATTAACCAAATAAGGGATAAAGTAGATCACAAAAAATAAAATAATTTCTTGCTTTTTTTTTTGGAGGGGGGAAGGTAGGGCAATTGGAGTTAAGTGACTTGCCCAATTTCACCGGGCTAGTTTTATGTTAAATATCTGAGGTTGGATTTGAACTCAGGTCCTCCTGACTCCAGGGTCAGCGCTCTATTCCCTGTGCCACCTAGCCACCCCAAGATAAAATAATTTCAATTAAATTATATTGAAAAACTTTTGCACAGTTAAAAATCAACACAGTTAAGATAAGAAATATATTGATTGGGAAATATTCATATCAAATACCTCTTTTAAGATCTGATATATAAAGAATATAAGAAACTAACACAAATATGTTGGCAGCCAGGTGACTCAGTGGATAGAGTGCCGTGCCTGGAGTTAGGAAGACCTGAGTTCAAATCTAGCCTCAGACACTTGCTAAGAGTGTGGCCCTGGGCAAGTCAGTTAATCTCTCTTTGCCTTAATTCACCAGAGGAAAAAAGAAGGCAAACCACTCCAGTATCTCCAGTATCTTTTCCTAGAAAACCCCAATGGACAATATGGTCTATGGGGTCACAAAAAGCCAGACACAACTGAATGACTGAACAAAAACATGTAAAACCAAGAGCCTTTCCCCAACAGATAAGTGGTCAGAAGATATGAATAAATAGTTCTCAAAAGAATTGCTAACTATTAGCAATCATACAAAAGCTTGCTTTAAATTACTCACAATAAGAGAATTTTTATTCAAAACAATTTTAAAGTTTCACATACATCACATCCAGAAAATTGGCAAAAAAAAAAAAAGATGAGACTATTTGGTGTTAGAGGAGTTGTGGGAATATAAGATCATAAGTGTAACACTGGAAGAACTAAAAATTGTTCCAATTATTTAGAAAAACAATTTGAAATTATGACCCCAAAGTGACTAAAACATCCATACCTTTCCACACCCAGAGATCCCACTGCTAGGTGTATACCTCAATATGGTAAAACATAGAACAGAAGGTCCCATAAAGACCAAAATATTCCTATTAGTACTTTTTGCGGTAGCAAAACACTATAAACAAAGTGCCCAAGGATTAAGGAAGGTAAGCAAGCTATGGTACATGAATATTACAGGTTATTTCTGCATTGTAAGAAATAACAAAAAATTCAGGGAAACATAGGGAGACATATGAACTGACACAGAGCAAGGTAAGCAGAACCAGGAAAACAATATACACGATGACTACAGCAATGCAAATGGAGGGAATAATAAAGCAAAACTGAACACTGTATAAATATAATGACCAAGTTTGGATGTGGAAAAAAGAGGAGAAAAATGCATTTCCCTTTCTTCATTGCAGAGGTGAAGAACAAGGGTATAAAATATTGTACATGTTGTCAAAGTTGTGTTGGTTAGTTTTGTTAAATTTGGCTCCTCCCTCCCCCTCTTTTTAACCTTTGTTACAAGGAATAGATTTCTGGGTAGGAGAGGGAGAAAGGATATGTTAGGAATTAATTTGATATAAAAAACAAAAGGCAAAAAGGCAGCACATTTAAAAAAAACAATGAATAGCTTATATATGTTGTGTATGTATGTGTCATACACACACACGCATGCACATATATATCCTTAGTGCTAAGGCATAGTACCTAACACATTGTAAATGCTTAATAAATGACTATTGACTAACTTTAGAGCAGAGTTCTCAAATATGAGATCCATGCTACTTAATTGGGAAATACTTAACAAAACAAATAAAAATGCAATAGAATATAGGTGACATTGAATATTAGAAAACATGGTTTTCTAAGTCAATATGTTGCCCAGTTCATATGTACAGAGAAGTGGCCCTCATTTCTATTTGAGTTTGACACCACTGTTTTAGAACTTCCACCCTAAATTTGGGAAACCTCCCTTCAATCTGACCACCTCCCTAGATTTTATCTTGTTTTCACAAGCAATCCACATGATGACAACATATGTTTTTATTGGGCAAAGAAAATGAATGAGGTTCTTGTCACAAGCTACTCTTACTCTGTCTGTGGCTAATCTTCCCAGGATGGGAAAACATTCCCACTTTGCCTTTTCCTGCTTTCTTCTGAGAGCAAAAGGTTCAGAGGCAGGATGCGTGCACACGCGCGCGCGCGCGCACACACACACACACACACACACTCTGATATCTATTTTCAGGGATCAATTAATTGGTGCAAAGAAATGGAGACATTTGTGCCCTTTCCATACCACCAATTGACTATGGTTTCCAAAACTGGGTAAAACAGGCACCCTAGAATCCATCTTGGCTCCAGACCTGACGCCCCAGCAATACTGACTCCTCAGAGTTTTCATAGGCAGCTCACATCTCTGTTCTGGGCCTGGGTCTCAGCTCTTTATAGCAAGTAGAGAGTTTCAACTAAAATATCACCTTCTTTCTACAAGAAGCCTTTCTCTTAATGCTAATGCTTTCCTTCTGTTATCTCCAATTTATACTGTTTATATCTTGTTTATGCATAATTGTTTGCATAGTGTCTTTCTCATTACATTGTGAGTTCCTTGAAGGCAGCCGTACTTTTGTCTTTCTCTGAATCTCCAATGCTTAGTACAGTGCCTGGCATGAAATGGGTACTTAATAAATGCTTGTTGGTTTGACTTGACTCATAGGATCATACTTTTCCTTTACATTTTAGAGGAAACGCCAGCTTGCCTGTAAAGCTCTTGCCTCTTCAGAAGCAGCATCACATAGGGGATAGGAAACTGAACTTAAGAGTCAGGATGTTCTAATCATACCTCAGGATATGACACTTTCTAGCTATGTGACCCAGAACAATTCACTTAACCTTTCTCAATTTCTTCATCTGTAAAACAAAGGGGTTGTACTCAGTGACTTCTAAGGTTCCTTGCAACTATCAATTTATTATCCTATGATCCTCCTACTTCATACCATCCTAGATCATTTCCTGACAAGGGGCTCTGTTAGATTACTTAGAATTGGACTGAGCACATAACTAGAATTTCTATAAACACTGTTCACTTGGTTGATTGTTATAGGTAGGAAACACCTTGATGACAAGATCAAGGCAGTGGATCAAATCAAATAGTCAGTCCTGTTATTAGGCCCCCAAGGCTTATCTGATCCCAACAGAGTCCCTAGATTTAGATTTGTCCTGGAATTAAGTATACAGATGATTTTCTCATCAAAATCTCATCAGGGTGGGAGGACATGAAACAGATTTAAGAAAATCCCAGTCATAAGGAACCTAAGAGACAAGACTGATTCTGAAGCCTACATTTGGTTTGGTCTAGGAAGGCCCATGATAGGATATAGTGGCACTGGTGCCAGGCTTAGAGTCAAAAGACATGGATTTGAACCCTGATTCTTCCACTTACTATATGACCTTAGAAAAGTCTTTAAACTTCAATTCCCTCATTTGTAAAATTAGGGGGTTGAACTAGATTATCTCTAAAGACCCTTCCAGTTTTCATAATCTCTAATTTGACCAAACACTCACTAGAATGCTGGGATCTCAGAAGGAGGGATACAGGGATACTTAAGTATGGTGTAGAGACCAAAAGAATGATGATGAACCCATTCTCTTTAGACTGGCATGAGCAAAACAGATGAACAAAGCCAAGAGCTTCACTTAAAAAAAAAACAACAAAACAAAAACAATCTTTATTACGTTCAGTGCCATGCAATGGGTATGGAAGTTAGATCCCACCCCAGGCTTCCTAGGCCTTCCTTCCTAGGCCACAAGATGTCCTCTTTGTCCCAGCCCCCTGCCTCAGTGAAGCATCCATGATCCTATTGCATCTGTCCCATTCCAATTTCAAGTTTAGGCTCCTCCTCGGGGTGCCATCGGGACATTCTCCCCAGAGCGGCTGCTCCCCCGGTCGCTGGAGAAGAAGCCCCCACCAGAAGCAGGGGCCACGTCTACCTCTATGACTCCATGCACCTGGGAGAGCTGAGGGCTATCCAAGCTGGCGATGAGCTGCCTTCGACCTGCCCGTACTGGCACGAATGTTTGACGCAGTGTCACTGTTTCATTGCCCCCAATGTCTCTGCAGGGAGAGATTTGGGGCAAGAGGTGAGTCTTGGAAGAATTACATTAGTAAAGGGTAAAGAATGGTCTAGGGGGGGCGGCTAGGTGGCACAGTGAGTAGAGCACCGGCCCTGGAGTCAGAAGGACCTGAGTTCAGAGCCAGCCTCCGACACTTAATCCACACAAACAAAAACCTAGCCATGTAACCTTGGGCAAGTTACTTAACCCCAATTGCCCTAAAGGGGCGGCTAGGTGGCGCAGTGAGTAAGAGCGCCGGCCTCGGAGTTGGGATGACCCGAGATCAGATCCGGCCTCAGAAAATGAGCACCCATGCATAAACAATGACTAGCCGTGTAACCTTGAGCAAGTTACTTAACCCCAATTGCTTAAAAAAAAAAAAAAAGAATGGTCTAGGGACACTGCCTTGAGAAAGGCAGGAAGTCAAGCTTTAGGTCATAGGCACAACTTGAGGTAGACTTTAACCAGCCAATTTTTCCAGGCTAAGCCTGGACACCTGGACATACCAGGAAATGACAAATGCTTTCGAGCCATTGAAACTCTTCCTGGGTCATGTCCAGGTCAAAGAAGAACTAGGAGCCCGAGGCCTTCCAAGGGGTGTCCTTGTCCTATAGCCTTTCTTTTTCTTGTCTACATTCCCTGCTCTCTTTCATCTCATCTCCCATCTCCTGATGCTACTGTATCTTCTCTGTCATTTGACCCCCTATCAATGCCTTCTCCCTAATGACTTTTCTATTAAGCATATCCTATCCTCTTTTCTTGATCAAACTTTCACCTTAAGCCATATCCTCCCTGCTTAGTGTACTCAAAGCTAGAGCCTTCTTAGAGAAATTTGGGCTCAGTAGAGGTCATCTCCAAAAAGGCAAACATCACCTTATGGGAAATGGGTTAATTCCAAAGCTCCTGGAGAACATCTTCTCTTTCTAAAACTATCCCCTCCTGTAACAGGGAAATGACATTTGGCTTGGACACTCATGTAACAAGAGTTCCTTGAACATCTTTTGGGGCCCCAGTTTCCTTCTTTATAAAAATAAGGGGGCTGGACTAGACAGCCTTTAAGATCCATTCTAGTGCTAAGATTCTATGACATAAGGATTCAGGGGACTGTTGAGATGTCCTGTGAATTTAGTTATCATGATGCAAAACTGAAACTAAGAATGCATTTTATTTTAAAAAGTTTGTACTTTCCCACAGAAACAGTGTTTTAAGGGCTAGTAAGGTGCCCAGACCAGTCCTTAAATGCTTTCCTAACCAATAATAACAACTCATATAGAGCTTTAAAGATTTTACTATTGCTTAATTATATCGCTAGCAGAATAGGATCACACTAGAAGGGGCATTATAGATAGATCAGTGAGTCCAAACCCTCTCATTTTAGAGATGAGATAACTAATGTATAGAAAGAGGTTAAGTGAATCCCCAAGGTCAGAGAGATAGGAAATAGCAGAGCTGAGATTTGAACGCAGAGCTTCTTATTCCCATGTTCTTTCCACTGTACCAGAGTACCTCCATTGAGAACATGTTCTTTATGGGAATATGTGGTTCATGTTTCATACTCCCCTCCCTAACATGATTTCCTTTAGATTCAGTAGTGATTCCTCATGGTAGCTGTATCAGGGCTTTAAGAGGAAATAGGCAGATCCCTGTTTAGAAATACACTGATTATAATTTATAATTCAGGTATTTCTAAACAGGGATCTGCCTTATATTACATGACATGGCTAAAATGATTCTGATTACATGATAGTGATTACTCAACACATCAGAACTTATCCATCTAAAGGAATATTGTCCCTTCAAAGTAGTCTCCTGGAAGGCCACACTCTTATTCCAATCGTACTGACATTACTACAGACCTTTAGGGGCATGCCTTTTGAAATTACCGCCAGAACTAGTTGGACTCACACAAGAAAATTCATCTCAAAACTATCAGTCACACCCCCTTGTTGACCTAGAATGGCATTACTCAACTTTATCAGCTCCTTTATGTGATAGACAAAACATGGTTCCATTTGACTTTTGACTATTTACCCAAGTCAAGTACACCCTCAAAGGTGGATGTGGATGAACTGCTACTGTATGAGTCATTCACAAGGCAATTCCAAAAGAGGCATCTGAAAACGTGTTTTGAGCAATGATGGAATCATTGAAATAACTTTGCATTATCCTAAGGTTAAAAGGGATAGTACTCATTTGGATGCTGCCACTTAAAAAAAATAATCAGCTGTTACTTCTTCAAACAAAGCTTTGGATTATACCGTAAAGACAGTATAATACAGGTCCATGCCATGTATTTTTATATGCAAATGATAATTAGAGTAAGGTGTATATTGGATTCTACGATTTCTGAGTCATTCGCTCAGGGGTTTCCTCTTCCAAGCTCTAAACTCTGTTGAACACATAATCAAATTCCCAAGGGAGGAAGTGAATACAGGGATGGGCTCCAGGTTAAACTCGTTCTGGGATGGCCAGGATGGAGGGAGAAGTTGCAGTAGAAAGGGAAGAAAAGGAGGAGGAAGAGAGGAGAGTTGAAGAAGTGAGATTACAGGGTCTATTCCTACAACAGAAATGAGAGATATTCCCCCTCCCCAACTAATATGAGTAGGAGAAGGGACTGCCAAGAAGCAGGGGGATGACTGAGATGACTGAGAGAGGCATGAGCCCATCAGTCCATGTGAGACTCTAACTTGTCCCCCTGTGAGCTAAGTCATTCTTATTATAGGCCAAGCAATCTCTTGAGTTAAACCCAAGTAGCTCTAAGGATAGAGAACAGGGTCCAGGGTCAGGGTGGGGATTACAAATAGTACAGCTATACCCTGGGGATAGGAAATAGGATCATCTCTAACAACACAAAGAACAGGAATCAGATTTCTACTGTCCCTGATATTCTTTCCTTCCCTTTCCTTATGACTGGTCCTCAGTATTTTCCTCCAGAAAGAAGGATCTTGCTCTTCCTCCAGGGGAATTCTTAAGACATTTCCCTCCTTACTACTCCCTCACTAATGCATTTAGTTATCATCAGTCAGCATATAACATTAACATTGAGGCTTTCTCTTCATGATGACATAGCAGAAAGAGCAGTGTGAACTTGGGGTCAAGACAGGGGGTAGAACCCCGGTTCAGACATTTACTAGCCATGTGACTGTGGAGCTTATCACAATCTCTCTGAGCCTTGATTTTCTGATCTGTAAAATGGAGCTAAAGCATCTGCTCTACCTACTTCACAGGGTTACTGTATGAAACAGACTTTGCAAATCTTTAAAGTATATGTGAGTTGTCATTATTTACTCTGTATTTATCCTATGAGCATTCTTTAGATCAGGCACCCTATAGGTTGATTTGTCTACAATAACCCACTAAAAAGAAACAACCGTGTTTTTGTTCTACCTGGATATAGTGCCTGGCTCAGGGTCATGAGAAGGTGAGTGCTGGATAAATACACTTGGATAACTCAACAATAACAACTCACATTTGAACATGGTACTTTATGGTACATCAGTGTTTTCTTGACAACCCCATGAAATAATAAGTGTCTGAGGCAGGATTTGATCTCAGTTCTTCCTGACTCCAAGTCTAACACCACCTAGTTTCTGCCACATAGATGTGATGATGATGGGATAACGTCCAACTCAAGCCCAGCCTCCTCCTCCATCATCATTGTTCTTACTACGACTGACATGTAGCATTTTCCACACGTCACGTGATTCTCATTACAACCTTTGCAGGAAGGTGCTGTTCATATTCCCATTTTACATATCTGAAAACCAACACTCAGGGAGGTCATTAGAGTCTGGAGAGGGATTAAAACTTGGGTGTTTCTGACTTCAAGATCAACATACTATTCATATTATTGAGAAAAGTGACCAAAACATTTATATCCTTTGGACCAGCAATGCCCATATGAGGCATATACTGCAAGGAGACCAAAGACTCAAACAAAAGTATAATGTATACTAAAATATTCATAATAGTATTTCCTGGGTGGTAATAAAGAAGAAACAGCTACATGGCTCAGTGGATAGAACTCTGGGCCTGGAGTCAAGAAGACCCAAGTTCAAATCCATCCTCAGACATTTACTAGCTGTGTGACCCTAGGCAAGTCACTTAACCTCTTTCTGCCTCAATACTCGGGAGAAGGCAATGGCAAACCACTCTAGTATCTTTGCCAAGAAAATCCCATAGAGAGCATGGTCCATGGAGTCATGAAGAGTCGGACACGACTGAACAATAAAAACCGGAAACAAAATAGGTGTCCATCACCTGGAGAAGATCAGAACAAACTAGGGTATATTAATATAGGCAGTATGGTATATTGGAATAATGGGCAATGGATTTGGAGTCAGAGGAACCAAATTCAGATCTCCCCTCCTCAACTCGCCATCTTGTATTATCTTTGGCAAGTTGCTAAACTTCTCTGGATTTGATTTTCTCACCTGTGAAATAAGGAGGTTGGACGAGTATGCCGTCCAAGGGGTTGTGAGTCAAGATACTGGGAACTGGGGAAACATGACAATACCCCCTCCCTCCCACAACACCAGCCAGGAAGTTGTACTGCAGATCTGGGGAGAGTTTGGGTTCACTTGACCACTGGCTGCACTGGTCTTGGACCCAGCTGTAGGCCCTTTGGCAAGAAAGACAGGTTTTCAGGATGCCAATGCGGAGCTTCAGACCCCTGAGAACTTCCTTACTAAGCATTTTCAACCTCTTTGCTGGTAGCTTTTACTTGCTTTTATTTTCCTCACATCCACCTTGGGGTCTGCTTCTGCCTGGGTATATTGGAATATGTTTTTAGTAAAAGGTTTGAACCCTCAGGCCCTGAGTTATAGAGTATACCAGATGAGGAACCCTTCCAGCTCTAAATCTAAGCCTCTACAAGAGCTCCCTAAATCATTTCAGCCCACAATGAGCTTCCTTCTCTGAGCTCCTGCAATGCTTAAATATGCCACTAAGTCGGGGCTGTTTGGGGTTTTTCTTTAATGGTTTAATGTGGTTAAATATGATCTCAAGAAGATCTCAAGGAAGAGTGTGTTATGTATATACTTCTCTGCATGTATTAGACCCCAGCAAAGACAAACTGAATGGCAAAGATTTCAAGTTAGCCAACCCCAAACAAAGCTGAGTTCCTTCCTGGGTTGTTTGAATGTCTCACTACTTAATAAACCTGGACTGAGGGCATGAGGGGGAAGGAGAGTCACAGCAAGGGAGTGACACTCACCCAACATTGAGAACCTTGGGCCTCTGGAGTCCGGAGCCCTCGAGTCGGAAGACTACTTTGGTGAGAGTCACAGGCAGCGGGTTCCTGAAGATAATCTGTACCTCTGTCTCTTGGCCGACCACGGCTGCCCCTAGCACCTGAGACAGAGAAAAAAGAGAATGAGAACCTTCTGATTGGCATGCGGTGGCTTCTTTACCATCGTCTAAGCTAACCTTTCAGAGTTAGAGACCCTACCTTCCATAAAGGATCTCATCACCTAAGGCTCTCTTACCATCAGAGACAAAGGGATGCTACCAAGCTGCACCCCCACCAAGGCCATTCACATAAGGTCTCTTTCAGCTCTAATCTAATGACTTTCAAATCCAACCTTTCTTCCTTGGACTACTTGTTGGAATTCATGCCAACACTCTTCTCATTCTGAATCCTCCCACTGTTCTCTATTGCCCCCAAAACTGTCTCTTCTGATCAGCTCCCCTTTCATCCCAGATAAGGCTGGTTTCTTTTGCCCATACCGTGAGGGAGAGGTCAGGGGTTCGAAGGCGGAAGGTGTGTTGTTTGGCTAACACCTGCCCATTCTCTTTGACGTGCCCTGACACGTTCAGCAGCATAGCTCCCTGATCCACCAGATGAGGCCGGTATTCTGAGTAGGCCACAGGCAGGGTCACACGCTCAGCTGGAGTGGGAGAAATGAGAAGAGATATCACAGAGCACACCTGCATCCCTCCCTCGGTTCTGCCCACCCTGCTGTTTCAGAGCTTTCTCCTAGAGCATGCCTGATAGGCATAAGGGGATACATAGCAATAACCAAGCACTCAGAAATTCATCAGGCAACATGCTAGATGCTGGAGATTCAGAGACAAAAGTGGAACAATTCTTGCCCTCAAGTAGCTTACAGTCTATTGGGAGAGACAAATTTTGGACAGATAAGAATATACAAAATACATACAGGATCATTTTTATAGTGAAAACACTTGCAGCAGGAGGTGGGTGGGGATCAGAAAAAGCCTTGTAGCAGTTGAGCTGAGCTTTGAAGGAAACCAGAGAGAGAAAAGAACGTGTTCTAGGCATGGGGACAGCTTGTGAAAACAACAGAGAGATTGGAGAGGGAGGAGAAGGCCAGTTTGGCTGGAAACTATGGTATATGAAGGTAAATAATGTATATTTAAGATGGAAAGGTAGGGGGCGGCTAGGTCACACAGTGAATAGAGCACTGGCCCTGGAGTCAGGAGGACCCGAGTTCAAATCTTGCCTCAGACACTTAACACACACACACACACACACACACAAAAACTAGCTGTGTGACCTTGGGCAAGTCACTTAACTCAAATTGCCCTACCTTCCCCCCTCCAAAAAAAAAAAAAAAAAGACGGAAATGTAGACTTGAGCCAGGCTGTAATAGGCTCTAAATGCCAAACAGAGAAATTAGTATTTGATCCTGGAGGTAATAGAAAGCCACTGAGATATATTTGGCAAGGCAGTGATATGGTCAGACTTTAGGAAAATCACTAGTATCTGTGTGGAGAAGGGAAAGACTTGAGATAGGCAGATAGTCCAGTCAGCAGCTGATAAGGGCCTAACCAAGGGTGGGAGCCACATGAATAGAGAGACTATACCAAGATGGCCATGAGTAGCAAAGGAAGGACTTACAGCTTCCAGGGGACAGTGCTACCTCCTTCTTGCTGTCTTTGAACACGGGGCCAGTGACACCAGTATAGAAGGTGACAGAGAGGTAGAGGTGTAATTTTATAGTACGCTGACTCCTTCCACGGTTGGTCAGCACCACAGTGACCACTAGGTCCTGTCCCATCACGGCATCCTGTGTTTCCACCTGCACCGACACATCCTCAGCTGAGTCCCGGGTTGCATATACATTGGGTTTGCTGCCATGGGCTGCTGCAGTCTCTACTGCCTTCCTCTCTGCATCAGACCCTGGTGACCAGCAGGAGAGGGGACAAACAAAAAAAGATGGTGTCGATGAGGCCCTGGTGACAAGAGGCCAGGAAAAGAATCCTCCGTCTCAGTGATGCCTACTGAAATATCTCTTCAAGATCCAACCCCAAAGCTACCTACCTCACCAAGCCTTCCCCGATTATTTCCAGCCATCAGAAACCTTTCCCTCATCTGAATTTCCAAGGTACTTTGTGCCCCACATGTACTTATCACATTTGATTTTGTACTATTTGAGTATATGCTTTATCTCTTCTACTTCTAGCTCTGGGAAGCCAAAGATTATGTCTTGTTATCTTTATATCTCCCCTAAGCCTAGTAGGGCCTTTTACATGATAGATGTCCAACAAATGCATGCTGGATATTCAGAATTCTGGAACCACCCAGTGGGACCTTAGAGAGAGTATAGAGTCACTGAGTCAGGGAAGTGGCCAAATGGGTGACCCCAAAGAGAAAGGATTTCCCAGGACCCAGAGCAGGTACCTTCAGGGTGTTTATAGATGTGAGTAATATCCTCCCTCATGTTGGAGCCAATGGCTTTGGTGCAGATGAGGGTCCCAATTGCCTTCTCCTCCACATAGACAATCTTGAAGCTACCGTCCTCCTGTCTTTGCCAGTAGACTTTGTCACTGTTCACCTGTGAATGGTGAAGAAGGTAAGGAGAGTAGGGAAGCAAGTAGTGAGTAAGACCTTCTATGGTACTATGGAGGACAGACCTACTTCTCCACAATTTGGTTCTAACCTAGCTTTCTAACCTCTTTTCATTAGCTAATCCTTTTTTTTTTTTTTAAGTCACAGTATCTGTAGAAAGTTGAAATTGTATACTTACCCTATTTCTTTCTTTTTGTCTTTATTAATTTGTTTGTTTACTTTTAGTTTACAACATTCAGTTCCCCATTTCTTTGAGTTTCGAATTTTCTCCCCCCTCCCATGGCGGCATACATTCAGGTATAGGATCTGTAGATACTTTCACATTAACCATTGGTCAGGTTATAAAGAAGGATTGTATCAGATAGAATGAACAATGGGAAAAAGGAAACAAAACCAAACATGAAAAAGAAAGAGAGCAGGTAATTTGCTTCAACCTACATTCCAACTCTTGTTCTTTCTAGTTCTTTCTCTGAGTGTAGACATCTCTATCATGAGTCTTTTGGAGTTTACTTATAGCCCTGCATTTCTGAGAAGAGTCAAGTCTATCAAAGTTGGTCGTCACACATACATTGTGTCTGTAATTGTGTACAAATTTCTCCTGGTTCTGCTCTTCTCACTCAGCATCAATTCATATAACCCTCTCCAGGTAAATATAAAGTCCATCTGCTCCTCATTTCTTATGGTGCAATAGTATTCCATTACATTCATATACCATAACTTGTTTAGCCATTCCCCAATTGATGGGCATCCCCTTAATTTCCAGTTCTTTGCCACCACAAAAAGAACTGCTATAAATATTTTTGTACACATGGGTCTTCCTCCCGCTTCTATGATCTCTTTGGGATACAACCCTAGAAGTGGTATTGATGGGTCAAAGGATATGAAGTTACTTATAGCCCTTTGGGCATAGTTCCAGATTGCTCTCCAAAATGGTTGGGTCAGTTCACAATTCCACCAGCAATGTATTAGTGTTCCAATTTTCCCACATCCTCTCCAGTATTTATCATTTTCCTGTTTTGACATCTTTAGCTACTCCTTTTTAAAGTATTTTGTGTTCCAACCAAATAGGACTACTAGTTCTTCCACCAATCTTGTATTACATGCATTTGCATAATACACTCCTTCCATAATTCTACCTGCTGAAATTCTTCTCTTCCTTAAAAGCCCACCAGGTTTATGAGGGCAGGTAGGTGGTGCAGTGGACAGAGCACCAGGCCTGGAGTCAGGAAGACTCATCTTTCTTAGGTTAAATCTGGCCTCAGACACTTACTAGCTGTGTGACCCTGGGCAAGTCACTAAACCCTATCTGTCTCATTTCCTCGTCTGTAAAATGAGATGGAAAAGGAAATGGCAATCCAATCAGCCACTCCAGTATCTTTGCCAAGAAAACCCCAAATGGGGTCACAAAGAGTTTGACATGACTGAAACAACAAGAGTTCTGTTAAGCCTCAAGCCTTCCCTGACCACCCCCCCCCATCTGAGAGTGATTTCCCTCCTATTTCTTATATCTCTTTATCCCCACATCCTATATCTTATATCTCTTATAATCTAGACCATTCCTTTCCCCTTACCCTTACAGTCTTCTTTGTAGAATACTTCTTTGTGTAATTATCCTTTTTTTTCAGTCTGGAACTATGACTTAACTGATATAGGAAGTTCCACTGAGGAGCTTTTCCCTACCAATGAGATTGGCAATGGCCCTATAGTTTATAGTCTTAGAAAGCTGCCCAGGTTATCAAGATGATAAATGACTAATGCAGGGTTGCACAGACAGTATGGGTCAGAGTCAGGACTTGAAACTAGGCCTTCCTGATTCTGGGTCAGCTCTGCATTCACTTTCCCACATTGCCCCTAAGTACATGTCTTATCTCTGCAATTAAATTGTAAATCTGAGGACAGAGTCAATTTTTTTTTAATCTTTGTATCCCCAGAATCTAGTAGGTGCCTAATTTGTTGTTTGTTGAATTTGGGCCAACCCAATTAGACACTTATAACAAAGGAGAGCCATTGGACCATGTGCTTTGATGCTGTGGGATGATGGCACAGGTTTCAGTCTCTTGCTGAAAGATATGTACAACCAGAGCCCTTCACTTGGTCCATCCCTCTTTCCCTTGATGGGGCACTTGTCATAGAAGTCTGGGCAGCAAGCCCACTGTGTAGATTTTAGAGATATGATTTCCATCTCAGGAGCACTGTTGGTCACCTATGCTCAGGTGAAAGACTTTTGATATCCAGTCTCAGGCTCATCTGGCTGGGCACATTTCCTAGCTGCCATATGTGAACAATTATCATAACTACCAGGAGGGAGGCAGCCCCTGTGCTCCTCTCATAGGAAGTCCAAGGGAGAGTTGTCTTGGACCTAAGCCATACATTGTTAAGAGGAAGAAGAAAGCAAGAACAGAAGTTGTTTTTCCCTTTATCAACTCCTTACTGGGGAGCTCTTTCTCCGTGGTATCCAAACCCTCTGATGCAGCACCCCATCACAGGGTTGGGAGTCGACACACAGGGTCCAACCAAAAGTTTCTAGTTGTTCATGTCCTTTAGCAGAGGCTGAACCCTGTGTCTCATCTCCCACAGATCCATAACTCATGCTCCAATGGGATCACTCCTGTTATACAGGATAGGGAATGGGGAGAGTACATTTCAATACAATTTGATACGAAAGGAAAAAGATCACAGGCATAAAATATAAACAAATGCATCTGTTTCATGAAGTTCTCTTACCTCAGCAAAGATGAAGGGTGTATCATACTTCATATATACCAAACCATTCTTAATAGACTCCACTGAGCAGGGACCACAACAGAAGATGCCTAGGGAATCAGGGAATACTGATCAGGGATTTTGTTCCCTGGATTTGAGGACAGGTGTATACTTGTAAATGTTTAACAACTGGCTCTCCAAGAAGCTTATTCTCCATTATTACCATTTTCTCTATCACTTTCTTAAGTCTAAACAACCAAATAAAACAATAAATCAAGCTATGATTTGTAGTATTTGCTTGATTTCCAAGGTATAAATGCTTATTCTAAAAATTTAACAACCAGCTCTCATGATTAGCATCAGCTGACTCCACGACACCTCTGGCTAAGCAGCAACATTTCAGCTTCTTCTCTGAGGTAGATTGTGACTATGGTTTAGCTACAATCACTGAAGAAGCTCTCAGAAATCTCAGGGTAACAAGTAATAATCATGATAATTATTTATGTTTGCTGAGTGTTTCATAGTTTGTGAAATGCTTTTCTCACTATAAGCCTTATTATAAGGGGCATTATAATACCCTGTTTACAGACGAGGAAACTGAGGCTTGGTGAGATTGACTGACTTGTCCACGGTCATATACATTATGTTGAGATCACAAAGTAAGAGCTAAAAGTAGTTTAGAGATCCTCTAGTAGTCTGACAACCTGTCACATATTTACTCAATCATTCCACCGTCCTCCCTCCAACCCCACAGTATTAGGATAGAGGATGTTTGTGTCAGTCTTCTGCCAACAAATTCAGGATTGCCCAAAAAAACAAGGCACGGGGTCCCACCCAAAGGAAACACTGAAAAAAAAAAAGCCAGAAAGGAGAACTTGAACAGATTCTGTGTTTTTGAGAATATGCATGGTGTTCTGCTTTCCCATGGATTTTCCTATGGTTTCCTCTCTTTTATTATGTGGTTTAGGATGAGTTTCCTATTGGGAAGAATAGATGATAACTGGGTCATTTGCATATTTTAATTAGATTGGCTGAAATCATGCCAATTGTGCCAAGGTTCAGATGTTCTCTGGCCATCAGAACCATGATATTATTTTTTCAAATAGAATAACCAATCAACTTTTTGGCAGGAAAGAACAAAAAGTTCCTGCAGCGAAGATATATGACTGACTGCACCTCCACAGAACGAAAAGAAAGGATGTGGACACAAGGGACCCTGGAAATGATTTGGTCCACACCCCCTCCATTTGTGGATGGGGAAACAGAAGCCCAGAGAGGGGAAAAGTACCCAAGGATCCACAAGACTCCAACCTAAGTCTCTTGGTTCTTATTCTGCTGAAATCCAGGTTACCCTCCTGGAGGTGGGAGGGAGCACCCAGAAATGAGGCTGCTTAAAGGACACAGGATGTTAGGGTAGAACAAGAGATGGTGCCCCAAAAGGAGTTTCTAGCTAGAGATAGAGAGGAATAGTCCATAAACTGAAGAGAATAATAGGGAGAAAGAAGAATGAGGAGCAGAGATGGGAAAGGATAATCCCTAGAAGGTAGAATGAGGGATTATGGGTAGACGCTGCAAAGAGACAAGTTTAGGAAGTTTTTCCCGACCTTAAGGGGATTAATTAGATACTAAAAAGTTGAATAGGCTGCTTTGGGGTGGTAACTCATTCACCTTCTCCGGAAGTCTTTAAACAAAGGCTGGGTGACTACATCTTGGTTTAACTTTACTAAAGATTCTTTTTTCTGAATGGATTGGACTAGATGAGTTATAATTGAAAGATGGAGGTCCCCTCTGAAATTCATGGTGAATTCCCAGCTGGAAAGGGAAAGGAAGGAGAAGTTACTGAAGACCTGAAGGATACAGAATCAGTGACCAAAAAAGACTGGAAGAGCGTAGAGCTGAATGGTGGGCAGGAGAATCCTCTTGGCAGGAGGTGGGAGTAAGTGGGCAGAGGAGAAGAAATGTGGAGTGGGTGCTCCCTTACCACTGCTGGTTTCTTGGGGGGTGGCATCCACCACCTGCCAGCCATCGTAGCCTGAAGGCAGATCTAACCGTTTCATCCAACAGTCATTCCAGACATGAAAGTTCCTGGGACACAGACAGAGGGGGCCATCTTTAATATTCCCTTTTCACTAATTCTACCACTCTTTCCACCTATCAACTCCCCACTTTTGGCATGGTCCCACAAGCATTGCAAGGCAGGGTGAGAAAAAGAGCAGGCAAGGCTTTCAGACCACACCCTTTGTTACCCCATTCAGATACCTATTTCCCCCCAACCCATCTCCCTCCTCACCAGACAGAATCGTGGTTCAGGTGTTCCAGTGGCTTCATGTTCTCATCAAAGTAAATGTCCATGGTGAGTGAGGTGTCAGTGTCATGAGCTGAATTATAGTTGGTGACAGTCCTTGTGGCAATACCAAGGCATCGGAGCACTTTGAAAGGAAAGAGAGTCAGTGAAAGGGGGGGAGAAGGAGAACACCAGGGGTCAGGCCACCTGTCTGCCTCAGCTCCCTGCCCTTCCCTCCTTCCTACCCCCACTTCCCTTGTTAAGGCTAATTACTAATAATTAATGCCAGCTTGCCAGGCCACCCCCGCCTAAGCCCTGCCCTGGTGCCACAGGTGTTCTGGAGTCATGGAGTTAAGGGGAATCTAGGGTGGGGATACAGGGGATTCTGGAGCTGAGAAGTTGGAGGTCATGGCCTCCTGTGCAGAGTTGTCTTTCTCCATTACCTGTGGTGGTGACACCAGCAAAAACCCAGCACTGGCCATAGGGGACAGAGTAGCCTGTTCGAAGGTAACTCAGAAGGATCTCCACGCTGCCCACCCAAGCTGAGGGGTTAGTACCTCGGGAGTAATCTCCAGACCAGTTTCCAATCAACACCCCATTGTCATCTAGGGAGTTCACCTAGGGAGAAAGGGTGGGGGCTGAGGGCTGGTCACTCTGTACCCTCTCCTCTCAGAGCACACACAGTGGTCTTTCTCTGATGGCTCCCTCCCCTCCATGGTTCAGTTGCCTCTCCACCCTTTCCCACCCAAGTTTTGACATAGGAATGTAATTCTTGGGTGTGCCAAGTTTTGGGTTTGGCCACACATTCCAGAAGAGTCGGGACAGGAGCCAGCATGGGTGTGTGTTGGGGGTACACCAGGAGGCTGGGGGCAGAGAGGTTTCTTTATTATAGCTTCTTTACCCAAAGAAGGCATTGGGGGAAAAATAGGAAAGTAGTGGCGGACTGGAAATGAAGGCAACTTGGGAAGTGTGTGAACAGACACAGAGGTGGGAGCAGGAGGGGATGGGGCACGTGATGGGGGGCGTGGGGAACATACCATGGCAGAAATGACACGGGAGACACTCACAGGGTCCCCCCGCCCTGCATATGGCATTCCCCGCCGGTCCAGAATGTAGAGACAGGCATCCAGTACACCATGGTCAAACTAGGAAGCGAGAGAGCAGTAGTCATAATTACTTCAGAGATATCTCCCTATCTGAGATTCTCCAGGTTTCTCACCCTTGCCAATATCCCCTGACTCAGGCTCTCCCCTCCCACTCTTTTTGTAACCCCACTCACCTCCTCACCTTTCTCCCCTTCCTCATTCTTCTTTCCCTCAGATATCCTTCCTCTTACTCATCTCCCCTTGCACAGCCTTCCCCTCTCACTCATCTCCCCCTGCCCCAGCCCTCCCCTCTCACTCATCTCCCCCTGCCCCAGCCCTCCCCTCTCACTCATCTCCCCCTGCCCCAGCCCTCCCCTCTCACTCATCTCCCCCTGCCCCAGCCCTCCCCTCTCACTCATCTCCCCCTGCCCCAGCCCTCCCCTATCACTCATCTCCCCCTGCCCCAGCCCTCCCCTCACACTCATCTCTCCTTGCCTAGCCCTCCCCTCTCACTCATCTCTCCTTGCCTAGCCCCCCCCACTCATCTCCCCTTGCCTAGCCCTCCCCTCTCACTCATCTCCCCTGCCCCAGCCCTCCCCTCTCACTCATCTCCCCCTGCCCCATCCTCCCTCTCACTCATCTCTCCCTGCCTAGCCCTCCCTCACACTCATCTCTCCTTGCCTAGCCCTCCCTCTCACTCATCTCCCTGCCCCAGTCCTCCCTCTCACTCATCTCCCCTGCCCCATCCTCCCCTCTCACTCATCTCCCCCTGCCCCAGCCCTCCCCTCACTCATCTCCCCTGTCCCAGCCCTCCCTCACACCCATCTCTCCTTGCCCAGCCCTCCCTCTCACTCATCTCCCTGCCCGGCCCTCCCCTCTCACTCATCTCTCCTTGCCCAGCCCTCCCTCTCACTCATCTCTCCTCCTGGCCCCCCCCACTCATCTCCCCCTGCCTCACCCTCCCTCTCAGCTCCTCTCCCCTGCCAGTTCTCCTCTCACTTCACTCCCCCTGCCCCAGTCCTCCCCTCTCACTCATCTCCCCCTGCCCCAGCCCTTCCCCTCTCACTCATCTCCCACTGTCCCCGCCCTCCCTCACACTCATCTCTCCTTGCCCAGCCCTCCCCTCTCACTCATCTCCCCTGCCCCAGCCCTCCCTCTCACTCATCTCTCCTTGCCCAGCCCTCCCTCTCACTCATTCTCTTCCTGCCCGGCCCTCCCCTCTCACTCATCTCCCCCTGCCCCAGCCTTCCCCTCTCACTCATCTCCCCCTGCCCCAGCCCTCCCCTCTCACTCATCTCCCCCTGCCCCAGCCCTCCCCTCTCACTCATCTCCCCCTGCCCCAGTCCTCCCCTCTCACTCATCTCATCTCTCCTTGCCTAGCCCTCCCCTCTCACTCATCTCCCCATGCTTTTTTGTTTGTTTAGCCCTCCCCTCTCACTCATCTCTCCTTGCTTAGCCCTCTCCTCTCCTCATCTCCCCTGCCCCATCCTCTCCTCTCACTCATCTCCCCTGCTTTAGTCCTCCCCTCTCACTCATCTGCCCCCTGCCACAGTCCTCCCCTCTCACTCATCTCTCCTTTTTCCTAGTCCTCCCCTCTCACTCATCTCCCCTTGGTTTTGTTTTGCCCCAGTCCTCCTCTCACTCATCTCCTATGGCCCTCCCTCACACTCATCTCTCCTTGCTTTGACCCTCCCCTCTGCTCATCTCCCTGTTTTGTTTGTTGGTTTTTGTTCCTGCCCCAGCCCTCCCCTCTCACTCATCTCTCCTTGCCCAGCCCTCCCCTCTCACTCATCTCCCCCTGCCCCAGCCCTCCCCTCTCACTCATCTCCCCCTGCCCAGCCCTCCCCTCTCACTCATCTCCCCCTGCCCCAGCCCTCCCCTCTCACTTCATCTCCCCCTGCCCCAGCCCTCCCCTCTCACTCATCTCCCCCTGCCCCAGCCCTCCCCACCTCATCTCCCTGTTTCACTCATCTCCCCCTGCCCCAGCCCTCCCTTGGTTTTTTTGACTCATCTCCCCTAGCCCTCCCTCTCACTCATCTCTCCTTGCCTAGCCCTCCCCTCACTCATCTCCCCTTGCCCAGCCCTTCCTCACACTCATCTCCCTGTCCCACCCTCCCTCTCACTCATCTCTCCTTGCCTAGCCCTCCCCTCTCACTCATCTCTCCTTGCCTAGCCCTCCCCTCTCACTCATCTCCCCCTGCTCCAGCCCTTCCCTCTCACTCATTTCCCCCTGCCCCAGCCCTCCCCTCGAATTTCTCTTATTCTCTTTCCTTGCCCGTACTTGGCCATAATTCCAGGTACGCTCCCCAATCTGCGCCTCTGTGCCATAGTAAATTCGACCAGATTCATTGAGCACATACTCTTGACGCCAGTCTTCATGGTCCACATACACAGGATCATCTGTCAGCCCCCAGGATAAACATATAGACCTTGGTCAAAAGGCTATGGTAAAGGCATAGCCTGGGTCCCCTAACCCTGGTGCCCTCTAGCATTTCCTAAACACTCTGTTTTTCCACCTCAGGCCAGGCCTGGGGAGTTGGGGTGAAAGTCATGGGGCAAATCTTCTTCCTCTAGGAAAGAGCAGTTTAAAAAAAAGTCATGACATCGTGGTGGTGGTAGATAGAATAGCCCAATCTTAATCTAAATCAAGGGGAGGGAAGGAGATGTGGATGGTGGTGGCAGAACTGCCTCCATGGAGCTGTCATAGCCTGCTTCTGGCTCAGGGTCTCCATTGGACAATTAGACTTTTTCCTGGCAGGGGAAAGCCAGGGGGTGAAGAGCATGGGGGAATGGGAAGCCACTTTAGTGAAATGGAAAGAACACTAGATTTGAAGTCTGAAGAGAAGTTCAAATTTTGAATCTGCTATTTTTTTTTTAGCTGTGTGACCTTGGGTGATCACCTGTCTGGGCCTGAGTTTCCTCATATGTAAAATAAAGGGGTTGGATGAGAGGTCCTATGCAGTGTTTTCCAGGTTAGATCTTAGAAGATCCTAAAATGGGGTGGCTAGGTGGTACAGTGAATAGAGTACCAGCCCTGGAGTCAGGAGGACCTGAGAAGATCCTAAAATCCAGGAGACCTCTGGCTAATGACATGGAATCATGGGAATTTGCCCAATTTGACCCATGGTGGCCATTCTGTTCTGTCCTCTTCCCTTCTCTCTTAATAACTCACTTAGCCTTCCTGCCCTGCTGTTCCAACCTTTACCCCACAGGCTCACCAGGACACCAAGGGTTGAAGAGGATGTAGATCTCATTTTGGGGATCAAAAGGCATCTGGAACTCTCCTGCATCAGTTCGTGTTCGGACAGTGAAACGGAACTTTCCCACAATGGCACTGGAGGAAACGTGGACCTTTAGCTCCACATGCTGCCCATCTGACTTGAGCACCTGGGCCTTCCAGCCTCCACTGCCTCCCTTGCCCACAGGGATGATCACATGTGTACCCTTGCCTATTTCAGGGTTTGTACCTAGTGGGGCAAATGAAGAGAGGGAATTGAGGAGGTAAGACCAATGGCGCAAAGATCTCAAATGGGATGGAACCCTAGAGGCATCTCTAATTTCTACCCAGCATTATTTTGGTAACATTAGTCAATGGTTCTATCAGCCCCCATCTTCACTCATCCTGTCTGTGTATTGCCGCAAAGCCCTTGTTAACCCAATCCTGAGACAGAAGGGGGGAAAGAAGAGTTTCCAAGGCCACTGCTTGCCTAGCCTCTCTGCTACCTTCCTCAGGGCTGGCACTGAACCCAGAGCATATCCAGACCCAGGCCTGAGGTGTCCATGTACCTAAGAGGCCTCCCACAGAGGAGGAAGGGCCAGCCCAGACCCTAAACCCTAACCTCATCGGTTCCCCAGGGTTCCAGCAGAATCCAGGGCATCCAGGAGGGGGCCCAGGAAATTAGAGGCCGAGGTGGGCAAGGTTGGGCAAGGTTAGGCTCTAATCAGAGGGTACAAGGAGTCTCCCGCCCCCAGCAGCTGCATAATCACCGGCCTTAGCAGCCAAAGAACAACGCGGCAGTGGAGCCACCCAGCCCCAGGCCAGAGGGGACAGAGACACTGAGACATGCAGAGTCACAGGGAGAGTCAGAGACACCCACACGCTCAGAGGGAAAAAAATCTAGTAAGAGAAACAGAGAAAGACACACCCATCATCCACCTATTGGCATGGGACAGACATGTGGCACTTAGGAGAGAGCATCTCGAGAAAGGGACAGACAGAGAGACTCGAGTACGTACACATCTGTGCACAGACATAAGCTGACAAGCCAACATGGGTAGAAATGTGTACAAACCCCTACCACATGGGTGTAAAGAGCACAGGAAAGATGGAGAGGATGCTATGGTTGGTCCTGATGCTAGCGGAGGGCACAGTTGGAAGATCAGCTGTGGTCTCTCCCTTTCTCTCTGTCCCTGCCCCTGTGCACTGACCAATAAGCAGCTCAACAGCCATCCGGTCTGAGGATGAGTAGGGCCGGGACAGGCTGACCGTGAGGCAGAAAGGCTGTCCTCGTCGGATAATCAGGTCATCATATTCGTACTCCTCTGTGTGGTGCTCCCGCCGGTTCTGATCAGAACGCCTACTCATCAGATCCACTCCGGTCACCACCAGCATGCCATCTGGAAGGGTCACTGGTGGTTATAGTCCAGAACCCCCACACCAGCCCAGACCAAAGAACCCAGTGACCCTGAGGCAGCTAGGGGGAGTCAGGAAGACTTGAGTTCAAATCCAGCCTCAGACACTTACTTAGCTGTGTGACCCTAGGCAAGTCACTTAACCTCTCTCTGCTTTCCCCAACTGTAAAGTGGGGATAATAATAGCACCTACCTCATAGAGAGATAATTGTAAAGTGCTTAACATCATGTTATGGTATGTAGTAGGCACTTAATAAATGCTTATTCTGTTCCCTTTCCCTGCTCAGCTCAAGGAATCCAGAATCCCAAATTTTGCCCTTTGGAGGAACCCAACAGTCCCAGAGTGGCAGCTCCATCTTTAAGAGGACCTGAAGGGCTAACAGCAAAAGGCACAGTCCACACATTAACCAAGGCTCTTTAACGCTTTACTTAAGGTCAGAGGATCCCTGAGGATTCCTCTCCTTGAATGAGAGAGATGTTTAAAGGCTCACCTCGGATGACACCATCACCTGCTGCATTGACTCCACTGCCTCTGGAGCCAGGACGACCAGAGCCTCGAGATCCTGAACCTCGGGAGCCAGGACGACCTGAACCTCTGGGGCCTGCAGGCTCTGGGCCCCAGTCATCATCACCTCCTCCTCGGCAGGAGCAGCAACTGCAACATCGGGCCCAGAACGAGCGACCTGACCCTCGAGAGCGGGTGTCGGGTTCTGGCTCAGGAGAAGGTGTTACGCTGGGCAGCCAGGAGCTACCACCCCATCGCCCCACGTCTGAGCGTGACCCATCAGTCATAGTTGCTGCCAAAAAGTAGTGATAAGCTATGGTAAGAGACTCAGGCATCATCTGATCAGACCTCCCCAAGGACCCCAACTCTAATTGGATTTACCCTAGGATCAGCCCTCCATTCCAATCAGATCTACCTAGGGATTGCTTCCTTATATCCGAGCCTCTTCAGGAACCCTATCATATCCAGACCCACCTGGGGGCCTCGAACTTCCCTCTCACCCAAATATACCCAGTGACCCCAGATATTCAGTAACACCTATAATTTCCTTACTGGTCTAAAAGACACTCTGGCTCCACCTGGACCCCTGAAGGACAAACCCGTTCTGAGGAGCTCCCTTTCTTAACCAGACTGCCTATTCCTCTCCTCCTGTGAGGTGTCCAGACAATACATTAAACATTATGTCTAAGATAATTCTTAAGACACCTCCCACGGCCTGCCCCCCATTCCCCCACCCCTTCCCAAGGAGGCACAAGTGGCTGTGGTCGGTGGGAAGGAGAGTTCAGGATGGAGCACCAATCTTTCTTTCCTCCCCAATTTCAAACAAATCTAGACTGCCTGGAAGGTGCAGTCTGGTGAATTCCAGGGGTGCAGAAGGGGAGGGAACTGCGGTTAGGATGCCGCAGGTGCAGCGGAGAACAGGTACTGTCTGAGCTCTAGGGCAAGGCGCGGGCTCTGGAGATTGTGGAGAAAGCCTTAGGACCTCAGCTGAGGAGGGGGAAAAATCCCTCCCGTCGGGTCCCGAAGCCTGAGTCTGCCAAGGATGAGTTGCCCTAGAGACCGCAGGGCTCCATCCCTCTTTCTCACCTGGCGGTGGCGGCGGCAGCAGCGCTAGCGCTGAGTCCCACGCCCGGGACCAGACTGTAGTACTGACGGACGGGACGGACAGCTCAGGTTTAAAGCTTGGGGCGGGGTGACCCGTGGTGGTTAGAGAGGAGGGGCGGGGCTGGGCTGCTGGGAAGAGGAAACGAAGATTGCTCCATCCTGAGGTTGATGCAGGGTGCCTTAGAGGGGAAGGAGGAAGGGGCACGGGGACAAGGCGCCCTAGCTTTCCCCTTTCTAGGAAATACAAACCCTGGGAAGTGGAAGGTGTGGGGCCCGAGGTGCGGGTGGGGTGGTTTAGAAAAGGAAGGGCAGAGCCCAGCGAAGACCATGCTGTTCTCAAATGCCTCCTTTTTGGAGAATCCTTGCATCTGGGCAAGGGATTCTAGGACCTAGACCCTACCTCGGTCCCTTTTCCCTGCCCCCAGATAAGACTGTACTAAAGAGCCCTCTAGTATGGATCTTAAACCGTAACTCTCCCATCCTGAAGATTTCTCAGTCCGAGAGGGGAGTCACAAAAAAATAGCGCTCCTCATTAACCTGTTCTTGCCCCAGTACTGTCCTGATTCCTTACATTCACCGCCCCCCCCCCTTCCTTTCTCTGAAACCCGGAGAAGCACATCAGGGTATTAAGGCAGAAACTAAACCAGCTGTGGAGGTCACTAGCAACATTGGCCTGGTTCACCCCTTTGGGGATGCATAAGGGCTCCTATTTGGAACATGGTGGGGAGGATACGTATGAACTCCTAAGGCCCTTAAGGGAGGGGGACATGAATTTGAGCACAGGACTCCTCACACTTGTAATCAAGTAGTGAGTTGACATCCTTCCACTTTCCTGAGCAATATTTGCAAGCTCGGTAGGCCCCATACCCTACCTCCTCCTATAATCTTAGGCTCCTCCTTTCTCCCCATATCTCCCTTTATCTATCCTGGGGACTTTGAACTAAGAATAAGAAAAATAAGGGACTGAAGCAGGGAAGGATGGAGATGGGGTTTCACTGGAAAGGACCAAGTTGACAGAAGAGTCCTGGGGTGGAGTGTCCATTGCCTTATGTCTGAGGAGTCCCTAGTGTGCAGGTTGGGTGACATCATAGGCCTAACACTCAGACTGGCTCCACCGGCTGTACTTCTGCCTTGCCCTGTTCCACCGGCTTTGCTGTCCTCCACCTGGCCTACTGGGCCCCAGGACTGTTCTACTCACACCAGCCACACCTGTTTCATCCTCTTGGGATACTGTGGTCTTCCCCGGGCCTAGTCATGGAATGGGAAGCAGCATTTATGTGGGTATCTCCAGCCCAAAAAATGTGTGATATGTGTGAATTTTTTCCCGAGAGAGGGTGTCTTGGGTTGCAGCTAGCTCTTCAACAGGCCACAAGGCAACCCCCTCAAACTCCACCCCCTCGAAAAAAAGTGGTTGAAACTGGATTTAACTGCAAAATGTCAATATGGACAGTTAACCTGTGCCCATACATCTACACTTATAAGACCTGCAAGAGGTTATAGAATTGATGCGTGTTAGCTTTTACTACAAAATTAAATCATTCTTCTTGTTTAGAGATCTGGAAAGTTAGCTCTGAGGGCTGTTCCTTTCTTAGACTATGGAATTCTATCAGGGAATGTTGAGCAACCAGCTCTAAACACCTGCCTATATAAGTACCCAACTCCACCTCTCCAACACCTTGGAAGTTGACACAGAAAGAGGCAGAAAGTGAGACAGAAGTTGTTAGATACTCCCTGAAAAGCTCAGAGATGTTCTATGTAATTATCTAGATATTTTTTTTGAGTTAAAGTTCCTCATTTTTTTTTTGGACCACCTGGCTAACTGCTTCACTCCTCCACTTCATCCAGGATGATGACATAAGGGCAATGCCTTGGGGGGCAAGAGGTTTTAGCAAAAGGCAGAAAAGGCCTAAGAGTCAAAAAAAGGGAGGATCCAAAAAGAATGGGGGCAAGTGCCATTGTTTCTATGCACCAGAGATTACCTCCTGCCCAATCAGTTCCCATTTGCCCCCTTTCTGCTCAGTTTTTTGCTGGGAATGTACACTGTGAATGCTCACACCACAAGTATATGACCACTGGTGCCTGCTACCTCAACATTTGGTTATAGGCTGGGGCTGGGAGACACATGGCACAGGGAAAGGTCAGAACAAGTCGACCTCATCCAACACAGCAGACAGGAAGAGGCTGGGCAGTCAGTGAGCATCAGGGTGTGTAGACAGGTGAGCTCAGGGACATTCCCAAGGAAGGCAGCTTTATTAGTCTTTCAGCCTTCCCACCCATTTCAATGAATCTTTTTTGTTTTTTTTTTTGTCATTCCATGACAAGTTTGGACTTAGGGCTCTGGCCTGAGCTCCTCCTATTTCTCCTTCTGAGGGAGTCACTTTGGATTAAATCATAAAATTTTAGAACTGGACCAGATTCTAGAGATCACATAATACTGCTCTGAGGCTGTGGATGAGGGGAAATGACTTGACCATGGTCACAAAAGAAAATGACTAGTAGAAAGCAGATCCAGAAAGAGAAAAGAAAGAGAAGGGTATGTGTATGGAGAGAGACAGAGACAGACCAGTTGGGACCTCTGCATGACAGCAGAGTTGGGGTAGAGATGAGGCATCTTCAAAAGCAGTTCCTGGAACTGGAGTTCACTTCCACCGACAATCAGGGACATTTATATAGTATTTTAAGGTTTTCCAAGTGCTTGAAACTCATTAGCTTACTTCATCCTCACGACAACTCCATGAGGTAAATGCAGATATAATCAACATTTTACAGATGAGGAAATTCGCCCTGATCACTCAGCTAGTGTCAGTGGTGGAAACTGAACACAGGTCTTTCTGACACCCAAGTTCAGCATGCTGTCTCCTACACCACACTGCCTGTAGCAGTAGGCAAAGAAAAACTGAGTGAGAAATGGGGGGAGAGAGGGGCAGCTAGGTGGCGCAGTGAGTAAAGCGCTGGCCCTGGAGTCAGAAGGACCCGAGTTCAGATCCAGCCTCACTTAATGCACACACAAACAAAAACCTAGCCGTGTGACCTTGGGCAAGTTACTCAACCCCAATTGCCCTCCAAAAAGTAAAAGAGAAATGGGGGGAGGGGAAAGCGGACACAGAGATACAGGGAGGCTGGTTTCAAGGGGCAGATAGAAGTTGTCACCCTTTCCCCCCCACTTTCAGTTCTCTGGCCCAGTTAACAGTCTAGGCCAATCCTTCCCTTCTTTTCCCATTTCTCCAGAACTTGAAGGGTGGTGGTAGTGGCAGAGGCAGCAGCAGCTTATCAGCCCAAACAGAGGCTTTTCTGTCCTTTATTCAGTTCAAATAAATTAAAGGTCAAGGGTGGGAAGGGTACCCAGGGTATATATCGGGAAAATCCCCTAGGTCAGAATTCTGTCCACACCAGGCAGTACAGCCCTCAGCTCCTCTGGAGCTGCCTCAAGCTGGCAGAGGGGGTTGCGCTCCAGGCTGAGAAGGGACAGCTTTGGACAGGAGGCCAGAGTCTGAAGGGCTGAAGTGTGCTGAAGGCCTGAAATGGAAAAGTCAAGGAAAATAGAAGCATCATTCCCAACACCTCACAGAGGTGGCTGGACACTTGTATATGATCTGCATCAGCTGAGCCACACAGACTTCAGAGACAAAGGGAGGGATGTGACAGAGGTTCTTGGAGTCCCTTATTTGCCTCTGTTGGGGAAACAGGGCTTAATATAACTACTTTCACATAAAGAAAAGCACAATCTGATACGACCTGGCCAAATCATCAATGAAAATGATGTATACATAAAGTAAAACCAGTACTAACATCTGTATAATTAATCCTTCAGGCCACCCTTTTAACCTCTGCTTGGTTCTTCAGGAAGAACATTCCTAGGAAATTGTGGAACACTCTGTTTTACCCACTGTGGATCCCTTCTATGTGCCACCACCTCCTCTACTTTCTGGCCTAATTACCACGGGGTTAGGATACGGTTGTCACACAGGGAGAGCTCCCGTAGTCTGGGTAGATTAACAACACCCTCCACAGACTCTATGGCATTTCCATCCGCCTGCAAGACCTACAAAGAGAGTAAGTGGATGTAAGCTAGCACAAGTTCATTGTGGCATTCATGAAGGCCACAGCTGGACAGCTCTTGTTGACCAGAAAGCAAGAAGGTTTCAGCTGGGGGGCATCAGGGATGGAGGGGCAGTGGAGTCAGCAGCAGCGGAGGCTCCAAAGGGTCAGAGGAGACTCCTCAGAAGCAAAGGAGTGAGCAGTAAATCTCTTACCTCAAGGCAGCGCAGCATAGCCAGAGGAAGAGGCAAACTTCTGAGCAGATTGTGGGAGAGGTTGAGATGAGTGACCAATAGCAGCTGTTCCAGGTGGCAGAGCACAGTCAAATCCTAAAGAGAGAAGTAAGGGGGCGGCTAGTTGTCCCAGTGAATAGAACACTGGCCTTGGAGTCAGGAGGACCTGAGTTCAAATCCGGACTCAGACACTTAACACAAAAACTAGCCATGTGACCTTGGGCAAGTCACTTAACCCCAATTACCCTCCAAAAAGCAAAAGAGAGAGAGAGAGAGAGAGAGAGAGAGAGAGAGAGAGAGAGAGAGAGAGAGAGAGAGAAGGGAGGCTAGAGGACAGACAGAAGTAATGTCCAGGAAGACCTTAGTGGAGAGTCCTCCAAAGAGGGAGAGCCCTGATTTGGGGGTCATTCCTTCAGAATTTTATTGAGTTCCCACTAGATACATACTCCCATGCCAAAGACTGGTGATATGAAGTCAAGTATAGGTAGGCTGCCAGAAGGCCATGTACACACACATTTCAACAATACGAGGCAGCATAAACTCACTGCCCAGACAGTGATACAGGTCACCAGTGCTAGAGGAATTCAGAGGCAGGAGGGTGTGAGCTGGATTAGCTGGAGAATGTGGGATTTAGACAGGTGGAGAGGAAGATAGTCTAAGTAGGGGGAACATCAAAGACAGTAGCTATAACAGGCCCAACATGTCTTAGGAACACTGAGAAAACTGGTCTGGCTGGAGCAAAGGGTTCATTTTGGGAAGCAACTATAGATAAAATTGGAAAGGTAGGTTGGGGAAAATGTTGGACGCCAAGAAAAGCAGCATGAGTTTTATCTTAGAAATAATGAGGAACTGGGTGGCTAGGTGGCGCAGTGAGTAAGAGCGCCAGCCTCGGAGTTGGGATGACCCGGGATCGAAACCGGCCTCAGAAAATGAGCACCCACACATAAATAATGACTAGCTGTGTAACCTTGAGCAAGTTACTTAACCCCAATTGCTTTAAAAAAAAAAAAAAGAAATAATGAGGAACCTTTGAAAGAGACAGCATAGTCACTAACTGGGTATTTCAAAATGGATGTCCCAGAGATGTTTCAAACTCATAACATCTAAAACACTCATTATCTTCCCTCCCACTCCCCAAAACTGCCACTTCTCTCCCAAACTTGTCCATTTCCAGTCTCTTAGGTTCATAACCTTGACGTTATTCTTAATTGTGCACCCTCCCTCATCTCATGTATCCAAGCAGCTGCAAGACATGCCAACTCTACTTGTAAATTTCTTGAATCCCATCCCTTCTCTCTACTCACATCTTACCACCCTACATTATCTATGTTGTATTCAATTTGTATGTATTTTGTTAGATTTTTCCCAACTACATTTCATCTTCTTTAGGCACACACAGCAGTTTTGCTGCCTTTTGGCTGTGAATAGGACACCTCTGACATGGAGAACCCTAAGGGAGCAGTTAAGAGGCTATTATCATAGTCTAAGCAAGGAGGGTCTGAACGACAGTTGGGGTCATAGAAATAAAGGGGAAGTTCAGGCCCTCATCACCTTCCACCTAGCTTCCTACAATGGTGGGCTAACTGGCTACCCTGCCTCAGTGCTTCTTAAATTGTGGGTCTTGAACCCGTATGGGAGTTTAAGAAGTGTTGACAGGGTTTAGAGTGGAAAAAGTTGAAGAAGCCCTGTTTCTAGTCCATCGTCCACAGAGATGCCAAAGAGATTTTCCTGAAGGGCAGATCTGACCATAACACTTTCAAATTCCAGTGGCTCTTACTACCTCTAAGGTAAAACATTACCTCCTCTATTTACCTTTCAGGGCTTTTACAAACAAGAAAGGTCTTTTTCTAACCTCCTCTACTCTGCAGGCAGCCAACCTCACCTTGTCTCTGTTCCTCCCTCACTCACTCATGATTCTCTTTCCACTATCTCTGTGCCTTTGTATCAGTTGTTCCTCATGCCCAAAATGTGCTCCCTTCTCCCTCCATCTCTTCCTTCAAGATGCAGATCAAGCACTACCTTCTGCCTTCCCAAGAGGCCTTTCCTCCTCTCAAAGTACCTTCAATGGAACTACTTTGTATTCATTCTCTTTATATTTATTCTATCTCTACCTGTATATTGATTTCTGTTATCTCCTCACTAGAATGGAAGCTCCTTAAAAAAAGGGATTGTTTCATTCATTGTACTTGTATCCCCAGGGTCTAGTACAGTTCCTAGCACACATTTAAAATACTTGTTAAGCAGTCCCTGGGAAATCCCAGGTTTGAAAAACCACAAAAAAGAGTTTCTGAGAGGAATGATATGATTAGAATGGCATTTTTGGGAGATTAATCCAGCAATGATATGGAGTAGTGGGATCAAACTCAAACAGATAGGATTCTGTTAGCCCTATGATAACCACAAATTAACATCATCTATGTTGTATTCAATTTGTATATATTTTGTTAGATTTATCCCAATTACAGCAGTTTTGCTACTTTTTGGCTGTGATCAGGACACCTCTGACATGGAGGAGCCTAAGATAGCAGTTAAGAGTTTATCAGAGTCTAGGGGTGGCTAGGTGGCATAGTGAATAGAGTACCAGCCCTGGAGTCAGAAGGACCTGAGTTCAAATCCGGCCTCAGATATGTAACACAAAAACTAGCTGTGTGACTTTGGGCAAGTCACTTAACCCCAAATTGTCCTCCAAAAAGCAAAAAAATAAAAACTTAATAAGAGGTTATCATCATCCAGGCAAGGAAGGCCTAAATGAGGGTTGTAGCCATAGAAATAGAAGGGGAAGGGATAGATATAAGATAATTCAGAGGAAGACGAAAGGATCATTGGATGATTGAGAAGAGTGCATGCATATGCGTGTGCATGTGTGTGTGTGTGTGCGTGTGTGTGTGTGTGTGTGTGTGTGTGTGTGTGTGTGTGTGTGTGTGCATAAACAGGGAAGTTTGGAGGGGAAATGACTTAAATGGAAAGAAGATAAATTTAGTTTTAGACAAATCAAAATGTCTAATCAGTGATCAGAGATCAATCATCATCAAACAAACATTAAGTATTTACTTTATGCCAGGGATCATGCTATGCTTTGGGGATATAAAGAAAAAAATAAAAACAATTCCTGTCCCTGGGGAACTTAATTAAATACTAATCAGAAAACACCATCTATGTCAGAGAGTTCAGAGATAAAAAAGATGATTTGGGAGTCAATTGAGGTTAGATGAAAAACAAAAAGCTTTGTACAAAAATATTTAAAGCAGTATTTTTGTTGTTGCAAAGAACTAGAAACAAGGCAGGTGCCCATCAACTGGGATATAGCTGAAAAAAACTGCATTATGCAAATAATGGAATATTATTACATTATAAGAAATTTAAAAATGGAAGAATTCAGAGAAACTTGAGAAGACTTCTATGAAATTATGAAAAGTGAAATGTGGAGAACCAGAAAAACAATTTCCACAATGATTACAATAACTTAAAGGAAAACTGCTTTGAAACTCTTCACAACTTTGATAATTCAATGACTAAACATGCCTTTAGATACCCAACCATGAAGCACGTCTCCCTTTTTGAGCAAAGTGCGGGACTAGAGGCCCAAAATGAGACATACATTTTCCTACGTGATTAATATGCTGATTTGTTTTGGTTTTGGTTTTTTTTTTTTTTGTTTGTTTGTTTTTTTTTGGCTTTTGGAGGGCAATTGGGGTTAAGTAATTTGCCCAAGGTCGCACGGCTAGGTTTTTGTTTGTGTGTGTGTTAAGTGTCTGAGGCCAAATCCGAACTCAGGTCCTTCTGACTCCAGGGCCTGAGCCGCCCCATATGCTGATTTGTTTAACTTCACTAATGTGTTTACAAGTGAGAGTGATTTAGGGGGTAGTGATAGAAATGCAAGAAAAAAAAAAAGAAGCAAGGAGAACTCTATGAAGCATTTAAAAATATACACAAAAAAGGTTCATAAGGGAACATAAACGGGATCACTTTGTTAGTCTCTTGTTAATACATACTTTTTTTTTTTTTGCTTTTTTGGAGAGGCAGTTGGGGTTAAGTGACTTGCCCAAGGTCACTCGGCTAGTAAGCATTAAGTGCCTGAGGCGGATTTGAACTCAGGTCCTCCTGACTTCAGGGTCAGTGTTCTATTCACTGAGCCACCTAGCTGCCCCTAATACATACTTTTTAAAAGCAAAGTGACAGATTTGTGGCTTCCTATACAGACCTTAGTGCCAGGTGCTTAATAAATGATTTGTTAACTTTACATTTTGTTCTTTGTATATTGACGTGTTTGTGTTTGTTATGATTGTTAAATTCACTCATAATAAAAAAGAAAGAAAAGCTCTGAGAGTATGGATGAGTTTTCTGAGTGTCAATGAGGACTGAGTCAGTAGGAGCAAGGTCAGGGGCTAGGCCAAAGGAGATTCATGAGCAAAGGGTAGGAGTGAGACTGCTGGGGATGGGGCAGTAGTACCTTGTAAGACAGGTCCAGCACTCGAACTTCTGCATACTCCATCTTGAGGATGTGGTTCTCCATCAAGAACTTGCTTCGGAGATCATCCAAGTAAGAAGCTCGCATTGGGTCCGCTACCTTGCCAGAGGAGTGGAGGGATGGGGGTCAACTGACCACCCCCATTCCCCACCCTTCCTTGTGCTGCCTCAGGGCCCTACATGAGCCCTAACCCTTAAGTTCCAGGCTTTTTTCTCTTGTACTCTTCCACTTACCTTGAGGGTCTGAAAATATTTGAGAGTGTCCTTCTCATACACCAGCGGATCCAGTGCCCGCATCAGCAGGATGATAGTCAACAGACACCCTGAGAGTGAGGATGGTGGTGGTGGGGGAGGGAGCAGGGCAGATAGTCTACCCTTAGTTCCTCCTCTGTCTAACTCTTCCCACTGCCCAAGATCCATCGATCAGGAAAGGCAAGGTGTCCAGGAGAGGGAGCTCCCTGAAGGGGCAGGCTCTTGGGGGCAGAGAGGGACCTCACATTTGTTGTCTGGTTCCAGGTCCTGCAGCTCCTTACAGGACTCCAACTCCGACTGTAACACAGTTGACTTCTCCACTGATAGCTCCGTTCTGACAGGTAGGCAGAGTAGTGGAGGGATGAGGACCACATATCAGCTTTTCCTCACCCTCCTGTACTCTGGGGTCTCAAGTATCCTACAGAATGCCTGCCCCCAAGTTTTTAGTCTTTGCTTCAGCTCTCCAGTCCCTCCCGAACACATGAATCCCCCCAGACAAGACCCTTTTGAATCCCTTCCATCACCTGAATAGTTGCTCATCTGTGGCAGAGTCCCGGCACCAACTTTCTTTTCCACCTGGGGAACAGATTAGGACAAGGGAAAGGAGTCTGTAAAAAGGGATTGGAAAAATGAAAGAATTTGGTGGGGGTAGGGTATATGGGGTTACACATTTATTAAAAACCTACTACATGCAAGGTATTTTCCTAGAAGCTGAAAATACAAAGATGAAATAGAAGACAGTATAGTCCCTATTCTCAAGGAGCTTACAATCTAACAGAAATAGAGCAAGGAGTTAAGACATATACACAAACAAGGTAGATTGTAATAGGGGCAAATGAGAGTCAAATAAAATATTCTAAGAAAATATGCAGAGGGAAAGATTATTTTTGGGTATAATGTCCCTAAAAGTTTTGGAATAGTGGTGGTAAACTGGCTGAAGAGAAGGGGAAGTGGGACTAGGAAGATCTATATCACCTTTATAAAGCACACACTCCTTCTGGACATCACCCCACATCAGGAAGAATGAATGTTGAGAGGACTGGTCATCAAGGGAGTCAGATGGCAGGTCACATAGCTAGAATGAGCTAGGTCAAGGAAATGCTATAGAATTCATCGATTTTTCATCGCCAAGCCAAACCCTCACTTCCCAACCTTTCAAAGAGGGTGTGTGTGTGTGTGTGTGTGTGTGTGTGTGTGTGTGTGTGTGTGTGTGTCTCTCTCTCTCTCTCTCTCTCTCTGTGTATGTGTTGTCTATGTATATATATATATAGTAGGTGGTGAGGGGAAGGGGATACCCAGACATAGTTGGGCCGCTTTCTGCCATCTGGTGTCCTCCACTCCACAGGTCGGGGAGACTCATCCACCAAGAGCATCACAGTCTCTATGCCAGGACCCACCTGTGAAAGAAAACACAAGGTAGGCCACACATAAACTCCATCTCTACCCCCAAACCCCAATTTACTCTTTTCTTTCCCCTGTCCTCTTATGTATATACTGAGGACTCACAATTATGGGTCGAGAGAAACAGACCGTCAAACAAGCCTCATTTCGGCTGATGTGGAGGCAGCGAATGGCATCCTGAGGGTCAGCTGTGAGCAGAAGTCAAATAGCAGTAGAGTGAAAAAGTGGCACTCAGTTCTAACTCACTTTCCTTATGAACTATTTAGGAATAGTTCATAAATTTCTCTGCAACCTCTCCACAACCCTCAATTCAAACCAAAAGGCAGGCCCCAAGCCCTCACCTCGACCCAGGAGCCATCTGTGGTAGAACCAGGCACTCTGGTCATTAGGATCTGTGAAGAAGGCATTCTGTACCAGCTCCAGCTCTCCAGTGGACATAAGAAAAGAAAGCTGCAGTTAAGACCCAAGGGCCTCACTAACTCCATCTGAAGGTTCCACTGCGCCTCCTCTCCTTAACTCCCCAAGAATGAGCCCCCTCATCTAGCTCATTGGCCTTTGGGATTGGAGGCAATGACCTCCCTCTCCGTTAAACTGATTTTAGAGTCTTCACCACACCATGCACACTTAGATATGTTGTTCTGTTTCACTTAATTTGTCTTGTCTCTTAAGTTAAACGGTAAATTCAAGGGTTTTTCTGTTTTTATATACTATCAACCCCCTAGGCCAAGCACATTGCTAACCTTATAATAGGTATTTCAATAATTACTGATTCACCTCAGCTCAGAATTCCACTCTTCCCTGTCCCAATTTTACAATTCCCAGAACCCTAGACTCTAGGTTTCTATCTATTTATCCTTCCCTGATAACTATAACCTCTCTTAATTTCTGAACTAGAGGATGAATCAGAGGTTATATCTTGGGACCTACCATTCTTTACTCCTCCCTTCCTTCCATTTGATTCTGGCATTCCCTCATACCCTTTGCTCACCACGTAGTAGAATATCTTCAGGAAGGCGTCCTGGTGGCTGAGAATCCGGCAGTGGCTGCAGCTTGGGCAGGAGGCAAGATCGGTAGTGCCAGGAAGAGTAGTTGGAGAAATTTCGAGTAATGAGGCTGTCAGTAAAAGCTAGCTCCTCTTCTGGTGGCACAGGTGCCTTTTGGGCCACAAACCGTCGGTAATCCCAGCAATGAACTGTGGATAGTAATGTATCTCAAATCCAGGGGCTAGTTGGGGGCATCCCTACCCTTAGCTCCCAGAATTAGCATGTGCTACTTTGTCCTATGGGAACACTTCACACACAGAAATCTACTCACTTGTCACTCTACCAACCAGCTCAGGAGTCCCATCCCCACTCTCTTATTTGGATGAGAGTGGGCTGGGGCCTAAGAAATCAGGCAATTTGTGGGCAACGTACAGTTACGTTCATCAGCTTCCAGAAACTTGGCACACAGCTCCAGCTCACGGGTCCAGTTGGGTTCAGGGAGGCGGCCAAGCAGCCAGCAGCGATGATGCCAGGTTCCATAGGACTTGGGGTTCACCCGTAAGCAGCTCTCCAAAAACCCCAGCTCAGCTGCCACTAGGGTCTCAAACTCCTCTGGGGACCTACGCCAGAAAGGTGATGATTAGTGAATCCCAAGTCTCCCCCTAAATCTCCCATTGCAAGGCCATGCTGCTGATACTACCTGTTGCCACCAAACCCTGTTCTCCTCTGTGCTATTTCTCATCGTCAACATTGTCATCCCCTTTTTGGGGGTGGAGGGGTGGGGAAGGCTGGTTCTCCCTATCTTACCCCCAGGCTGGAAGTGCTTTGGCCTGCTCCACTTTGGGGTACTCATCCCTCCTTGGTGCCAGACTGAGGGTGAATATCCAAACTCAAGGGGGCTGCCCCCGCAGCCTGGCCTCCCCAGCCCACAAGGCCCCCACAACCCCGGTCCTGGGTCAGGGGGGTCCACCCCAAAACAAGGCACGCACTTCTGAGTCTCCAGCTGCATCAGCACCTCCCGCCGGCAATTCCAGAGTGTGGCAAAGTCGGGGTTCGCCCCCAGGATCTGGCTGGTCAGCTCCAAAACCGATTCGTCCAGGTGGCCCTCCTGCCGCTGCAACCAAGGGGCACCCCGTTGTTCGGTGGTCCTGTCCCGGCCATTCTCTGTCTCCGCCACCCTCCGATGAGCCCCCAACCCCGGGGCGCTGTGGGGGAGGCCCCTCTACCTTCCGGAAGATGGCCTCGGTGGCCTCCCGGTACAGCTTCAACTTCTGCTCACGCTCCACTCGCTTGGCCTCCGCTTGCTCCTCAGTGGTCTTCACCTTCAGGCGGCCGTGCTGGGGGTAAATGAAAGGGGAGGATGGCGTGGCTACGATTTTGAAGCCTCCCAGATCGCCCATGCCCGCCATGGTCACCTCCTAAGTGCCCAGAGCTGGGCGACGATGGGGAAGGTCTGGACCTTAAGCTCCGGGCAGTTCAGTAGAAGCCCGAAGGTTGTGAAAGGTCAAGGGTCGGAGAGGAGAGCTGGCTTATAGGTCAGTGGTCAGGGGAAAGGTCGGGGAGGGGCAGTCCATGGGAGAGAGGGAGTGGGGGAATAGGTGTGTGGGGGAGTGCGGTAGGTCTCACCATGATGCTGAGGCTCAGGGTTCTGGGTGGGGCAAAGAATCAGGTGACCAAGGAAGACCTGAGTGCAAAAGGTGACAATCATCTGGGGGTGCCGCCCCATGGTCCAGGCATGCTCCAGTACCGGGTCCGCCCCCCCTTCCCTGGCCTTCCTCCCGGAAGTGGCTCAGGCCTGGAGGCAGGGACTCAGCTGAGAGCCAAGGAAAAGGCTGGTCCGGGTCAGACCTCTACCCAGTGCCTGGGGAGGGGGGGAGAGGGCGAGGTGTGCCGCCGCCCCTGTTTCCCACCCGAGCCCGGCCCATCCCCGCTCCCCTGCCAGAGCTAGGTCACATGGACTAGCCCAGCAGCTCGCGTGCTCCGCCGGGCTATGCCACCGCCGGCCCCCCGGGGAGGGAGGCCCGGAGTCCTGGGGGCTGGTGCATGGGCGAGACCAACTTACCCGCCTGCGGGGCGTCCAGAGGGAGGCACAGGAAACGCCCGGCGGCGGGGAGCGGCGGCAGGGGCTGCGGTAGCAGCGGAACGGGCCAGGGAGGTGCGCGCCTGCGAGATGGGGAGGAGTGGCCGGCTAGGACGGCGCCCCTCCCCTGCCAAGCGGGGGCGGGGGGGGAAATCGCTCTTAAAGGGGTAGGGCCGGATTCTGCTCCCCACCTCCCCTCCCTCCGGGGGCGTTTGCCCGAGGGCTGGTGTGTGCCCGCCGGTGCCCCGAGAAGTTCAGGGGCTTGACCAAAGGCCCATAGCAAAGATCAAAGCCGGGATTCGAACCGAGGCCCCAGGCTGGCTCATCCATCTGCAGCCCCCAGGCTACTTCTCTCCGCTTTGGGGTCAGTTTCAGCTGGCGAAGTGGAACCCCCGCCCCGCCCCCACCCTGCATCCTCCATCCTGGGAACAGAAAGTGCGGGTCCTGTGGGGGAGCATGTGGTCCGAGAATGTTAGAGCCGCCCACAGCCCTGTGAGGTTGGGCAAGGCCCGCCACCCTCAGTTTGTCTATCTGTAAAATGGGGGGGGGGGGAACCTAACAATAGCTCACCTTTGTGTATGTTTCCGAGTGCTAAGCTCCTTACAGTTGTGATCCTCACAACAACCAGATGCTATTATTACCCCATTTTACAGGTGAAGAAGCTGACTTGCCCAGAGTCGCACAGCTGAGTGTCTGAGGTGAGGTTTGAGCTCAGGTCTTTCTGTGCTCTTCTCATTTATCCATCTATCTTCCTAGATGTGCAAAGGATGCTTCTAGTTCTAAATCTTGTGAACTGCTGCTCTGTGACCTTGGAGTCAGGAAGACTGAGTTCGAGTCCCACCCCAGATATGAACCTTATTACCAAATAGGATCCCAGCAAGACATGTAACCTCTCCTAGTTTCCGTTTCTTCATCTACAAAATGAGAATGACTGTACTTACCTCTCAGGGTTGGCAGCACCAAATGAGATGACATGCCCAGTGTGCCCAGACCCTGGGCAAGTTCTGCTCATGTAAACGTGTCCCAGTGTGTGTGGTCATTTGAACAAATGGTTTCTGGGTACCTACTGTGCACAGCATCTACATTCACTTCTCTAGGTGTTGGCTATGAAGGCAGGGGATACAGTGCTGACTTCAGGCAGCTGACTCCAGTGAGTGAGAGGAGATGGCCATGAAACCACTGGAGAGTGGATAGCGCAGCATGCAAGTGTAGGATCACCCACTATTAGACATTTAAAGAAATTGTAGAGAGCATCTAAGTTTACTTCCACTCCAGTGTGCAGAGGGAGCAAAGGAGACCCAGAGACTTTGGGATGGTCAGAGCTGGAACCAGAATCTAGGTCTCCTTATTCCTAGTAATAAACTTTTTGCTATGCTATGGCAGCCTTCTCTGCTACATCAAGCTGCCTCAAATTCTTAGAAATAGGTTGTGTATAGATCAGAAACAGATAAACCAATGTTTGGAAGTTGGAAGGTGCAAACTAAAAACTGTATGGGGGCAGCTAGGTGGCACCAGCCCTGGAGTCAGGGGGACCTTAGTTCAAATCCAGCCTCAGACACTTGACACTTAGCAGTTGTGTGACATTGGGTAAGTCACTTAACCCCAATTGCCTTGCCTTCCCCCCTCCAAAAACAAACAAACAAAATTGTATGAGAGATCATTTTTAAGACATTATAAGAAGGGAATATTACTATTACTAACACTTATTTTTTTATTTTATTTTTGGGGGGGGGCAATTGGGTATTACTAACACTTATAAAGTAGTTTACAGTTTATGAAATGCTTTCATATAGAGGATTTCACTTGACCTTTTCAGCAGCTCTATGAGGTACCTAGGGCCAGTATCAATATCCCTATTTTAAAGACAAAGAAACAGACCCAGAGAGATGACACAGCTAAGGCAAGAACCCAAGTTTTCTGACCCAAATACAGTCTCCTTGCTGTTCTATCAATAAGATATTTTATCTATTGGTTCCAGACATTTTCTGTGTCCATCTCCTATACCTGAAATCACTCCTCATCTTCATCTACTGGCTTCCTTTAAGTCCCAACTAAAATCTTCCCTGGGAATCCTTTCTCAACCCCTCTTAATTCTAGTGTCTTCCCTCTGTTAATTATTTCCTTTTTTTTTTTCTTGGTTTTTTTTTTTTTGAGGGCAATTGGGATTAAGTAACTTGCCCAAGGTCACACGGCTAGGTTTTTGTTTGTGTATGCATTAAGTGTCTGAGGTTGGATCCGAACTCAGGTCCTTCTGACTCCAGGGCCAACGCTCTACTCACTGAGCCACCTAGCCGCCCCAATTATTTCCTATTTTTCCTGTATAGCTTATTTGTACATATGCTTGTTGTCTCTCTTGTTAGATTGTAAGCTCCTTGGGGGCAGGGACTGTTTTTTGCCTCTTTTTGTTTCTCCAATGCTTAACAGTTCCTGGCACATAGTAGGCACTTAATAAATGTTTATTGACTGATTGATTTCCACTGTATTCCATTAGCCTCTATACTTGTGTATATACATTCCTTTGTTGTGAGTGACTATGGTTTACCAAGTTTATGTTGTGTGATCGTGGGTGGGTGGGTGTCCACAGTCTTTATGTTTATTGCCAATGGTTATCTATTTTCACTACTTCAGAGTATAAGCTCCTCAAGATCCTAGGCTGTGGCTGTCCTATATTCATGGACTTCTTTCATAAATTCATTTTAGTCAAAGATTTTTGTTCAGAATAGAATACCTTTCAAATACCATGAAATATCTAACATATTTACCAAATGTATATGTATATTTATATATGCATATGTATTATATATGTATTACAAAACATATGCTAAAAATGTGTCAAAAAAAACCCTAGTGCCACAAATCAACCTATTCCTTTTTTTTCTGAATAGTATTTTCAATTACATGTAAAGATAAGTTTTCAACATTCATTGGTTTTTTTTGAGGGTGGAAGGCAAGGCAATTGGTGTTATGTGACTTGCCCAAGGTCACAACTGGTAAGTGTCAAATGTCTGAGGCTGGATTTGAACTCAGGTCCTTCTGACTAGGGCGGGTGCTCTATTCACTGCACCACCTAGCTGCCTGAAATGGTCATTTTTGTAAGATTTTGAGCTCCAATTTTTTCTCCCTTCTTTCTTCCTTTTCCAAAACAGCAAGCAATCTGATATAGGTTATACGTGTATAATCATGTTAAACATGTCCACATTAGTCATTCAACCTATTCCTTTGAATCCAACCATAAGATTCAGTAACTTTGTTCTAGGGATCTTGAGGTGTCACGATAATAATCACACATATTTTGCTTTACAGTTTACAAAGCACTTTATGTACATGGTGTCATTTGCTCTCCACAGCACCCTGTGACATAGTTATTGCAAACCCTAGGATACCTACTTAGTAGATAGGGAATCTGAGGCTCAGGGAAGTTAGTTGTTTTGCCCAGAATCATATAATAAATAAGTGGTAAATCAGGGACTTTCAAACCCAGATCCTCTAACTTCAAATCCAGTTCCTTTGCTACTGTGCTCCCTATACTCCAGCCATCTTCTTGACAGTTTGTCAACTACTTTGACACCCTGTAAAATCATCAGTGACCTGGTAAGTGACTGCCTCTCCCAGGGGATAATTTCAGGAAAACCCCAACCACCATGCTTTGCTTCACTTCTTACACTCTGGCCATCTTCTTTAAGTCTTTTTTTTTTTGCTTTTTATTTTGGAGGGGGAAGGTAGGGCAATTGGGGTAAAGTAACTTGTCCAAGGTCACATGGCTAGTTTTTTGTGTGTGCTAAGTATCTGAGGGCGGATTAGAACTCAGGTCTTCCTGACTCCAGGGCCTGTGCTCTAGTCACTGCAACACCTAGCTGCCCCTCCTCTAAGTCTTTACAACTGCTCTGCACTGTACTTTTCCTTTCCTCCCCCAACCCTATTTCCAGTTCTAGAACCATGGAACATGAATCAGATCAACTGCTATTGTCTCTGAATGGAGTGTCAATCTATTCACCTCTGGGTCTTGCCATCTCTGTAACTTTCTGAATCAAAGTGCCTTATCCTGGCCACCACTCCCCTATGTGTGTTGTTTTCCCCCTTAGTATGTAAACATCTTGAAGGCTAGAACTGTTTGCTTTTGTATTTGTATCCTCAATACTTCACATAGTGCTTGGTACATGTTAAGTACTTAATGAATACTTTTTTTCATTCATCCACTACACCACTTCTATCTGAAGATACTGTTGCTTGCCCTCAATAGAAAGAGATAAAACAAGCAAATACATATTCACACAGATGCTCACAGCTACAATTCTGAAGTACACACTTAGAGTAATGAGGGAAGTCAAAAGAAAAAAGATGTCAGATATATGAATGGGACTGATTTATTTTATTTTTTGGAATGATCAGCATTACTTCAGCTGGAAAGGTTTAGTCAGGGAAGGCTCCAGAGAAAATATGAGCATTAGAGAGGGAGTAGTATGGAAATTCCATAGTATGGAAAGGATCAGTAGGAAGGGAATTCAAACCATGTTATGATTTGAAAGTGGGTGAGATAAGGCAAAAATAGGTTTACTGCTTATCTCTGCATCAGGTGTTCTGGGAGGCTGGAGGAGTGGAATTCATGACAGATCATTTGCTTAAAGGCAAAAGGAGTTAACAAGAATGATACTGTGGTGCGTCAGCAAATTTGGACCTAATGCTGGCTTCTGAGCAGTGCAGTGATTAAAATAATATTTAAGCCTGATGAGTGCTGCTTTATATAGGAAGAAGAAGAGGGAGAGAGATAAAGGATTCACTAAGGCCCATTAGGAAACTGAGGAGATTCCATGGAGGAGGGGTTGCTACAGTTATGGCCAATGTGATCACAGTAAGAGTAAAGAGAAACGAGCTCTGAAGCTGCAGGCCTGTGATCAGGATCATAGGAATTAAAGCTGGAAGGGTCCTTAGAGTCATTTCTTCAGGCCCAGGACCGCATTGTAAACTGTGGAGCTAGGATCCAAACTGAGGTCCTCCAATACTTTCAGGACCCAGTACCTTCATTGACTGCAGTTTTTGCCTCCACTGGCACAGATCACAACCCCTCTCTGACTTAACTGATCTTTATGATTTTCTTTGGCCAAGAAACTCACCACTCTACTGCCAACTTGGTGATGCCCCTCCACTTGAACCAAAGACCCAGAATCCATCTCTAGGCCAATCCCACTAAGCCCTTCTCATTTAGTATAGTCTGCTGGCCTAGCATTTGAGAGCGCAGACCCCTTCCATGCCATTATTATGAGGTATTGGAGGAAAACATTAGTGGAACTTTCTAGTATACCACAGATAAATTGGGATTGGTTTTTTTTTTTTGAGATTTTTTTCCTCTCTGAACTTTTAGTTGCTCAGTTATAAAACATTTCTGGTATTGTGATAGTGGGGTGTGTGTGTGTGTGTGTGTGTGTGTGTGTGTGTGTGTGTGTGTGTGTAGACATGGGTGGAAGAGAAATTGGGAGAATATTGTGAAGGAGCAGGAAGGAGCCAGGGAAGTTATATACTAGAAGTACCAAAAATAATAAATGGTCATTGAATTGATTATGGATTGGAGGAAAGAATATAGAAATAATAATAATCATAGATAATCAATAATAATAATATAGAAATAATAATCAGCATAATAGCCTACCTGTGTTTGGTACTTTATGGGTTACACAGCGTTTGACAAAGATGATCTCTCTGATATATGCCCTCTCACGGGCTTAGAAATACCTCAGCATGGTTTTGAATTGAGAAGGGAGGCAGAAGAGATAGACAGAGGTTCTGCTTATAAAAATGGAGAAGAAAGGGTCAATCTGAGAAATATTACAGAAGAGAAATCACAGAACAGAAATGGGAGCAAAGGGACAGAAACCTTTGAAGATAAATGCCAGATTGCCCAGGTGAGGGAAAGGGCCACAGTTCTGATAGGGGCATTGGAAGGCAGAGAATGTTGGTGGGGGAGGGTGGGGTGCAGGTGGGGGTGGGCAGAGAGGACTGGACTGATTTGGGAATATTTCCTTTTAAGGGAAGATGATTTAGAGGTGCCAAGAAGCCCAGGACTAGAGAGAGAGAGAGAGAGGTCAGGGCTGGAGATAGACTTATGGGATAGGGATTTTTCATTTTCTGTGCTTGTATAGCCCAGCATCTAGCACAGTGCCTGGCAGAGTAGAAGCCTAATAAATGCTTAATGGCTGATTGACCCATAATAGGAATGGAGTGGGAACATCTAGGAGTGTGGCACTGAACTGCAGGGATTTCCTACTGTGAATAAGGGAAAAAGATATCAAGAAAAATAAAGAGAGGATGCAGGGAGTAGTGGGAGGAGAGTTCCATGAGCACTTTGAACTGGGAGCCAAAGCTAAAGTTCCACAAAGAGGATGGGCATCAATATTAGAGGTAGCAGACAAAGACAGCACTCTTAGAGATGAAACCACAGAATTATAGACTGCTAGCTAGAGTGAGAAATGGACTCCCACTTCATCAGGTCCCACATCCTACCCCATTATAGGATTTATCCTATAACAGGGTTCCTCCCCGACAGATCCAATGGCTGTACGATATCAGGCAGCCCCTTCTGCTTTTGCACAGTTCTCCTTTTTTAGAAAGTTCTTCCTTCTCTTAAGTTGCTCGTTGACTGTCCTGTAACCTAGAATCACAAGGATCTCAGGGATTGAAGTGACCTTACATCTTAGGGTCATAGATAGAGAGTTGAAAGGGATCTTAGAAGTCACTTTGCCTGGTCATCTCATTTACAGGTGAGAAAATAGACTTTCGGAGGTGAAATAACTTGCTCATGTTCATACAGGTACTAAATGGCAGAGCCAGGATTCAAACTTGGGTCCTTGACTCCAATTTAGCCATCTTTGAATCTGGTACATGAACACTCAATACATCCCTGGTAAGTATTCATCCAGCTTTTGCCTAAAGTCTTCCACTGATGGAACTCATTCCCACATGTGGCATCTCATTTCACTTTGGCATACTTCTAATTGTTAAGAAGTTCTTTCCTTACTTGAATCTCTGTCCCTTAACGGTTTCCACCCATTGGTCCTAGTTCTGGCCTGTGGAGCCATGTAAAATACATTTTATCCTTATTCCATGTGACAAGAATAACTAGCATTTATATAGCAACACAAGGTTGGTATAATATTTACAATTATCTCATTGGATCCTTACAACAACCTTGGGAGATAGATGCTATTATAATCCCCATTTAATAGATGAGGAAGGATAAATGACTTGCAGATTGTTAACATGCCTGAATAAATGTCTGAGGTAGAGCTTGACTCATCTTCCAGACTCCATATCTGAATGTCACTGCACCACCTAGTTTTCTCTACACATAGGCATATGACAAGCTTTCAGATCCTTGAAGTCTGCTTTTGTCTTTGCTGAGGCTTTTTAGACTTACACACCCCTAGTTCCTTCAATCCAAATAGAATGGTTTTAAATCTCTTCACTGTCCTGATTTCCCTTTTTCTAGATACATTACAATTTGTCTATGTCCTTCCTAAAATATAGCTTCCAGGATACAGTCTTCCAGAATAGAATGCTTACTTGCCTGAGGAATCTAACAAGGGCAAAGAACAGTAAGACATTTGACTTCCATAATCTGGACACGTTCCCTCAATTAATGCAACCTAAGATTGCTTAACCTTTATTAGCCTCCCTGTCATACTGGTGACTTACAGTGGGCTTATAACAACTAAAACCCTCAGAGCTTTTTCATATAAACTGCTAGCTCTTCTCTTCTGTGTTTAATGATATTTTTCTTTCAACTAATGGCAAAATTTTACATTTATTCCCTCTAAATTATAACTTTTCAGATCTAACTCATTATTCTACTCATCTTTCCTAGTTTTACCCTCTGGAACTATGTAAAATTTAATTCAGTTCAACAAATATTAAAGGCCTGCTCTGTGCAGGACCATCTGCTAAGTGCTGAGGATTCAAAGACAGGTATGACATAGTCCTCCTTTCACAAAGCTTACAGTCCTGGCATGGAGAGTAGTAACATCAGGACCTCACTGATGCTGAGAAGTCTGGGTCACCCCTGAAGCCCATGGAATTCAGAGCTGATTGGACATTTCTTAGTAGAAATGCCATTGTAGACAAGTTCTAGGCTGGGTTTCAGACCCCAGTGCTTCCACCAATAATCCTTACCCTGTAATCAATTTTGTCCCAGCTGCTTAGAAATTATAATTTCCCTACTTCTTTCTAAACCCAGATCATGTGAGGAACTGTGGGAAAAGCATGAGCTAACAAAACAAATTTAATTCCTCTTTCACATGACAGCCATTCAGATATTTGAAGACAGCTATAATGTACTCAGTTAGAAAAGAGAAAAACATTCTCATCTGTAAAGTGAAATTTTCTCATCTGTAGAAAAGAGTATTTTTCTCTTTTCTGGTCTAAACAACTCTAGTTTCTTTTAGCCATTTCACTTTCCCCTCCACCTGTTTTAAAAACCAAGGAAATTGAGTCTGAACTAAATGACTTTCCATAATAGCTGGTTCATTCATTCAATCTATTTAAATATTGAACAAGCATTTATTAAGTGCCAACTATGTGTAAAGAACAGTCAGTAGCAAAGCTGGGACTACAGATCAGATCTCTTGACTCTCAGCATGCTGCTTTTTTCTCTAATATACATACATTTCTTACTCTTCATGATCTAGGAAGAGGATACAGAAGGGGGCAACTACCTGGGCCTAGGGAGAGATTGCAGGTGACTGTACTGAGAGAAGTTGCTGAGAATAGAATGGTAAGGATGGATCAATGCTAGGTCCAAGAAGTCAAAGAGGTAGCTAATACTAATTAGGGCTTTAACAGTTAGCACAGAGCCTGGCACATAATAGGTACTTAATATTTTTTATTTTTTACTTATTTATAAATAAATATGTTTATTTGTATTATTTAATTATTTATTAATTGCTTTAAAGAGTGTAAAGTATTTTATATACATTATTTCATTTAGTCCTTACAACAGTACTGGGAGGCAGGTACCATAGATACGATCATTCCTATTTTGCATATAAGAAATTCAGGCTAAGGTAGGTTAGTTGACCTATCCATGGTCTCATAGCTTGTAAGTGCTGGAGAGGGGATTTGAGCCTAGCCATGTCCTGATTGCTAATCCCGCCCTCTATCAGTTCTGCCAGGAAATGAAGGTAAGATATAGAAATGGTACATTCAAGTTGCTGAGCCATTAGAACAGGAGTTTATAACTTGGGGTCCCTGAACTTGTCTTTTTAATATTTAACTATTACAATCTAACACATTTCCTGTGCCATCCTTTGTGATTTATTTTATGCATCTTAAAACATTATTTTGAGAGAGGTGGTCCATAGGTTTCACCAGACTGGCTAAGGGATCCATGACCTCAAAAGATCAAGAACCCCTGTATTAGAAGGAAACCAGTCATGTCCGTGGGCTAAAGGAACAATGGAGTCAAATGATGGTTTCTTCAGAATTGGATATACTTACAGACAGAAAAAAAGAGAGAGAAGAGTTGGTGATGCCAGAGAGGCTAAAAGTAAGATGGTGGGTTTAAACATTTTTTAAAAACTTTTTTGTTCATTTAATATTTTATTTTCCTCAGTTACATGTAAAAACAATTTTTAACATTGGTTTTGAAAACTTTGAATTCCAAATTCTCTCCTTTCCTCCCTCCCCGCCCCCCTCATTGAGAAGGTAAGCAGTTCAATATAGGTTGGTTATACATGTGTAGTCATGCAAAACATTTCTATAATAGTTATAGACTAATTTTTTTTGCTTTTTTTTTTTGGAGGGGGAAAGGTAGGGAAATTGGGGTTAAGTGACTTGTTCAAGGTCACACAGCTAGAATTTTTTGTGTGTGTTAAGTGTCTGAGGCCAGATTTGAACTCAGGTCCTCCTGACTCCAGGGCCAGTACTCTATTCACTACACTACCTAGCCACCCCAGTTATAGACTATTAAAAAATAAAAAACATAGACAGAAAAAACCCTCAAGAAAAATAAAGTTTTAAAAAAAGTAAGCTTCAATCTGTACTCAGTCAAAGATGGCATTTTATAAACCAGGACATTAAGATGTATAGGGCTGTGTGGGAAAGCAGTAGGGAGGTGGCACCAGAAAAGAGACCTCTCTGAGATTTCTGAGAAACAGGATGAGTGCAGCAAGAAGGCTCATGCCCAAATGGAGAAAGAACCAGATTGGGGAATTTCAACATGATGGTATTGATTGTCTAGGAGCAGATCAGGTCATCAGTATTTAAGGGAGTGGAAGGAGAGAGCCCTGAAGGATTTAGGAGAAAGTTGAATTCTTGACAATCAGTGTAAACTGGTGGAGGATATAAAAGGAATGAGAAAGTACAGTGGGTGGGGGGGAGGGGAGAGGAGCAGAGTTAGGGTGGTGGCCTTTTGAGTGGACAGATGGGAACAGAGGAATTCAGCAAGAAAGCCCATTCCCTTTCACCTAGTTCCCTCTTCCAAAAGGGCTATTTCTCTTACAACACACTGTCCTATAGTTGAGCCTCTTCATTTTCTGTTCTGAGGCCTGAAGTGGTTAAATCAAGTCCATAAACTTTGATCAAGCTCTAAGTATGTGCCAGGCACTATGCTAAGCACTAGGGATACCAACAAAGGTCAAAAAACATTCATTGCTGTCAGAGAGCTCACAGTCTAACTAGGAGGGTGGACATGGAAACAGCTATGTACAGATGATATAGGCTGGATAAAAGAGACAAATCAGCAGAGGAAGTCACTAGGAGTAAGGAGAACTCGTTAAGACTGGGTAGAAGGTGGGATTTTAACTGGAAGGAAGCCAGGAAGTACATGAGGTGAGATAAGGAGGGAGAGAATATTAGGCACTGGGGAGAGCCAGTAACAGTGCTTGGAGAGGGGAGGCTGTTTGTCTTATTTGAGGAGCAGAAAAGAAGCCAATGTTTCTAGATCCCAGAGCATATCTGTAATGGAAATGCAAATTTAAAGATCTTCCCTGCCCCTAGCTTAAGTATAGCTGGAGCCTGTGGTGGGAGGCTTGTTTTTCAGAAAAGCCCACATCTTGATACTTTGTGATTGGGCAGTGGGTCCAGAAGGTTGTTACATTCTCTGAGCCAAGAGAAGGCTATATAAGTCCTGAGGAGAGGCTTTGCTTTGGGGCTCACTTTGAGAAGTGTTGTGTGATTTGACCAGATGAGACTCTGGGAAGCCGTTGTTGAGAGCCCCCCGGCTTTGAAAACCCAGATGTTGATGCTTCCCTCTCTGGTAACTGTGATTTGGTATTGATGCATGTAATGTTGGGACAGTTTGGAAGCCTATCTGTTTGATTTGTAAGTTCTGTCACCCTGGGGATATTGGGGTGCTTGCTGCTACAATATCAGAGGGAGTAAAGTATAAGAAGACTGTAAATGTAGGAAGATGCTGGGATATGAGGGACTTTAAAAGTCAGAGAATTTTATATTTGTCACTTAAGTTGATTGAATAATGGTGTGACATAATTAGACTGAGGAAGATTAATTTGACAGCTCAGTGGAGGATGGTCTAGAGTGGAGAGAAATGTGAGTCAGGAGACTGAACAGAAGGCTATTGCAATGGTCCAAATGGGATATGATGAAGGCCTGCACCAAAGCAGTAGCACTCTCAGAGGAGGGAAGGGGATATATGGGAGAGTTGTCATGAAGGGAAAATCTATAGGACTTTGAAATAGTTTGGATATGATTTGTAAGACAGAGTAAGGAGTCTAGGGTGACTTCTAGGTGGTGAGTCTGGGTGATTGAAAGGATATTCAGAAATGGGAAAAGGCTTTGGGGTGAAAGATAATGAATTTAGTTTTAGACATGCTGAGCTCAAGGTGTTTTTTGAGATACCCATTAAGCAATTGGAGATGCAGGTCTGGAGACTGAGAGAGAGGTTAGGGCTGGGAAGTAGATCAGAGAATCCTCAGCATCAAAATGATAATTGAATCCATGGTGGCTGATGAAATCAAGTTATAGATAGTAATAGAGAAGAGAGGAGGGTTCAGGGTAGAGCTCTAGGAGGTATCTACCATTAGAAGTTATGACCTGGATGGAGATCGAGCAAAGGAGACCAAAAAGAGTGATCAAATATTTAGGATAACCAGGATACAGTAATGAGTATCATGAAAACTTGTGTGTGGTTTGCCCTTTGTTCTTGAAGAGGACATTGACATCAGGGAGATGATGACATGACTTGAAATTGACTTGGATTTAAGTGATGGAGGGTTGTGCAAGGTCACCGGCCTTACTTTCTCCTCTAGGGCCATCCGGGTCCAGGGCCAGATATTGATCATGATGACTGGAGATAGCCCAGAATGCAGTAGGAGACCTTGATCCTTTTAAGCCAAGGTCTTTTCAAATTTTCACTTTGAGTGAGGCAATGCCCATTCATGATTAGGCCTCTTTAAGAAGTGAATCAAGGGATGGCCCCTTTAATTAAAAAAAAAGATCAAACTGGGAGGGGAAGACCTTCAGGGTTTTTGGCCAGAAGAAAAACAGTTACTATTTACATTCACTCTGAGCCAGGAGAGCCCCAAAAAATAACCATTAAGTGGTACTTGGGCAGGGACATATTGTTCAGTCCATGAGATCCAGAGTGAATTGGGTTTAAGACTTGGTCTTCTCAGAGAAAGAAATCTAGCCAGTAAACCCCAAATTAACTAGGTAGCTTTCTGTTATCAAAATTTTCCTTCCTTTGGGCAGAACGCCCTCAAGTAAGGGGAGAGGAAAGGAGAGTGAGAACTTGAAAAGACCTTAGCTTGAAAGGGCCAAAGTATCTCACTGCATCCTGAACCATCTCCAGTCATCCTGATCAGTATCTGGCCACTGGGCCCAGATAACTCTGGAGGAGAAAGTGAGGCTGGTGACCTTGCACAGCCCTCCCTCACTCAAATCCAAGTCAATTATCCCCCTCACTCAAATACAAGTCATCTCCCTGATGCCTTGGTCCTCTTCAAGAATAAAGGACAAACCACAAACGATGAGTAGTCCAAGCGGCCTGAATGGGACCCCAGCTGGTCAGTTCTAGTTGGGCAACTCAGCTCATCCTCTCCTGCCCTCTCCTCTCCCTTCCCCTCCTCCCCTCCCCTCCCTTTCCTACCTTTTTCTCCCTTCCCCTCTCCTCCCCTCCCCTCTCCTTTCCTCTCCTTCATAAAAACCTAGAAAAAGAAGAATCTCAAGGAGAAAAGGGTGCTTAATAGTGTCAAAGCCTACAGAGAAGTCAAGAATGATGAGAATTGACAAAAGATCACTAGATTTGGCAATTAGGAGATCATTGGTAACTTTGGAGAGACGAGGTTTAGACGTGGAGAGTTAAGAGGAGAGTGGGAAGAAAGGAAATGAAAGCACTCACTGTGGACAGTTGTCCCAAGGACTTTGGCCACAAAAAGGAGGAGAAATATGGGACAGTAATTAGCAAGGATAGACAGATGAAATGAGTCTTTTCAAGTTGGAGGAGACATGGGTGTGTTTGCAGGCAGTAGGGAGGCAGCCTGAGAGAGAATGAAGATAAGTGAAAGACGAGGATGATAGAGGGGGACATTCTGCTGAAGAAGACAGGATGGAATGGGATCACAAGGGAGATAGCGGAGATTACCTTAGCAAGGAATAGGGCTCTCTTTTTATATGAGGCAGAGGCGAAGGAAGAGAGTGGCAAAAGCCACCTGAATGATGTGAGATGAGGAGGATGGGGAAAGAAGGAGCTCTCAGTGAATGGCCTCAATTTTTAAAAAGCGAAACATGAGGCAAATTAAAAGTTGAGAAGTTGAAGGAAGGGAAGCCATGGAAGGCTTGAGGAAGGAGGAAGAGATTTGGAAAAACTATTATGTTGAGTGGGGTAATGAGTCACTTAGGGAGGTTTGCCCTGCTGCAGGGAGGGCCCAGTTGAAATCATGTAAAATAAACTTGTAGTGGACCAAATCAGCATGGTTTCTCCATTTTCATTCAGTAGCACAAGAGTAGAAGTGAAGGCATCAAATGGTGGGAATAATCCAAGGCTGAGGCTTGGCAGAGCAAGATCTTCAATAGGTTAAGGGTTCAAGGGATGGATAAAAGAGAACAGTGTAAAATTGAACTGGTTTATAAGGGGTTAATAATTAGGCAGGGAGGAGACTGTAGTCAGTGTACAGATAATGGTCTGGGAAAGAACTGAGGGGGGTTGGATGTCTTTATGAAGATGAAGAGCAGGATTTGGGGTTGCAAAGTAAATGGAGGGGTAGAACAACCAGATTGTTAGACAAGGGAATTTCCGAGTTCATGAACATGGAAGTGGTACATTGTGGATCAATGGCAAGGTCAAAAACATGGCCATCTCTATGTGTCTGAGATCAGGTGGAGAAATATGTCATCTGGTAAGTTGAGGAACTGGGAGGCTAGAGTGTTTGAAGGAGTGTCATTATGTATATAAGTGAATAAGGTCCTAGAGCTGAGTGGTGGCCAAGCAAGGTTCAGGACCTGTTTTGTGATTCCAAGAGTAATGTTCTTGTCTCTATAGCACACTACCTTTTATATTACAGACCAAGCTTAAACCAGTCCCATCCAGCCCCAGTTCATTTCTGGTCCTGATGAATTCATGTAGACCAAGTTCTTTCCATTTCTGTCATGATGCAGGACTGACTGGGATCCTTTAGGGTGAATCTAGGCCTAACTTTTTTTGTGTCATGGACTCTTGGAAGGCTGGTGAAGTTACAGACTCCCCAAAATAAATTTTTTTAAGTACATGAGATAAAATACATAGGATTATGAAGGAAAATAATTATATTGAAATAGACTTATCTCTCTCTCTCTCTTTCTTTCTATCTATCATCTATTTATATTTAAATTACAACTTAATAGACTCCAGGTCAAGAAACCTATGTATATCTGTTAACCAAATAACCCATAGAACTCCAGAATTGGTCCTGTCTTCTGAGGATTCTTGTGGTCTTCTTGTACATTAATATTACCTCCTTGGCTTTCCTCCTCCCCACCTTCCCTGTTCTGTCCCCTGTCAGCCAATCATTATAATTCAGATTGCAGCTGAATGGAAAAACTCCCTCAAAACCAAGCTGGGGCTCTGCCTTGGTGTACCTGGACATGACTGTAGCATGCTTGCTGTCAAGTCTGGGCCCCTTAGATTGAATGATCTAGAAGGAAGTGAGGCAGAGCTTCAGAGAAATGGGGAGGGGCTACAGGGGAAGTGGGATATGACTCAAGGGCACCAAGGGCTAGGAATCAGGCAAAGTGAAATGGAGCTGAAGAGCCAGAAAAACTCCCTTCATCAGATCACTGACAGTTTCATGACAACTCTGATGATGCTAGCTTGAAACTGGAAATTTCAATTGCCTTCTGGCCCATAATAAAAACTCTTTGCTCCCAGTGAGGGATAGAGTCCTAGAGGAAGTGGAGGAGGACATGAGGTCCCAGAGAGGAGACTGTCCAGTTTGGGAAAGGAGAATGAATGTAGGACCAGGCTTCAGAGATAGTTCTTTGCCTGAGGCCTGGGGGATGGGGTTTGGGAAGAGGGTCAGAGAGAGGGGACTTAAAGGAAATGAACCCATTTTAGAAGAGGGAGATACAGTACTGGGGTAAACTCTCCAATTCTACAACTATCCTCTTGCCCTCCCTCTGCCCCAGGCCTGTGTAATGTAGGAACCGAGAGCTGCTTGAGACCTGCAAAGGATTTCAGGCAGCCCTTGAAAAATGTAGAGGATGTAAAAGGAAATAAAGATGTAACCAGTTCTTTGTCCATGCCTGGCTTTGTCACTATTGTGCTGGTCATGTAACTATGTAGGTTACTATGTAGTTACATGTAACTACAGTAGGTGGGTTGCTACTGTATACTCTCTCCTGTATGTCATGTGACCCTCAGCAACCAGCCATCATATCAATCTGTCTTGCATCTGAGAGGAGCAAGTTCATGATAAATGAAAATCTTAAGTAATAAGTGTAATTAATTGATATTAATTGAAATTTCCCTTTTTAAAAATATAGTTTATTTGCAAAATAGTTTAATAATTAATTATACCTTTACTTGGAAAATAAACCACTAAAAACCTGTCTTTGACCCAAAGAAGTTTAGCTTATTTTAGTTTTGGTCCCTACCTACTGCCAACTTGTTCTGGTCTGCACTATCCCAATGCCCCTGGCAGTTGGGCTGGGCAGGCCAGACCTAGGGGGGGATTAGAGGGAGGATCTGTAAAAGACTGTTTTAATCCCACCATGGTGAGTGATTGGGAGAGGTCAGATAGACTGGACACTAGGAGAAAGGCTTTCTCTGAAGGTGTGGTAGGGGAAGGGCAGGGAGAGGAGGACCAAAAAATGGCACAGTATCAGGATGCTAAGGAGATTTGGTAGGATTAGTAACTGGAGAACTGGCATTTGTAGCAGGGTTCCTAAGGCATAGTGACTCAGGATGGGCCCCTGAACTACCTATACAAGTGGGGTGGAGGATATGGAGGGATGGGTGGGGATAGATCTGGACATGAGGAACATGTGGGAGAAATCATTGTCATCAGGCAGTGGAGTTTGGGTCAAAGAAAGTTTTCTGGGAGAGGTGGCGTCTGAACTTGAAGGAAGAGAAGGATTTTGTCTGGGGAAGAGGAGAACAGAGTCCATTCTAGGCATGAAGGACAGCCCAGACAAATCAATTCTGAGAAGTGGAAAAGGGCAGGTGGAGACTGAGGATCAGCTACTCCGGTTTGGCTGGAATACAGAATGCATCCAAAGGATTAATGTGAATAAGGCTTGTGAAAGCCTTGTGTGAAAAGCAGATTGCAGCGAGACAAGGAGGATCTTCAGAGCTAGTGTGGGGAGATTATACTTGATGCTGGAGATAATAGGGAGCCTCTGAAGGTTTTTGAGCAGCAGAGGTGATGTGATGTGCTCAGACTTGAACATTTGGAAAATCACTTTGGCAGCATTTTTGAGGTTGGATAAGGGGGGAAATACTGGAGATAGAGGGCTATAATAATGTAGTTAGGAGGCTATAATACTGGTCTAGTTGGGAAGTAATGAACTGAGGTGATAATGATGTGAGCTGACAGATGGAAACCAATGAGAGAGATGCCAGGGAGGAAGAATCTTCAGGACTTGAAGGTAAAGGAAAAGGAGAGGGCGGAGTTTACTCCAAGGTTTTGAGCCTTTAGTGCATTTATCTGAAGTTTATTCTTGTTATTCTCAATTATGAAATATTTCCTGCCCCAGGATGGAAATGTATGTCTTCCAGCAGATTCAGTCCAAGGCTGCTCGTCAGCACAAAGCCAGAACCGGTTTCATTTTTGTTCTTCTTGATCCTTGATTCTTCAGCTACCAAGGTTTTTAGAGTGATCCCACAACAAAAGGCCACTCACTCTTTTGTAATCTTTCCTACCCGTGAATAATGTCATCAATATCTCAATTGCTCACTTTCTACCTGCAGAGGCTTGGTTGCTTCATTTCCTCCCCCATCCTCTTCCTTTGGCCTCCTTGGTGGCACCCTTCCATTTCTCAAACTTCCCTAACAGTGCTAGATAAAGCACCTGGAATTTACACTTGCTCTTCCCTGGCAAAACAGAATACACATACAACCCCCGTAAATGACAGGACTGGAAGTGATTCACTACTGAGCCTTGTGAGGGTGTGGCAGGCAGAGAGGGAAGGACCCCAGTCCTCCTAATTCTTGACCTCACTCAGGTAAGGCAGGCACAACTCCTTGGTAGTCCTTCTGATTTGGGGGCAGAGCTGCTTGCCAGGGATGTGTTTAACCACATAATGTGAATGGTGGGCCTAGAGGACTACCAGATGCCCCTCTAAGATTCTGAGATTCAGTGCAAAATTAGCTATTTGATCCTGCTAAGTCAGTCAGTCATTACTGGTGTAACATTGGTTCCTTTGGAAAACCTGGCACTAAATACAGGATGCATATATGGTTTGGTCTGGGGGGAGGGGGAAAAGGAGAAAGATGCACAAACAGTATACTTTTTGCCACCTTCCCCAGTCTCCTGGCTTGCTTTTACTTTATCATCATTGATCTCATTACTTGTTAGATGGGATGTATCACTCTCCCCTATCTCCTCTGTCCCCTCTACCAAGGTCTTAAGAGTGAGTCTGTCCTTCTTTCCATCACTGTATGGGTCCGGTCTAGGTCAGGCAAAGATTCAATCACATTTAGCAGATTGGAAAGCAATGTAGACATCAAGCAACTCCTGAGACACACACATTGATGCATGCATGCTTGTGAAGGGAGAGGGACAGGACAGGTAGAAAAGTAGAAAAAGGAAGTAGAACATAGGGAGATGTGTTGGGGTGCCCCTTGTTGATATGAATCCAACGAAACCAGCTAGATGAGTTGATTGGACTATATCTTCACCTCATCTGAGCTGGGTTGAAGGAATAAGACTAGACAAAGAAAAGCAGGACTTCTCCTGACCTAGACCAACTAAAATCATTGTTGTTGTTTTAGCAAAAACTAGAAGATGGAAATGGGCATGTGTAAGTAGAAGGGAAAAGAATAGTCTGCCTGTATCAGATTCTTTTTTTTGCTTTTTTGTAGGGCAATTGGGGTTAAGTAACTTGCCCAAGGTCATACAGCTAGGTTTTTGTTTGTGTGTGTTAAGTGTCTGAGGCCAGATCTGAACTTAGGTCCTTCTGACTCCAGGGCCGGTGCTCTACTCACTGTGCCACCTAGCCGCCCCAGTGTATCAGATTCTTAATACACTTATTAAACCAAAAGTCCATCTTCTACAGGAAGCCTTTCCCAACCCCTCTTAATTCAAGGTCCTTCCCATGGTTAATTATTTCCTATTTATCCCATATATAGCTCCTTGTTTTGTATATATCTGTTTGCAAGTTGTCTTCCCATTAGATTGTGAGCTCCTTGAGGGCAGGGGCTGTCTTTTGTCTCTTTTTATATCTCCAGCCCTTAGCACAGTGCCTGGTACATAGTAGGTACTTAATAAGTGTTTACTGATTGATCAAATGTAAACCATTAGATTCTATAGAGAAAGATAGTCTAATGTAATGTAATGGATGGGGACTGGCCTTGGAGTTAGGAGAAACAGAGTTCAAGTGCCACCTTTGTCATATAGTAGCCATATAACAAGTCCAGTCACTCATCCTCTTGGTGAGCCAGACAACTCTGTAAGACCCTAAGATACAGAGAAGGTGACAATCTGCAATTGGTAAAGGGACTTTTCTCACCAAGAAGTTCTCTATATATGAATAACATTAAAGTAACAGGTCTAGTGCCATCCTATTGGAATCTGAACCACACCAATTTGTGCTTGATTACCTAGTATTTTATAACATATCCCAACAATTCCTTGTGTATTAACTTTGTTAATCCAATTGATTCTAAACTTCTGGAGGGCAGGGACAGCTTACAGGCCATAATAAATTTAATTCAACTCAAAAAATGTTTCGTGTGAGAGATTAAGTTTGTTCTACTTGGCCACTAAGGATGCACAGCTAGAATCAGTCAGTTAAAGAGGGGCAGTGTTGTCCTCGAAAGACCACTGGGTTTGGAGTCAGAGGAGATGGATTTGAATGTCAGTTCACTTGTCTGAACCTTAGTTTCCTCATCTGTGAAGTGAGTTGATTAGATTAGGTTTATAAAGACCTTTCTAACTCCAAATCATGTGATACTGTGCCTACTAAGTGTAAGATAGTGGGCCAGACAATGTAAAAACTTTAAGAGAAAGTTCTTACCCTTATAATGAATGTGGACTGCCTTACAGTTCTAGTATTAAATTCTTGTTGATCAATGAAGAACAAGAGAATAACATCAAATTGGCAAAAATAATTAAAAAATGGAAATGGTGTTAGAGAGGTCATGGAAAGTTAGCGTATGTATTGTTTGTGTAGCTGTGAATTGCTCTGGACATCCTGAAAAGCAATTTGTAATTATGCCCCTAAGCGACTGAAATGTCTGTATCTTTTCACTCCAAGATCCCATTACTGGCTATGTAACCCAAGTAGGCCAGAAACGAAGTTTCCATCTGTACCAAAACATTCATCAGACATCCATCCAACTAAATTCACTTCTGGGTATGAAGCAGCTGATGGAAGAACTGCTCCCTTGCTTAGGACTTGGTGTTCCTGGCTCCTAGTTCAGTTAATTGCTAGGCTGGGTCAAGCCTATCATGCCTCAGAGCTGGCTCCTCATTGGGCTCGGAGGACAGAAAATCTGCTTCAGACGCCAGTTCCTAAACCTTTGGTGACTCATAGGACCTTTGGAAGCTCACAAGGTCGTCACCTGTTCTGTTCCTTTTCTGACTCTCATTCACCTAACATAGAAAAGAAGAAACGTGACAGATACAGAAGATACAGCAGCAGCAGGTGTTTATAGCCACATGGTGACCAGGTAAGAGGGGTTCCCTCACTTCCCTCCTACCCAGAGACTTACAGTGTTTCTTCCTTTTTACTCAAAATATATGAGGGAGAAAAAGAGATTTTGCCTGTCTGTAATTTTTGCATGCTGACCCAGGAGCCAATTAAAAGGCTCTTTATTACCATGCAGTAAGTAGATAGGAGAAGGGCATGTTCTGAACCAGGACAGAGAGCCCTCTATTACCTATCATCATGAATTTCTGTTAGCAGGCTCACCAGTCCTCATATAGTGCATGCTCCTAGGGCTGGCTTCTCATTGACCAGTCTTACTATTATACAGGGTATCCTGAAAATCCTAGTGTGGTTTTAAGCCTTAGTAGCATGAAAAGCCTTAAAACTGGACTAAGATTTGGGGACACAATGTATAATAATAGAGTCTTAGATATGGAAGGTGCTTCAGAGGTTATCTAGCTCAATAAGAATCTCATCTACAACATATTTATGATAGAAAGGAAGGAAAGAAGACTTAAAGTACTTGCGATGTTCCAGGTATTGAACTAAGTGCTTGACAAATATGATCTCATTTGATCTTCACAATAACCCTGCATGGAAAGTGCTAATATTATCGCTATTTTACAGTCTGACAGAAATTAAATGACTTGCTCAAAGTCACACAGCTATTAAATGTCTGAGGCAGGATTTGAGTTCAGGTCTTTCTGATTCCAGGCCCAACCCTCTATCTACATATATCATCTCTACTATATAGAGATAGGAGCAATATATACCAGAATTTCTCCCCTCCTTCCCCCAAGAGGGGGTTAGTGTGTCATAAAAGGAGACAAAGCTGTCCCCTGGACCTAATTGGCTTCTGTCTACTTGATTCAGCTTCCTGGTCACCTAAGAGCACATGCAAAAAGTTCTATACATGTGGAGTCAGTACCCCTCAGACTGGGTAAATTCTGAAGAATTCATGAGTGATTCTATACTAAACTCTGCTGAACAAACACATTTCTCTACTGAGATGAGAGTTACCGTTACTATGAGAGTTACTAGTAGCTAAGGGCTATTGTATTCTTGCATATCCTTGTAAGTTAGGGCTAAATACATCTTTTGTTAACTGTTCGTTGACTTTGAAGTCCCTCATTTCTTCCGAAAATTGAACCTGAATTAACAGGGTGCTAGAGTCAGCCTTCCCACACTTTCCAACAGCTTGTCGTCCAGCTTTTTCTTAATGAGAATAGTCGGCATTTTTATAGCACTTTAAGTTTTGCAAAGGATTTTAAATATATTATCTCATTTGATCCCACTACCCTCAAGAATCTCACTCAATTTTGGATAATTTAAATTGTTAGAACATCCTTCCTTTATTACCAATTAAAAATCTCATTCCCCTCCTACTTAGGACAATAAAATCATTGAAGGCATCTAATTTACCCTCTATCCCGAGTTTACAGATGGCTAAATCAGTAAGAGATTAAGTGACTTTCTAAGTGTATTAATTAATAGGTAGCAAGAACTGAGAAATGAACCCATCCATTGTTCCTTATTCTTTTCTATGGGACCAAACAGAACAATCTTTCAAGTATCTGATGTTAGCTAGTATATCTGCCCCTAAGTTCCCTATTCCTTCCATCCCATATCTTATTTCATTCCTATTTCCTTCAACCAATCTTCATAAGGCAATGGTTTCCAGTCCCTCAACATCCTGGGCACACTTCTCTAGATGAATATGTCATTTTCTTTCCTAAAATCTAGTACCTGCAACTGGACACAATATTCTTGATGTGCTCTGAACAAAAGGACTATCACCTCCCTTATCTGGACACGCTTAAGCTTATAAATTTTTTTTGTTTGTCAAGTCACCCATGCTGGACTTTGAAAGCACTCAGATCTCTTTAATGTGAGCTGTTATCTAGCCAAGATTTCCTATTCTCCCAATTCCTATTTGTGTGTAGTTTTTTGTTTGTTGTTTAAACTTGTGTTAGATTTTACATTTGGCCAGTCAGTCAACAAGCATTTTTTGGGGGGGAGCAACTGGGGTTAAATGACTTGTCCAGGATCACACAACTAGTTAGTATCTGAGGCCTGATTTGAACTCAGATACTCCTGATTCCAAGGTCAATGCTCTATCCCCTGAGCCACCTGCCTTTTGCAGAACCCATCTTTATATACATACTTGTATACCTGTTGATAGGACCATAAATTTAGAACTGGAAGAGATTCTAGAGGTCATTTAAACCCCATCATTTATAATAAAAGACACAGAGACTCACAGAGATGAGGTGACAAGATATTGCTGTTTTCCTTAGAAGTCACAGACTTCTATTCTTCAAGTTACAATCCGGAAAGGTTTCATAAGTTTTTCTGTGTCCTTATCTTACCGCTCTCTAAGGAGGAAGTATTTCATTCGTTTTGACTTATCTGAAACTTAAGCCCATTTCCTCTAAAAAACAAAACATTTCATGTTGATGCCTTTTATCTTCATGTCACATCATCTCCCCTCTCTAGATGGGACCCTTCCTTGTGACAAAGAAAAATAATAAAGCAAAAACATCTGATAAGACTATGTCTGACAATATATACACTATTCTGTCCTGGTAATCTTCCACCTCTCTGCCTAGAGGGAGAGGTGTTTCACTGTATCTTCTATTGACTTTCCCCAGTTTTTCCTACTGCATTTATTGATTTGTTTCCTTTATACTGTTGTAATCATTGTTCATATTATTCTTAGTTCTGCATCCTTTGTTTTATGTTGTTTCACACATATCTTCCCATATTTCTCTAAATTCCTCACATTGGTCTTTTATTATGGCTGATATATTATATTCATGTACCAGAATTTGATTTGTCATTCCCTAATCAATAGAGACAATTCATTTTCAGTTCTTTGCTATCATAATGAGTGCTGCTAAGAATACTTTGGTATGTATTGGCCCTTTATTTCTATAGTCTATTTCCTTGGGGTAGCCCATTTCATTCAATGTTCAATGGAAAGAAAGAATGGTTAGGTTGGACACTCTTTGCAAATGTCAGGAATTGAGTCTGAGAACTGAATTTCCAAACATCTTCTTCATGATTCTGTTTGTTAATTAACATTTCCAAATACCATATCCTCCTCCCCTTATAGCAGCCACTCCAGAGCGTGAGAGTAGGGCTACCTGCACTGGGCCTGGGCCAAATTCCGACCCAGGCCTGGCCACTCACTAGTTCCCTCTTGTTGATTGAGGACCACTCCCCCTCTTTTTAATGCTCTCCCCCCCACTTCATCTCACCTCACCTCTACCAGCTAAAATACTGAGGCCATTTGAGGAGAATGGCTACTCTCTTCTCCCTCTTTTCATCTCAAAGCCCCTTGACATCATCTTCCACTCTGTCCTTCTTTCTCTTTGCCTCTAACAAAAGATGGTCCTTTCTTGCCAAGGTCAACCTCTTACCTTCCCTCCTTTCTTCCCCAGATTATATTCACAGGCATCCCCTCACCTTTTCAAATCTCTAGCTTCTCCCTAATGGTTCCTTCCTGTCTTCAAATATGCCCACATCTCTCTCATCTTTAGAAAACTTTCACTAGACCCTACCATTCCCTCAAGTTATCATCCTGTATCTCTATTTCTTTTCTCAGCCAAACTCCTTGAGAAAGTTCTGTACACATTGCCTCAAGTTCCTCTCCTCTCACTCAATCTTCAACCCTTTGCAATCTGGCTTTTGACCCCATCACTCACTGTTGTCCATCCTTTCCTCATGATTGCTCTCTCATCTTTGGATTTTTGTGACACTGTCTTCTACTGGCTCAAATCCTACCTGTCTGACTGCTCCTTCTTAGTCTCCTTTGCTGGCCCACCATCCAGATCATGTCCCCTAATTCTGAATATTCCCCAGTGCTCACTGCTAGCCTCTCTTCTCTCTTGGTAACCTTCTTAGCTCCCATGGGTTTTAAACTATTATTCCCCCACCCCCAAATCATGCTTTTATTTAGTTTATAAATGAAATAATTTTAAACAATACATAATTTTTTTAAAACACTTTTTTCAATTCCCAATTCTCTTTTTTCTCTCTAGCTCCTTCCCCACCCATTGAGAAGGCAAGAAACAAAATACCTATTATACATATGAAATCATGCAAAGCTATTATTTCTATGCAGATTTCTCTCAGATCTATATATCTAGCCCCAGTCTCTTCCTTGAACTTTAGTCATGGATCACCAGTTGCCTATTGGACATTTCAAACTGGATGTCCCAGAGATACTAAAAAAGGAGGTGGGTTGGACCACATACATGAAGAGCAGATTCATGATAGTCAGCAAAATTGTTAGGGTGTTGAGAGGTAAACTCAGAAGTTATTTCAAGAAGGGGAAGATATTAAAAGTATGGAAACAATCTTGGAATTTATTAATACCTACTGACTATATGCTTTTCCCCCATCTCTTTAGAATTTTGATGAGATTCATCTATGCCTTCACTGATTGTAAAAATAGTATTTTAAAAATTTCTGCATATCTTTTCCACTTTTCTTCTCTTTGTGGTCATAATAATGGCTAGTGTTTGTACAGCACTTACTATGTGTCAGGTGTGGTGCTGAGGCTTTATAATTATTATCTCACTTGAGCCTCATAACAACCCTAGGATGTTCTATTATTCCCATTTTACAGATGAGGAAACTGAGGCAAATGGAGGTTAGGTGATTTGCCCAGGGTTATATAGCTAATAAGTATCTGAGACCAAATTTGAACTCAGGCCTTCCTGACTCTAAGCCTGGCACTCTATTACACCAAAAAAATAAGATAAATACCAAGATTGCACTTGAATCATTACAAACTATTATGCATACCTTCACCAGAAATGTTAACCAATAGGTGGCATTATTACCACTAGCTTGATCCTATTCATCTTAAGAACCAACCATTGGCAGTGCCAGGTCAGCTAAGGGATCCTTTCTTCTAGTCAAATTCTCCTTCTCCATGTCATTAGAAAGCAAAGCACTTCACAACAATTCTACTTCTCTGGAAGGAATCATCCAGTGAGTATCCCAGGGGAAAGGGAAATCTGCCAATTAAGGTTGACTCGAACTGTTTCTCTTAGATCTATAGGACCTCCTGAGGGGGCAAAAATCATATAGGTACTGACTCCTAAGAACTCATAGTATCTATCTGTAAAATGTAATCACACTGATTAACCATCACAAGGCCTAGATGGGGAATCTTCCAACCACCTTTACCTGAGTAAGTACCTCCCCCCACCCCTCTTTCTTTGGTAGTCTTCCCTTCAAAATTCCCAATGGAAAGTAGTATCCCTATGATCTCTCAGTATAACAGTAACCTGAGTACCTAGCAGCCTCTTATACATTTGGGGCTCTACCCTTTGTAAGTTACCATGACTTGGGTATATAGATTTTGGTCCCCTTCTAGTCCAGTAGTTAGAACTTAAGCCTTGGGGGAATCAGCCTCTGCCCTAGGAAGATATCCCCAAAGCCTCTTAAGTCTACATACAAAGATTTAGGTGGTTTAGAACAAGCAAATCAAGTTGGAAGCTTTCAGGGATGTTCTAAATCTGGACAGAGAAGGACCCCTACTACCTGAATCCCAGATGAGAAAATTTTATTAACATCCCCATAAAATAATGATAATCTTCTTCAACCTCATGTTTCAAAAGTCACACCCAAAGCTTGTTATGGGAAAAGGTCATGCTCCAACTACTTAACCTGGGAGGAGTAACCATCTCTTCCCATCATTTTTAGTATGCTTGTTTGTGTGGTAGCTATATTTGCCTAGATAGTTAAGTCTTCCCTAATCTCCTTAAATTGTATGAGTTGGTCTGCCCAGGACCGTATGGTGGTATGGCAACAAAGGTTCAGTTAAAGGCTGATGCCACCCACTTGGCGCTCAGTCCAAAAGGGAAGGTCTAATTGGTCCTCACATATGATAGCCATAGGAGTAGTATGATGGCATTGATACAGTCAACCAAACCCCTTCTCTTCTAAGAATTTCACCCCATCCCTTGCTGATCCCCACTGAAGAACTGGCTATGGAGAGAATTCATTTTAAATTTAAAAAATTTATTACTTATAACATTCATTTTAAAAGAAATTTAATTCTGAATTCTCTCCCTCCGTTCTACACCTCCCCTCCCTTCTATACCTCCCCTTCCATTGTGAAGGCAAGAAATGTGCTATCAATTATAGATGTGAAATCCTGCAAAACATCTTTGCATATTAGCCATGTTGCAAAAAAAGCAAGAAAAAGAAAGCAAAAAAAAATTATGCTTCAATCTGCATTCAGACTCCATCTGATCTTTCTCTGGAAGTGGACAGTAAGACCTTTGGAACTGTGTTGGATCCAATTGTCTTGGTCAGAGTAGCTAAGTTATTAGACTTTCCAGGTTTTTCTGAAACCATCTTGCTCATCATTTCTTACAGCAAATAGTATTCCATCATAATCATATACCACAGCTTGTTCAGCCAGTCCTCAATTGATGGACATCCCCTATATTTTGAATTCTTTGCCACCACAAAAAAGCTGCTATAAATATGTTTGTCCTTTTCTTTTGATCTTTTTGGGACACAAACCTAGGAGTGGTATTGCTGGGTCAAAGGGCATGCACAGCTTTATAGCCCTTTGGGCATAGTTCCAAATTGCTCTCCAGAAGGGTTGGATCAGTTCACAGCTCCACCAACAGTGCATTCGTGTCCCAGTTTTTGCACATCTCCTTTGATGCTTCCTTTTCTGTCATATTAGCCGATCTGATGGGTGTGAAGTGGTACCTCAGAGTTGTTTTAATTTTCATCTTTAATCAACAGTGATTTAGAGTATCTTTTCATATGCCTATAGATAGCTTTGACTGAGATAATTCATTTTTATGGGGCTAGATATGCAGAAGCCCCAATCCTGGTCACCTAAAAAGGGACAGAAAGTCTCCATCCAGGGACATTTAACTGATTTAATTGGCTTTGCAAAATTAAACCTTCTGTGAGGCTCCTTATGCCAATGAAACTGTGGCTAGGAGATGTGCTGAATTGACCTCATTAGACCATACTCTCACTAACCACTGTTCTAATGACTCATTAGACTGCTGTAAACTTCTCTTGAAGCCTCCCAAGCTCCTTGGTGGTAAAAGCCTGCCCACTCTGGAGGATGTCACCTCTGGGAAGTGATAACAGTAATAATAACCTGAGGCTTTCTTACTACTGGTGCCTGTTTCTGGTTCTCATCCTTGTTCCTACTTCCCTTCTCTTCACTAACAGCTCTAATTTTTTTGTTGTTGTTTTTTTTTTTTTGGAGGGCAGTTGGGGTTAAGTAACTTGCCCAAGGTCACACGGCTAGGTTTTTGTTTGTGTGTGCGCGTTAAGTGTCTGAGGCGGGATCCGAACTCAGGTCCTTCTGACTCCAGGGCCGGTGCTCTACTCACTGCACTAGCTGCCCCTAATTTTTTTTTTTAAGCAATTGGGGTTAAGTAACTTGCTCAAGGTTACACAGCTAGTCATTATTTATGTGTGGGTGCTCATTTTCTGAGGCCAGGACAGATCCCGGGTCATCTCAACTCCAGGGCTGGTGCTCTTACTAACTGCACCACCTAGTCGCCCCTAACAGCTCTAATCTTAACAGAATTAAACGCATTCTCCAGAGTCAGAAACCATGCTTTTTGCCTGTGGTCTACTGGTCCCCGCTTCCATCTCTCTCTAGTATAGGTGAATGGGTAATTCTGTATTCAACCCATTTTCATTTTCCTTATGCTGACTGTCATAAGCATTAACACCTGCAGTTTCTCTCAAATGGTCTTGAAACCACCTCAGGATTTAATTGGTCCAAGGAACTAAGGCTAAAATCTCTAAAGATATCTTCCTTGTGGTTTAAGTACAAAAGTTATCAGGGATTACTCCTTCAGATCAAATATACCTCTTCACTGGCAGAGAAGTTGAACCCAACTGAATCAATGTGGAAACTTGATGAATCACTTTACCATGCTATGGCTAAGTAAACTTCCTTTCTGTTAACTGTTAGATGATTGTTTCATTTCATTCCAGTCCTAAACTTGAGCCATCAGACTGCCTTGAGTCAAATCTGGCTTACAGCACTGATGATCCTGCTTTTCTAAAACTGTCTGGAAGATCCAGGGAATATTAGTTCTTATAATACTTTTATTTTACCTGTCAATCTCTTTAAGCACCCGCTGGACTAATCCTAGGGGATCAGTAGGGCTCCTCCCCTTACCCTAGTGAAAGGCTCCTAGTTTTCAGCTAAAAGAGCCATGGGACCCTAGATTCCTAAAACCGGTCATCCAATCATCTCCCTAAATAGGACCTATAACTTCATCAGGTCCTGATGAGGAACTTCTTCCTCTATCAATGGAGGTCAGAACTTTCTCTGCAATTTGTAGTCTTAATGTTGCCTGGGAGCACTTAGAGGTTAAGTAACTTGCACAAGTCATAGAGTCAGTAGGTGTCTGGGAGGACAGGTATCCACTGAAATCAATCAATCAATCAATTAATCATCTTACCTCACTCAAAGAAACTATTTTTGTCAGGTTAGAGCACCTCTACTGAACTGGTCAATTAAAGGCAATAAATTAGATGGGAAAATTCCTTGATTAATTTGGAAGGAATGTCATTGGATGAAATAAAGTAACTGCACAGGAAGTATATTGGGACTAGCTGGGGAGACTCAGTAGTGCCCAGTGGGCCATGGAACCTGGGCATCTGAGTATTTAGGCAATCCAGAAGACAGAGCCATCTAGCAAAGTCCCTGAAAGGGAATTGCTTGGTGAAGAAGATCTGTCCGCTCTGCTCTCCCTCTTAACAAAAAGACCTTGTGAACTTTGAAAGGTCTGAAGATTTTGGACATCCTAAGCAGTGTCTTCATAGGGAACCAAGGACAACTAAGACAGCCCGAGGAAAGGCAGTTTGAGGACTCCCACAAAGGACAGAAAAGAACCTCTGGCAAAAAGATTTCCAGGAGTTGCAGATACCCTTGCTGCCACAGGATTGGGCCCTATTTCCCTGGATCCTAGATGTACTTGTGGGAGAATGTGCCTGAGTCTGGAGGGGCATTTTGTATCTACTAGTTTTGCGGTATTGCTTCAGTAAATACCCTTTCCTAAATGTTAAGTCCAGCTAATTGATATCAACTGATAATCACTGGGGGAAGCACACCAATATCAGCTTATTTAAAGAAGCCACATCCTCCTTCTCCTAGAACCAAGAGGGGAAAAAGCATTAAAGACTCTCTGGGTACTCACCTTGCCAGTCTAGTGGGAGTTAGGAGGCTGAGCCCCAGAGAATGTGTTATAGATAGGACTCCAACCCATGTCTTTCCCAGCTGGCTCTCTATCCACTACACCACTGCTGCCTCTCTGCACATTTATCACATCTCTTAAATTAGATTATGAGCTTCTTGAAGGCACAATCCATGAGGCTCCATGAATATCTGTTAAATTAAAACTGAACTGAGTCCTTTATTTACCCCAGGCATTTTTTCCATTAAAAGGTAGAACAAGGAAAAGAAGAAACCAAAGCAACAGCACAAGTGGTATTAGAGCTCACAAGTCACAAGCTAGTCACTGTTTCAGAGAAGACCAGAATTTGTCATATCCTGAAGGCTCTTCTCACCAGGAACCCCTCTGGCTGCATGTGGCAGGAATACAGGGGATACAGTGAAGGACCCAGTTGAAGTCTTCACCTAAAGGCACAGGTTGCTCAAGAGTCCAGGGATGTGGGGAAATATTAACTTTTCTTATCCAAATATGTCAAATCACTCCTTGATTTGTGACTCATGGTTGTGGCAGAGTAGAAAGCAGTTGTGCTGAGTTTGGGAAGACAGGAAGTCTTGCCCCTTCATCTTAGCTGGCTGGTAAGATCAGAACTTACTGGAATAAAGGGTCATAATCCACTTGGGCACACGAAGGAAGCTGGGCATGTAAGAAGCCAGCCAGGACAATCTGGGAGCCTCAGAAAGCACTGATCGCAGGGACAGGTAGTCAGAGACAGGACGGCCTGAAGCAACAGGAAGGAAAACTGGGCTAGAGGGATAAGACTTTCAATCCCCACCCTTAAGCTACTCCAAACCTTGGAAGTGGGAGCAGGGAGAGATAAGGAAGGTAGGACAATCAAAAGAAATAGTGGGAAAGGGAAGTAGAAGAAGAAAGGGTAGAAAATGGATGGGGGAAGGGGAAGGAAAGTTTGAGAACATAAGGGCATTTCCCCTTTCACTCCCTGGCCCCCCAGCTTCTCACCATCCACATCCTTAAAGCCATATTTTCGAGCCAGATCACAGGATGGCAGAACTCGACCACTCAATTGCAGGATGTCAGGATCTGAGGATAGAAAGCATCAGTGCATATAGAGTGAGGGGGAACAGCTTAATAAGAAAGCATCTACCTTAGAAACTTTAGAAGAATGAGTTTCTAGCTCCATGGCTATCTTCCTCTAATATAGAATACCTTTGGGTCTGGGAATGTAGAGTATATTGTTAATCAAATTAAGTTTATGTGCCTAATACAATTTCCAAGGCCCCTAACAGTGTTACTGACCTCCCTCTTGCCTCCAAAGGCAAGAAAACTCAGCTCTGGTTTATATTAGCTCTACAGATTCCCATAATGTTTTTTAGTGGCATATCCTCCATGGCCCCCTCCCCCCATCCCATCAATTTACCTGTTGCCAGGGCCACCACACATTTGCCACTCAGCTCTGGGCTCTCCCCATTTGGAAGATGTTCTTTCAGCTACATTGCATGATCAGAAGATATGAACTGTTAGTCTAAAAGCATCATCCCAAGGCTACCTGGTTAGGGTCATTCTTTTCACCCCCACCCCATGCAGCCAAATCAAGGCCTGGTTAGGGCTGGAAAAGAATGTATTCTCCCCTCAGAAAATCTTCTGATTGCCTCTCCCTCAGACAATGAAGTAAAGCCCCATGATGCTGCTTTCCAAGAGCTACTGCTGCGTTTCTTCTAGGTCACATTCAGAGTTGTAAAGGACCTGGGTAGTTTTATATTCCAACCCATTATTTTGCATAAGAATAAACTGAGGCCCAGATGTCAGACTACTAGCTCAAGCCTACAGAAGCAGGTGGCAGAGCTGAGATTTCAGCCCCAGCTCACTGACTTCAAATCCAGCTCTGTTTATGAATCCATGTTAGACTGCAGATCTGTAATAGCTGAGACTATGCCTTATCTAAATAATGTACCCTTCCATAACCTTACCACAGTGCTCTGCACACAAAAGGTTTGTGGGGGTTGAATGGAAGCTGAATTAACCCTTGAGGCTGAATCTAGTAGTGCCCCTCAGGTTCTGTGCCTGTGTATTAGGTGGGTAGATGATCACCCCCATGCCTTTTCCTTGCTGACCTTATGGGCAAGGGTGTCCTCTTCCTTGTTCATATGTTCCATCAATAGTTCTGTCTTTACAAACCCTGGCCAAAGAGACACATAGGCAATACCATGGCGTCGTAGCTCCTGGGCACAATCTGAGGCCAACCTATCACACTATGGAGGAAACAGGATAGAAATGAAAGTCATGATCCTCTAATATCAATCCACTCCTGTTTTTCCAGCTTTACCTGTAAGTGACCCTGCCCCAAACTTCCCAGCCTTCCCTATCAAAAAATCTCTCCTATTCAGACACTCCTAAATGATTTTCCTTTCCACAGCATAGTACCCCCTTAACTTCAGGACAGAATCTGGGATGTGGGTTTTGTTTCCTTAAACGTCTAAATGGGAAGGTCTGTATATGAAGGGACAGAGCTATTCTTTCCAATATGATCTGGTAAAATACACAGGTACTGAATCCCAGTGGCCTGAGAACCCCTTCCCTGAATCTGGTCAAGCTTTTGTCTCCACCTCCCAGCCATCAGGATCTTACCGCTGCTTTGCCCACACCATAGGCTACATTGAATATATACTGCAGCCCACCAATTGAAGAGATGACCACGATGAGCCCTCGACCAGCAGGCACCATTAGCTGGGCTCCATACACCGAGCATAAATAGTGGCCTCTGAAGGGGAGAGGAAGTGAAGTCCAGATGGTAACAGCATCTAACTGCATGCTTTGGGTACTACACAGAGTGGGTAGACAAGTGTTTAACCTCTGGGGAACCAAGCAATGAGCTCTTATCACTTCTCACCGAGGTTAGTGGGGCCCTCTAGAGCAGATTCCACACCCCTGCTCTAGAGGATACTTCATTAATCTCATCTTTGGAGAAGCTTGCCTAGACAACTTAGACTTCTGTCCCCAAAGACCTCTGGGAAACAAAGCCCAATCACTGCCCTTGGTCTCCTATCTTAGAAGACCTCATTTCTTACTTTCAGATGTTCTTGCTTGTATAGAACCTATATCCCTTCAGTTACACTTCCAATCTATTTTTTTATCCTAATTAGATATGGGAAGCAGGACTCTAAGTAGAGTAATAATAATAGTCAACATTTGCATAATACCCTAGGGTTTTTTAAAGGACTTTAGACATACATTTTCTCACTTAAATCTTACAATAACCCAGTGAGGGTACAGCTTAAGGCATTATTATTCCCATTTTATCTAAAAAGGTAATGGATGGTTCAGAAAGATGTCTTGTCAAGGTCACACAGGTAGTAAGAATTAAGAGTTGTGACCTGAATTCAGGTCTTCCTGTCTCCAGGTCCCATAGTCAATCCACAGAACCATAATGTCTTTCAATAAAGTGGTGAATAGATACAATCTGTGCATTTAATATCCAGAATAAGCTTGAAGTGCTGTAGTTTCCACCTCACATTTCTGATGTACATACTTTCCTCAATCCAACTTATGTGCACTACTAAAACTGAACAGAATGTATTTATGTAATGGAGAAGGGGTAAAGGGGAAGATGTGCTAATTCTCAAATTGAGAGATTTGATAGATTTCTATGATACTGTATTCTTTACAACCTAAAAAAACAAACCCATAGCTAGCAAGTAGGTAGGTATTGTCTTGATCTTATTAATTTGGGGGCTCTCTAGATGAATGTTAGTAAAGGCAAGTAGATAGGAGGCTGAAGGCTCTCTCAGATGGATGAAAGGTACACTGAAGAATAGACGAGGGTATCTGGTGGGCCTCTTAGTGGTGAGGGCAATGGGAACTGAAGGGAGAAGACAGACGGGAGAAATATAAAGCAAACAGAGAATGATGAGGAATTTAAAAAGGATGGGTAAAGTTCTAAATTACCAGACTGACTGAAAAGAAGGGTAACTGGTCTCTTGATTATAGGGTGAATCAGGAGAAGTACTACTCACCGGAGTCCTACATTATTGATATCATCCCACAGAGAGGCTGGGCATTCCCAGAATGGCTTCTTCAAATGGGAAATGATGGTCTAAAAAGAATAAAGAATGAGATGAGAGGTGAGGAGGGTGGTTCGGGGTCACGGGAAGAGTACATACATGAGGGAGTGTGACTTGAAAAGCAGTAGAGTTTCAAATATATATGGATAGGAATTGAGGCAGACAGGGTTTAAGGGCCAATTAAAAGAGTCAAGCCTAGAGTTAGAATGTTTAAAAAAAAAATAGAACTCTTGGTAGGCCAGGGAATTAAAAGAGGAGAGGGGAGAGAGAAAAGAGTAAGGGAATGGTACCTGGACCCCAGCATAGGCATTGTTGACTAGTATATCCAATCTCCCATCTTGTTCTCTATTCACTCTTTCAAACAGGTTCCGCACCTCATCATCCTGGGTTGAGTCACAAACCACCGGCACACATCGACCCCCTCTGGATTGTGCCTAGGGTGGAATGGGCATAAGAGTCCCATGAGTCCATATCAGCACTCTCTGCTCCAGCACTGTATTTAGGGATAAATCACACCAGATCCTTCCTCCCTACTCAACTGGCCAACAGATCTACACGAAGGAGTAAGGCTACCCCCTGGTGTCTGCACAAGGAATTGTAGGTCCAGAGAAAGGATTCCTGAGAATTCCAGGGTTCTTAAAGGGTAGAGGAAATTAATTTTATGGATTATAGTTGTGATTGCAATTAAAGCTGCAATCCCATGAATACATGGAATCTGATTCTCTATTAGTACACTTTGTTTCCTCATGGCAAAGCAGAAGGAAAAAATACTTTGGTCTCAACTATAACTCTTCTCTGGCCATTTAAAGCTCCTTACAACTGGGTCCCATTCTCTTTCCAGCTTTATTACATGTTATTGCACTCCGTGCATTTTGTAGTCCCAGCCAAACTGACCTTGCTGTTCCTAACATGAGAGGTCACTTTGCCTTCTGATTCTAACAATCATAGCAATTTTCATTATGATTTCTTGAGTTGCATTTGTCTAGCCTTTTTTTTTTTTTTGATCAGTGTTCAGGGACCCTTCCCCCCTCACCCCAATAATTTTTAAATTGTATTTTTCTGATCTTTGCCAATCAGTTTTTTAATTAGATATATTACATTATCTCCTATTTTTCTCTGTCTTGATTTTTTAAAATTCCTCGTTCTCAGGGAGTCATCAATTTCTGTTTAATCTAATTTTCAGGTAGCTCAATACTTTGATAAGATTTAGTACCCTCTCGTCTAAATTATTTTTTCTCTTTCCAATTTTTTCCTCAAGAGCTTTTAATTTTTAAATCTCTTGCTTTATTTCTTCTAGGCATTTATAGGTCGTCCTCATGAAAAATCCATTTTGTTTCAAAAAGTTTCTCCTTTTTGAGGATCTCTATATTTGTAATAAATTTTGATACCGGCTGTTTTCTTTTATTTACGTATCTCTAGCTTTAGTTCCTGAATTGGGGGTTTTGTCAAGGCCAGAATCTGTGCCCAGCTGCACTTTTGAGTGATATGGTTGGCCCTTGGTCATATATGGGCCTATGTTCACCTCCATCTCCTGAGTCAGGAAGGTTCAGGAAGGTTCCCTTGAAGGTTCAGAGCACTTGATCTTCTAGAATGTAGAAGGATTTATTCTGTAAAACTTGGACTCAGTCAAAGGCTGTGCCCAAGGGCCTAGAAAGCCACATGTGGCCTCGAGCCCAAGGGGAGGGTGGAAGGCCTGGTTTGAGGACTGCCACAGTATTGGTAACTGCCCACTGAACTGCTGTTGACCATTCTGAGTCCTTGTGGGTGCTTCTTTCTCTTGCCGTCTCTGGACACTGACTTGCAAGTCTGTATGTGGTCCATCTACAGTCCCACTGGCCTGCTACTCTAAGCCTGTAACAAGATCCTTTATGCTTTTGGACTTCACACTGATTTATTTTGCAGTTGTGGAGTGAAGGCATCAGTACTGGTTTCACAATGAATTTCTTGATTATTCAGTCTGGTACAAACTTCAGAATTTTGCTGGAATAAGTATGTGGGAGCTAGGTAGTTTGCTTCCCATGGCAGCAGCCATCATAACTTGAAATGATCTCTTCTTCTCCCTTTATACTATCTCATTTGGGGAACCCATCAGCTGTCATGGGTTTATTATCTCTATGCAGATAAATCTCAAGATCTAGCCAGAATCTCTCTCCTGACCACCAATCTTACATCACTAACTCAAATTTTATGTCTCATTGGCATCACAAACACGGTATGTCCAAAACAAATTATTGTCTATTTCCCTGAATCCTCCCCTCTTCCCCACTTCTCTGTTACTGTTATGGGTACTATCATCCTCTTAGTTACTCACACTGATATTGTGCTCAACCTGTTGACAAGTCTCGTTATTTACCTTAATGATATTTTTTCACATCGTTTACAAACAACTACCAATGCAGTATAGGCCCTCATCATATCAAGCCTGCACCACTACAATAGCTTACTGATCAGTAGCCCTGCCTCCAGTTTCCCTCCACCTTAGTTCATCACTCACTCAGCCAACAAAGCTATCTTCCTAAAGAAGAGGTATGACCATGTCACCCTAATTCAATAAACTCCAGTGGCTCCCTATTACCTCAGGAACAAATACAAAATTCTGTGTGACTTTTAAAGCCCTTAATGAACTGTACTCTCCCTGCCTTTCCCTTTATTCCACTCCACAAACTCTAAAATCCAATGGTATGAACTTTATTGCTGCTTCTCACACATGGCAGTCCATCTTTGACTCTATGCTTTTTCACTACCTGCCTTTCTTACCTGGAACCCTATACCTCATCTCCGACTCCTGGCTTCCTTTAAGATTCGGTTCAAATCCCACCTTCTGCAAGAAGCCTTTCCTGGTCCTCCTCACTGCTAATATGCCTTCCCTTTGAGATTAATTCTCACTTACATTGTATATATCTCATACAGACTCTTTTGGTATGTCGTCCTCCCCATTAGCAGGTAGACTCCTTGAGGGTAGGGAATGTGTTTTTTCCTTTCTTTGTATCTACAGAACTCAGCAATTTCTAGCAAAGAAACAGTGCTCAATAAATGTCTAGTGATGCCATTCTATCCTCAATTCAGCTACCAAAGTGATTTTCTTAAAGAGAATATCTAGGGCAGCTAAGCGGCGCAGTGAGTAAAGCATCGGCCCTGGAGTCAGAAGGACCTGAGTTCGGATCCGGACTCAGACACTTAACACACACACAAACAAAAACCTAGCCGTGTGACCTTGGGCAAGTTACTTAACCCCAATTGCCCTCCAAAAAAAAAAAAAGCCAAAAAAAAATATCTAGCAATGCCATCCCTTCCTGCCTATTCCAATGGCTTGATGTTATCTCTAGGATCAAAGATAAGGCATCCTAGTAGTATCCTAACAAGACCACAGTGGCTTGTGTCTACCCAAATCGGGCTGGAAGCAAATTCACCATGCTTTAAGGGAAACTAGAGCACTTCAGGTATGGAAGAAAAGGACTTTCAGTAACCAAGAGCTGTGAGTTATCTCTCTGCCACATGCTCAAAGTTTGAGCACATTTTCCCCTGGACTTGTGGGAGAATGTGTCATAAACATTAGGAGGAAGAAGGGATTTTTTTTTTTAATATTAACTGTAGTTACTGGACCACTTTAGTAAATGACCCTTTCTAAAAGCTACTTAAGGCTCCTTGACTACAGATTCTTAGCTGATAATTGAGGGAGGAAAGGAGTAGGGAAGCACACCAATGGCAATGGACAATGGCCACCCCATAGACACTCCTTAGAAGTAGGTACTCCTAGGACCCTGAGGGGAAGACCTAGACTTGCTATGGGATCCAAGACTCATCTGTGAGCGCTAGCTGGGATAAGGCTCCTATGGCTTATGTGCCTCCTGTTAGGGGCTTAGAATGCAAACTACTCGAGGGCAGGAGCCAGTGCCTAGTACACAGAAGTGAGGGAAGGCGGTACAGAGCTCACCTCCTGCGCAGCAGCCTGCAAGGTGTCCTGTTTTCGGCCCGTGATGTAGACAGTGGCTCCTGCCTCGCAGAGTTGCAAGGCAATGCCCAGGCCAATGCCTCTGGAGGCTCCTGTCACCACACATACTTGGCCCTTCAGGGAGCCTAACATCTTGACAGGGGATGGGTTAACCTGCGAAAATAAAGCCATTGAATGCACCTGCGGTTACAGAAGCGTCAGGGAATAAGACTGGGGAAGCAGGGCACAGGGACCAAAGGGGAAGCCGGGAGGCCAGAGCGCCCCGAGGCGGCAAGGGCTGCGCGCCCCGAACAGGGGGCACCATGCTACGAACACCTCCGAGGTGCCTCGGGGCCCCCAATCCAACCTCGGGAGGCGCTGTGGCGAGGGACAGCCAGAAGCCCCAAGGCGAGAAGTGCTTCCCGGCGCTGCCCTGACCGGCTGCCTCAGGCTCCGCTCCCGGGGGTCCTCGGGCTCACGAGGACAAGCGCGCCTCGGAACCTTTAGCAACGTGGCAGAACACCGTGGACCCTGACCCGAAAAGTGCGTGGGCAGGGCTCAGCTTGGGAAGCTGCGAGTCAGTCACCTGCGCGCGCAGCCTCAGCTCCCGGGGCTGTGGGGGAGGTAAGGGGGACGGTGGTACCTTAAGCCCAGGTGGACAAGCGCTCTCCTCAGAACCTTGGACCCCGGCCGCAGCAGTGCGTGGGCGGGGCTGAGCCTGGGAAGCTTCGGGACCGACACCTGCGCGCGCAGTCACCGCCTCCGCTCCCAGAGATCCTCGAGCCCAGCTCACGAGCGCGCGCCTCGGAAAGGTTAACTGCTTCCCAAAATACCTTGGACCCTGGCCCGAGAAGGGCGCGTCCGGGAGGCGGGGCCCAGCCGGGGAAGACGCCGCTTTGCCCCTGGGAGGCGGCCGTCGCAGGGCAATGACGGAAGCACCGCGGCGCTGAACAGCCGAGGGGAAACGCGTCTCGGAACTGCCTACGAGCTGGGCCCGCGACGCTCGAGGGGCCGGGGTCCCAGGTTCAGCTCTGCGCTTGCTCCCATGGGGGTGCACCCACACCTCCCCCAGAAGCCCGGGCGCCACCGGCCTGGCGGGGGCGGCCGGGGTCGGCCGCGGTCCGAGCAGGGCCCTGACCGGCACTCTCGGCCGGCTCCCGACCCGCACCCTCGGCCGGCCGCTGAATCGCTGACCTACTTTCGCCGCGCCCTGGAGGCGCTGAAGGAGACGCCCGAGACCGGGGAGGAGCGCGGTACGGGGCGGCCCTGGGCAGGAGCGGGAGTGCGGGGCCGGCGTGGGGTGGGCGGAACTGCTGGGGGTGGGGGGGCTTGGGGCAGGGTAGCCCGGGATTCCCCCGGGATAGGGTTACTCTATGGAAGGCAGGAGGAGCCTGGGGGGCCCAGAAGGGAGAGGCAGCCTGGGGTGTTGGGAAAAGGGGCCTGGCCCGGGTATGGGCTCTGAGAGTGAAGGAGGGACCCTTGGGGAGAGGAGCGACTCGTGTGTCTACAGTGCCCTTAATCTCCCTCCCCTAGGCAAAAAGGAAAAAAAACCGACTTTTTTTCTTTTTACAGAGCTCTTGATACATAACGTGCTGAAGGAATTAGAGACTCAGGCCGCGGCCTTGGCCACGGACAGGGCAGGCAGCGTGATGCTGCAGGAGCTCCTGGCCTGCAGCCCCCCGGGCCCGCTGCGCAGCTTGCTGTCGGCTCTCTTACCTCACCTGCGCTCTGTGGCTTGTCACCGGAGTGGGGCCCACGTGTTGCAGAGTGTCCTGCTGCAGCTGCCGAGATTTCCAGAGGCTCTTGCTAAGAAGGAGGAAGGAGATGTAAAGGATGGAGACCCTGAGAGTCTGGAGGAGTTGGTGCTGAAGCTGGCATCAGAGGTGCATGATGCCTTAGTCCTCTACAGTGGAGACACGCATGGCAGCTTCGTGGTCAGATCTCTGCTACAGGTGTTAGGGGGGACAATCTTGGAGTCTGAGATAGCCAGACCCCGAGGTCTCCAGTCACTTGGTGAGTTCACTAGGGGAAGGAGGTGGTGTTGGGGTCATGTATGAGACCTCCTGTGGTTATTTTCACTGGGGAGGGAAAAGGGTTTCTCATCCTAGTTTGAAGTCATATGGAATAGAGGAGAAAAAAGTTTTCCCAAAACTGTGTTATTTTTTTTAAATGTAACCCATGTTGTTCGTCTGTGGAAATTCAGTCTTTTTGAAAACAGTTTGCTGTTTTATGATAAGGGCATGTATTCTTGCCTTTACTTCAGATGGCCAGCAGGCCCCAGTTCGGGAATGGAAGCCAGCCAGTTTTGAGGTTCCTGATACCTTCTTGAGCTGCTTACGAGAACTGAGTTCTTGTTTTCTGAAGGATATTTCTGGTAAGGGGGCTTAGAGAGGGCTTAAATCAGTAAACAGAACAAAAGAGAACCTTTTGGGGGACCATTAATGTGGAAGGGAGGCACTGGCCCAATTACTTGATGAGACCTATGAGAGGTGGTAGCTATGATTTTTGAATCCTTTGATTTCATTTCTCATTTTCTTTTGAGGAATGAGGTAGGCAAGTCATTTGTGTCAGAAATTCTGTATGTTCCTATCCTGTCCCACAGTGTTCATCACTGACAAGGTCTCCAGTTTCTGCCTTCAAGTAGCACTGCAGGTACTTTTTCGGAAACTTCCCAAGTCTTGCCGCCGTCTTTGTGATTCTGTGATCAAATACCTGAGTACTAGAAACTCTGCAGCTGATGGCAGGTTAGAGGAAAATTTCCAGTTTTTGCAAGTTGGTGGTCAGGATGTATTGTGCTACACAGGATGGAGTAGAATTAATTTGGATTTATTGCCATTTCCCTGTCCTTAGCCCCTTGCTGCTATTCCTACGGGACCAGACAAGCTCCAGACTACTAGAACAGGTATTGCTGGTATCAGAACCTCCACAGCTACAGAGCCTGTTTGAGGATCACTTCCAGGGGCAGCTGCAGGCCCTAGCAGCCCATCCAATTGCCAACTTCCCCTTGCAGCGTTTACTTGATGCTATTACCACTCCTCAGTTGGTAAGTGTTGTGGGATAGAGGAGAGCAGGGTTGGGAGAGCCTGGGGAGTTGGGTTAAGGAGGTAAAGTTGGGTAAGAAAATCAAATTGTGCTTTGAGGAAAGGTCAGTGATTCATTCCATGTCATTTTTTTACCCTTAGCTATCCCAAGTGTTTGAGGAGTTGAGTCCTGCCCTGGAAGCTGTGCTGGCACAAGGCCACCCAGGTGTAGTCATTGCTTTGGTGGGTGCCTGTCGAAGAGTTGGGACTCACCAGGCCCAGATTCTGCAGTTGCTGCTGGAGGTAGGTGAGGTATAGCCTAGATCTCTGCCATTCCCATATTTCAGGGCCCCCCCCCCGTCTTATCTCATATTAATTCTTTTTTTTTCCAAATGCTTTATTAGCTTCTAGTTTATATCATTCATTTCCACCTGATCTTGAGTTACAAATTTTCTCCCTGTTTTTCCCCTACCCATCTTCCCAAAATAGTGATCCCACAGGATATCTCCTCCTCCAATCTGCTCTCTCCCATATCTTCTCCCATACCTCCTTTGACTTTTCCAGTAGGACATGGTGGATCTCTATGCCCTAATGCCTGTACATCTTATTTCCCAATTACATGTAAAATAGTATTAATAATAGTATTTATATATGTGATCCTTTTTGTTGCCAAAGTAGGAATGAAAAGTTGGGGTACTCTGTTTATTTTGTTTCCTTTGCCTGCTCATGTCATCACTCAGTCACTTGAACCCTGGGCTTTTTGCCACAGTGGGACTCTACCACCAGCCAGGGGAGTTTCCCAAATGCTGGGGTTTTCTCAGCTGCCAAAGGTATCAGTTGGATGCCCTCTCTGAAGCCTCTACACACTCTGGCAAGCTGGTCACACACTCCAGGACCTCTACCTACACCGCCATCTAATCCAAGAAGGTTAAAGCAAAAGCGATTACTCCTCAGACTGGTTGCTTAGTCCCCCTACAGTCTGCAGGCCAGGAGCTGAAGCTGCCACGTGGTGGTGGCCTCACCTTGGCTCTTCAGGGCTTCTTGCCCTGGAGGACACACTCCCAATTACTGGATCCCAAAGTCCACACTGCACTGACCTCTCACTTTGTCCTTAGCATCTATGTGTTGATTATTCTGGGAACCGCCACAGCTGATCTGAAGTCCCTCCAGCTGGTGGTTGGTCAGGCCCGACCTGGGGCTAAAACCTCTAGCTCATTCGGGCCTGGCACTAGCTGCTCCCTGCCAGGCTGCTGAGCTGTCCTCATCGGGAAGTGAGCTTCTCTGTGTCATTTTGTGGGTGCTGTAGCTCCGAAGTTTGTTCAGAGTCCCCTTTTATATGTATTGGAGGAGGTCTCATATTAATTATTTTCTCCTCTGGCTCCAAGGGCCCTCATGGCCCAACAGGTCACAAATGCAGGAGAAAAAGAGATACTTAGAGAAGGCACAGATATAGGCTAGAGCTCACTGTCCCAAACAGAAAGCAAGATTTTAGACTCAGAAGGGATCTCAAAGGCTAACAAGTCCAACCCCTACCCATCTACGAAGCCTTTTCATGATAGTGCCAAGTAGTTGTCCAACCTTTGCTGAATACTCCAGTGAGGGGAGACTTGCTACTTCCAAGGCAATCCATGGCATTTTCTAACGGTTCTAATTCTTGGAAAGTTTTTCCTTGCATTAAGCAAAAACCTCTTTTTATGCAATGTCTCCCGCCTTTCCCAGTTCTTTCTTATGGGACCAATTCTAGTCTTTTCCACATGACTGTTCGGATACATGAAAATAGTACTAGTTCCTTCAGTGAATCCTCAGAAAGTATGTTTTTTTTTTATTGCTCACCCTCTAGATAATGAAGAGATTTTTAAAAAGTATCATAGCTTTCAATGTAATTGACTTTTTTTATAGTTCCACATATTTTGTTTTATATGTTTAAAAGCATTCTGAGAAAAGGGATCCATAGGTTTTGTCAGACTGTCAAAGGGGTCCATCACCTAAAAAAGTTAAGAAACTTTACTTTAAATGCTCTCCAGTTTGTCAATATCCTTCCTAAATTGTAGCACTTAACTAAATATGATTATGTACAGTACTAAACTAAATATAGTTATCTAACTGTTAGGTTAGATAGAGGTAGAGACTAGCAAGACTATCAGCTCTGGGGAGGCTAGGTGGTTCAGTGAATAGAGCACTGGCCCTGGAATCAGGCGGACCTGAGTTCAAATCCAGCCTCAGTTAACACATAAAAAAAAAAACCATACGAGTGACCTTGGGCAAGTCATGTAACCCCAATTGCCCTCCAAAAAGCAAAAAAAAAAAAAAAAAAAGCTATCAGCTCTGGTTCTGGACGCTATAATTCTCTTAATTGCAACCAAAGGCAACATTAATATTTTTGCCTTCCATGTCACATTGTTTCTTAAAGTTTTCAGTCTGTTAACACCAGTATCTTCCCCTACTTTGCACCCCTAAGCTTTTTTTTACCCAAATTGTTGTCTAACTATGCTGTCCTTATACTGCACTTTTGAAACTTATTTTTTGGACCAAAGTGTAGAATTTCATATTTATCCCAGGTAAAATTAATCTAATTAGATTGGGTTCGTCTTTCTAGCCTTTAAGGATCTTTTTGGATCCTGACTTGGTAATGCAAGGTGTTCATTAGCCCTCCCAGTTTTATATCATCAGCAGATTTGACAAGAAGGCAATTTGTGCTTTTATCCAAATCATAGATAACATGTTGACTACTGCCAAGTCAAGAACAGATCCTTTGGGTATTCTTCTACAGATTTCTCCTTAAGGATAAACGTGCTTTAAATGCTTTTTGTCAAATTGTGTGTAACAGCAGTTCTCAAAACTTGTGGTCTTAGGACCTCTTGACACTCTTAAAAATCATTGACAACCCCTACAAAAAACTTGCTTATGTGAGTTATATTTACTGCATTAGAAATTAAAACGTCTCAGTATTATAAAAAGTTTTGACCTTGAAGATCCCCTAAAAGGCTCTCAAGAGACCTCTAGGCATCAGTGGACCACACTTTGAGAACCACTGGTCCATAGTTTTCTCCTGATTCATGATTCTACTTATCCTTTTAATGAAATGAGATTATAACTGGCTTCATCTATTCTTGATGTAGCCATCCTGGCACTTAGTGATTACCACTTACCTTCCCAGCTGCTTTTAAACCCCCCATTTAATAATATGTTTTAGAATCTTGCCATTGCATGGCCCTAATATGTAGGCTTCATCTTCTAACCTTTTTTCCCACTTTGGTAAATACATGGTATTGACCCTTATCTGGGTATTTTTCATACATTCCCATTCCCTGTAATCAATGAAGTATCACATCTCCTGGTCCTGTCAGTAGTCACATGTATGGTTCATCTTAGTTTGGTCACTGAATTTTTTATTTTTTATTTATTTATTTTTTTAAAGCAATTGGGGTTAAGTAACTTGCTCAAGGTTATACCACCAGTCATTTTTGTGTAGGTGCTCATTTTCTGAGGCTGGAACTGATCCTGAGTCCTCCCAACTCTGGGCCGGTGCTCTTTCTCACTGCACCACCTAGCCGCCCTGGTCACTGAATTTATTAAAAGCAGTTGGCTGTTTGCTTATAGTATCTTCTCTTAGTTTACATTCCCCGTGAATCATTATTGTTCTGTTGTCTTCAGTCCAAAGGTCTTTCTTTTTTGGAAGAGAGAACAGAAATAAAGTATGTTTTCTTGCTAATCCCTTAGTATACCTTTTACCCTGGGTATTGGCCTTCCTCTTTATTTTGTTTTTTTCCTGCCCTCCCTCCACCATAGCTAAAAAGAAGCCCATTTTGTTTCTCTCTGCATTCTGCAGCAGCTTCATTTTTTATTATGGACTTCAGCACTCTTGACACTCTTCTTTACTTGCTCTTCTTCAACTCTCTGTTCGTGAAACAGAATGTCTGACACATAGGCATTTAATAAAGGCCTAGTGATTGATTCATTAAGAAAAAAAAAATCAATTTGGTGATTGTCCCTCTCAGTCACAATATTTTTAGATAGTTTTATTTTTTAAGAATAATTTTTTTCTTTAGTACTTTATTTTTAATAACTTCCCCAGCCTTCTCACTTTTTCTACAGAATTTTTACACTGATTCCTGCCTGTTCTTTCTCCAAGTCCTTTAAAATATTATTTTCCAAAAATCAAGGGTGTGGGGTGTTAGGTGTCGAAATGAATAGAGCACTGGCCCTGGAGTCAGGAGGATCTGAGTACAGATCAGGCCTCAGACACTTGACACATTTACTAGCCATGTGACTTTGGGCAAGTTACTCGACCCTGATTGTCCTTGAAAAAGCAAAAAAACAAAACAAAACCGGAAAAAAAACAACCAAACAAAAACAAAATCAAAGACGTGTCAGATTGCCTGGCCTTTGTTTCATATTTTATACTGAATTCTAAGATTGGATGATCAGTTGCTTGCTTCTCATCTTATCACTTACATTTTAAGTTCTTTTTGTCAGAACCCTTTCCAGGATAGCAGTTTCTCATTATTTTTATTACATTTTAAAGAGTAAAGTCATTTAGACAAATCAAGATTTTATCAGCTGCTTTGCTTTTGTTTTTTACTTTCCCCAGTGTGATCCAGCTAAGCTGAATTCTCCCATCATTACTAGATCATGCCTCTGCCAAGTTTGTGATGTTTTCTCCCACTTCTAGCCTAATACCTCCTTTCTAGGTGGTCTACAGTATATTCCAGTGACGATATTACTTCTCCACTCTTGGCTTTTACTCAAGTTCTTTCAACACCATGTTTTTCCCTACAAATTTTTAAATTTCTTCATGTGAGCCCATCTTTGTCATATAAATACTACACTACTGCCCTTTATATCAGTTCTATTCCTTTTGAATAAAGGTCTTCCATGCTCATATTTCAGTTGACATATTCCAGTCCTGCCAAGTCTGCTCAAATTTGCCTTTTTGTATTTGTATCTTTAGTTTACCCTGTTTATTACTCATCCTTTGTGCATTAGCATAAAGACAATTGAAACCATGGAGTTTTAAAGAAATAAGTCTTTTGTTTTTTTTATATCACCATAATTTCAGTATCATAATACCTCTTAGAGAGCCATCTCATAAAAAAATAGTATTCTTAAAGACAAAAAAAGAGGAAAAAACTGTAATTGATCTATATGTTGAAAAAGTCTGAAAATATGTGCAATAGTAATACATTTAGATCTCCCACCTTTGCAAAGGGGTGGGTTGGGAGTATTTTTTTCTATCTCTTCTTTTGGTCACATTTTTCAGAATTTTGCAATATTTGCTTTTGATCTTTGATGTTTATGGTTCTTTCCATTTACATCATTGTATACAATTTTTTCTTGACTCTGCCTACTTCAGTCCGAATCTGTTTATGATGTATTCATCACATTCATTTTTTCTTACAGCACAGTAATATTCTGTTATACCCACATACTGCAGTTTCTTTAGCTGTTCCTTAATTAAAGGGTGTCTGATTTGTTTCTAATCCTTTACTTTCACAGAAAGTACTACTATAAACATTTAGTCGTATATAGTTAATTTCTTCTTACCAATGACCTTCTTAGGATATAGCTCAGATATGGAATTTTTGGGTCAAAGGGAATGGATATATTAGTCACTTTATTTGCATAATTCCATATTGCTTTTCAAAATGGTTGTGCTGATTCAGAGCTCCACCAACTAAGCACCAGTATACCTATTTTCCCACAACTTCTCAAACATTGACTATTGCTCTCTTTTGACATCTTTGCCTATTTGCAGAGTATGAGGTGAAATTTCTCTGTGGTTTTAATTCGCATTTCCTTTGTTATTAGTGATTTGGAGTATTCTTGTATGTGATTGTTAAGTTTAAAGTTCTTTTTCTGAGAAAAGTTTGTTCATATCCTTTGAACCCTTACCTATTAGGGAATAGAAACCATAGAGTTTAATTTTGATGTTCTTTGATATTTTCTTGTCAGTACTCTTTTATTCTGTCCTTTCCATGTTAATAAATGCTCTGGCTATGATACTTGGTTTGGCAGATATGTGGACAGTTTAAAGCCCTCTTGATCAGATTTGAAAGACTTCCAAGTAAATATATTTTATGAGCCCTTATAAGATACATTTTATCCCCAGCCAAAGTCCACCATTCTTTTTTTTTTTTTTTTGAGGGGTAAGGCAAGGCAATTGCAGTTAAGTGACTTGCCCAAGGTCACACGGCCAGTAAGTGTTAAGTGTCTGAGGTCGGATTTGAACTCAGGTCCTCCTGACTCCAAGGCTGGTGCTCTATTCACTATGCCACCTGACTGCTCCCTAAAGTCCACCATTCTTATATTTTAAATCATGGTTTAGAAATCCAGATCTCATTTTCTTAATCATCTGTTCACTTCCTAGATCTTGCCTACTTAGAGTTCTTGTAGTGATGAAAACTCTTTGCACTCCCAAGGTCTTCATTGTCCTCAGAATTTCATAATTATCAGTGCTTTCTAGTTTGCTTTTGGAAGGATCATTTATCCCCACATGAAGCACTCTGAGTAGGAAAGGTCATCCGTTTGACAAATCTGGAAGGTTCTCAGTTGTCCAGGGTACATGCCCTATAGAGATAACAGACTTCCTCACTGTTAAAAATGTCAGGCCAGTGGGTACCTGACTTTTTCTTTTCCCTGCTTCTTCTGGGTATTACTATGTGACAATTCTTATGGCATCTGTGGTTCCACATCATCTTTTCATGGAACACAAGAAACTCCTCCTTTCTAGGAGTTCCCAGCTTTTCTTTCTGCTGCAGGAATAGCATCGTGTTGGTTATTTGGCTCCAAATGTTCAATAGTCATTCTTCCCTTCCTTCTCTTGTGTCATATACTTTGAACTTTCAGCCTCCTGATAGGTTAGGATTCTATTCTGCTTTCATCTTTTTTTCTTGAAGCTTTTCTTTCTTTTGTTTTTTTTTTCCAGAGCAGACTTTAATTTCTTGATAGCCTGAAGGTCAAGGATTTTTTTCTTTAGCCTTCTATATCCATTAAAACAGAAACCAATTTGTACCCGAGTTACTTGGTAGTGGTGGAAATACCTTTGCACAAGCTATCCACATGTGAAAAGCATTGTCTCCTTGCCTCTCTTTCTTAGAACTTATAAAGGGATTGGGACTGAACTTTATTTTATTGGGTTTTTTTTTATTGTCTTTTTATTTTATTTTATTTTTAATAATAAATAATATAATAAATATTATTTATATTATATATAAATAAATAAATAAAATAGTAAAAATATTGATTTTATTGTTCAGGGAACTTTCCAATGAGGAAACTCACCACCAGAACTGTTGGGCACCTTCTTAGTCCAGGAGTGTTTCTTAGGACACTGAATATTAAATTACTTGTTCATAGAACTACTATGTGTCAGAGGTGGGACTTGAACCTAGGGCCTTCTTAACTTGGAGACTGGCTTTCTATCCATTATATTTGTTGGTTGGTTTTGACATATTTGCTAGCAGCTTTTAGCTAAGCCTAATTTGATTGGCAATTAGTAAAGTTCTGCCAGATTTCCCCCCCTTTCCCTTTTATTTATATTTATTTGTTTTTAGTTTTCAACATTCATTTCCATAAGATTTTGAGTTCTAAATTTTTCCCCCACCTCAAAATAGTGTTCAATCTGATATAGGCTATACATATATATTCATATTAAACATTTTCATATTAGTCATGTTGTAAAGAAGACTTAGAACCAGTGGGAGAAACTTTAAGAAAAAAGAAACCAAAAAAAAGGGCAAATATCATGCTTTGATCTGCATTCAGACTACATAGTTCTTTTTTTGGATGTGGATAGCATGAGCGTTTTGGCGTTTTCTTAGATCCTTGCATGGCTGAGAAGAGCTAAATCTGTCAAAGTCAGTCATCACACAATGTGGCTGTTATTTTGTACAGTGTTCTGGTTCTTCTCACTTCACTTAGCATCAGTTCATATAAGTCTTTCCAGGTTTTTCTGAAGTCTCTCTGCTTGTCATTTTGTATTACATTCATATACCACAACTTCTTCAGCCATTCCCCAATTGATGGGCATCCTCTCAATTTCCAATACTTTGCCACCACAAAAAGAACTGCTATAAATACTTTTGTACATGTGGGTCCTTTTCCCATTTTTATGATCTCTTTTGGATACCGACCTAGAAGTGATGTTGTTGGGTCAGAGGGTATGCACAGCTATATAGCTCTTTGGGCACAGTTCCAGATTGTTCTCTAGAATGGTTGGATCAGTTCACAAGTCCACCAGCAATGTATTAGTATTCCAGTTTTCCCACATCTTCTCCAACATTTATCATTTTCCTGTTTTGTCATGTTAGCCTGCTGAGTTAATGCAAACAGAAGCATCTATCTCTCAGATATCATCAAGGAATTTTATTACTAGTAATGCTGTATCTAAACCTTAATTACCCTCCACCACCCCCACTTTATTTTTTTCTTCATGTCTAATTCTTCTGATGATCAGAAAAATCCTTGTGCTTCTCTGGCTGCTTTGCTTTCTAATCCCCCTTAGCAGGATTTCTTAATCCTTTTTGTGTCATGGATCCCTTTGGCAGTCTGGTGAAGCCTATAGACTCCTTCTCATAATAGTGTTTTAAATGCATAAGAAAGTTCTTGAACCTTAGGTTAAGAAACTCTGCCTTAAAATATGTGGGGAAAGAGTTTTCAGATCCATGGTGTATCCTTCCTCTTCATACCTATAGGCATTCCACTGTGCAGAACCCCCATCCCGGCAGGTGGCATGTGTACCTCTCTTTGGCTCCCTGACAGCCTATGAAGTCTACTATGGACTAGAGGAGGAGGATGTGCCTTCTGAACACAAGGTGAGGTGGGAACTCGGAATACCTAACAGAAGCAGATCCCCTGATTCTTAGAAAGAAACTTGTATTTTAAACCCTTGAACATAGTTGTAAAGTACCTGATTTTTCTGAGTTAAAAATAACTAGAAATAGGACTAGACCCTCACTTGACATTTCTGACCCCAGATTTCGTATTTCTTTTTTTGCCAGCTAGAGGTGGCTGCAGCCCGGGCCCTGGGGGAAGTGACTGTTCCTGGGTCACTGTTGCTTCAGCACCTGCTGCACTTCTCAGCCCTGGGCCCTGTGCTTCGAAGTCTGACTTCTATGGAAGGACCACAGCTTCTGGCATTGGCCCAAAGCCCTGCTGGTTCCCATGTCCTGGATGCTGTACTGACTAGTTCTACTGTGACCAGAAAACAGCGTTGCAAAATCTTACGGCCTCTCAAGGTCAGGCTTCCTGCATCATTCCTTCATTATCCTCCTGTTCCAAACTTCCAGTTTTTCAAATAAGATGCTTTTCCAATTATCTGGCTGTTTTAACTGAAACTTTTGACCACTTTCTGTGCCAGAGGACAAACCATGTTGTGGACCACTGTTTTCTCTTTCATCCCCTCTTTACCTTCCTCATCTGAGCTGTCCTGAGACCTGTTTCTCCTGTTTTTATCTCCCCAGGGACACTATGTGGCTCTGGCCTGCAGCCGTCATGGCAGTCGAGTGCTGGATGCCATCTGGAATGAAGCAGCTTTGGGAACTCGTAAGGAGATTGCTGCTGAGTTAGGTAAATACTTGAGCTCCTCCTTAACCTTCTTTTTTCTCTTCCAAGGCATCTGGGCACCTGTGGGCATGGGATTAAACTCTGGGTAACAAGGGTAGTTTGGACATGAGGACTGCAAACTTATTATTTGCAGACCTTTCTTACCTTCTGGATTTCAGGGGGAAGTGAAATGTCAGCTTCATTCTACAACCTGCTTCAGGGTAAAAAGGAAAGGAAGCCTTACCCTAGGCAAGGTCTTTACTTCAGGCTTGGAAACCTAGCTGCTTGGTGATTTTGATGTTGGAAGTGATTCTCTTCACAGGGGAACAGAACCAGGAGCTGATGAGAGATCCCTTTGGCCATCACGTGGCCCGAAACGTAGCACTGGGAACTTTCCTGAAGCGACGTGGAGACTGGGAACAGCAGCAAGGGGCAGTAGCCAAGCGGAAAAAAGCCTTGAGCACCATACTTGGAGAATGAGGTCTTTGGACCTTTGGAGATGGAACAGTACTAGGAGGGGGAACTGGCTTAATTTGACTGAGAAATTCTAATAGTAAATATTTTTCTATTTTTATTGGAAATGAGATTTGTGTCATGTTCTTTTTTTTTCTCTCTTCCCCTTCTGCCCCAGGAGGGAGGTGGCATTAAAGGGAAAATGGAATCCTTTGGTGACATACAGGGAGGACTTGTCACCAGGTCCAGGGATGCTTAGGGACAGGGAGAAGAGTTGGTAGGGGACTTAGAATATAGCCCTTTGGTCAGTGGTGGCCACTGGAACTGGGGATGATGGGTTTGGGGGCTTTTGTAGGAAGCGGGGGTAGAGGAGAATATCAGGTATGAGTATTAGTTGGAGAGTATGTCCAGTTTAGCAGCAGGTTCAAAGAAGACCATGTCCTCTGTGTTTCACTAAATCCATCTTTAGACTGAGGATGAGGCAGAGTACTTAGTAGGCATGGAGCCGGCGTTGACGCTGCCACTGCTCAGCACCTTCCACTATGTGTCGAAGGGTGGAGGCAACACCCAGTAGCATGTTTCCCACACCTTGCAGGAGTGTGGAAGTCCACCGAAGGAGCTCTCTAAATAGAGAAATCAAGGGAAGGAAGTCAGAGGGGTGGGGAACAGAGTGGTAGTGCCACTGGCCAGTCTTAGGGGTGAGGAGGGTCTAGAGTGTTGTCCACTGACCTGAGCACCTTCTTGGGACCAAGTCCTTGAAAATCACAGCTCATGGAGTAGAGCCCATAGAATGTGGCCTTGACATTGAGGCTGCCAAAGAGGTCCCGGGGATTCTGCTTATACACGTCAAATGTGATGCTGGCAATATCCTTGCTGTGCTTTGGCTTCTCTCGGCCCAGGCCATATGAGAGCACCCCGCTCTAGAAGAGTACCATTATGATCAATACAGGCTCCTTACAGACCACCCCAATCCCAACAAACAGCCCTGGGTTAGATCTACAATCCCTTGAACTTCCATATGGGGGCCCTTTCAGATTGTTTAGTTCCCCACAATTCTTTTCCCTCGCCTTCCTCCCATACATGCATTGCTGCACTTCCCTTTTTACCTCTCCATCTTTAGACCATTCCGATGGGATCCCTTTTAGGTTAAAGTAGTAGACAGTAGGCTCTCCCATCAGGGATAGGAGGGCCAGGCAAGAGGGTGGGGATGTAGGATTGACTGCATGTGTTGGCTGATAGCATCCTTGTGTGGAACTCACTCTGACAGGGCTCCAGTTCTGTCCTTCCTCCAGGACCATCAGGCTTGTATCATCTTCCAGCATCTGGAAGAATTCTTCACTCTCAACACTTGTCCCATCTTCCTCTAGCACCAGTGTTAGCACACCACTCATTGGCAAGGTCTCAAGTGCCTACCCAGTAAGGAAGTAGAAGACGCTGTCAGGTGCTCCTCCCTCTTCAACATCCTTTGTAATCTATTGGCCAGTCTCTTTCCCCATCCTGAATCCAATCCCATCCAGCCTTAAAAACTGCTATTTTTCTCTACCCCTTCAGTCCTTTTTCTGTGCTACTCCTTTCTTCAGCTTGTTTCCAACCTTCATCTCCAGCCACCTTGAGGACCCATCCTTTCCCCTATCTGGAGTTCCCTCCTTTACCTTACTTGTACTCTTCTATGGTTCTTTCTACCTCTCCCCTGCAAAGGCCTGCCAAGAAGTACTCTAGAATCAATAGTGTTTCTGTTTTCTCTTAAGAGCAAGAGCATTTGCATTTCCTGGCTTTCCCTGCTTTTAATAGTCATCACTTCTGACATTTACTCTCCTATCACACATATACCCCTCCACTGCAAGCTTGCAGTCTAAGTACCAAGAGATGGTCAGTCCCTTTAGAGTAGAGGAGTCAAATATGAAATCTGCCAGCTACAATACTCTCAAAGTGCTGCCCAAATCAGATTAAAATGTCATTGGGAGGGGGTGGCCAGGTGGTGCAATGAATAGAGCATCATCCCTGGAGTCAGGAGGACCTGAGTTCAAATCTGGCTTCAGACACTTAACACACACATACAAAAAACTAGCAGTGTGACCTTGGGCAAATCACTTAACCCCAATTGCCTTACCTTCCCTCTTCCAAAAAAAAAAAAAAAGCAAAAAAATGTCTTTTGGAAATACTTAACAAAATAGTAATACAATAGAACATAGATAACGTTAATATGAGGCTTTCTAAGTCAATAGGTAGACAGCAAGGATCCTTATGAGTGATTTAATGATCCCTATTTTTGAGTTTGACATCATTGTTCTACAGGTTACCTTGCCTATTTCCCTGCCACTGAACATGATAGAGGCAGGTAGATAGCACAAAGAGCTCCCAGCCTCAGATACTCCCCAGCTATATGATCCTGGTCAAATACCCTGTTTGCCTCAGTTCCCCATCTGTAAAATGAGCTGGAGAAGGAAATGACAAACCACTCCAGTATCTTTGCCAAGACAAGCCCAAATGGGGTTGTGAAGAGTTGAACATGACTGAGCAACAACGGGCACAATGGTCCCTAATTCAGTTTGGAGAGGCAACATAATACAGGGGAAGTGTTCTTGGGTGAAAGCCGAAGGATCTGGGTTTAAGTTTAGCCTCTGTCCCTTAATATCCACATGATTTTAGACAAGTAACAACCTTTCTGATTTCTGTTTCTTCATCTAAAAAATGAAGAGTTTGATCTAGGTGATCTCATATCTCTTTCAGCTTTAATCTAATCATGAAGACAGTGTCTCTCCCTTTAGGCTTCTCTTGGCAACCTGGCTTCCAACATTGTTACTCGCTGGAACTTCTCCCCAGTCACTGAAGTCATCGGATGGCCTATTCTCAGGTCTTGACTTTCTTGACCTCTTTGCAGCATTTGATACTGTTAAGCTCCCATTCCTCCTGAGTATTTTTGCTGGGTTTTAGTGACTCCTCACTCCTGGTTCTCCTTTGCTGGCTCATCACCAATCCCCTAATTGTGGGGTATACCCCAGGGTTTTGTCCTGGTTGCATGCTCTCTCTCCTCTTTCCCTTCTCTCTTTCTTTTCTCTCTCTCCTCTTTCTTCTCTCTCCCTCTCCTCTTCCCTTTCTTTTTCCTTTTCTCTCTCCTTTCTTCTCTCCCCTTTCTTTTCTCTCTCTCTCTCTCTCTCTCTCTCTCTCTCTCTCTCTCTCTCTCTCTCTCTCTCTCTCTCTCTCCGTCTTACCTCATCAGCTCCCATTAGTTTAATGACCTTATCTGTACAATGATTCACCAATTCCCTATGGATGTCCCATAGACATTTCAAACTCAATATAAACTCTGTCTTTCCTCCACTCCCCCACCACTTACCTCTCTTACCAGATTTCCCGGTTTCTGTTAAGTGCACCACCAGTCTCGTAACCTTGGTGTTATCCTCGGCTCATTCTCCCTCACCCTAAATATTCAAGCAGCTGCCACATCTCACTTCCACCTCAACACTTCTTTTGTCCATCTCCTCACTCCTTATACCTTAGTTTAGCCCTTCATCACTTCTCTGCTAGACTATTGTAGTAGACTCCTAATTGCTGTCCTTCCCTCAAGTCTTTCCTTGCTCTGATCCATCTTCCACGAAGATGACAAAAGTGATGTTCTTTAAGTACAGATCAGACTATGTTACTCCCCTACTCAATAAACTTCAGTGGCTTCCTACTGCCTCTAGGATAAAATATAACTCTTTCATTTGACTATAAATTCCACACCAATAGGTTGGGGTTGAACTAACTTAGCCTGGGAAAATCCCTCATAAGAGACAAAACTCAGTAGCCACCTATGGTATAATACAATGGGAGGTGAAATGAGATAATATGTCTTTTAAAGGCCTTTACAAATGGGTCCCAGCCTATCTTTTCAGCCTCACTATACATTATTCCCCTTTCTACTCTAAATAGCCCAGCCAAAGTAGATTTCTCTTAGACCTCACACAGTATGATCAACTTCAGGTTGCTATCTATGCCTTTGCTGGTCATCTATATCTATCAACCCCTTGTCACCTTCACTTCAAGACTCAGTTCAAGCAGCAACTTCCATGTACATGAAGCCTTTCCTGATCCTACCAACTGCTGGTACCTTCCCTAACTTGTATCTAATTAGCTAATATTCATTATGTACTTATTCTTATATACGTTTGTGTTGTCTCTTCCCTCCCTGCCCCCCCTGCCCCATTCTGTTGAATGTCAGCATTACCTGGTACATAGTTACTTAATAAATGTTTGTTGGTTATTTGAATGATTCTTAAACTTAAGGTAAGAAGAGTCTACAACCTCTCCTGCCAATGTTTCATACCCTCTCCTTCACATTGTCTTTTAAAAATCTTTTAAAGTTCTACTTTTATTCATATATTTTCTACTTTCATTTCTATTAATGTTTTGTTTTTCATTACATATAATTAAAGATTACTCCTGATTTGTGGCAAAACTAATAACATTGTGAAAGTTGAAAGTTCATGCAACTAAAAAAAAACCCAAACAAACATAAATCTATCTTCTTTCTTTCTTTTCTACTTTCCGTTATCAAGTGAAACAAACTCCCAGTGGCTGTACATAAAATATCTATGTCTCATTATGCACCCTAAATTCATTATCTCTCTGTAATGGATAGTGTTTATATATCTGAGTCCTTTTTACTACACTATCTCATGTTCTCACCATTCTTTGATCAAAGGACCCAGATCTATGGCTGAAAAAACAGGCATTCAGGTCCCACTCACTTTGTCTAGCAGTTGTTGTCGGGTGGCAGCTGTCAGACCTTTTCGAATGGTCCGTTTATGATCACAGACACGGAAAGGACGCTGGGGTGGGGGGCCTGAAGCCCAGACACGACGACCAAACTCAGAGCCCACACTGGATACTGACCTGGGAGTCGAGAAAAACGTCAGAAGTGATCAGCAGAGGGATTGGGAGAAAACAGGTTGGAGGTGAGGGGCAAATGGGAGAGATGGTTTTGAGATAGGCTTAGAAAAGAAAAGATGAACATATCATCTTGGATAGATGGATGAGGTAGGAAGAGGTGGTGCTGGGTGGGAGAGATACTTCAGTGAGGCATGGATAGGATAGTCTGGACCATGTACCTGGGGGCATATAAGAGGTGATATTTCTGTCTAGCCCATAGTCCAGCCTATACCTCATATTTTCTTTACTTGATGTTGGGGGAGGTAAGAAAAGAGAGGGGATAATAGGAAAGCACCTACCTGAGCAGGGAAGTAGGATTCAAGGCTGAGATATAGTCCTTGGCCTTGGTGTATTCCATGGTGAGGTGAAGTGGTTTTCTCTAGGTGGGTTCCTTCCTTAAAGATCTGGTTCAGAATCGGGGTTTGGTCTGACTCTCAGCAGAGCTGTTGTTTTTTGTGACCTGGCCTGGGGTTTAAGCACCAGAAGAGGTTGTGGGGAATGAGTCAGGGTCGGACTCTGGCCCCCATGCCTGGACAGGAAGTAGGGCAAAGTCCAAGACGGCTGGGACGTGGGGGAAGAGAAAAGGGGTGGGGCCTGGGGGGAGTTGGTGGAGTAACCAGGTCTGGTGGGACCCTGAGGTTCTTGAGCCAAAAATGGGAGCTCGAGGCACTCAGAGTAAGAGGGAATTGGGAAAAGGGAACATAGTGATTTGGTACTTATCTATCTGTTTTTTTGGAGGTTATTCCTAGGAACAGTTTCTGCCTTGTGATCCTGCTAGGCCCCCAACCTACTCTTCCCCAACTAATGTCCTGTTTGCTGTAGAGGTTTGCTTCCACCTGCTGGAAAAGTTAAAAACTACAATTTTTAAGGAAAAGGGATGGGGAAATGAGGTCTGCAAGTCTATAGTCTTGGGCAATAAAAGTGATTTGTTGTTGTCATTTTCCAGTTGTGTCCAACATCATTTGAGGTTTTCTCGGCAAAGATACTGAACTGGTTTTCCATTTCCTCCTCCTGCTCATTTTGTAGATGAGGAAACTGAGGTAAAAAGGGTTAAATGACTTGCCCAGGTTCACACAGCTACTAAGTGTCTGAGGTCAGATGTGAACTCAGGAAGATGAGTCTTCCTGTCTCCAGGCCCAACACTATATCCACTTTGCCACCTAGTTGCCCTTAATATAACTGATAGCTGGTAGGTATCTGATGGGAATAGAAAGGTTTGGGGGGAGGGGGAAAGAAGAGGGGGGGTCAGAAATTGAAAGTAAAAGCCTGAATGTTTTTAGGAAAGTCAGAACACCAAGCCTCCTGGGTTGTGTAACATCAGCCTGTCTATAATAGTTCTTACTATCTGCTAAGAAAGGCAAAACTAGTCCCTGCCCTCAGGGAGCTCACATTCTAATGGGGGAGACAATGTACAAACAGTTATGTACAAACAACATTATGTACAGGATAAATTAGAGGTAATCTCAGCGGGAAAAACCTTGGATAATGGATAGAGTGAAGGACCTAGAGTCAGGAAGACTCATTTTCCTGAGTTCAAATCTGACCTCAAACACTAGCTATGTGATCCTGGATAAGTCACTTAACCTCGTTTGCCTAAATTTCCTCATTTGTAAAATGACCTGGAGGAGGAAATGGCAAACCACTTCAGTATCTTTGCTGAGAAAACCCCAAATTAAAAGTCAGAAGACATAACAATAGAAGAAAAACACTGGAGTGGGCATGGGTTTGAGAGAGAAGGAAAGAGAAGTTTACTTGGAGAAGGTAGAATTTGAGCTGAGTCTTTTTTTTTTTTAATTAAACAAATGCTTTATTAACTTCTGGTTTACATCATTCATTTCCACCAGATTATGAGTTACATTTTCCCCCCATTTTTTCCCTACCCACCACCCCAGAATAGCAGTCCCACTAGATATCCTCTCATCCAATCTGCTCTCTCCCATATCTTCTCCCATACCCCCTTCGACTTTGCCATTAGGGCAAGGTGAATCTCTGAGCCCCAATGCCTGGACATCTTATGAAACATTTAATTTGAAAACTTCGATTTTCAGATCCATTCCCTTCCTCCCTTGTCACCCACTCCCTCTGAGAAGATAAGCAATTCAGTATGTATTGTACATGTATAGCTATGCAAAATATTACCATAGTAGATATATTGTAAAAGACTACTTATATTTCCCTCCCACCCATCTCACCTCCCACCTGGTCCATTCCCTACTTTGATCCGGTCCCTCTTTGATAATGGGTACTTCCAACCTCCCCTCCCCCCAGAATGCCCTCCTCTCCATCATCCCCCCTCTCATCCCCCTTTCCTCTACTCAGGAGAGTGAGGGTAAGATATTCCATTTAGTATGTATGTGATTCTCTCCTTGAGCCAATTTCAATGAGAATATGCTTTTGCCTTTTTGCCTTCCTGTTCTTCCCCTCCCCTGCAACTACTTCCCCTTGCCTCTTCTACATGAGATAGTTTACCCTACCCTGTCTCTCTCCATCTCCTCTTGCCACTTTCCTCTCTCACCTCTTGACTTCACCCCTTAAGAATCATCCCTTCCTTGGGGTGGCTAGGTGGTGCAGCCAGCAGAGCGCTGGCCCTGGAGCCAGAAGGAGCCGAGCTCGGATCCCGCCCCAGACACCCAACACACAAACAAAAACCCAGCTGTGTGACCCCGGGCAAGTCACCCAACCCCTACTGCCCTCCACACACAAAAAAAAGAATCATCCCTTCCCATCAAATTCAACCTGTGCCCTCTATCCATGTATACCTGTGAACATATGCCATGTACCCTTCTTCAATTATTTTCATAATGAGAAAGGTTTCATCAAACACAGTTATTGTTTTTCCATGTATGAATGTAAATAGTCCAACTTTGATAAGTTCCTTTTGATTTCTTTTCCTTGATTACCTTCTCAAGCATCTCTTGCTTCTTGTGTTTGAATGTCAAATTTTCTATTCAACTCTGGTTTTTTCATCAAGAATGCTTGAAAGGGCCTGCGGAGCCAAGATGGCGGAGTAGAAACAGCTCGTCCAAGCCACTCTGCCCCCAGATTCCCCCCAAACTATGTAAAAGGGGACTCTGAAGAACTTCTGGAGCCCCAGCACCCACAGAACAACACAGAGAAGCTAACCTCCCACTGAGGACAGCCCAGCAGCCCTGCAGGAAGGACCAGCGCAGCAGTCTGGGACCTGGCAGCTCGCCGAGCCAAGCCCAGGTCCTCGTGAGCCGAGGTTTTAGCCCCACGGCGGCAGGGCCAGCAGCTGGCTGGAGAGACCCCAGAACACCAGCAGCTGTGGCGACTCCAGAATTATCAACATAGACATGCCTAGGACAAAGTAAGAGGTTAGTGTCCTATGGACTTTGGGACCAGTATTTGGGGAATGCGTCGGCTCCCTCCCCTGGGGGCTAGAAGCCGCTGAGGAGACACGCCATTTTGTAGTTTTCAGAGGCAGCTCCAGCTCCCGGCCTGCAAATTGTAGGGAGATCCAGCAATCAGTCTTGGGGGGTAATCACTCTTGCTTTAACCTCCCTGGATCTGAATTGTGATCTGGGGTGGAAGTTGTGGGTGGGTTTCCAGCTTGCCAGAAACGGAAGTTTCCCCCCACACGTTGGGGATGAAAATTCCTCTATCTGGCCTTAAAGCCATAGTGTGGCAACAAGCCCAAAAGTCAAGCAATTAAGTGGCAACATGCCAAGGCAAAGGAAACAGAAAAATGCAACCCTAGACTCCTATTTTGGGGGCATAGAGTGGGAAAAGGACTGTGAGGTCAGAAGTCCTGCTCCAAAAGCCCCAGGAGAAAACTTGAGCGGGTTGAAGGCCATAGAGGACCTTAAGAAGGACTTTAAAAATCAAATAAGAGAAGTGGAGGAAAAATTGGAAAGAGAAATGAGAAGGATGCAGGAAAAGTATGAAATGAGGGTCAACAGCCTGACTGAGGAAAACAACACCTTAAAAAATGGACTAACTCAAATGTCAAAGGAGGCCCAAAAGGGCAATGAGGAGAAGAATGCCTTAAAAAGTCGAATTTGCCAGATGACTTTATGAGAAATCAAGATGCTGTTAAGCAGATCCAAACAAACAAATGAAAGATTAGAAGGCAATGTGAAATATCTCATGGGAAAAACCACTGACCTGGAAAATAGATCCAGGAGAGACAATTTAAAAATTATTGGACTACCTGAAAGCCATGATCAAGGAAAGAACCTAGAAATCACCCTTCAAGAAATTCTCAAGGAAAACTGCCTGATGTTTTAGATCCAGAGGGCAAAATAGAGGTTGAAAGAATCCACCGATCACCTCCTGAAAAAGATCCCAAAAAGAAAACTCCCAGGAATATTATAGGCAGGTTCCAGAATCCCCAGATCAAGGAGAAAATACTACAAGCAGCCAGGAAGAAACAATTTCAATATTGTGTAAACACAATCAGAATAGCCCAGGACCTGGCAGCTTCTACACTGAGGGATCGAAGGGCATGGAATATGATATTCCAGAGGGCAAAAGAGCTGGAAATGAACCCAAGGGTCACCTACCCAGCAAAACCGAGTATTTTGTTTCAGGGGAAAATATGGTCATTCAGTGGAATAGAGGACTTTCAAGCATTCTTGAGGAAAAAACCAGAATTGAATAGAAAATTTGACATCCAGATACAAGAAGGAAGAGATGCCTGAGAAGGTAATCAGGGAAAAGAAATCAAAAGGAACTTATCAAAATTGAACTATTTACATTCCTATATGGAAAAGTAATAACTGTGACTGATGATATCTTTCTCACTATGAAAATAATGGAAGAAGGGTGTGTGGTCATATGAATACATATGTGAATGTGTGTGTATATGGCTACAGTTATATATGGATAGAGGGCATAGGTTGAATTTGTTGGGAAGGGAGAATACTCATGGGATGAAATTATGAGGTGAGAGAGGAAAGTGGCAAGAGGAGATGGGGAGAGACAGGGTAGGGTAAACCATCCCATGTAGAAGAAGCAAGGGGAAGTGGTTGCAAAGGAGGGGGAGAATAAGGAAGGCTAAAAAGGCAAAACCACATTCACATTGAATTTGGTTCAGGGAGAAAATGACATACATACTAAATGGGATATCTCAACCTGCAGCAGGATAGGGGAAGGGGGATGAGAGGAGGGATGATGGATGGGAGGGCATCCTTGGGGGAGGGGAGGTTGGAAGTACCCACTATAGAAGAGGGACAGGATCATGTAGGGAATGGACCAGGTGGGGGGTGGGATGAGTGGGAGGGAATTATAAGCAGCCTTGTACAATATATCTACTATGATAATGTTTTTGCATAGCTAGACATGTACAACATATACTGAATTACTTATCTCCCAAGAGGGAATGGGTGACAAGGGAGGAAGGAAATGGATCTGAAATTTGAGGTCATAACATTAAATGTTTCAAATACATATAAATACTATTATTAATACTCTTTTGCTTGTAATAGGAGATAAGATGTGCAGGCATTGGGATGCAAAGACTCACCTTCCTCTAATGGAAAAGTCGATGGGGGTATGGGAGAAGGTATGGGAGAGAGCAGATTGGAGGAAGCGATATCTTGTGGGACTGCTATTCTGGGAGGTTGGGTAGGGGAATAACGGGGGGGGGGGAATGATTGTAACTCAAAATCTGGCGGAAATGAATGATGTAAAACAGAAGTTAATAAAGCATGTGTTTAAAAAAAAATAGACTAACTCAAATGGCAAAGGAGGCCCAAAAGGGCAATGAACAGAAGAATGCCTTAAAAAGTCGAATTTGCCAGATGGAAAAAGAATCTCAAAAGTTCACTGAGGAGATTCATTCCTTCAGAGTTAAACTGGAGCAAATGGAAGCTAATGACTTTATGAGACATCAAGATGCTGTTAAGCAGATCCAAACAAATGAAAGATTAGAAAGCTTATATTTTCATTTGGAGCTTTTGGTGCAGGAGTTCTGACCTCACAGTCGTCCTCCATGCTTTGAGCCTCTTTGCCCCTAAAATAGGAGTCCAATTTTGAACTTTTCTGTTTATTTTGTTTCATTTGCCTAGGCATGTTGCCACTTAATTACTTGATTTTGGGGCTTGTTGCCACAGTAGGACTCTGCCACCAGTCAGGGGAGCTTCCATCCAAATGTTGGGTCTTCACAACTTCCGACAGTTGGGTGGCCTCTGTAAAGCCTCCACTCACTCTGGCAAATTGGATACCCACCCCAAACTTCCCCCACCCCCCCCACCCCCCCAGACCACAATCCAGATCCAGGCAGTTTAAAACAAGAGCGATTAACCCCCAGACTGATTGCTGGATCTTCCTACAGTTCGAAGACCAGGAGCTAGAGCCACTACTGACGATGCAAAATGGCTTCTGTGCTTCGTTCTTCAGCAGCTTTTCGCCCCCAGGGGAGGAAGCCACGAGTTCCCCAAACACTGGTCCCAAAGTCCTTAGGGCACTAACCTCTCACTTTGTCCTAGGCATATCTGTGCTGATAATTCTGGAATCGCCACAATTGCTGGTAATCTGGGGTCCCTACAGCCGGCTGAAGGCCCGGCCACCCTGGGGCTAAAACTGCGGACCTGGGCTCGGCTCTGCCCGCTGCGCTGTCTGTTCCCAGCATGCTGTGCTGCCTGCTCTCAGAGAGCTGGGCTGGCCAATCCCTGCAGGGCTGCTGGGCTCTCAGCAGGAGGTTAGCTTCTCTGTGCCGTTCTGTGGGTGCTGTGGCTCCAGAAGTTGTTCAGAGTCCCCTTTCACATTGTTTGAAATTTGTGTGGGGCAGAGCACATTGGAAATGCTGTTTCTCTGAACTGAGTCTTAAAGAAAGCCAAGAGGTGAAAAGGAGGGAGATGACACCAGGGTAATTCTCCCTAAAATCTGTTCCTCTGGCTCTGAGCTTTCTCCCTTTTGCTTCCAAACTTTCTCATGTAAATGTGTACTTGGATTAGACATCAAGAGACCTACATTCAAATCCTAGCTACTCTGTTTACCTCATATGTATGACCTTGGCCAACTCAACTTTTTCAGGTCCCTATTTCCTCATTTAGAACATGAGGGTGTTTCACTAGTTAAATATTATGACCTGACAGAGGCCTAGGAATCCTCTCTGTCCATTTCCCCAAGATACTACATAGGTCCTTGATAAATGTTGAATTGAATCTCTAATCTTAAATTTCCTTACATAAATGCCAAACTGGACTACTCATTTTTCCTTTTATTTGCTCACTATTCCATTGCAGGTATGCCCCTTCCTCCCTCTACTTTATCTGAATCCTACCCACTCTTCAAAGTCTAATTCAAGGACTACTTTCTCAAAGCCCTTCTAATCACAGATGACACTTAAGAATTAGACCTGTTATTACTTGTTGACATGTGTGTGTATATCTTGTTTCACATGGATTTTAAGCTCTTTCAAACCAGGAACCATGTTTTATACTCTTTTAAAATATCTTCCACAGACTAACACAAAAGCTTGTACATGGTGTACCCCCAGTAAATGTCATTTAAATTGAACTCATTTCCTTGATTTGAGAAGATTTGGAGAATTCGAGGTTGGGAGGCAGGTTACTGTCAGGAAACTGGAGAATTATGACATGGGAAGGCAGGAGGCCAAGATTAGGAGGCCTCAGTGGGAGAATGGATTTGGATTCCCTTTTCTGTCTTTTTTTTTCTTCCCCACCCCTCCTCAAACAGAAGGGAGATGTAAAAACTAAGGAATGCACAGAGGTATGGATGGGGGTGGGGAGGGAAGTGAAGGAGAAACTAGGTCAGTTAAGGTGGAGGCGGTGGGAAGGACAAGGAATGAGACACTCTATTCACACATCCCTGACCAAGGAGCTTTATCGGAACCCCTCTGTTCATCCTGTTTCCTGGGGGAGGCGGAGCCCTCTTTTTCACGCCTAGACTCGCTGGGGTTCAGAGTAGGGAGGAGTAGCAGGATAGGCTCAGGGATGAGCTCCACCCGTACTTCCCCAACTCCCACCTGTCCCAACCCCAGCTCCAGCCCCAGAGAACCCGACTGGCCTAATACCGGACTGACCACCTGAACTCTGTCACCTTTCATTTTTTTTTCCTGGGGTCACCTAGTTTCACCCAACGCCCCAGCATTGATCTCTCCACCGGGTGAGTCTCCCAGCTCGCTCCCTCTTTTACTGCCTAACCCCTCCCCACCTTCCCCAGCAGTGGGGGCTTGGATTCAGAGGGAGGGGCTGAGCAGAGTTGGGAAGGGGTCAGCTCTCCTGTGTTCCTGTCTAGCTGGGCTTGTGGAAGGAACAGGACCCTTGGGCTCTATGAAGGGATCCTGGGTCTCTTGGACTGGAAGGTACCCAAGGCTTGGGCGGTGGGGTGGAAGGAAGGGATAAGGAGAGAACTCTTGGGTTCTAGGAGAGGAAGAGAGAAAGAGAAGTGGGAAACAGCTGGAGGCTATGAGCCGGGCTGGTCCTAAGGGCTGAAGTTACAAAAGGAGATTTGAGGGTGGGAGACCCCTGAGTTCCAATAGAGAAGTGCCCCAAGGGTGGGGAAGGGCGGCACCGTGGCAAGGAGAATAAGAGGCACCAGGGGAGATGTTTGTCCCAAGTCCTGGCACCCCTGATCTCTCCCATACAGTTCCCATTTTTCCCACTCTACCTTCCCCCCCACCTCTGTTCTGCCTCCGGCCCCCGGGCAATGAGACTCTCTTGAGCTCCCCAGCCTCCCGGGCCACGGGCACTGTGTTCTTGCTGCTGGCCGCTCTGCTGGGGCTGCCCGGCAATGGCTTCGTGGTGTGGAGCCTGGTGGGCTGGAGGCCGGCCCGGGGAAGGCCCCTGGCGGCCACCCTGGTGCTGCATCTGGCCCTGGCCGACGGCGCGGTCCTGCTGCTCACCCCACTCTTCGTGGCTTTTCTGGCTGGCCAGGCCTGGCCCTTGGGTCCCACGGGCTGCAAAGCCGTGTACTACGTGTGCTCAGTTAGTATGTACGCCAGCGTCCTCCTCACCGTCCTGCTCAGCCTGCAGCGCTGCCTGGCCGTCACCCGTCCTTTCCTGGCTCCTACCCTGCGCAGCCCGGCGCTAGCCCGACGTCTGCTACTAGGAGTCTGGGTAGCTGCCCTCCTCCTGTCGCTTCCCGCAGCCACCTACCGGCATCTGTGGGGGGAACGCGTGTGCCAGCTGTGTCACTCTTCACCTGCCGAGGCGGCGGCCCACCTGGTCCTGGAGACCCTGACGGCTTTCGTGCTGCCCTTCGGGTTGGTCCTGGGCTGTTACGGCGTGACTCTGGCCCGCTTGCGGAGCGGGCGCTGGGGCTCCCGCAGGCAGGGCGTGCGAGCTGGACGTCTAGTGAGCGCCATCGTGCTGGCTTTCGGCATGCTCTGGGCTCCCTACCACGCTGTGAACTTGCTGCAAGCTGCGGCTGCCTTGGCACCTTCGGGCGGGTCCCTGGCGCGACTCGGAGGGGCAGGCCAGGCAGCCAGGGCCGGGGCTACAGCTTTGGCTTTCTTCAGCTCCAGCGTCAACCCCATTCTCTACGTCTTTGCTGCTGGGGACCTTTTGCCCCGCGCTGGACCCCGCTTCCTCACCCGAATCTTCGAGGGCTCCGGGGAGGCACGAGGGGCAAGCCGTTCCCATGAAGGGACCATGGAACTGCGAGCTACTAGACGCCTGGATGGGGCCGGGCAGGGACAAGGGAATGGGGACCCTGGAGGCGGGGGCCAGGGGGACAATTCAGATTGTAAAAGTTGAAGTCCTTTGCCTCCTTTTCCTCTCTTTCTCCAATCCCTCTTCTCCTACCAGCTCCTATATGCGTCTGAATATCTCTCTCCAGAATCCCAGGGGTACTACCCCGCTACTCCTGCATGAACTCACTGGCCCAGAGACTTGTGGTAAGAAGCTTACTGTGCAGTCCTAAAGGTGGGAGTCACCCCAGGCCCACTGATCTCAGGGAGCAGAATTTGTTGTGTGCGACTGATTTTTACACATGTGCTCAGCTCTGTTGACCAACATTGCCAGAGGTGTAGATTGTAAATACAATGGATAGCCATTAATATAACCTTATGCATTGTTCTTTGAATGTTTTTTCAGCCCAACATAAAAATACACGGATATTTTAAAGGTCTCCCCTCTTTTCTCCTCCACGCGGCGAGGCTAGGGCTGAGCTGTTTTAGTTTGGGTAATTCCCTCATAAGAGCTGGGAGTAAACAGCCACCTAGGGAGCAACTCAGGGAGGTGCGAGATCATATAAATTCTTGTTAGTACCAGAAAATTCTGCCATTCAAGGTGGTAATATGGTATTGCTTTTCCATTAAAATTTTCTTTTCAAATGAAGATTCACCCTTTCTCCCTCCCACTTCCTGCCTCCACCATTGAGAAAACAAGAAAAGACAAATTCCTCATTACATAAGCATTTTTTGGATGTATTACCAAAAAGTGAATTTGTTGGAATCCTAATAAAGCTGCCTCCCAGCCCCAATATTCTAACTTCATTATGGGCCCACCCCCACTGAATAGCAGCCCACTTTACCTATCTAGCCCCCCACCCCATCTGTCCAATGTCCTAACTTCATATATGCCTCACAGCTCACTGGAACAACAGGTGTGTCCCTGAACTCTTAGTTCTCACAGAAACAGCAGGTATGACCATATGATGGGAACCCAGCTACTGCCTCTACCTGGTCACTGCCCCCAGACCCATTCCCACAGAAACAGGTATGTTCTTGTATTCAATCACAATCACATCATCCATCTAGCCCAAGACAGGACCACAATACCTAAATGTCTGTCTTAACCAGACAGGATCACAACAGGCTAGCCAGTCAGAGGGCAGAATGACCAGAATGTTTAACCACCAAACCATAGATGGGTCCCCTCCTCCATTATCTAATCCCTTAACAAACCCCCTCCTCCATTACCTAATACCTTAACAAACTCCTCCTGCCTTTTTAATATTAATGATGTTCCTCTATTCTATGTAAATTTCTGTTATGTAATTGCATCTTTACCCTATTAAAATCCGTCTTGCTTCCTCTAAAGTTGCTGATACCTCTTGGAATTGAGCGTGCTTCATGAGAGGCGTTAATCTCAATAAATGCCTATACTTGGGTTAGAGGTGGTTTGACTGAATTCTTTGAGACAGTTCCACCACAACACATCATGAAACCTCGACAGTTTTTGGCGTCCCTGGGTTTAAACTGCAACAAATTAATCTGTCACAATGATTCCCAAATGCTTCTTGCCACAAAAGTTTTACTCTTAAATACCAGTATTTGCCTAACCAATTCAATTCAACATTTATTTCGGGCTATTCTGTTCAAGTCTTTAATCCATCCTCTTACTTTTCATATTGATTTTCCTAAGGCAAAGGTCTGATCATTCCTCCTGTTGAGGTCACAATCTCAGAAGAATCAAAATGATAAGTAGCCCAAAAGTAAATGGAAAGAACAGAGTTTAACAGGTGAAACATATTATCAGCAATGATTTTTGTTGAAGAAATGGTTTATTGTGATGTTAAAAGAATCTGAGGAAGGCCTTCAAAATGGTGAAGCCCTAACGGGATTTCTAGAAAAGCATGAACAAGGCTCATACATATTGGAAAGCATGGGAAGTCTTCGATCTCTGTGGGTAAAGGGATGAAGTGGATGATCTATCAAACGAGGTTATTTGTCACAAAGAAAACTGAAATTACTGGGGCCATGTCTTAGGAATACAATTTTTAAACCTTGTTTGGGGTGTACAAATAGCTTTGTTCTGATTCAGATGAAAAGCCTCTGAGTCTCTTTCCTCAACCTGACAGCCTCTCTTTTCCCCAGATCTCCAGCAAATATCCAGGTACCTGGCATCCAACAGGGCTGGCACCAAGAGACAACATATGCCCTTGAAATGGGGTGTGAGCAGGGTTGACTGGAATGGGGTGTGTGTGGGTGGAAAGGGCTTGGAAGGAGAGAGCCTGAGAAAAAAGAATAGATGGGACATAGAAAGGAGCAAAGGGTGAAGTGGTCCTTGTGTCTCCACCAAAACAAGATTTGGGGTCAGTTTAAAGAGGGCAAATACCACTTCCTTTCCCGGCATTTCCCTTCCCTTAGGCTCTCCTTGCTACTCTTTCTCACTTGTCATTTATAGATCTTCTATATCCAAGTCTCTCAAATTTATGGAAACAAAGTGCCCTTCTACTCTGAATTCAACCAGATTGATAGGTTCAATGGAGAATACTTTGAATAAATGGATATAATTTTGCTTAATTATTCATTATAAATTTGCTTAAAAATTTTGCTCTACCTAGCTTGGTCGGGAACATTTAAGAACATCTAAACTCGTCTCCCCAAGCTAGAAGAACAGACAAAGAGCATACATAATAAAAAAAAAATAAAACAACTAATTGGGGCTAAAAAAATTAGTAAAGCTTTAGTAAAGACCTTTAAAGTAAAATCAATGTTGATAGTATGATAGTGAGCATAGCTGTTGACACGGGTTCTATCCCTGGCCAATGCAATTGAAATTTGGGGCGCTAGGTGGCGCAGTGAATAGGATGCCAGGCCTGAATTCAGAAAGACTCCACTTCCTGAGTTCAAATGTGATCTCAGACACTTACTAGCCATGTGACCCTGGGGAAGTCACATAACCTTGTTTACCTCAGTTTTCTCGTGTGTAAAATGAACTGGAGAAGGAAATGGCAAACCACTACAGTATCTTTGCCAAGAACATCCCCAAAATGGGGTAATGAAGAATCACACATGGCTGAAATGACTGAACAACAAAACCAATCTGTCAACAAGTATTTATTAAGCTCTCTCTATGTTCCTGGAGGGGCTGCTAGGTGGCACAGTGAATAGAATGCCAGGCCTGAATTCAGAAAGACTCATCTTTCTCAATTCAAATCTGACCTCAGACACTTACCAGCTGTGTGACCCTGGGCAAATCACTTAACCCTGTTTGCCTCATCTGTAAAATGAACTGGAGAAGGAAACGGCAAGTCACTCCAGAAAGTCTGCCAGGGAAACCCCAAATGGGGCCACAGAGAGTTACATGACTACAAGATGACAACTTCCTGATGTTCCAGGAACCATACTAAGAGTTGGGACTTGGGTAATTAGTAAAAGATTAGGGTCTCATTCCCAAGAAACAAGGAGGAAAGCAATCTTTTCTAGGAGGATGGGAAAGGCACAGCACCATGTCTTTGGTACAACCAAACCAAGAGTTTTCATGCATCATAGAGATCTCTTAGTATGTTTCCTTCAGTTTGCTTTTAGAACCCTGAGTTGCTGTTGTCCCCCTTTCTGTACTTCATGGCTTCCAGATATGACCATATGTCTCCCCTTTAGTCTTTGTGTTTCTGTCTCCTGAAGAAATCATCCTGTGCAGTAGGCAGACAGTATCACAGGAATTGAAGCCTTAGAATCTTTAATTAGGCCCATCCTCGAGTCATGGAGGCTTATGGAAAATGTTATGTCTTTCCTTGGATCTACCTAGAATGAGTTAGACTTGTGAATTCGTCGGGATAAAGGGTGAAGGGAAAATGGAAAAAGAAAGGAATTTTCTGTCTATATGTGTGTCTATCCACAAGTCCAACAATGACACACACACACATATATGTTGTTTACACACATATGTGTATATGTGTGTGTGTCATTGCTGACCATGCAGATAGACAATGTGTAGACAGAAAATTCCTTTCTTTTTCCATTTTCCCTTCACTGTTTATCCTGGCAAATTCACAATATACACATATACTCTCTAGCATCTTCTCTCCCACCTCAACCTCTGTGATTACTCTTTGGTTAAAATTTGCCAAAGGGAAAGGAGGAAAGCTATTTTAACATGCTATGGATATTAATGTGACATAAAAATTGACAAATGAATTGTTCAGGTGCTTAGACTGGAATATGGTGCTTTAAAACACTGAGAGGTGAAAGAAGATTCTTTATTCTGTGTCCAGTCCTTGTTGGTGAGGAGGAAAGAAGAGTTGAAAGGCCTCAGGGATGTCTTTTTTGACTTACCATCTGTGGGATAGTCACTTTGTTTCTGTGGATCTGCTTTTTCTATCTGTAAGATGAAAGGGTTGGACCAGATGATCTCTAAAACCCTTTCTATCTCTTAATCTTATAATTCTATGAAAACTACACTCTCTTTATTGACTGGTTTCTTTAGAAATCATTTGGTCCTGAGTGAGATGGTTACTTCCCCAGCCCAGATAGATGGGACTCAACTCTTCCTCAAGATCTTTGAAACAGAGAATTTACATACTTCCACTCTTACATTTCACATCTCACACACTATATCTCTCATTGTTTGAAAATTGTCACATCAGACCTCAGTCCTTGTGGTTTCAGTCCAAAAAGTTTCCTCACATCCTCTGCCTGACAGTTATTTGGTCATTCTACCCCCACTACTCCAGCAATACAACAGATAGCTGGGGGAGGGTAAAATTACCCAGTGATCATCATTACTTCCGGCCTCTTTTCAGAAAATGGAATAAGAGGAAGTGAGTTGCTGAACTATAGCAGGAAGGCTCATGGTCAGATGAAAGAAAGTCATCTCTTACATGGAGTAACACATGGTTACTCTCACATTCTAACATAGAGTTAATAACTTTTACATAATATTTTAAGGTTTATAATGCGTCTTCAAAATGGAGACCAGAAAGGAAGGATGGAAAACACTTAAAATGGGGAAGGGAAGGGAGATGAAATTTAGCTCTCCAGGTAACTCACACTAGCCATACCCTAATAAAAAATCAAAACCTAATACTGTTGTAAGGAAACCATACTTCCCACCCTTGACTCACTCCCTTAATACTTCCCAGGCACCAACCCTAGGGACAAAGGGACAGCTGCACAGTGAAGCTCTATAAATGAAGGAGACTCCCTTTCATTCTGTTGATCACCCTATCGTGATGCAAAGGTATGCACAAGGTGCCATTTGGTGGTATGCCTCACTCAGAATCTTCTTTGGGATACTTTCCATCTTTCTATCCTTGTAATAATATTTAGATAGGGCTTTAAAGTTAGCCAAGTATTTTCTTGGAGCAAATATCATCTCATCATAAACTCGCAACAACCCTGAAAGGTAGGTGCTATTATTATCCCCATTTTGCAGATGAGGAAACTGAAACTAAAAGAAATTAAGTGCCTCACCCAGAGTTATACAGCTTACACAGTAAGTGTTGGAAGCTAGATTTGAACTCAGGTCTTCCTGACTCTTAAGTCCAGCACCTTGCCATCTGACTACCTCTGGTCTAGTTGGCCAATCCCACCTTCCCTTTTGTCCTTTGGATCTCAGTCTCAACTCTTAACAAACATGTATTCAACTCCTACTCGAAGTCTATACCTCTTTCATTGCCCTTTCTGGGGCAGACCAATGTGGAAGAATCTGGGGGACTGCCCAATGCTGGAGTTAATAACTTTTACATAATATATTAAAGCTTATAATCTTCCTTCATTACACTAGTTCTGTGAAGTAAGGAGTACATACATCAGCGCCATCTTATAGCTGAGGAAACTGAAGTTCAGAGGGGTGACACAATGATCTACAGCCACACAGCTAGGAATTGTCAGAGCAAGAACTTGAAGCCAGGTCTTCTGAAAGCAATTCCAGTGCTCTTTCTGTTATGCTATGTTGCTTTCTAATTTTGCATCCCTTAGCTAAACTCCCAAGTGTCTAGGTCTAAAATTTTGACTGAGAATCTATAAGAGCATATACATGGGCATTAAGGGAGAATGATGGGGCAGATGAGCATTCTGATCCAAATCCAGGAAAGTAGATTGGGGCTAGTCTCTACTGAGGGAATGTGAAATGTCTTTAAGATGAATTTTGGTTGGTTTTAATTTGGGAGTCTCATTCCACATAAGTTGTGAACAGGAATGGATCCAAATCCTGGGATTGTCTTAAAATCAACAAATCCCTTGGACCTCAGCCTAATGGGCTGGAGAGGAGAAAGGTTCCGGGTTTTCCTAGCTTTGTCCTTGACTGACCTGTTGGAAATTTAAAATAAGTGGGTTGAACCAGGTCATTTCTAAAATCCCTTCTAGCTTGAATTTTATGCTACTGTGATTCTATGAGGAAGAGTCAAAATGGAGACCAGAAAGGGCAGATGGGAAACACTTAAAGTGGGGAAGGGAAAGGGAGATGATTTAACTCTCCAGGTAACTCACCCTACACATGCCCTAATAAAAAATCAAAGCCTAATAGTGTTGTAAGGAAACCATGATCCCCACACTTGACTCACCCCCTTAATACTTCCCAGGCACCTACCCTAGATGTGTTCAGACATGCTTCTTAGCACTGAGCCTCTACCTCCCCTCCCCTTTCCCTATTTCTCATTTCCCATCACATCTGGCCCCACCCTCCCTGACCTCTCTTCCCTCCTCACTTGCTTCTTTGGGGTACAGGGGGCTATTTCTTGCTCAGATGTAGGAAATAGCATTAAGCACCACCCCTCAAAAAGGTTCTTCTCTCATCCTCCTCTTGCCCCCTCCCCCTTCTCCACCCCTGCTGCCCCAACACTTCCTTCCCCACTGACTGACAAGACATTAGCATCCAAACCCTGGGCCAGCCAGGCCTCCAACCTCTGGCAAATAAGGTAAGTGTCCAAGACGGTGGGTGGGAATGAAGTCCATAAGTGAGAGAGAACTTAAAGTGGAAATAGTTGGATTCACTCAATACCTGCAACCTTCCCACACTGGTAGCATCTCAGATATCCAAGGGAAGAATTAGGGAAGAAGGATGTAGGAGAAAAGGGAAAATGGGGTGAGAGACAATCAGAAAGCTGGGGGTGATGGGGACTGAGAGGATAGTATGGTGGAAGAATTGGACAGTCAGCTCTAAGGCATCCCCACAGGAGAGAGGTGTGAGAGGAGACAGGAGAATGGGGGAACCGATTACAGGATAGGACTGAGGAAGAGGAAACTCCATTTTATTTTGAGACAGCCTCTTTCTGAAGGGAAGAAGGATTATAGAGGTGTGGAAATGCAATTACTGCAAATTTAGCAATTTGGCTCTGTGGGCAGGAAGCCCTTTGGCCCAGTTAGGAAACTGGTCCATCGCTTTTAAGGTAGCTAAAGGATGGGGTGGGGATGGGTGGAGCAGGGTAGGACAACTCCAGTGAAGCAGGCTTAGAAAATCCTGATACTAGAACTTGATAGGATTTCAGAGATGCTGCCTCATAGTGTAGGGAAAGCCTGTCAGGTACTGAGCACTTAGCTTATGGTCATTAGGAGGTGGCTGCACCCCTGACAAAGGTGGAGGCTGGCAGGAAGTTCTCCCTTTGTCCTCTGTCTAGTCCTTTCTTTCCTGAACTCATCCTCCAGGTCTTCCCAATGGCTACCAACACCACAGCCCCTCCACCAGTTCCCTCCAGCTTCATGATCATCCAGTCCTTGTCCATCATACTACTCTCACTGGCCCTGGTGTTGGGACTTCCTGGAAACAGCTTTGTGGTGTGGAGTATCCTGGCCCAAATGCGACATCGCTCCGTCACTGCTCTTTTGGTCCTGAACCTGGCAGTGGCTGATCTGTCGGTGCTGCTCACAGCGCCTTTCTTCCTCTATACTCTGGCCCATGGCACCTGGTCCTTTGGTTTGGCTGGTTGCCGCCTCTGCCACTACATCTGTGGAGTTAGCATGTATGCCAGCGTCCTCCTCATCACAGCCATGAGCATCGATCGCTCCCTGGCCGTAGCTCGCCCTTTCCTCTCTCAGAAGTTTCGAACCAAGTCAGCTGCCTGTCGAGTCTTGGTGGGCATCTGGGTGGTTTCTGCCTTCTTAGCAACACCGGTTATTGTGTACCGGCAGGTGCACACAGTGGGGCCCAGCAGAGTGAAGTGTGAAGCGTGTTACTCTACCCTTGGCCACACGGCCTTCCACTTGCTATTTGAGTCCATCACGGGCTTTGTGCTGCCCTTTGTGGCCATCGTGGGCAGCTACTCAGACATTGGGCGGCGGCTGCGGGCCACTAGATTCCGTCGAAGTCGCCGCACTGGACGCCTGGTGGTGTTGATCATTTTGACCTTCACTGTCTTCTGGCTGCCCTACCATGCTGTGAACCTGGGAGAGGCGTCCAGGGCCCTGGGGGGGCATAAAATAGGGGAGGGGTCAGCAGGGCAGAAGCTGAGCTTTGCTCGTTACATTCTCATTGCCTTAGCCTTCCTGAGCAGCAGCTTGAACCCTATCCTGTATGCCTGTGCTGGTGGTGGGCTGCTCCGATCAGCTGGCATTGGCTTTGTAGCCAAGCTGCTTGAGGGCACTGGTTCAGAGATTGCCAGCACCCGGAGGGGCACCCAGGCTCAAATACCCCAAAGCAACCCCAATAATCCTTTGGAACCTGGCCCATCAGAGGACCTCACTCTCTCCACCAATCCCATTGACTGAACTACTGAGTGAGACCTGGGGGAGGTTGGGGATGGCCTGTGCTGGGGTTATCTCCCCAATTCCTAGGACTGACTGAAGAAAAATGCTGTCTCATTCCAGCTCAGTCATTTTCCCTAGGGGCCATGGAGTCAGAGGAAGCTCTCAGTCTGGACTGACAGTCTGTTTATATAGGAGATGTATTGACATAGGGGTGGGACAACAGGAGAAGAGATGGAAAAAGATGAAGGAAAGAAGAAACCACACTCTGATCTGTCTCCTTATGCAGTTTTAAAAATTAAAAACTAAAACCTGAAAACATGTCTATTCATGCAGGATGCTCCCTGCAATGCTGACTGGGGCAGCTCAGACTTTTCCTTAGCAAATCTTATTGCAGGGGACTGCTGAGGCCTTGGGTAGAGAGGAGAGAAGACTGACAACTCTGAAGTTTTGAAAGAGGCATCTGATTGACCAAATGACTGGGTTTGAGGCTGACTCACTTTTCTGGCCACAGAATGAGGGAAACGACATCCTGGTTAAGGCACATATACATATAAGCTCACATGTTCTCACAGAGACATATACATGCTCATACTTACATACACATACCATTCATTGCCTTGAGCTGGGAGACCCATGTATAGCAGCCTGCCAATTCTAAATCACTCTAAATCAAGAAAGATGTTTTTTAACATTGGAGATATATACGTATATATACATGTAGACATAGACAAATATTTTGCCCCTCACAGTTGGCCCTCTTTGGAAGCCCTGCACAGCTGGAACAAAGAGGTTACATTTATGACCTTTGTCTAGAGTGGTACCCATGGTGACTATCAGTGATTGTCAGATTTCCTGCTGATAATCACTTTAGTCCCACACAGGAGGTAATTAGAGCAATGAAATTTCTAACAAATCAGTTTTCAAATCTCCCTTTCATATCTAGTCTGAAGCAATTTCTGTTCTTAAATCACTCAGCTGATTCCCTAGGGATGAACAGTGGCCTCAGAGGCCCCTCAATCAAACCCTGTGCTTGTAGATTTAGAATGGAAGGTCTGATGGTGTGTCTTTTTCAAAATCTTCATCCAGGGCAATAGTGGGTCTGAGAGCAAAATTTATCTTTGGCATTTTCCCTTGGCATTATCTGCCATTGGCCCCAAATGTCTGGAGTCTCTAGGGAAGACAGAGCCACAGAAGGACCTTTCCGGTTATCCTGAACCAAGGAAGGCAAAGTGCCTGCCTCAGAATAGAGGCCTTTTCCTTCCTAAGATGGTGAGGCAAGTTGCAATGAGTGAGGGAAGGATACTTTGGCTCTCTCTTTTCCAGGAACTGAGAACTTCCCCATCCCCCCACCCCCCAACCCTCAACTCCATTATCTGTCTTTGGGAAGGAACCAGCATTTGTCCAGAGGCAAAATGATGAATGTGATGTCAGAAAGCAGCAATGAACACCATTTAGTCTAGGTGAAGCAGTATTGTTTTATTGAGTATTTTCGAGGGGAAAGAATTGAGGGCGGAGGGAGTATTTCAGCTAAGTGTGGGCCCAGTCCGTGCTAGTTCTGTGGACAGGAAGTAGGTACGGAGCTGTCCTTTGCCTTTCACCTTTATTACTCCTCGGCTATAGCAGGTGTAGCCCAAAGACTGTAGGACCCGGGCTGTCTCCTCAGTAACCTGGAAATGGTGAAAGAAATGGTGGTAGGAGAGGGTGGGGGCTGGAATCCTGCTTTCTGTGTCCTGTCCCCTGCGTGTTTTCTGTTCATCACGTTTCTCCTGCCCCCCTCACCTGGATCTTGCCCAGAACGCCTGTGCTCTCCATTCTGCTAGCCACATTCACAGTGTTGCCCCAGATGTCATACTGTGGTTTCTGTGCTCCAATTACCCCAGCCACGACTGGCCCATGATTCAACCCTGAAATAGGAGGGAGGAATTCTTGCCCCCAGGGGAAATTCAGTTGAATGCTGGGTAACGGATGTGGAGAAAGGGTATGATTTACAAACAAAACACTAGTCAGGCTCATTCTCTTGCAGAAAGGGTCACTAAGATACGAACCAAAGCAACATACTATTTAATTACTCAATCAAACCTTGGGAAAGGGATTAGGGTTGCCAACTAGATTACATAAAACTCCTCAGGATTTTGGAGGGTAGATGTTCTTCCTTCATCCCACCTGTGCTGATGAGATGTCCTCACCCCACAGGTAAAACCTTGCTCACCCCACCATAGTTATAACTCTGAGTTTGAAGGAAGGGTGAGGTGGTCTTCAAAGATATTGGTCCGGTGTCCCTCCCCTACCTCCAATACAAGTGATTCAGGGTGAGCTGGTAAGGAAAGCCCTACAGAGATCTGAGAGAGATGGGAGGGAGTTTGTGGTGAAAGCGACCCTGCGGGTGGGCTAGGGGTAGGAGTCTGGCACCCTCACCCACACGAAGGCGGAAGTCGTTGAATGAGTGCTTGTTGATAATGTCCAGTTTGGCCCCCAGGGCCACTGCAAACTCCACCATGGTGCCCAGGTGGCTGCAACTTCGTTCGGAGTCCTGGCAACAAGTACCACCCACCAGAATGAACCAACAAAGGAACAGAGACAGGTTATACCTAGTGGAAAAACTAGCGAGGGTTGGGGGAGGTACTTTCTCTAGGATGTGCCATTGAAGGAGAATAACATAAAACACATCCATGGAGGAAGGGGGAGAATCACTTCTCAGAAACACACCACTAAGGGAACAGACGTAGGCTCTACCCTGGGGATATGACTAAAGGGGTTGGTCCCAAGAAGCCTCCCAGTAAGGACAACTTGTAGACATGGGGAAGGGAAAGGATGAAATACCTGCTGGGGGTCCTGTCCAGAGGTGGCATTTAACCCTGTAGCTGCCATATATGTGCTGCCAATGGTTTTGATCTTTTCCACACCGCTGAACTTGGGTTTAGAGAGTAGCTGCGGGGGAGGTAGCAGTGTTGCTTAGGAATTAGATCTCTCTCCCTGTTCTGTCCCACCTCCCTACAGCTAAAGCCCCAGCTTTTGGGAGGGATGACTGGGATAGAATAGAGATGCAATGGGAAGGGAGTAAAGAGCTTGGGGAGATGATGAATATTGGATGAACAGGGTCCTTGCGGGAGAGAAAAGTAGAAAACCCAAATGGGGAATCCTGGAGGGGAAAACATAGCTCTGCTGGCTATTGGGGAGGTATATAAATTGGTATATATATTGGTGGGAAATGCTGGGGAATGGTGCTTGAGTCCCAAGTTGGTTCACCTCATCAAAATCTGCAATGATCTCGTTGAGTAGTCGAAGGCACTCTAGCCCCTCACGGTTGATGTTGGACTCAGAGTAAAATTCCTTGAAGTCAGGGACAGAAGCAAAGAGGACACAGACACACTCATAGGATTGGTGGTAGAGGTCCTGGGTGGGTAGAAGAGTCATAAAAGAGAGGCACATACCTACCTTAAGTTCCTTGTCTATATGGGATGGCTTCCTCCCCTTGTTTATATAATCCAAGGAATTCTCCCAGCCCATCACCTTTTTAGATAGATTTGGGGAGGGGGATGGGTCAATCTGGTGAAGGCATTTGGAGAAGCTAAAGATTGAAGTACACTTCACTGTGAGGGTTAAGGAGCAAGAGCAAGGTCAAGGTCATCTCATAGAAAGAAAAAGAGTTGCTCTATAGTGGTAGTTCTGTGGGGTCAAGGGTCACCTCATTTCGTCGGTTCTGACCAATGAACTGGGGGGCCACATGTGCAGGTAGTACATTTTCCAGCAACAGTCGAGTCAGATTCTCCATCGTCTCTGTCTCTTCCCGCTCTTGCCGAAGCTTCTTTTTCCACAGGAAGTCCAGCCGGCAATAATATTCATTCTGAGAGGAGTTTATCATCAAGGGTGGGGGGAAGGGAGGCATCAATTCAGGGCCAGGGGAAGGTTGACTTTCCATGTAAGCAAACAATGGAAATAGTCTCATCTGTGATCAGGGGCATTGGGAAGACCACTCCACCTCACAATACACCCTAAAATACATCTCCCCTTTCTCCATGATGCTTAAAAATTCATTTCACAATTAAAGGGAGGGCTTGGGGTATAAGTACTTCCCAGAAAAGGTAGCAAAGGGACCATGACCATATCCAGGGTGGCTAGGTGGCACAGTGAATAGAGCACCAGCCCTGAGGTCCTGAGGTCAGGAGGACCTAAGTTCAAATCTGGCCTCAAACACTTAACACAAAAATTAGCCATGTGACCTTGAGCAAGTCATAACCCCAATTGCCCTCCAAAAAGAAAAAAAAAAGGGACCATATCCTTTCCTTTTTGGTCTGAGGAAGAAAGGAAAGAGATTAAGGACTCCTGAATATGGTGAGGAGAGAGGAAATCAGCAATAAGGAAGGGGTGAAGAAGGGTGAACCTGAAGTCACCCAGAAGACAAACTGCTTTGAAATTTTGCCCTGGGACCAACCCTAGGGAACGAATATGGGCATGGAAGATTGGACAGGGACATGATTGAGGGAAAGTTAGGGATGTAGCCAAGGATAAGGCGATTACCAGATCACTGGGATTTGGGATATGGGAGATGGGGTATGGGAGAACTAATTTCAAAGCAGACCCAGAGCACTGTGTGCATCCCCTCTCCCAACCTCTCCCTCCATGGAATTGGGGAGTGTGGAGACTTGAAGCTGGTAGACTGACCTGCCGAGCCAGAGCCAGAAGGGTGAAGAAGAAGACGAAGAAGGAGATGGCACCCATCAGTTTGGGCTCCTTTAGTACCCCAGGCCTGGGGAAACCACAGGTTAGAGCGTCTCATCACACCCCTTCCCTAAGCCTCCCCCATTTTCCAAGCTTTTCTTCCCTCTTTTTCTTCTTTCCCTCTTGTCAGTCAGCACCAGGGACAGATCCAACCAGCCCAGGTTTTCCAATCCCCCCACCCACCCAAATGGTGTTGGCTACCTCCTGTATTCACTCCTCAGGGTTGGGTACCTTTGAGCATTGTGGGCCGGGTAGAGGTGGGCAACAAGGCAGTCAGAGAGCCAGGCGTGGGAATGCAAGAAGAGGCTGCAGGAGGCCAGTAACCAGAGCAGCAACAGCAGCAGTTTCAGTTCAAAGTTCATATGCAGAAAGAGGGAGCAGGAGAGGAAGCCCAGTACACAACAATGCATGGAGTACTGGAGACAAAGAGGCAGGTGGAGATGGTGGTGTCAGTGAAAGGGGAAAGGGTCAGAGGCAGGGTACAAAAGGAGAGATCACCTCTTCTGTATAAGGGCATGGCACCAGATGATCTCCAAAGTCTCTTCTCTAAACCCTATAACCCTTACGCCAAGGTGAGGTTGTGGGGTGTGTGTGTGTGTGTGTGTGTGTGTGTGTGTGTGTGTGTGTGTGTGTGTGTGTGTGTATGCGTGCTTTAGTGCCTTCCTGGTTCTATTTCTTTCTGGTCCCTACGGTTGCCATTCTCCCTCTTTCCTTCCTCCTCCTTTTCCCAGTTCCCATTTCCGTGGCTGAACAGAGAACTGAAAAAGGTTTGGGTTTCTCTAATTCCCCTCCCCAAACAGGATGAAACTTTGTGGCCAGATTCTTATCCCTTCCATCCTGATTATGAAAGGAGAAATCTTTTACCCAAGATTAGGAGGTCTCTAAGCAGAGCCTGGGATAGTGGTTACTGGGTGGAGGCAGTAGACTCACCGGGATGCTGATGAGAGGCAAGGAACCAGAGATATTCCAGGAGCTGTTGAGAGCAGCAGCAGAGGAATTGGGGGCTGGGAAGGAGCAGTCAGACATTGGCTGAAAGAACTGTTAGAGGAGAGAGGGCTGAGAGAAGAGCAAGAAAACTTTCTGAGCACAAAAGTAATCTGGAATTAGCCCTTAATTGTCCTGGAGTAATGAGTTTGTTTCCTGTATTGGGCCAGGTCCTAGTCAAACAGTTTGCTGTTATTAACTGGTGTTGGGGATGGGTGGGTAAAGGGAGAAGGATTAGCAGGATTAGGGATCTGATAGGAGTACTAGTAAATTCCCAGCTATCAACCAATCTGTTCCTAGACCTTGGCTCTCCACTTCTGCCATTCCCCTAGAATTTAGGTATTTGTTTGGTTTTATTTTAATCCCGTTCCTACCCTTAGGGAATGAGGTTTCTCTTTTTCTTTATACCCCACCTCCAAGGCTAGTTGTTTTCACCCAGCAACTCACGTCTACTCACCAGGTTGACAATGGCCATGGTGAGGACAATAAGGATGGTGGTGGTGCCGAGGGCAACTCGAAGACCAGGCCTCGTGGCTACTGTTCCTGAGAGGGCTGGCAGCCAGTGAAGGAACTTGGGACCCTTCAGGACACACCTCTGGGGAGGAAGGAGTAGAGAAAAACTGGGTTGGATATGAGGTTGTGACTCTGCCTTCAGGCAAGGTTCTAACTAGGGCTGTCTCAGCAGGTTCTCAGGAGTCCCACACACTCCAATGGCCTCTCTTTTAAATGTTCTGGGACAGAAATAGGAAGTCCTGGTCCTATGCCCTTGGGATAGTGTATGCCCCAACCCTGTTCCCAGACTGGCAGAATCTGAGCAGTTTTCTGAAATATCTCTAGGATGCTTAATCTGGTGGGACCATAATCAGAACAAAAACCCTAGATGGATTCCCTTAGCTAGGATCAGAGCTTCAGTCCCTTGTGTAAATCTCATTTACTTAAGAAAAATAAAAATGAGCCCCAAGTCTAACAGTTTTTAGAATCATTTTTCTTTCTTCTCTCCATTCTTCTTCTATTATTTTTATTCCCCAAACCTATCCTTTCCCAGTCCATGTACCAAGAAAAATGGAAATGGTAGAAAACAAAACAAAGCCCCAAATCCCAGGTAAACTTGGAACAAAAAGACCAGCTAGCCCCAGGTTATTGGGGCAGTCTAAATAATTATCTAGCCTGGGGTTCCCTAGTCTTCTCTTACCGTCAAGTGTTCTGAGAAGCAGATGAAGAGGAGGAGGCAGAAGAGGATGAAGATGATGCCATAAGTGACAGCCAGAGCTGGAGTACTAACAGAGACAGGAATAAAACATTCATGTGATTCTCCTGAACAATCATCCTGATGGGCTGTCTAGGTGGAATTTAATTACATGTCCATGAGGACCAGATGGAATAGCTGTGGAACCAAGGCTTGGAGTGCAAAGGGGATTACGGAAGGACTAGAGCTGGAAAGGTAGAAGCAATGGGGGAGCAGAGGCTCTGAGTCTTCATCAAAATAACTGGGCATTTAGACAAATAAATGCTCACAAACCTGTTGAACTCAGTCCTGACTTCTCATTTTACCACTGGACAATAAGTCAGCAGACCAGGGTTCTAGACATTATGCAATTTAATTCTTTGAGACTCAGTTTCCTCATCTGTCAAATGAGCATAATGCTTTTCTGATGGGGCTGTTGTGAGGATCAAATGGGACAAGATATGCAGAAGTACTTTGTAATCATAAAGCAATATAGAAATGGAAGTTCTTTTCTTTATTCTGGAATGCTTAGTCTGGTGGGACCAGAATCAGAACAAAAACCCTAGATGGATTCCCTTAGCTAGGATCAGAGCTTCAGTCCCTTGTCTAAATCTCATTTACTTAAGAAAAATAAAAATAGGGGCGGCTAAGTGGTGCACTGAATAGAGCACCAGCCCTGGAGTCAGGAGGACCTGAGTTCAAATCTGGCCTCAGACACTTAACACTTATTAGCCATGTGACCTTGGGCAAGTCTCTTAACCCTAATTGCCCTACCTTACCCCCTCCAAGAAAAAAAAAAGAAACAAAGAAAAAAATGAGTCCCAAGTATAACAGCTTTTAAAATAATTTTTCTTTCTTCTCTCCATTATGGAATGTAGAGAACACTGCATTTGGAGTTAGGAAGACTTGAGTTCAACTCTGGTCTCAGGCAATTACTAATTTTGTGATCCTTTGTTATTAAATTCATGATTCTCTGTCTGTCTCAATTTCCTCACTTGTAAAATGACTGTCTTGGGGAGGGGAGAGGAAAGGGAGGGAGAAAAGTTTGGAACTCAAATATAAAAGAACATAAAAAATGAGGATGATAATAGCCCCTACCACCCAGGGTTGTTGTGACAATAAAATGAGATAATATTTTGTAAAGCACCTTACAAACCTTCAAGTGCTATAGAAATGCCAGGAATTATGATATTATTTTTATAACTATGGCTAGAGGGGGACACTGGGTTCTTGAAAACAGGGATCTCTGGCAGATCTCACTAAGTTTTAAAGGCTTCAGGGGTATGGTCCTGGCACCTCAGGGTCAACCTAGCTACATTTTATATTTTAATAAACTTATCATCAGAGAGTTGGCTATGAGATAGAAAAATTATCAGGCCAAGGCAACTCATAAAGACCCAGTAAAGTGTGGAGAGACTGATCTACCCGATGAAATCTCAGTTCTTTATTGAAGTATATTTACAAGGCTCTTGAGAGTGTGTAAGATGTGAGGAATGATGGTGATGATGATGATGGCCACCTCAATATTCCCACCTCAGCCACCTGTATCCTACCTCTTGGTACCTTGTCCCCATGGGGAATGAGAAGACTGAAGGAAAAAGAAGGGAAGAAAATGTGGAAGGAGGGAAGAAGGGGCAAGGGAAATCAACAATAGTAAGAACTTCTATTTACATAGGGCTTTACAATTACAAAACTCTTTCCTAACAACCCTCTGAGAGAGGAAGGATACATATTGCACCCATCTATCTGATGAAGAAGGAACCCGGGGTTTGAAAGTTTAAGTGACCCTTGGGTCATGGATTTTAATGGTGCAGTTCTGAAGCTAGGTTCAATATTCTTTTTACTACAATGTGGGGGAAAAATCATCTTTCCTTGCCCAGGTTCCTCTGTGGACACCTGGGAAAGGTAGGAGGAGCTCACCTGTTGGCTACCAGCATCTGAATGATGAAGTTGGAGAGGAAAACCAGAAAGGTACAGGCTGCATAATACTTGAAGGCAGGGAGGGCGGAGAGCCGATACTAAGAGAGAAAGGATTAGGTGTGGGGGTTGAGACAAAGGGATCAACCTTGAAGGAATCAGCCTAGTCTAGCTAGGTGGGTTCCCTTACCTCCACCACTTACTGTGTATTCCTTCTCATCTCAAAGGTACTCTCAATTCATTACTCAGAATATCCCTTCTATTGGAGGAGAAACTCAGACCAAGAGGGAATATATATTCCTCATTTGACAATATAAATTGGTGGAAAGAGAAGGAAGGTTTCTTCTGACCAAGCAAGGGAGTGTGTGTGTGTGTGTGTGTGTGCATGTGTGTTGTACACATGTGCATGCATGCACAAATCAGGTCATAATTAAGGGGTATCAAGGTGTGAAGCATCAAACATATCTTAGAAAATGTTTCCAACCCAATCCTAAAAACTGTCTTCTGTAGTCAGCACATAGGAGGAGCTTAATCAATAACAGTTGGTTGACAAATCCATGACTGGGCCTGCACAAGGACTTTGGGTCCACTGACCAGGGAATTCTTTAGGGGTCTTTGACCTTGGTATCCCCCTTCATCTTTCCCTTTAGATTCAGTCTTCCCATACCTCCTTCTCCATTTCTTTCTCTCTGAAGTACAAGGTAAGTGGGCTGAAGTCCTTGGATCGTTTCCACTGTCTGGGGGTGAGGCACAGAGAAATGTGAGCTGCTCATAGGAGTTAGTATCTAAGTTAGTGTTTATCTAAACTACAGTCAGGGACAGATGCCCTACTTTCTCACATTCATTCTAGTCATATAGAAATTTACCATCCCACCACTCCCATTCTCTCCCAATCTCCTCATCCCCCTGGTCCCTCAATATCAGGAGTCCTGAGATTTAGGCTCTGATTTGTACTTACTTCTGGGAATTGAGCTGTTCGATGACTTGAAAGAATTTCTCATCCCCAGTGTCCAGTTCATCCTCAAGTCCCCTAGGGGTTCTGGTCCTGTTGGGGGGAGACCTCAGCCCATCACCAGAGAAACTGTCTTGTTACCCTCATGTCTCTGGGCTAAATTGGTGCTATTGTGTGGTAAGAACATAGGATCACAGAGATTTGTTTCAGCTCCCTGTACTTTCAGCTATTTCTGCCCTTATCCCAGCTTCCCAGGCCAGTCAAGTTGTGTATATTGGGCTTTTCCTCACCGGTCCAAGCTCCTCTGAGGGCCCAGGGAGGCCAAGGCATTTTCCTATTAGGGGAAAACAAAGTGAATTAAGAAATTCTGTTAGCAAATATACCTCGGTTCTGTTAGAAGAATATAAGTTGTAAATTTCAAGTTAAAAAACAATCATTAATGCCTCCAGTCAAGGTGGCCTACTTCCCCCACTTTTTGTTCTCCATTCCTACTGCCAGACTGATAAGGACCTTGTGGGGGAAAGAGAAAGTCTGCAAGTGCCTCCTTATTCCAGCTTCTCATACTTGGGAAGTCCTTTTTGATGTCTGACCTTCACTTGCCCTCCTGCTGCTTGGGGTTGTTATACTATAGCATAAGTCAAGGGAAAGGACAATTTTCCACTTTGCTTTTGTATTGCCAGCACCTAGCACAATACTTAATACGTGTTTGTTGGTTTGGAGTGTTTGTTTTGTACCTTTAAGTCATTGGGTTTTTAGAGTTCCCAGGGGTTTGGGTGCCTTACTGTATCAGAAGATTGCCTTTCCCAAAGTAGGTAGCTGAGGGAGAGAGACAGTGCTCAGAGTAAGACTGGGGTGAACAGGGATAGTCTCAGCTCCTGGCTTGATCACTTTTTCAAATTCCAGTTCCATATTTCTTAGGCTATTTTTGCCAATATATCCCACCAGCATTTTAAATGTTGCATGCTCCAAATGGAATCTTTCTCTCACCAACCATTTCTATTCTCAACATTTTCCATTCCCTCAGTGGTTCCATCTTTCATCCAGCCTTCTAAATTCAGTATCATCTTTGACTTTACCCTCTCCCTCCACATCCACTTACTTGCTAAATCCTGTCAAGTCTTATTTCTAAGATTTCCCACATCCATCCTTTCATTTCCATTTCCATTGCTATCATCCTAGTTCAGATCCTTTATTACCTTTCTTTCTTTTTTTTTTTTTTAAAGCAATTGGGGTTAAGTAACTTGCTCAAGGTTACACGGCTAGTCATTATTTATGCGTGGGTGCTCATTTTCTGAGGCCGGATTCGATCTCGGGTCATCCCGACTCCGAGGCCAGCGCTCTTACTCACTGTGCCACCTAGCCGCCCCTTTAGGGCAATTGGGGTTAAGTAACTTGCCCAAGGTTACACGGCTAGGTTTTTGTTTGTGTGGGTTAAGTGTTGGAGGCCGGGCTCCGAGCTCAGGTCCTTCTGACTCCAGGGCCGACACTCTATTCCCTGCGCCACCTAGCCGCCCCTATTACCTTTCTTTTAAAAATAATTATTTTTATTTTGAAATTTTTAGAGGAAGAAATCTAAGCTATCAGCAACCACATGAAAAAAATACTCCAAATTACTAATAGAGAGATGCAAATTTTTAAAAAATGTGGTTTGTTTTTTTTTTTTGCTTTTTGGAGGGGGGGAGGATGGGGCAATTGGGATTAAGTGACTTGCCCAAGATCACAGGGCTAGTAAGTGTTAAGTGTCTGAGGTGGGATTTGAACTCAGGTCCAGTGCTCTCTATTCACTGCCCCACCTAGCTGCCTCTAGTTAGTTTCTAACCTCATATCCATCAGACTGGCAAAAAATGACAGAAGAGGAAAACAACAAATGCTGTAGTGGCTACAGAAAAGCAAGTTCACTAATGTACTGCTGGTGGAGCTGTGGATTATTTCAGTCATTCTAGAAAGTAATTTGGAACTATACCCCCAAACCCACCAAACTGTGTTTACCTTTTCACTCAGCAATTCCACTTCTAGATCAACATGCCCCAAAGAGATCAAAGAAATAGGAAAAGTACTTATCTGTATAGCAGCTCATTTCATAGTAGCTAGACACTGGAAATTAAAAGCACGACCTCCTTTTGTGAAATGGCTAAGTAAATTGTGGTATCTGAATGCAATGGAATGTTGTTGTGTCATAGAAATGAAGAGATGGACAGTTTCAAAGGCAGCTGTGTAGGGAAGGAGGGAGGAGCAGAATAAGCATGTACATCGTGCCTCCTATGTTTCAGGCGCTGGGCAATGAGCTTTTATAAAAATTATCTCATTTGTTCTTCTCAATAGCCCTGTGAGGTAGGTGCTATTATTATCCTCATTATTATAGCTGAGGAAACTAAGGGAACAGAGATTAAGAGAGTTGTCTAGGGTCAGACACTAGTAAGTATCTGAGACCAGATTGGACTCAGGTCTTCCAGAGTCCAGGTGCAGTACTCCATTCAGCTACCTAGGGAGGAAGACCTCTATAAACTGTATCAAATCAAAGTGAGCAGAACCAGGAGAAGAATTCATTCAATGATACCGTTATTGAACAATAATAATCTAACAATAAATAATAATAATAAACTAAGAGTCCAAAAGAATAAAGACCAAACATGCAACTTGCTTCTTGATAGAGAGGTCACCAGACTTAATATGTAGAAAAAGATACATGCTTTTAGACATGAACAATTTGGGAATTTGTTTAGACATGACCAATGTGGAATTATGTGGCTTTGTGTTTATTTTATGAAAATATACATATATATAAATGAAAGGTTTTATCTATTTTTAATTTGCTTAAGGAGGGGGATAGTGAAAGATAGAGAATAATAAAAGAAAACTCAAATAATATTTGTGCTATTTTACCTTAATATATTTTATTTCAATATAATTGGCTGCTATGTGATGAATTAAAACTCAGGCACTAAACCAGGGGTGAGGAACCTACAATCTCAAGGCTACATGTGGCCCTCCAGGTCCTCAAGTGTGGCCTTTTGACCAAATCCAAGTTTTACAGAACAAATCCTTTTATTAAGGGGATTTGTTCTGTGAAGTCTGGATTCAGTCAAAGGGCCATACTTGAGGACTTAAAGGGCTGCATGTGGCCTTGAAGTCTCAGGTTTTCCCACCCCTGCACTAAGCCAACGCTGCCGAAGAGGAATGGTGAAAACACATTACATCATTTTGTTACTAATATACATATATGAATATATATAACATATACACATGTATATATTTCATATATACATATATATTTCAGTGTACTATCTTAATGGCATAGGATTGCTATTGATATTACTGCTATTGGGAATGTACTTATTGAAAAAAATACTGTGTTAAACATGTAGGATTTAAATCATTGCATTGCTAAGACACATATGCTATATAATAACATAATTTTTTTTAAAGAGAAGAGCATGAAATGTTAAAAAAAAAGTTTGAGGGGACAGTGGGGATTGAATTCAGGACTAGAGATGTCTGGAGGGGATAATATAAGGGTTGATGCTATTCTAGAATATGGCAAGTTAAGATAATCACACGGATGCCCTTTGTTTTGATGCTTAAACTGCTCATGGCTAGGACTAGAGTCCAGGAGGCAACTAGTTGAGGAGGACATAGCTGTACCATCTTATATATATATATATATATTTTTTCTTTTTTGGAGGGGGGAAAGCAGGGCAATTGGGGTTAAGTGACTTGCACAAGGTCACACAGCTAGTAAATGTTAAGTGTCTGAGGCTGGATTTGAACTCAGGTCCTCCTGACTGTGCCACCTAGCTGCCCCTCCTTGTTCTTTTCTTAATAAAAGATGGTAGGGGCAGCTAGGTGGCACAGTGAATAGAGCACCAGCCCTGGAATCAGGAGGACCTGAGTTCAAATCCTACTTCAGACACTTAATACACACACACACACACACACACACAAAACTAATTGAGTGACCTTGGGCAAGTCACTTAACCCCAACTGCCCTCCAAAAAGCAAAAAAAAAAAAAAAAAAAGATGGGGCAGCTAGGTGGTGAAGTGAACAGAGTACCAGCCCTGGAGTTAGGTGGACCTGATTTCAAATCCAGACTCAGACACTTGACATACACAGACACTTGATCTTGGGCAAGTCACTTAACCTCAATTGCCTTGCCTTCCCCCCTCAAAAAAAAAAAAAAAGAAAGAAAGAAAAGAAAAGAACAAGCCTCAGATACTTGGTATTGTAAAAGGAGCTCTAATCCTGTACTCGTCAAAATCCTTGCTCTGATACTCACTAGATGTGTGTTTGGACAAATAATTTAACCTCTCTGAATCTTACTTTATTCATTTATGTGATGGATATGATTATCTGGTGGTACAGTCATGAAGATACCTTAGAACACTTAAGCAATTGCAAAAATATGACATTATTATTATAATACTTCTAATCATCCCCTTTTGAGGGCAAAACAATGGGGCTGTTGATCCCAATCTACATTCAGACTACATATAACGTCCTATGACTACCTGGGATCACCAAGAGGACACAAAACAGGACCAAGTACCGCCAATTCATTCACTTCAGAAGTATGGCAGAGCCCAGACCAAACATAAAGTCCAAAGTCGGGAATCAATATTGGAATACTTAACAAACCAAAAAACAATACTACCAAAAAGAGTGTTATAGCAATGAGAATGTTCAAGGTGGAAACCTATAATTCCAAAACATTTACAAGCAAAGAAAACAAAACTTGGGCATGAGTTCAATTAGAATGCCTGAAAGAGATAAAGCAAGAGTTTTTGTTTTTTGAGAAACATTATTTCATAAATGAAATGAGAAGGGAGACAGAGCCAAGATGACAGAGAAAAGGCAGGGACTAGCCTAAGCTCTCCCTAAACCCCCTCCAAATACCTTTAAATAATGTCTCAAAACAAATTCTAGAGCAGCAGAACCCATGAAAGGACAGAGCGAAACAATTTTTCAGCCCAAGATAGCTTAGAAGATCGTCAGAAAAGGTCTGTTATGTTGGCTGAGAATGGAACACAGTCCAGTGAAGGCAGCTCCCAAGAAAACTAACAGTAGGCCCAGGGGGTGACTGGATCAGTGGCAGAGCAGTGGTGCTTTCTTGATCTCTTAGCACACAGATGTCAAGGGGTCAGACAACTGATCAGAAGGGGATTAAAGGGAATCCCTTTGCAGGTACCAGGGGCAGAACTTTGTTGCATTGCCCATACTTGGATCTGACTCACAGTCTTTGGTCTTGGTTCCTGGGTGAGGAGGAGCACTAGCACACCAGAACTTGTGGTCACAAGGGAGTCGAGACTCTGATCACAGTTTCTGGGTGGAAAATACTTTTTGTGATCACTCACAGACCAGAGCACAGAACAAGAGAGTAATAAACACACATCTCCTTAGAACATATCACCTTGGAAGAACTGAAAACTTACAGGTTCCCAAAATTTTCTCTGAAAACAGCTACAAAAAACCCCCTGAATCTTGGGACAGTGTCCCTTCCACTCCAGAAGCAGAGCCCCATTTTAGTATAGAATTAAACTAGTATAGAATTATAGTCTATAAATTAGTATAGAATTAAAGTGACAGAATAGGTTGGAAAAATGATCAAACAAAAGGAAAAAAAAATACTGACTATAGAAAATTGCTGTGGGGACAGGGAAGATCAAAACACAAACTCAGAAGAAGAGAACAAAGTCAAAACTCCTAATCCAAAGTCTCAAAGAAAAATATAAATTGGCCCCATCCCATGGAAGAGCTCAAAAAGGATTTTAAAAATCAAGTATCTCTGGAGAGGTAGAGGAAAAATTGAGAAGAGAAATGAGAGTGATGCAAGAAAATCATGAAAAAAGAGTCAACAGCTTGGTAAAAGAGGCACAAAAAAAACCAAAACCTCAAGAAAAAACACCTTAAAAAACAGAATAGGTCAAATGGTAAAAGAGACACAAAAATCCAACGAAGAAAAGAATGCCTTGAGAAGAAGAATTGGCCAAATGTAAAAAGACATATAAGAAATCACTGAAGAGAAGAACTCCATAAATTAAATGATTGCTAGAGAAAACAATTGGGAAAAAAAGTGAAAACACCAGCAGAAAATTGGAAAAGAAATGTTAGCTATTAAAAAAAACAATTGTAGAGAGAATGAACAGTTTTGTTAAGAGAGGTATAAAACACTAACCAAACGACAGACTCCTTGAAAACTAGAATAAACCAAACAGATGTTAATGACTCCACAAGACAAGACTCCATAAGATAATATTGAAACAAAGCTAAAAGACTGAGAAGAAAAACTGGAGGAAAGTACAAGATATCTCATAAACAAATGACCTGGAAAATAGATTAAGGATAGAGAATTTAAGAATCTTGAACTACCTGAAAGCAATGACCCAAGAAAGAAATTATTTCAAGAAATAACGAAGGGGCAGCTAGGTGGTGCAGTGAGTAGAGCGTCAGCCCTGGAGTCAGAAGGACCTGAGTTTGGATCCGGCCTCAGACACTTAACGCACAAACAAAAACCTAGCCTTGTGACCTTGGGCAAGTTACTTAACCCCAATTGCCCTCAAAAAAAAAAAAAAAAGAAAAGAAAAGAAAAAAAGAAATAACGAGAGGGCAAAGTGGAAATAAAATCCACCAGTTAGTCACCTTTTAAAAGTAACCTCCAAGGAAAACTCCTAGGTACAAATAGCCCAAATTCAGACCCTCCAGGTCAAAAAAAAAATACTTCAAGGAGCCAGGAAGAATTTAAGTACTGATGAGCCACACTTAGCAACTATGACTCTAAAGAAGCAGAAAATTTAGATTAAAGTATTCCAAAAGACAATGACTCACAACTAAGAATAACTTACCCAATAAAACTGAATATAATCCTACAGAGGAGGGGTTGGGGTGGGGAGAAATACACTTTTAATTGAACAGAGAACTTCCAAACGTTCCTGATAAAAAAGACCAGAACTGCATAGAAACTTTGAAAAACACACACAGGAGTCAAGAGAAAGGTAAAAAGGTAAATATGACTGAAAAATCATAATGGAATGTTTACACTCTAATATGGGGATATGATACATATTGTCCCTCCAAACCTTATCATCATCAGGGATTATAGAGGGAGTCTAATAAGACAGGGGACATGGGTGTGGTTTTTATTTATAGTCTGATCATCTTAAAAGAAGAAAGGGAGGGGGGAAAAGAATAGAATAGGGGAAAGGAAGGGAGAGGATGGGGGAAATTATCTCATAATTTGTGTGAGCAAGTAGAAGATTGTTCAAACAAGGAGGAAAGGGTGAAGGGAACAGATGATGCCTGAACCTCATTTTTATCTGACTTGGTCAAATGAAAGAAAAATACCATAGACCATTGTGTGCAGAAAATACATTTCACTCAAAAGGGAAATGAGTCAAAAGGAAGAAAAGAAAGGAGAGTTAGAGGGTAGATTGAGGGAAGGACTACTCTTAAACAAAATAAACTCTAAGGAGACTGAATCTCAAGGAGGGATTTAAGACAAAAGAAAAAATGGAGAAAAGCCTGTGACTGGGATCTGGGTGAAGGAAAGAGAAGGGAGCAGGATAGCAGAAGCAGAATGTATCAATGATGCTGAGCACACTACTTCCTTCACACCACCCTCTTCTTTATAAGGAAGGGGTGAGGAAACTGATCAATATCATCAATTAATCATTATTCTGGAGGATGCATAATGAAGCTTGCTACCTACCTCCTAACAGAGAGGTGATAGAGTGATAGAGTCAGGATGCAGATTTATATATATATATATATATATATATATATATATATATATATATATATATATATATATATATATGTATATATGTATGTATGTATGTATGTATGTATGTATGTATTTTTGGACATGGCCAATGTGAGAATTTGTTTTGCTTGACTATGCATATTGATTAAAATGGTTTTGTTTGTATTTCTTTTATAATGGGGAAGAGGAAGAGGTGGGAGGGAGAGAGAAAAAAAGCTTTAAAAAGATACTGTTTTTAACTTGTTTCATCTTTGTAAAAATATTGGGGAAATAGGGTACAAACAATGTGATTTGCAGTCATCATTTTTACCCTCCTCCTCTGAGGAGTTTGCTGTGAAAATCTTTTCTTGTCTAAGAAAGACTGAATAGGTGCCTTTTTTTTTTTTTAAGCTGCAACAGACTGTATTTTAATTAAACAGAAACATTTCCTGATAGGAAGGGGTGTGTAATGCTGAAACTGGAGAACCAGGCAAACAGTGGCATCTGTCTCTGTACATTTGTCTGTTCTGGAGAAAGGAATCTCCCAAATGGAGGTGAAAGTGGTGCTGGTAGGGAATTGAGATCTTGCCTGAGGAGCCCAACCAGTAGGGAGGTCTAGGACTTAGGAATTTTTGCTGAGGTGATCTTAGAAATCAGGTAGGTAGAAAGCAGTAAACTTTGCTCTTTTCCTGGAAGAGCAGATTAAAGACTGTGGGTTAATCCATTGCCTACCCAGCTGGAGGGAGAATTCAGAATTTCGGGATATTGGAAGGTATCAAAGGTTATAATAACAGGGAGGAGAGTTCACTTGAGAAGTATAAGGGTACATAGGGGTCTGAAGGTACAGGAATGTGGATGAACAGTACTGAGAGAAGGGATGTATGTTCCCAGGATGACAATGGAGGCATCTATCCCAGGAAGAGACTGAAGTGCCCAGATAAGGAGGTGGACATACCGGAAGAGGAGGTGAAGTGGGCACAGGGCTGTCCAGGTGACTGAGGTGGGCAAAAGGCTTGGCTGCACCCCAGGACTCCAAGTATCGGGTCATCAGAAGTGATGGACGCATTTTGGGTCCCTCAGGAGGGGATAGTGGACCTCCTGCAGTTACTTCCTCTTCTTCTTCCTCCTCTGCCTGGAAGATTTCAAATGAAGGTGGACTAATGGCAAAACCCTCCACCATTATGCCACCCCCCAGCTCAAATTTCTAGTTCTCTTAAGTCTTTTCTGCATTCCACTTCAGATTCTGGCAATGTATCTCTGATGGAGGTCAAGAGAAAGAGCTTAATTGGTGCTGGGTCTGGCTCTGTCTGTAATCAAAAGGTCTTCAAGCTGGAAGGGAAGCTAGAGGTCATCTAGAATAATGTTTCCATTTTATGATGAAGAAGCCTTAGAAAGAGAAATTATTTGCTCAAGGTCACACAGGATAGTAAATGGAAGAACAGGAATTTGATTTAGGTTATTTAATTCCAAATCTAGGACTCTTTACTCTTCTACCATGCTTCAGAGGCTCAGTTAATCTAGGTCTTACTGGCTGTGCTGATAGCTGGAGTGGCAGATCTTACCCTTGGGTCAATGACCAGGTAGGTTGGCTCCCCAAGCTCTCGAAGATATGGGTCCCGATGCCCTGGGGCTGCATCTTCCACAGCATAAGCCCCTCCCAACAGGCCCAGAGTTGCCCCTGTGATGTGCACTCGACTTGGGATGGGGAGGGGAGAGAAGAAGAGAAAGTAGAATGTCAGTAGCCCCAGACTTCTTATTAATCTATTGCAAAAATAACAGAATCTTAAGCTGGAAAGGACCTCAGAAGCCATTTAATCCAAAGCCCTCCTTTTACAGATCATTTTGACCAGCTTCTGCCTTAAATGTTCATTCTACAAATATTTATTGAGCACCTGCTACATGCAAGGTTCTTGTATTTGGCCTAGGAACTCTGTGCCTAGGCTTCCATCCATCCTGCCTGCCTGCTATTTCTCCCATCCCATTCTCCAGTCCCTTCATTCCAGTAAGAAGCCCCTCCCCCCAGTCACTGCCTCAGCTCTGGCTGTATACAAATTAATACATACACACATATATATATATACACATTTATACTATAGAAGTAGTCATATATACCATTTACATGTACATATACGCTATCGACTATATATACTATAGAAGTTTTCATATATACCATTATAGAAGTAGTCATATATACCATATCATATATACCATTATAGAAGTAGTCATATATATCATATCATATATACCATCATATATACCATTATAGAAGTAGTCATATATACCATATATACCATTTACATGTACATATACGCTATTGACATGTGTACATATACTATATATTCTCTCTATATACATATACCTATATATATATATGTACTCACACACATATTAGTAAGAAGCCCCTTCCCCCAGTCACTGCTTCAGCTCTGGCTGTATACGAATTCATACATACACATATATACACGCATATCTATTATATACATAGTCATATATACTATGTACATGCTATATACAAATGTACATATTCTCTCTCTATAAAGACATACCTATATATATATACTCTTACACACACACATATATTAGACTTAGAGGGGATATGTTGGTTGGGGGCTTGGGTGGGCCTGGGCTGGTAGGAACAGAGGCTTGTCTTAAGCTCAAAACTTTCTAGGCACCAGAAAGTTCCTATTGCTTCTTTCAGCCTAAGCTTGTGTCTGGGTCCCTAGAATAGAGCAGACTCACTCACCCTGGCACTCCGCCTGCCTCCATGTGGTTGGCCAGGGTGACATCATGGGACCAAACATCGTATTGCCACTTCTGAAGCCCGATGACACCACAGAGCACACTGCCGGAGTGCACGCCCACACGCATGTTGATGTCCACTCCAGTGGCTGCCCGAAGCTTCCTAGGGAAGGGCAGAAAGAGGGCTGGCTCAACCCTGGGCTTAATCTGGACCCAGATCCACTCCCTGAGGCGTCACTTCTGATGTTGCCTAAACCATGCCCCCTGCTCAGATTGAGGGGCTTCTTCACTCTAGCAAGAGTGGGGAACCTTGGGTTCTGTCTTTTGACTGAGTCTAAGTTTTACAGAATAAATCCTTTTATTAAGTGAATTTGTTCTGTGAAGTTTGGATTTAGTCGAAGAGCCACACTTGAGGACCTCGAGGGTTACCTGTGGCCTCAAGGCCATAGGTGCAGGTTCCCCACCCCTGTACTGCCTAGTGTAAACCCAGGGTTCCGGTCCACCCAACTTCCCTCACTGGACCCCAGGTCCCAAGATCTCTGGGTTTCCTGTTTTTTCCATTCTTCGATCCACCCCAGGATGTCTCCCAAGCGCTGACCGAATGGCACGGCACATGTCTAGCCCCATTCGAACACAGTTGAGTGCGTGGTCCGGTAGAGAGAGTGGCAGACCAGACACACAATAGTAACAGTCTCCCAGAATCTTGATCCGCATGCATTCATGCTCCTGGGGAAGAAAGAAAGGGGGTAGTGGCGGGAGACACAGGACCTGGGCAACGGATTAGAGGCAACACATAGAAAGAGGGGCAGTAGATTGACTAGTGAGGGTGATGGGGAAGACTCAGAGTGTTGGGGTTGGGCCAGGCTGTGGTTCCCAAATATCAGGAGGTCTCCCAGAGTTGGGAATCTGAGGGAGTGAACATCTGGGGACCTGGACTTAGATGAGATGGGGTCTCAGAATTAAGGGATCTTTCTAAGGTGGGAGTCCCTCACCAGCTCTGACCTTGGCGATCTGATCGAACTTGCCAAAGAGTTCATTAAGCATGAGCACCAGTTCCTTGGGAGAGCATTCGCTGGCCAGTCGAGTGAAGCCAACAATGTCAGCATACAGCACACTGAGGCACGATGTGGAAGACAGAAATTAGAACCCCACAATCCCATGGAAAGAAGTACCTGCATTCCCTCCTCTCTCTTCCTTCTTCCCTTTCTCCACCCTTACCCCAGTGAATCATCTTTGTGCGCTCTCTCTCTCTCTCTCTCTCTCTTTCTCTCTCTCTCTCTCTCTCTCTCTCTCTCTCTCTCTCTCTCTCTCTCTCTCTCTCTGTCTCTCTCATCTCAGCTTACCTGACACCCTGATGCCTCTTCACATACAAACTGTGAAAGTTGTTGGTGCCCTCTGGTCGGGGACCCTGCCCAGCCTGGAGCCGAGCCATGATCTCAGCCTTCATTTCCCTGGCCAAGTAAGCTGGCAGAATGGACAATAGGAGATGTTCCTAGAATGTAAGCAGGTCCTTTGAGGTCAGGCACAGTTTAGTTTTTTTTTTTACTTTTCCTTCTTTATGTCTTCAACACCTAGCATAGTGCCTGTCATGGAGCAGGCAGGATATACATATTTGTTGAGTGGAATGAGCCATGGGCACTGTTCTCCTTTCCAACCAAATTTCTGAATCCCTGCTAGGTACCAGCCCAAAGCTGTGTTGCCTCCAACTCTGCTCCTCTAGCAAAACACTGCCCCGTCAGATACTTTATTCCAGTTGGGTAATAATAGTATCTTGCATTCATTTAGCACTTTAAGGGTTTTTTTGTGTGTGTATTGTTGTTCAGTTATCTTTCACTCTTTCTGCCCCAATTTGGGGTTTTCTTGGCAAAGATACTGGACTGGTTTGCCATTTTCTTTTCCAGCTCATTTTACAGATGAGGAAACTGAGGCAAACAGGGTTAAATGACTTGCCCAGGGCTACACAGATAAATGCCTGAGGTCAAATTTGAACCCAGGTCTTCCTTGATTTCAGGCTATCCACTGCGCCACCTACCAGCCAAGGTTTATAAAACACCTAACACTTGAGACTTGCAATAAGTCTGTAAATTAGCTCTTTGAAATCTTATCTCCATTTTATACTTACTAGAAACTTGGAGGTGTGGTCAGCACCAGGTCAGAGGGGAGTGAGGTTTTAGGAGGGAGGGGAAGCATCCTGCCTCTGTGTGCTGTACGCTGTACACTGAGACTCAAAGTCTCTTTGGCAGAGCCTGTATTCCAACCTAAGTATTCTGACTCCAAAACCAGTGTCCTTTCCATACATCACTCCTGATCACACTCAGTCATAAGTAAGTGATGTCCTCAATTCCCCGGACCCTGGTCCTCCTGCAATAAGTATCCCAACATTGATCTGTCCCTCCCAGTGCCAGGTCTCTGGCCCTAGGTCTCAGGTCTGACCTGGTGTCTCTTCTCAGAATCCAGTCGCCTCCTCGAATGCAGGGAGCTCAGAGCCTCTCGGAACGTGGCTCGAAGCGCACGCTCCATTAGAGCCTTGTGATAGGCTCCTGCCGCATTCCCGCACAAGAACAGCACGGCGTTGGCAGTCAACTACAGTGAAATAAAGGGATCAGAGTGTAGGGCAGAGTTATGGGATGGGGACTGAGAATAGCCTGAGAGGAAGAGATCTCAGCCAAATCCTAGGAAACCTGATCCCTGGACTGGGGTGCTGTCCAGAGTTCGGGACTTTCTGTGGTCCTGATGGCTCTCACCTGAGAGAGAAGGGAGGGCTTGGAGTGAGGTTGAGGTTCAAGGTACAGCCCAAGGACCAGGAGGTGGGATAAAGAAGAGGCAAAGCCGGCTGCAGCTGCATCCCGCATACCCAGAGGCAGCATGGTATACACCGTGAAGATGATGAAGAGGAAGAAAGACACCTGAGACGGGAGAAGAGAAAGAAGGGATGCTCCGAGGTGTCTCGATGATGTACATAGAACCCCTGGGCGTCCAACAGACCTATTTTCTTTCACCTGTAGAAGCAGTTCCTCCCTGCCTGAGGGATTTACCTTCAACCTTCCTTCCTACCACCCCAGCGGATCTCCTGGTTTAGTTTTGTTTCCCAGCTTCCCTTCCCTTGTAAAGCCTCACTCCCCTCTGACCTGGTCCCAGGCGCTGACCACACCTCCAGTGAACAGGAAGCCATGGCCCAGGGCCAATAGGGCAGCCCACACAAGGCCTGATACCGGGCGGGTCCAACGCTGCAGACGCTGCTCTCGGGAAGCCAAGCAGAGCAGCAGCCCAAAGCCTCCGAGGGCACACAGCACCCCAGTCAGGAAGGCTGGGTCTGAGCCCAGCGCCTATGGGGAGATAATAGGGCCTAAGACCTGTGGGAGGTGTAGATTGGAGAAAAACAGTCTACCTGGAACTGGGGATGTAAGGAACAGGGGAGAAACGTGTTGGATGAAAGAGAGGGATACTCAAATAAGTAAACCGAGAACTAAGAAGCAGCTGAACAACTTTGAGTATTATTTATTATACAGATTTCCCCAAAGTCTTTACTTGTTTTCAGCTTCCCCTGAACTCCTAAGCAAGAATTGGGGAGGTGTTTAGTTCGTCTTGAAACTTGCTTAGGGCAAACACCAGGTGTGACTGGTAAGGATGCTGACTGGTGGACCTTTTCTGTAGTTTAATGAACCTTTGTATGAGCTCCTCTTGGACTCTTGTTCAGTCCTTTCAGTCCGTCTTTCTTGACCCTATTTGGGGTTTTCTTGGTAAAGATACTGGGATAGTTTGCTATCTTCCTTCTCCAGCTCATTTTACAGGTGAGGAATTGAGGCAAACAGGATTAAGTGACTTGCCCAGGGCCACACAATTAGGAAACGGTCTGAGGCTGGATTTGAACTCATTAAAACGAGTCTTCCTACCTCCAGGCCTATCCACAGTGCCACTTAGCTTCCCCACTTGGACTCTTACCTGCCCTGAAATCTTGTCCTTCCTCCCTTCTGCTCTCCTCTCCCAAGGCTTCCCAGTCTAATCTAGGTCATAAAATCATTGATCTAGAGCTGGAAGGGACTCTAGAAGACATCTAGTCCAACACTAATATTTACAGATGAGGAATTCAAAGCCCCAGAGGTTAAGTGATTTGTCCAAGTCATGCAAAGTAGTGAAGACTTACCTTGCCATGTCAAGACCTAGGTTCTTCAACTCCACAGGCAGCTGCCCTTTCTGCTGTACCACCCTAGTACAGTATATTGGAAAGAGATCTAGTACTCAGAGGCACCCAGATCCCAATATAAATTTTGTCACTAAACGGCCTTGGGCAAAGGACAACTTTCTCTTAATTTCCTTTATGAGGCTAGAGAAAGTGGACAAGTTCCTTAAGATCCTTCCAGCTCCTCTAGTCTTCCCTCTGTTGGTTTTCTGCAATTTATTCTGTGTGTAGTTTGTACATAGTTGTTTGCAAGTTGCCTCCTCACTGAGATTGTGAGCTATAGCAGGTACTGTCTTTTGGCTTTTTTTTTTTAAATCTTTTCTCCCCAGTGCTTAGTACTGAAACTGGCTTATAAAAGGTGCTTAATAAATGTTTATTGATCATCTCCACTCCCAGTCCAATTGGCCTCAAACCAATTGGAAGGAAAATAAAGCAAAAAACAGATATTAGTATTTGGATTTGGAGATGTAAGATGATTGTTTCCCTGGAATGGAGTTGGGGGGGAGCTTAGGGACTGTGTGAGAGGAAAATCCCTTAGATATATTTGCCCTTTGAGACTGGCTGTGGGTACAACTGCCCCTATGAGCTCCTTAAGAGGGAAAGAAAACCAGGAAGTGGATTTCCCAGGGGTCAGGGTGGAATTCCCCTCCTGGAAAAATCTAAAACCTGGGAAAAGATTGATCCTGGAATATAGATTCATAGTCATCCAACTCCAACATATTACAGATGACAAAACTGAGGCCCAGAGTCCCAGGCTAGTTATTGGCAGTCTTAAATCCAGAATCAACCTTTTTCTTTTATTCGATTTCACCCAATCACAAGACAATCTGCTGGATTCCCAGCCCCCTTGCCTCTACTGGAGGCTGGAAGGAGAGAAAACCCGGAGAACCTCTCCCTTATCTGGGCAAAAGGGTCCCTCCTCACCCGACCGCTGGCCCAAGTGACTGCAAGCAGAGCAAGAAGCGTGGAAATCACGATGGCCAGCAGCAGTAGTAACAGTGGGTACTGCTGGCTCAGGCTGTAATAAGTCTCGTAGAAGAGATCTTCGCTGGGAGGAGGCCGGGGGCTGAAGAGGCGGGGCATGGTCTCTTCACCCTCACCCCCTACCTTAAATGGCCCGAAGTCACAGTGGGGCTCCGAGGGAACAACTGGAAGATGGGGAAGGGGGGGGGGAAGAAATTGACAGTTTACTTCCTCCAGAGAGAAAAAAAGACCCCCCCACCCTCACCCCCACTCCAAATCGATTACCGCTCTTTGCCTTCCTTTGATTCTCAACCATACCGTGGCCTCTTTCCCAGCCCCTCTCCAGCACTCCGGTCTATTTTCTCTCCTAGCACCTCTTCTCCCACCTCTCTTCCCAGCTCAGTACCTTTTTGGACCATCTTTCTTTTCCCTAGTTTATTTCTCTATTTCTCTTTCTAGTATCTTTCTCATTTCTATCCCGGCCACTCTCCCTCACTCCCTCCGGCTCTTCTAACCTCAATCCTGCTCTCTACCTAGCCTCAGGTTTTTAGCTCCCTGGTTCCCTTGGCCTTCCTTCCCACCTGAGCCTCCTTCCCACCTGAGCCTCCTCCCCCTCTCCCTTTTAGGGTTCTCTCTCGCGAACCGAAGTCTCCACGATGTCAGGTCATTATCTGCTTGGTAGGGAAGCCCAGGAAAAGAGTGGGCGCAAAACGGGAGGTGGTCTCAGAATTTCGCTCTTAGTCATCTGATACTCACTGCGTGATGCCCCTACAGGGGTTAGTGCAGAGGACCCGGGAAAAGACCAGGGGAGTTTTACAGCCGGGAAAACGTAGCTGGGATGGTAGTGGCCAGGCGCCCAGGGGCTACAAGCGCTTCCCGGCGCCACAGCCACCTCCCACTTCCCCGCCGGGGCAGCTGAGCCCCTCCCAGTCTGAGTCTTACCCTTCTTCCACATCCCCCCCCCCATACCTCTGAATTGTTGCCCCTAACAGTCACCTCCTTCTCGCCTGTCCCTCCCTTTTCCCCCTCTTCCGTTCTCTTAGGAAAGGGAGATGCGAGGCAGCTGGAGAGGCCGCCGAGGAGGGGCTGGTGTGACTGGGCTTGGGAGTCAGGATGTGTGGCTGGACCTTGAGGTTTAGAGGCTGCGTGGGAATCTGGAGAGGGATTGGGGTCTTGAGTCCAAGTGAGATTTAGGATCTGCATAGGATTCAGAGTGCGGGCTTCAGGTATGGAGAGGTCAATTACCCCCTTCCCACCTCTACCGCATCTCAGCCTCCTAGCACTTGTGGCCGCATCTGAATTATTGATGCTCCAGTCTGTGTGCAGGGCTAAGGGACTCTGGGGAAAGAGTGGTGACGGCGGCAGGAGATCGTAAATGCATACTTTATAAAATGAGCCTGCGTCTAATACAGCTATATGGAAACAGCAATTTAAATACAAGTCCAATAGATAAGTCCCCTAATCAAAAGACTTAAGCTTTTAAAGCTTAGAACTGACCAAGACCTTTGGGATACCCTATAAAAAAGACTGCAGCTGAGAGTCAGTGACTCACGAGGAACGCTGGTATGGGGAAGGGACCCCAGGAGACTAAGCGGATGGGAAGGAAGCCAGAAGGCCCTGGGGGTCTGAGAATTCCCACAGAGGGGTCTTTCAAGCGCCCCAGTCCAAGACTTTTAGACTTCTCTCCCTTCCAGTTCTTTGTCTCAGGGACCTGGACATAAAAGGCATCCCCTACTCTTCTCTCTTTCCCCTTTCGTCCATTCCCTGGAGGTATCTGGGTGGGGTCCCGGTCATACTACTTCAGAGGAAGAGCTCCTCCCTCAGATAAGAGGAGACCGAAGAGAGAGGCTGGGGAATCAGGCCTCCCGGATTCCTTCCTGCCACCGGCTGGGAGTTGACCCGGTGCCACTCTACCCACCCCCACAGGCCCTAGGCCCCCGACACTACCCTCCACTTCCTGACCTCCACAAAAGAAACTCTAATTCTTACAGTCCCCCCACCCCCTTTTCTGTTGTCTGTCTTTTCTCTCCAGGCCTCTCCCCTACCTTTGCCTTCCCCACCCCCTCCCTTCCAGATCCCACCGCTCCAGGCTCAGAACAGGACACAGGAGCACTCAGGGGGTTGTTGTCTAAAGGGCTGCCTGGGTGGGGGGGGGGGGGCATGCTGGGTCATGCTGAAGACCCACTACTCCCACTCCCTCTTCACTGCTTGCTTCCCAGAGCCCCCTTTCTTCATACCATCCTCCCCATCTACCTCCCAGAACTGCACTCCCTCTCCAACCTAGGACACCTCCAGTTCTAGCCTCGACCCTGCCCCTCCAATCCCCTTGCCCAGATGGTTTCAGGTGTGAGCAGAGCAGAGAGCATACAGCCGGCCAGATGGACACCTTTATTGCCCATTCTTATCCCCAGCTTCTAGCACAGTGCCTGGCACATTAATAGGCATTTAATAAATGCTTGTTGACTTGACTCATTACCAGTTCAGCTGGGTTGAGCCTGTCACCGGCGCCGGCTGGAGTTCCTCTGGAGCATCACTATGTTATTGTTCCCTATCTGAAGTTCCCTCACGTTGCGAGAGTGGAAAAAGACTGGGGAGGCTATGCGTATAAGGATGGTTATGTAGTGATTGGAAGCTAGGGTGTGGAGAAGGCTCTTTGCGCAGAACAAGGGCCCCTTGTGTCCACTACCAGGAACTGCAGGTGCCGGTGCCCATCTCCAGCCCAGAGATATCCGAGTTCCAGCTTAGCCAAGAAAGGCTTTGCAGAGAAACTCTGGGCAGGAAACTAGTAGGTGGTAGGTAGGGCCTCTGGAAGCCTGGACAGAAGAGGACTGAGACATTCGGGGTTTCTTCAATCCCAACCACCCCTTCATCCTCAAACAAAAGGCAACATCTCTGGACAAAATAAAGTATTCTTGAAGGGATTCAGGGGACAGGAGGGGGTTGGGATGCAAAAACAGGAAAGGAAACTAGTGAAAAAATATGGGAAAGGGGGTGCCTTTGAAGAGATTGAATGGTTGAGAAGACTCTTATGGACTGTTACTACTACAAATAATTGCTTCCTGAAAACCCAGAGGTTTTAGGCACCCATTCTGGGGCTGCCCTAGTCAAATCTCACAGCAACTCAGACCACACTGGAAGTTTTAAAGACCCTACAGAATTTCCCCTCTCCTTTCCCCCGATCCTATCCTTTTAGTTTCTTACCTGACTCCCTATGGGAAACTCCTCTGCTTAAGGGACATGCCTTCACTGAGCCTTGGGCTCTGTATCCTGATAGATGCTGCTTCTAGTATGGAGGATCATAGCATCTTGACTATCAGTGTACTAAATTCATGGCCACTCCAGGTGTTTCTCCTCTTTCTTTTGGTCATCTTTACGTCCACTTCTTCTCTCTTCTCTGCTTGCCCTGTGAGTGGGACCTTAACATTGTCTAAAGATATATTTAATATTTATTTTCCCCCACTTACAAGTAAAAACAATTTTTAGCATTCATTTAAAAAATTTAAAGTTCCAGCTTCTCTCCCTCTTCCCTCCCCCACACATTGAGAAGGCAAGCAATTTGATGTAGAACATAAATGTGCAGTCATGGAAAAATATTTTCATATTTGTCTTGTTGTGAAAGACAACATGGACCAAATTGCACCCCCCCCCAAAAAAAAAAAACCCACCAAACAAAGTAAAGAAAGTAAAAAAAAAATACTTAGATCTTCATTCAGACTCCCTCAGTTCTTTCTCTGGAGATGGATAGAATTTTTTTTATCATGAGTCCTTTGGAATGGTTTTCGATCATCGTATTGTTGAGAATAGCTAACTCATTCACAGTTAATCATCGTAGAATATTGCTCTTATTGTGTATAGTACATACATATAGTACATACTTTGTAGCAGTTCATGTAAGTCTTTCCAGGATTTTCTGAGGATGTCTTGCTCATTACTTCTTATAGTACAATAGGTTCCATCACAATCATATACCACAACTTGTTCAGCCATTCCCCAATTGATGGACACCCCTTTAATTTCCAATTCTTTTCCATCACTAAAAGAGCTACTATAAACATTTTCATACATATAAGTCCTTTTCCTTTTTTTTTAATCTCTTTGGGATATAGATCTGGGGTAAATGTATTGCTAGATCAGAAGGTATGAAAGATTTTGTAGCCCATAGTTCCAAATTGCTCTTCAAAATGGTTGAGTCAGCTCACAACTCTGTCCCCTCCAACATTTGTCATTTTACTTTCATATTAACTGATCTGATAGGTATTCTTATAAAATTTCTTCAATAAGCTTTTGTACTTCCTTTTCCATTTGTCCACTTCTACTTTTTAAGGGTTCTTTCCTTCAAAGAATTATTGTATACCTTTTTTTTTCCATTTTGTCAATTCTCCTTTTTAAGGAGTTCTCTTTGGTGGATTTTTGTGATTCTTTTTAACATTTGGCCTATTCTGTGTTTTTTTTTTAGGTGTTATTTTCTTCAGTATTTTTTTGTGCCTCCTTTACCAAGCTTTGACTCTTTTTCATTTTTTTTTTGTATCACTATCATTTCTTTTTCCAGTTTCCCCTCTAATTCTCTTATTTGATTCTTAAAATCCTTTTTGAGCTCTTCCAGGATTTATTTTTGGGGGCTGAGACCAATTCATTTTTCTTTGTGTGTTTGAACATAGCAGTTTTGACTTTGTTGTCTTCTTTAGAGTTTGTGTTTTGAGCTTTTTACCATAGTAACTCTCTATGGTCAAAATTCTTTTTCTTCTTCTTCTTTTGTTTACTCTTTTCCCAGTTTCTTAACTTTTAATATTATGTTAAAGTTGGGCTCTGTTCCTTGGGTGGGAGTGCTCTGTCCCAAGCTTTTCTTGTGTTCCTCTTTTCAGAGCTATTTCTGTGGATCTGTAAGTTTTTAGTTATTCCAAGGTAGTATGATCTAGGGAGAGGTGTGTTTACTACTCTCCTGGCTTGTACTGTGTTCTGTGAGTGATCATAAGTACTCTTTTCCACCATGAAACTGTGACCAGGGTCACTGCTCCCTTGTGGCTACAAGCTCTGGTGTGTTAGTGCTCCTCCTTGCCCTGGGACTGCCATCCAAGACCAAGAACCAGAATTGAGTATGGGCAATGCAATAGAGTCTTGCACCCAGTGCAGCAAAAGGCCCCTGTAATTGCTGTTTAACCAGTTATCTGACCCCTTTACTGTCTGTGGGCTGAGAAGTCTGGAAGCCACCATTGCTGAAGCTGACTCAATGACCTCTAACTCCTACTGCTGGTTTTCAGGGGAGAGGCCTAAATTGGACTGTGCTCCACTCTCCCCCTCGTGTGACAGACCTTTCTTCCCAACCTTCTAAGTTGGCTTGGACTAGAAAATTGTTTCACCCCATTGTTTTGTGGATTCTACCACTCTAGAATTCATTTCGAGGCATTATTTGAAGTTGTTTGGAGGGGAACTGGGGAGAACTCAGTCACATTCCTGTCTTTTCTCTACCATCTTGGCTCTGTTCCTGTCTTACTGTTTTTAATGCACTAATATATGCAGAGTTTTAAAGGACTCAGAAATCTTTAGGTTTCTTGACAGATTTCTTAATAGTTGAACTCCCCACATCCTGACAAACATCTTTCAGGGACTGAAAGAACTCTGTTGGAATCAAATAGAGGGAGGTCTAGGATACTGCTTTGGTTCTCTGTTCTGGATCTATATGTAGGAAGGGGGAAGCTGGTAGGTTGGAGTCAGTCTGTGTGTGTTGTGTATGTGTGGTGGAATTGGGGAGTTATTGAGTGGGTAAATATGTCTAGGTGGGGCTAGCTCCTTATAAGCATATTGGTAATGGGGGATTACTATTTGGGGGCAATTTTCGTGGATGTTTGTGGAAGTCAGTAGGTAAAGGTGATTACATGTGTGGAGGGGATGTTAATAGGTGAGGAGGGGTCACTTGGTGTTTGGAAAAAATAGAGATGTGGATCACTGGGTACCAAAGAGTTTGTGGCATGTGATGGGTGATGAAAATGGTGGAGTTGGAAGATGCAGAAAAATTTCAGCTTTCTCATGTATAAGATGAGAGAGCCAGAGTACGTGATATATGAGATCCTTCCAATTCAGATTGGTGTCAGCCATGATCCCCAGGATGTTTTAATCTATACCTTTATCTCACAACTTCCTCTTTCTTGTGTAACAAGAACACTTTAGTGGTTTCTACCACACAGTCTAGATTGGCAATGGAGTGGAGGTTAAAGCAAATCTCTTCTTGTCAGGCAGACATGCTCCACACCTGTGTTACCCCAGAAAGAATATTCAGATCCCTGGATAATACCTTTGCACTCAGGTCCCTTTTCTCCATTCTCACCCTGGAAAAAGAGGTCTTTAGTTGTGTTCTTGGTTCCAGCAGCACCATGTTAACACTAACCTTTTAGTTTTCGCAGCCTAGGATTTGTACAGCAGTTTTTTCACTGGAGAGCCAGTCCCCATCATACATCTAAAATGTTAACAGGCAGATGTGGAGCACATCTGGGAGTTGGGAGTTAGAGGGTGGCTGGGGAAAGGTAGGACCCAGTCATCTAGGGCATGGGGAATAAAGAAGGTGTGAATGAGGGTATAAGTATAGATAAGATTTAATTTTGGCTAGGTGGGTTGGGGAGGAGAAGGGTTAGAGCAGAAGATACTTGGGGCCGGGGGGAAGCACAGGGATTGATGGAGAGGAAAGGGTACTTAGGCCTAAGGATTTTGGTTAGATCCTGGGACTCACTTTCAAATTATTCCTTCTTTGACAGCTCTGCCCACATCAGGATACTGAAACTGAAGCCAGGCAATGCAGCTCAGGATCAGGTCTCTTTCCCCCTGGATGTTTTTCTTTTTCCCAATCTGGTCCCTAGATAGGAAAAAGAATAGCTCCATTCCAACCTAAGAGAGGGAGGAAATCCAAGAAAGACCAGTGAGAGAGCTTGTGACTTACTGAGGGTCCACTTGAAAACAGAGTGTTAGGGAATTGGGGTGTGTGTGTGTGAGTCCATGAGGTTTTCATTTGCATACGTATTGGGGTAGATATTGGTTAGTCTCATTATACATACTTATAGACATCACTGGGAAGATTCACTCTCTGACTCACATCCTTCAGTATCTCAAAGTTAGGTAGTTCATTACGCCATTTTGTTCACCCTTCCCCCCTTTATTTGGGGTTTCCAGATGTGACCTTGATTGTGTCTGTTCAGAACTGGGACAAACTGAAACCTAACAGCTTGTGGGGGGAGGGAGGGAGGGAGGGAAGGGAGAAGGGTGAAGAAGCCTATTGACCATAACATCTTCCTCTGGGCTTCACGACCCCTGGATCTTTATGTCTAAGGTAGAGGCAGCATGAGAATCTGGGCCATCATCTCAAGCACATAGACCAGAGGTGGAAAACCTGGGGCCTCAAGGCCACATGTGGCAGTCTAGGTCCTCAAGTGTGGCCCCTTTTTTTTTTTTAAAGCAATTGGGGTTAACTTGCTCAAGGTTACACAGCTAGTCATTATTTATGTATGGGTGCTCATTTTCTGAGGCCCAATTTGATCCCAGATCATCCCAACTCCGAGGCCAGCGCTCTTACTCACTGCTCCACCTAGCCGCCCCTCAAGTGTGGCCCTTTGACTGAATCCAAATTTCCCAGAACAAATCCCCTTAATAAAAGGATTTGCTCTGTAAAACTTGGACTCAGTCAAAAGACCACACCGAAGGACCTAGGCCACATGTGGCTTTGAGGCCCCGGGTTCCCCATCCCTGGGATAGACTCTATAGTCTCTGTATGTCATAGAGCAAAAGACATCATTAACATAGAATCATGGATTTATAGCTGGAAAGCACCTTCTAGATGAAAACTGGTTTCTAAAGACATTGTGATTTGCCCCAGGTCACAGAAGTAGTAAGTAACAGTGCTTTCTAAATGGGAACCCAGGTACTCAACCCCTTTCCTTAAAGATTTTCATTGGCTCCCTATTGTCTGCATAGTCCAGAGCTCCTCTATCCAGCACTCAAAGCCCCACTACCACCTAACTTCCATCCCCCAGTTACTCTCTTCCTCTTCCTGATACTCTCTGGTCTGAAGCCTAACTCTCTGCCCCCAGGACACAGTGTTTTCTCTTGCTGAAAGGGTTTCCCTCCCACTCTTCATTGCTTAATTTTTAGTCACCACTGTGGGGATCATCCCAAATGCTGCCTCCTTCCAGAAGCCTGCTGTTTCATTTTTTCCCCTTTCTTCTAACAAACATTCCCTTCAAACACTGTGTTTTGCATCTTTCTAATATTCCCATAGCTACCTTAGGTGATATCTAATTCACTGACTAGTCTGTAATCCCCCTGAGGGCAGGGACTCTGTTTTTCCTCTAACCTTGGTATTTCCCCTTACTACCACACATTTAATAAATGTTTGCTGTAATTGTTTAGTGAGGCAGGTCCCAGATGGGACCTTGCTAGGAGGTGCAGATCAAGTTCAAGCCCCAGACAGGTGGATTTGAAGTCTCAGTGCAACAGGTTTCAGGCCTTTGGCCATCCATTCTGTCTTCTCTTTGAGAAAGAACAGCCAGGTGGCCAGGAGAATGAGAATCCTGAAACCAGGAGCTGGACTTGAGATATGTGCTCCTCTGAAAGGATCCCCATCCCAGTCTGAGTTAAACACACGAATCCCAGATCTTTACTCACCCAGCTGTCCTAGGAGGAAGCTCCCTTAGGACCTGAGTTTCTAAAGCAATAACTTTCCTGCCCTAGGGGATGTAGTAGCAAGTAAAGGGGGAGAGGATGAGACCCTGGCTGGGCCTGATGACTCAGGAGGACTCTTCCAGGTTGCCCACTTTTGTGTTGCAGGGGCTCTCCTTTTCCCTGTGCCCAGCAGTGTCACTCACACTTGGATGATCTTGACTGCCAAGTTGTGGCCTCAGTTCCTGTGTAGCCCTTGGAAAATATATGACATTGTTCTGCTGATATACACTGGACTCAGCAGCTGCTCTTGTGCCATGAAAGAACAGGGTACTATTTGGCTCTAGAATGTAGAAATGGCTTCATGCTGAGCTTGTTGAGTCAGCCCCTCCTCTCTAGCTCCTTTCTCACAAGCAGTTTCCCCCTGTCTGCAACTGCACCCCTCAAGGCTCAGTTCTTGGATCCACAATTTGTCTTCACAGAAGACAGTGTATTATCAGTTTAAATGTACCAGGCTTGACCCATATGTAAAAAAATATTTATAGCAGTTTGTGTGTGAGTGTGTGTGTGTGTGTGTGTGTGTGTGTGTGTGTGTGTGTGTGATGGTAAAGAATTGGAAACTGAGGGGTTGCCCAAAGTTGATTAATAAGTTATGGTATGTAAGTGTGATAGATACATTGTACTTTGAGAAATGATGAAGAGGATGGTTTCAGAGAAACTGGAAAGACATGTATGAACTGATACTGAATGAAGTGAGCAGAACCAGGAGAATTCTTTATACAGTGACAACAATATTGTAGAGACAAACAACATTGAAAGATTTAGGAATTCTGACCAACTCAATGACTACCCTTAATACTAGCAGACTCAAGATGAAACATGCTACCCACTTCCTGATAGAGGGATGATAGATTCAGTGTATAGACTGAGACTTTTTAATTTGGACTTGGCCATGAAAAAAACTTGTTTTGCTTGAATATACATGTTTGTAATCGTTTTGTTTTTCTTTCTTTCTAAAAGGGATGGAGGAAAGAATTCAAATCTTAAATCAAACTGAATTTTAAATGAACATAACAGGCTTAACCCCCTCTCTGCTCAAGAAGTGCTCCTTAATCCTTGAGACCCATAGTTCTTTCACCTTCTGCTGCCTCCCAGGGGCCTGAAATAGTGAAACTGCACTAAACAGGACCAATACATAGAATTTCAGAGTTGGCAGGAACCTCAAAAATCATCCAGTTCATCTCCTCCATATGACAGAGCAGGACATTGTGATGTGAACCTGGATTCTCTGACTCCAAAGCCAGAGTTCTCACTACTCTTCAGTCTTTTGTAGGCCTGAAACTTCTGGAGCTTTCCCTGTCCTGTATATATTAGCCTTGCTTGAAATGTTAGGGCAAGGCTATGGGGGTTGAGGGAAAGAGATTTGTGGGAGGCAGAATTTAGAAGCAGGGGTCCAGACATGATTATCTACTCACCCTGATTTGTGATGATCCAATAGGGTCTAGGGTCTAGGAAACCAGAGGAGATCCTGCTCCTATGTGACTAGGGGATGTCAAAGAGGGTAACTAAAGAAATCAGAAGGTTGGGGTGGGGGGGGCTCTGTGTGAAAAAGAAGATTTAGTGTATTGCTGCCACTTCTCTTTGTGGGGCTGCAGTCTATAGCATTGCTATATTATTGCTGTCCAGGTACTCCTTCTCCATAAGGAGGGGACAATCCATGGAGTTGTTGTCTTAGGGTGGAGGAGTTAGATAAGTTTTTTGAGGTTGAGACAAATAGATTCCAAAAACTTTAGAGCTAGAAAGAAAGAAGCCACTTGTCCAATCCCATTATTTTGCAGATGAAAAACTAGAAGCCTAAAGAGGCAAAAGGATTCATCCAAGGTTGCACAACTCACTTACCTTGAAAGTGCCTTAATATTGTGATGTTGCAACAATAGGATTCTAGAAAATCCTACCCTGGAGTCAAAAGAAGGATATGATATCGAAAGTCATCCAGCAACCAGCAGAGTTTCTATCCTGAGCTTAGGACCTATCAGTCACCCCCATTCTGCACATGAATTAAGAACAGAATACTAGATCTGGAGTCAGAGGACCTGAGATTGAAGCTTATCTCTGCTGTAACTTCCTGTGTGACTTTGGGTATGTTATGTTATCTTTCTGGGTCTCAGTCACAACATGTGCAAAATAAGAGGTTTAAGTGGGATGATCTTTAGAGATCTTTTCCAGATCTTGAACTATGAGCCTACTCGTTTCTGTGACCTCTGGGGAGAGAGGGTTGGGGGAGAGGATATCTTTCATAAAATAGGAATAATTTCTATACAAATGAAATGCCATCTTGTCTTGTCCCAGGCTCTGTGGATTTATAGGTGTCTTTCTTCATGCCTAAATTACCTACTCACTTTCAATTTAAAAAAAGAAGAAAGAAAGGAAAGAAGGGAGTGAGAACAGTAGGAAGAGAGGGAGGGAGGAAGGAAGGGAAGAAGAGAGAGAAAGAGGGAAAGAGAAAGACAGACTTCATCTCAGATTCTCCCCTCTTCCCCCATCTCAGCCTATAGACGTCCTTCTTGGCATCTTTATTCTCCTTCAGAGAGAGCTTAGATGCTTCTTCTTTATACTAACTTCCTAATCCTTGATCCCTCCCCACTGCCCCACTGCCCCCATAGCACCAAAACTAGAAGCCATCTCTCCTTTGTCAAATCTGTTGGCCACCTTTGTTACCTCAAAAAAGAACTCTCATATTCCTGGATGATGCCTTTGCACACAGTTTCCCCTTTCTCCTTGGAAGGAAGGCCCATTCTGGGGCTCTTGGTTCCAGTAGCATTCTATTAATCCCTTTAGCTCTTCCAACCAGGTAAAGAATCCCTGCCTTAGAGAACTTAAAAACATTTTTATATGTTTTGTTTTTACATCATTCACGTTTCCCAACATATCCTTCACCCCTCACTCTTAAAAAGTTGCCCCTTATACAAAGAATAAAAAAGAGGAAAATAAGTCCACCCAAATCAACTAGCACACTGAAAAAGTCTGACTACATCATATTCAGTGTTCCACATCTATAGTACCTCACTTCTGCAAAGAAATGAGGAGGTACTTTTAGAGTAAACGTTCTTGAAATCTTTTTTGGGGGGAGAGAAGAGAATCCAATGATATATGAAGCCAGAAATAAGTCTCTCTTTTTTTAAAACACAAGGTGATTTTAGGAATGCTTTACTTTAAATTCAGTTTCTACAAAAGGTGATATAGCTTATCCCCAGATTTATTTTTCAGAATGCAGAAGAATTCTAGAGTGATATAATGGAAATAACAATGGATTTGGACTTGGAAGGAAAGGGGTACTGGATTGGAATCACAAAACTTATCTTAGAGTCCCAGCTCTACCACTTACTAAATTGGGGTAGAAAAAATTTTTCTGAGTCTCAGTTTCCTCATCAATAAAATGAGAATATAATATTTGTACTATGGTCACAGGGTTGCTGGATTGATTCATTGATTCCTTAAAGAAATACTTAATGAGGATTATTTTGAGCAAGGTTATTGTTGGGGATGGAGTATTGGTAGTGGAATTTTAAAAAAATTTAAAATTTATTTTTAGTTTTCAACATTCACTTTCATAAGCTTCTGAGTTTTAAATTTTCTACCCCTTCCTTCCCCCCACTTCCACAAGATGGCATGCAATCTGATATAGGCTCTACCTATACATTAATATTAAAAATATTTTCACATTAGTCATGTTATAAAGAAGAGTTAGAACCAACGGGAGGAACTTGTGAGGAAGAAGAAACAAAACAAAAAAAAGAGCAAATAGTATGCTTTGATAGGCATTCAGACTCCACAGTTCTTTGGGATGTGGATAGTATTTTCCATTGTGAGTTCTTTGGAGTTTTCTTAGATCCTTACATTGCTGAGGACAGTTAAGTCTATCATAGTTAGTCATTGCACAATGTGACTATTACTGTGTGCAATTTTCTCCTGGTTCTGCTTACTTTACTCAGCATCAGTTTATGTATGTCTTTCCAGGTTTTTCTGAAGTCTGCTTGCTTATTATTATTATTATTATTATTTGCTTTTTGGAGGGCAATTGGAGTTAAGTAACTTGCCCAAGGTCACACAGCTAGGTTTTTGTTTGTGTGTGTTAAGTGTCTGAGGCCAGATCCGAACTCAGGTCCTTCTGACTCCAGGGCCGGCTCTCTACTCACTGCGTCACCTAGCCAGCCCCTGCTCATTATTTCTTATAATACAAGAGTATTCTATTACATTCAACCACAACTTGTTCAGTCATTCCCTAATTGATGGACATCCTCTCGATTTCCAATTCTTGGCCACTACAAAAAGCTGCTATAAATAATTTTGTACATGTGTCTTTTTCCCCCCATTTTTATGACCTCTTTGGGATATAGACCTAGAAGTATCATTGCTGGATCAAAGGGGATAGTGGAATTTTTAAAAAGTGTGATCTTCCTGCCTTAAGGAGCTTATAGTTTAATTGAAGTAGGGAAGTATGGCTAACAACTCAGATTTATATGGTATTTTAAGGTTGACAAAGTACTTTCTTTCTTTCTTTCTTTTTTTTTTTTTTAAAGCAATTGGGGTTAAGTAACTTGCCCAAGGTTACACGGCTAGTCATTATTTATGTGTGGGTGCTCATTTTCTGAGGCCGGATTCGATCTTGGGTCATCCCAACTCCGAGGCCGGTGCTCTTACTCACTGCGCCACCTAGCCGACCCAACAAAGTACTTTCTTCATAATTAAAGGTATGAGGTAATTCAAGTAATTATAATCATTACCCCCATTTAACAGAAGACAAAACTGAGACGCTAGGAGATTAAGTGATTAAGTATGAGTTAAGACTGGGATCTGAAGCCTAAGGACTGTAAGAATAAATTCGTGTGTGTGTGTGTGTGTGTGTGTGTGTGTGTGTGTGTGTGTATTATGCTGTATTCTGGGTCCACCTCCTGGTCAGCAATGTCAATATAACCTGCCCTGCCATGCCTATAGGCACTGCTTTGAAAGCTTGAAGCCAGTAAGATGTCACTTTCTTATTTCTGAGTTTTCATGGTCATTCCTGTGAGATTGCAAAGTAGGTTACAGTGCCTTGACAAGCTCTGGAAGTAAAGAAGGTAATCTGGTAGTGGTAGGAACCTGGATTAGAGGAAGTAGAGAGTAGAGGTGGACAATCAGGCTAGGAGACTACTATAATGGTCCAGGCAGGTGGTAATAAGGGCTGATTCTAAGATGGCAACAGTGGGAAGAGAGAGAAGGGATGGATGTGAGAGATGCTATAAAAGTAGAATTGGTGGAACTTGGTAATTGATTAGATCAAATATGATTGAGGTTTGAACCTGGAAATTGGGTGAATGGTGATACCATTGGCAGAAGTAGTGAAGTCAGAGGGAGGGGCAGGTTAGAGGTGGAAGTGAAGATAAGAAATTCAGTATGTGAGAAAAAGATAGCCCTACCTACCTAGGGCTAACAGAATCCAGTTCCAACTAGGCATTAAATTATATGCTGCATGAACAAGGTGTTAGGAAATAGGAACAGTTAGTCAATATGCCTGGACTCTTGTCTTCCACGAATACAGGCAGAACTCACATGCCCTCCAGGAAGTACCAAGTACCATTTCTCTCAGAATTTCTGCTAGCAAATCTCACTCATGAGGATTACATAAATCTTGGTGTCTTTGGTTGGGACAGTCATGGATAGACATTGCTCCTTATCATTCTTAGCATGATCTCAATACACTAAATTGTAGGTTTGTGGATCACCAAAAGTTGACTAAGGATTGTGGGCTACATTCTCTTGTATTCTAGAATTCATGGTGAATTTTAAGAAATGTGAATTCCCTGACGTGGCCCACCAGACAGAGGTCATCCCATATTGATCAGACTTAATAAAGGCCTCAGTAATGTATAACCATATCTTCTACCCAGAAGAATAGCATCTGAGAGTGGGCAAAATAGAATCCATTTAGGTTGCAATATTCAAGGAGGTTCAAACAGAGATACCTTTAAAAGTGTTTCAAAACATAAATGTACATTATTGGCTAAATTGACAAGAAAGGAAATAACAAATGCTGGAGGGGTTGTAGGAAAACAGGTACTTTGGTGCAATGTTGGTGGAACTGTGAACTGGTCCAACTGCTCTGGAAAGCAATTTGGGATAAGTTCCAAAAGCTATTAAACTATGCATACCCCTTGATCCAGCAATACCACTACTAGGTTTATATCCCAGAGAGATCAAAGAAAGAGGAAAATGAGTCATTTGTACAATATATATCTGTTCTTTTTTGGGGGGTAGCAAAGAATTGGAAACTGAGGGGATGTCTACCAATTAGGAAATGGCTAAACGAGTTGTATTATATGAGTCTGATGGAATACTCTTATGCTATGAGAAATGATGAAGAGGATGGTTCCAGTAAAATCTGGGAAGTTTTATATAAACTGATGCATAATGAAGTGAGCAGAACCAAGAGAACAATGTATACAATAACAATATTGTCAAGGTAATCAACTCTGAAAGACTTTGTATCTCTGATCAATACAATGACCAATCATAATACCCAAATATGCATGATGAAAAATGCTATCCACCTCCAGGTAGAGAAGTGATAGACTCAGTGATAGACTCAATCAATGCATATTTACTTTCCTTTTCCTTTTTTTCCTTCCTTCTCTCCTTCCTTTATCCTCTCTTTCCTTCCTACTTTCCTTCTTCCCTCTCTTCTTTCTTTTTTTCCATGGCTAATGTGAGAATTTGCTTTGTATGGCTATACATATTTGCAACAGGCTTTATTTTTCTGCTATCTCAACAGATTGGGGAGAAGGAAAGTATGAGAGAGAATTCAGAACTAAAAATAAAATGAAATTGAATTGAATAAAAATAAATACATAAAGGCACACTTTTATCTTAGAATATTCTACACTCCATAACCTAAGGTATTTTGTGACCAGTTAAGCTGCATTTGTTTGAATGAAAGTTCAATATCTCTAACATCTAGTAACAAAAAGGGTGTACAATTTTCAAACTTGACCCAGAATAGATTGTAGTAGAGTGGAAAGAACACTAAATTTAGAGTCTGAGGATTTGAGTTGCATTCCTGGCTCTTCTATTTACTCACTAGTGTGACCATGGACAAGTCATTGAGCCTCAATTTTCCCATCTGTGTGTAAGAGTTTAGACCAGGCCAAAGGAACCTTAAGTGGCCAATGTTGCAGGAATTTATAGCTAGAGGTGATCTGAATGCCTCAGTCCATATCTCCACAAGTATCTTTGAGTTCTACCTTTGTTGAGAATCAGAGGATCACCATGACTGGGAGATTACTCCTTCACTCTCATATCATTAGGAGGGGTGTTGGGGGTAGAAATGTAGCTATCTATTACACATTAGATTTTGTAGTCTAAGGATACAATATACTATTTTGAGATTTAAGATGAAAGCCACTTTCCTTGGTCACTCCAGTAGGGAGTAATATTACTCCATGCTGGGAGAATAATTATACTTTGACTTGCCATCTCTCCTTTTTCTACTTTTCTCTCAGAGGTCTCTCAGCCAATTAGGAGTCATGTCTCCCTATCTTCTTCCTAGGTATGCTTTCTTTCAAGGGACTGTCAAATTCATGTGGTGGGGTAAACATGCAAAATGGTGATAATAGCTCTTAACTCACCTCACAAGCTTTTTTTGTGATGATAAAATGTTTGTAAAGATCTCTTAAATAACAAAATATTCTGTAAATATAAGCCATTGTGATTCCCCTTATTGAGGCATTGAAATGCCTTGCCCTGGCTCTGAGTTTGAAGGATAGATTGGATGAGGAGGAAGAGACAAAACAAGGGGCAGGAAGACTGGGTAGGAGGCCATATCAAATAGTTCAGACAAGAGGTAATGGGGCCTAAACAAGGATGGTGGAAGTAGGATTGGAAAGAAGAGGGATGCAAGAACTATTTTAAAGAAAGTATTAATAAGACTTGAAAACTGGTTGAATGTAAGAGGTGAGGAAGGAGAAAATGCCAAAAATTAGGCTAAACCTAGTGCTCATTTGAAATCCAGGAATCTGGTTTTAGCTCTCAGTATTCTATAGATTTCTCTCTCCCCCAATACCACCAAATGACCTCCAAAATCAATAAATCTAATTTTTTTTCTTAGTCTTTTTCTTCCTTGATTTTCCTATTTGAAGCATTTTATACCATTGAATACATCCTCCTTAAAACTTTCCCCTCAATTGGCTCCCATGATGACTCATACTTCTGATTTTCCTTCAATCTCTCTCTGACTATGCCTTCTCTGTCTCCTTCACTGGACCCCTTTCCTCATTCCATCTCCTAAACAGAACAATTCTGTAAGGTTCATCCTTCATCCCTCTGCTCTTTTTAAATTCGTCAAAATAACTTGAACAAACCTTTACTAAGTACCTACCATGTGAAAGGCACTGTTTTAGGTACTTGAGAAGTAAAGATTAAAATGAAATAAATTCTGCCTTCAAGGAGATTGCATTATATTGGGAGACACACACTCAAATAAGTGTATTACTTAGAAAATTGTAGAGGACACAAACAACTAGGAGTAAGATGATGGATCAGGCATGGCTTTGTAAAGGAGGTATCACCTGAGCTTACCTTGGAAGGAAGACAATGATTCTAAGAGATTCAGATGTAGAAGAAATGCATTGTAGGCTTGTGTGAATGAATGGAGGTGAGAAGCTAAGGAGTCTGTATTTTATTCTATAGGATAAGAGACAAATGGATACATTTCAGTGGGATCCAAGGATTTAGACCAGGGAAAATCACATCTTTATTCCCACTAACTTCTAAATGAAATTTAGTATTTCCTCCAATATAGAATTTTTAAAAAAATTTAAGGGGGTCTATAGGTTTCACCAGACTACCAAAGAGGTCTATTACATGTAAAAAGTTAAGAGATTATACTCTAGGCCATGTGGGGGGCATTGGAAACTTTTGAACAAGGAAGTGATGTGATCAGATGTATGCCTTAACAAGAATATTTTCCAGCTCTGTGCAGGGATGAAGAGGAGAATGGAGAGACAGGAGGCTTGGAAACCAAATAGGAGGTTGTTATAATAGTCTAGGCCAAAGGTGTCAAACTCTTGTAACAAAATTCCAGATTAAAATGTAATTAGGAAATGTTTAACAAAATCAGTGTGATTTGCAATCTTGGCAAAGATACTGGAGTGGTTTGCCATTTCCTTCTTCAGGTCATTTTACAGTCGAGGAAACTAAGGCAAATAAGGTTAAGTGACTTGCCCAGGGTCACAGAGCTGGTAAGTGTCTAAAGCCACATTTGAACTCAGGTCCTCCTGGCTCCAGGGTCAGTGCTCTAATGACTGCCACTGGGAGCCGCCTGTGCATTCTCTCCGCCCCCCCCCCCCCCCATCTCATTATTCTTGCAATTATCTAGGGTTAAAAATCTTCTTGTTATCTTTGACCTTTATCTTTCCCTTCCTCTCCTAAGTCCTATCCATTCTATCTTAATTCTCTCTTCTCTCCAATCCATTCATCATACTGATGCCAGGCTAATCTTTATGTGTATATTTGGTTGGGTATTGCCTATAGATTAAAGTTCAGACTCTTTAGCCTGGGATTCAGATTTAACAAATATTTATTAAGAACTTACTACATGCAAAAGCAAAGCAGTTTTTGTCCTTAAGTAACCTAAGTGGAACTTGGAGTCAGAAGACCCTTATTTGAATCCTGACTCTGACACTATAGTAATTGTATGGCTTTGGGGAAGGCAACCAATTTTCTGGAACTGGCACAATAGATAAATAGTAGGGTTTGGAATCAGGAAGATCTGAGTTTTACTAGCTGTGTCTCTGGAAAAGTTACTTAAGCTCTGTTTGCCTCAGTTTCCTCATCTGTAAAATAGGATAATAATAGCACCTACCACTCAGGATGGTTGTTAGGATCACATGAGAAAATATTTTTTTACTTCTTTAAAATATATTTTCACTTCATTAAATATCTCCCAATTATGTATAAATTTTTTTAAACGTTAATTTTTAATTAATTAATTAATTAAACATTAATCCCTCTCACCCTTCTTACCTCCTTGAGAAGGCAAGCAATTGGATGTCCATTATACGTGTAAAGACATGAAAAATGAGAAATAATTGTTAAGTGCTTCCACAATGCCTGGCATGTAGTATTATTTAAAGGTCAGCTATTATTATTATATTTCAGTCAAATAGGATTCTGCCCTCCCAATAATGCTCTGTTTTCCTGCCAGTGACTTTGGTCATAATGTTCCCTATGTCTGGTCCCTCTTCTACTTTACTGATTGGTTTTCTACCCATCCTTTAAAGTCCACTTCAAATGCTATTGCCTCCATGAAACTTCCCCTAATCATTTCCAAAGGTAACAATCTACATGCCTGGACCTTAAACAACACTTTGTTTCACCCTTTTGTCATATACTTATCACATTTCTGTGTGTGTGTGTGTGTGTGTGTGTGTGTATGTATTTATTGTGAATTGTGGTTGTCTCATCCTCCTTTAGATTATAAATTCCAAGAGGGAAGGGACCATTTCATATTTCAACTTTGTATTTCCCTTAGTAGCTACTACCATAGTATTGTACTCTTGTCTACAGTAGGTGCTTTAGAAATGTCCACTGAATTGAATTCATCAGGGCCTAGCTTAAGTCCTGCTTTCCTTTGGACTTGAGTCAATTAAGCATTTATTAAGTGCCCACTCTGTGCCAGGCATTGTGCTAAGTACTGGGGATGTGAATTTAAAGAATGAAAGAATCCCTGATGTTAAGAACTTTCCATTCTAACAGGGAGACAAGTACACATAAATTTATACAGAATAAAATATAAGGAAAACAGAGAGTGGTTTAAAACAAAGTGTTAAGGAAGTAGGGTACTAACAGATCAGGGGATCAGGAAAAGTTTTCATGTAGAGGGTGATACTTAATCTAAATCATGAAAGAAGAAAAGGCTTCGACAAGGGGATGCTGAGGAAGGAGAGCATTCCAGGCACAGAGTACAACAGAGATACTATGAGGAATTGAGAGAAGTCCACTTTGACTGGACTGTAGAGTGCCTGAAGGCATAATACATAACAAGGATGGAAAGATAGCTAAAAGCCAGATTAAATAGGGCAGATGAGAACAACTTGTTCCAATGACCACGAAGGAGGCTGAAGCAGATGATGTGGACTGCTTAGAACTTGGTCAAGACACTGAAGACACCAAAGGGCATCCCAGGCCATCACCAGTCATCTTGACTTTTTTTCTACCACTGGACTTTGATGACTCATGAAGAAAAAGTGAAGCTGATGACTCTGCACAACTCTGCCTCCATGAAATCCAATTCACAAGCAAGTCAAGATATCACCCCTCAATGTCATTGGTCCTCTTTGAAAACCAAGGACAAACAACACATGGAGAAAATAGGGAGCTATTGAAATTGGAGTAGGAGAGTGACATGCTATGTCACTGCTTTATGACATGCTTTAAGGAAGATACTTTTGGCTGCTTTGTAGAGAATAAATAGGAAGTCATTACAACATATGATGAATGCCTGAACAAAGGTGGTGGTTGTTCAAATAAAGAGGGGAGATAAAGTAGGATTCTGTAAATATTTTTGTACGTGTGGGTCCTTTCCCCATTTGTATGATCTCTTTGGGATACAGGTATTGCTAGGTCAAAGGCTATGCACATTTTTATAGCCCTTTGGGTATAGTTCCAAATTGCTCTCCAGAATGGTTGGATCAGTTTACAACTCCACCAACAATGACTTAGTGTTCCAATTTCCCCACATCTTCTCCAGCATTTATAATTTTTCTGCTTTGTCATGTTAGCTAATCTGATAGGTGTGGTATGTTATCTAAAAGTTGTTTTGATTTGCATTTCTCTAATCAATAGTGATTTAGAGCATTTTTCATATGACTATAGATAGCTTTAATTTCTTCCTCTGAAAACTGCCTGTTCATATCCTTTGTAGGGTAGTATTCTAGAGAAGCTGTGGAGATAGAAACAGATTGGGCAAGTGATAGGATATGTATAATAAGGGAGAGTGAGGAGTCAGTTAACTCTTTGTTAACTCAGAGGTTACTAGGTTTATGCTGTATTGTCTTGAGTTGTTTAGTCCTCCCGTCAATTATATTTGTCTTGTCTCTCCAAGAAGATTACAGGCTCCTTGAACACTGGATTGTTTTATACTTATTTGTATCACCTACAGAGTAGATTATACATTAGGCTTACAAAATATTCATTTACTGATTATTAAATGATCCTCACTTGAAAAAAATGAGGTAAATTCAGAAGTGGACACCATGGGGCAGCAGAGAGGAAGAAAATACTAGAGGAAAGAGAAGTTATGGAGAGTTTGAGAGGAGGAAAAGGATGACTAATATCTAGGATCACCAGGAGGCAGCAGGGAGTGGGAATATACCAACAACACCAGTTTCCTCTCTCCCAAACCCCCACAGCTTTCCAGAAGTCATTTAGTCCATTCCCTTCACCACCGCTTCTTCCTCAGGCCAGGTGGACACGGGTTTTTTTCATGTTAATGAAATTTCAGGAAAAGAAATATTCAACTCTCCCTGGAAGTTCTTTCTTTTACACATTTTTTTACTCAGTTCCCCACGACCCCCAAAACTTAGAGATCCTGGGTAGAGGTCCTGACTTTTGAAGAGGAAACCGTTTTCTGAGAAAGGTCAGGAAGGGACAAGTAAGAACAGAACAGGCAAGCTCACCTCCCAGATTCAGGGAGTGGAAGCATAGGGCAAAAACTCAAAAGGGAAAAATCGACTAAGTTAGGAGGGAGGGAAGAAGGGGGAGGGTAGGCTGGGCAGGGAGTAAAGCCAGACACATGGAGAAATGCTGCCCAGGATCAAAGGAAATAGTGACATTTGAAAAGAATGTGAGAGTACGTGTGTTAGAAGGAGGCGGGAGGTTAGGGGCAGGAGGGGACTTCTCTTCTCCGTTTTCTTAGGTCTTTGTCTCCCTTTGCTCCCAGTCTGCTTGCTTCGTTTTTTTCAGGACTGTCTCAGTCTCTACTGAAAGTGTATCTGTCGTTTATCTGAGTTGTCTTTCGCTCTCCACCGCCCCTAAAATGCTCTTCTCCACCCGCCCCCCCCCCCGCCCCCGTCTCCGTTATTTCTAAGATGAGCCTGGAAGGGAAATGTAACTTGAGGAGGACTGCTAAAAAGTCAAACCAGACCGCCTCCCCCTCGCCTCGCTCAACTCAGAACATTTTTTTGCCCCGCCCCCAGCCAGCGCACCGCAGTCCTGGGCTCAGAGCCTGGGCCTCTCCCGACGTCACTGAGGGGTCCCCCGGGGCTGGGGAGGGGGAAGGTCCCCCTGGGCGGGTCCATTGGAAGACTGGGAAGGAGGAAGCGTGAGTCTCCTATAGAGCTTCTGAGTCTGGACCCGACAGCCCCAAGCCTGCCCAGCGCCGCCCCCCCCCCTCCTTCTTCTCCTAGCTTCCCCCTCCCATTCCCCCCTCCCACACTCGATGCCTGGTTCTCATTAGTGTAATGAGCTCGGCCCCCGCCCGGCGCTGGAGTGTTTGTAAATGTCTGACCTGGGGGCCTTAGTCTCTTAACCCGTTCAACACTGCGGACTGGGTCAGGGCTGTGAGCACAGTTGGACTTGGGGATAGAGGAAACTTGAACTTCTGGTTTAGTAACAGGTCTTTGAGGAAGCTGAGGGTTTCCTGGTCCAAGCCAAACACCTCATCCTTAATTTCTCTCTTCCTAAGTCACAATGTCTAAATTTCGGCTACTTTACTACAACCTGTCTTGGTCACTCCAGTATGTGCTTTCTTGCTTCCTCCTAGCGCCCAGATGACAGGTGTTGGTCCTCCTAAAACACCAGTGGCCAGGGACGTTGGGTAATCCTAGCCAAGATTACAGGAAGAATTAGAGAAGGCTTCAGAGAAACTGGACTCCTCTCTTCTCCAAACTGGGGAGTCAAGGGTAGGGTTTGCCCCGGGTGGGTAAAAGGGAAACAGGCTTACTGATGAGGTTAATTAATGCCACTCCCTCTTGATGGGGACCGCAGAAACAACAGGAAAGCCAGGCCTGGATAGCTGTGCCATGGCCAGTTGCCGTAGACTCTGGTCCCTTCAGCTCCATCTCTTCCTTTGGGGAACTTAAAGATGCTGCTCCCCTTATCTCACCGGGGCGGGGGGGGCGAGGGGAGGAGTGATTATTACCGATAAAGGGTCTGACTGTTGTGGTAAGGGCTTCTAGTCCAGGCCCAGGCTTCGGGGCAGGGCAATTACTCCCTAGACAATCCCCTAGAGCCGAATGGGATGTTCTCTGTAGCAGTTTGTAGGGCTCTGGGTCTGCAGAAAGGGAAGTGGGCCTGCCTGTATTCCATTTTACATCCCAGGGAGACCCCGCGGGAGAAGAAAACATAGTTGCGTGGGGAGTTGGAGCATCCTTGAGGACCCAGTCTCTAGGGGCACAGTGACTTGGAGGCTCTAAAATATTTAGACCTAGAAATCCAAACCGCTAGGAGAAGGGGCTGAGGGAAATGGGAGGTCAGGTTGGACAGTGACTGTCAGGGCCATTGGCCAATAGGCGTCAATAAGATTGTACCACGCGGAGGAGTGCAGGAGGGACCATTTTTCAATTCATTTTTTTTTTTGTGGGAGAGGGAGGGGGAGAAAACGAGGTGGGGGGGGAGGGTGGATTGGGACGAGGGGCGCGTGGTTTTCCCATCTCATCCCAGGAGGAGGAGCTGGAGCATCCCGGACAGCCAATCAGAGACAGGCTGAGGGGGGGCCGCTTTGAAGAAGTTTGGGGGAAAAAGTTTGGAAAAGTTTCTATAATAAAGAGGGGGCGTCGGGAGGGTGGAGGCGGCGGCGGCGGAGGGGGCAAGCCCCGGGTGAGGACACAGAAGCCCCCCCCCTCACCCCTCCCTAGCCCCGAATAGAGGCCTAGGGGCTCTGGCCAGATCTATGGGGGCTGCAAGCTGCGAGGATGAGGAGCTGGAATTTAAACTGGTGTTCGGGGAGGAGAAAGAGGCCCCCCCGTTGGGGCCGGGGGGGCCTGGGCCTGGGGAAGGTTAGTGCTGGGTCGGGAAGGGTTTCGGGGTTCAGGGAGGGGGGCTGGAGGGGCTGGGGTCTGTGAGTCTAGGGGGCTTGCGAATCTTTGGGGCGGGGGGATAAAAGGTTTGAGGCAGCCTTGAGAAGGATTCCGCGGGGCTTGGGGGTCATGGAGATGGGGCTGGGGGCATGGGCACCGCTTTTTCCTTTTTAGGTCGCGGCTCGGGTGGGGGGTGGGGGCCGACTGGTCCGCCGCGCACCGCCTCCCGCGCCGGTTGTCACTGGGATGGGGAACTGGAGGGAAGGAGAAGGGAGGGACTGACGAATGGACGTAACCGGGTTGAGATCTGAGGGACATGGGACACCCCCAGGAGAAGATGAGGTCCTGCCTTGGGTCGCGTCCCATACCATGCTTCCTACCAGAAAGCCTCTAGGCCGGGGAGACAAGGCGGGACGCAACAGGACTAGGGTGGAGGGGGAATCTCGGGTCCCGCCGGAGCTCCCCCTCCGAGCTTCGCAGAGGCCCCCCCTAGTCTGGCCGCAATGAGAGGCAGATGGCTGGGAAGAGCCGGGGGCGGCGGCCACTGCTCGCACGGAATCAGAGGCCCCCCTCGAGCCCCCTCCCAGTCCCGGCACGCAACCACCTTCTCTCCTCCTCCGGATTTGGGGGAAGGGGGAGAGGAGAGACTCCGCCCCTCTCCACCCCCCCCCCCCCACAGCCTTGGTGCCCCCTCCCCCTTCTTCCCTGGGCCCCCGGGGCCAGGCCACGGTTACGATGGTAACAGAGGAGCCTGCCAGCGAAGTTTGGGGGTTTGGGAACCGCTGCTAATTGGGTTCATGTGTGTGTCGCCCCCGGTCCCGCCCAGCACCGCCCTAAACCCTCCTCTGCTCTTAACAAGCCTCGCCCCAACCAAACCCCTCTTAGTCACGCCCCTGAGCCTAAGTTCCTCCCTCTTCCTCATGGCCCCACCCTCTTGAAGCCCACCTTGGAGTTGAAGGTATCTTGTTCTCTGGTACCCCGCTGGGGGGTCAAGGAGATAGACTGGCTAGCAGCTTGGCTTCCAGACCTGTAACACCTGTAACTGAAGGGCATGTGTCCTTTGCTGTCATGTCCGGGATGCTGCAAAAACCCCACCAAGTCGTGGAGCCTACTGGGTTGAGAGAACTTAGGTAGTCAGAAGCCTCTGTGGGAAAAAGATTCTGTCTCCTGCCCGCCCCCGCCCCCCATTTTCTCTGTCTTACCTCCTGCCCTTCCCTGCCCTCTTTTCTTACCTTCTCTTTCACAGAGCTGGACACAGAAGACTCCCCCTCTTGCTGCAGTCTGGCCCTGGGTGAACCTCCTCCCTATGGTGCCTCCCCTATTGGCATCCCTCGGCCCCCACCATCTCGGCCAGGCATGCACTCCCCACCCCCAAGGCCGGCACCACCACCTGGTACCTGGGAGAGTCAGCCAGCCCGATTGGTGAGGCTGGGGGGACCTGGTGGGGGACCTGGAGGGTCTGGAGGGGGCAGAATCTTGGAGTGCCCAAGTATTCGCATCACCTCAATCTCCCCCACACCTGAACCTCCACCCTCACTGGAGGATACCCCAGACAACTGGGGAGATGGCTCTCCCCGTGATTATCCACCACCTGATGGCTTTGGAGGCTACCGAGAGGCTGGGGGTACTGGCAGTGGAGGCTCCTTCTTTAGTCCCAGTCCTGGTAGCAGTAGTTTGTCCTCCTGGAGTTTCTTCTCAGATGCCTCTGATGAAGCAGCCCTTTATGCTGCCTGTGATGAAGTAGAGTCAGAACTGAATGAGGCAGCTTCAAGATTTGGCCTGGGATCCCCACTCCCCTCACCTCGGGCCTCCCCTCGGCCTTGGACCCCTGATGATCCCTGGGGTGTCTATGGTCCCAGTCCTGGAGGTCGGGGGCCTGAGGACAGCTGGCTGCTCCTTAGTGCCCCAGGCCCAGCCCCAGCCTCTCCCCGACCAGCCTCCCCTTGTGGCAAAAGGCGTTATTCCAGCTCTGGCACACCATCCTCAGCCTCCCCTGCCCTGTCCCGTCGAGGAAGTCTGGGGGATGAAGGGCCTGAGCCAACTCCCCCACCACCACCACCCCTGGCCCGGGATCCTGGCTCCCCTGGCCCCTTTGACTATGTTGGGGTCCCGCAAGCTGAGAGTATCCCCCAAAAGACCCGGCGGACATCCAGTGAACAGGCAGTGGCATTATCCCGGCCAGAAGAGCCTACTCCGTGCAATGGGAAGTCTGTACCAGGCGGGGAGGAAGCTGTGGCCCCTCCTGGACCTCCTCGAAAAGATGTACCTGGCATGGACTACCTGGCTGTGCCCTCCCCACTGTCCTGGTCCAAGGCCCGCATTGGGGGACATAGCCCCATCTTCAGGTGAGGGTATTAGAGACCCTTCTTTGCAACCCTGGGGAAGGGGAGGTAGCCATCTGCTGTCTGCTTCTGCTGAGTGGATGGGTAGAGAAAGGTGATAGGGCTGAAGAAGGTTCCTCTCTTCCTGTTCCCTACATGCTAGACTAGAATTAACTTGGTAACTAAAATGGATATTTATGAATGAATACAACTTTACAACTTAATGCTACTTTGTTTTGATTTTTTAAAATACTGCTTTCCTTGACCTTTCCATCTATCAAGATCCTTATTTACTTATCTACTTATCTAGAGGTAGCTAGATGGCACAGTGGATCTAGTTTAGGAGCCAGAGGCAGGAGGAATAAATTGGAGTTCAAATCCTGTTTCAGATACTTTTTTTGGGGGGGGGGGAGGGAAGGCAAGGCAATTGGGGTTAAGTGACTTGCCCAAGGTCACATAGCTAGTGCGTGTCAAGTGTTTGAGGTCAGATTTGAACCAGGTCCTCCTGACTCCAGGACTGATGCTCTATTCACTTTACCACCTAGCTGCCCTCTGTCTCAGATCATTTAATCTCAGTTTCCTCATCTGTAAAATGGGTCTACCTACCCTACCTCTGAGGGTTGTTATAAGGAAAAATTCAATAATATATGTAAAATTCTTTGCAAACCTTAAAGTGCTATACAAATGCTAGTCCTCTTCCTCCTCTTCCTTCTCCTCCTTCTCCTTCTTTTTCTTCTTCATCTCTGCCAGAGATGATTGAGTTGACCCAGACTGGAAAAAAACAGGTTGGGCTCTCTTCTGGGCATCTCTTGTTTGGAGAAGACCTTTGCTAAGATTCCTTCTCATGAGCTCTATAAGAGCATATCAATCCACAAGCCTTCATCCTAGGCAGTCAAGGTGACAAAATGGACTCTGCTTTTAGAGTTCCCAAAATAGTCAGAAGAGACCTCATAGAGTCCGAAGAATGTTGTACCTGGAATCAGAGAGCTGGGTTTGAATTTCATCTCTGACACTGGCTGTTGTTCGGTCATTTTTCAGTTATATCCAACTCTCTGTGATCCCATTTGGGATCTTTTCAGCAAAGATACTGGAATAGTTTGCCATTTCCTTCTCCAGCTCATTTTACAGATGAGACAACTGAGGCTTCCAGGGTTAAATGACTTGCCCAGGGTCACACAGTTGGTATGTGTCTGAGACCAGATTTGAACTTTGACACTAGCAATGTAACTTATACAGGCTATTTCACTTCTCTGAGACTCAGTTTTCTTATCTGTGAAATGGCAATTTCATGAGGTACCTGAAAAGTACTTTGTAAACTTTAAATTACTATATAAACATGAGTTATTGTTATTATCATTATGACTATTATTATAGGAAAGAACTTTAGACTGTGAATCAAGAGGCCTGAATTCTTCCACTAACTCACTATATGACCTTGGTCAAGTCACTTAACCTATGTGACTCCTAAATTTCTTCATTTCAAAATAAAGTTGTTCCTATTATGTGATCTCTAAGGTCTCTATCAGCACAAAATACTGATCTATACTTTTATCTTCTTTCTTGCTCATAATGAAGGATAGAAGGATTAGAGAAAGGATTGTTTTCTGTGTAAGGAGGTGAAGAGCCTAACTTTCCTTCCTAATTCTCTAACCCCCAGTGATCTAGAGCTCTAATTTCAGGGGCCTTGAAGAAGCAGAGAATACACTTGCCCCTGTCATGTTGCTACTTCTGTCAGAACCCTGAGAGGATCCAGGTGTTCTGAGTTCCTCCATAGCTATTTCTCTCTCTTAGCTCTTAGGGAGCTCAGGGATGGTGGTGGTGGTGGTGGGTGCTTTTTGGGTCAGGGTCAAGGTTATCCAGCTCTTGAGTCCAGGGAAGAGAAAAATCCATTTTTCTTTTCCCCTCCCCTGCCCCAGGGCCTCAGCACTACCCCCCCTGGACTGGCCCCTGCCCAGCCAGTTTGAACAACTGGAGCTGAGAATTGAAGTGCAACCCAGAGCCCATCACCGTGCCCACTATGAGACAGAGGGCAGCAGAGGGGCCGTCAAAGCCACACCAGGGGGGCACCCTGTGGTCAAGGTAATTAGAGGATTTATTGAAGGAAGGATTCTGTCCCTTCTCTACTCCCAGCCCCTAGGACAGATGGGTTCCAGCTGTGTAGCCCTATAACCATGCCCTTTCCCACGATCCCTGGCAGCTCTGACCTGCCTGGCCAGCAGACTGGAGGAGGGGCTAGGCTGTTTCAAGGAGGGGAATGAGAGTGGGTACTCTTTCTTTCAGATCCTCTGATACTAATCCCTCCCCACTTCCCCCCCCCCCCATGCCATTTTCCCCTCATTCCATCCCCTGGGAGTCTTTATGATCCACTCTAGAGAAGGATGGTCAGCTAGATGTCAGGGGTAAGGTTAGACTGAAGGCAGAGGTCACTGGGAATTAGATTGTCTCTACATTGAGTCCAATGTCTCCTTCAATTTTCTCTTGCCATCTCCCCAGCCAAGTCTGGGCCCTTCTCCAAGAGCAACACTCTTACTCCAGGCCATCTTTTCCCAATAGCCCATGTTCTATCTCCCCTGAGAAATATATTCCAGTTTTTCTTTTATTCTTCACCCCTACCCCCAATCTCTGGTGGTCAAAAAATCTTAGGGTGTATTAAAGATGTTACTGTGGTAAGCTCTAACTCATGCCCATTTCCCTCCACTAGCTCCTAGGCTACAACGAGAAGCCACTAACCCTGCAGATGTTCATTGGTACAGCTGATGAACGGAACTTGAGGCCCCATGCCTTCTACCAAGTGCATCGCATCACTGGCAAGATGGTGGCCACAGCTAGCTATGAGGCTGTGGTCAGTGGTACTAAGGTGCTAGAGATGACTCTGCTCCCTGAGAACAACATGGCTGCCAAGTGAGTTTTCATTTTAACTCTTTAGAGCCAGCTGGGCCTGGGACCAGGAGCCTTCAGTGGGGCCCAGCACCCAGGACCAGGTCATCCATTCCTCTTCTTTCTCCTTCCTCTCACCCCCCTCCTCCAGAAAGGGTTAATATTCTTTCCGCGAGAGAGTCTGTTCCTAGGAGGTAGGACAGGGATCTTTGTTCTAGGTCATCAAATCACTTAGAGAAGTCTATTTGGGGATGAGATGGGGGAGTATTTGGTAGTAGGGGGGTATCCCTTCTGCTTTTTCTGAATAAGTGTATCTAGTTTCCAGTCCTTCAGAAAAGTCAGGAGAAACCTTTCAGGGATTACAAGGGGAGTAAATTTGTTAGTCCACAAGTATTTATTAAGTATTTACTAGATGCCAGGCACTGTACTAAGTGCTAGAGATACCAAAAAAAAAAAAAGGCAAGTTCTTGCCCTCAAGGAGTTCATAGTCTAACTAGGGAGATAACAAGCAAATAACTAAAACACATAAGTTAGATGCTTACCAAATGGAGGGTGATCTCAGAAGGCTGGTACTAGGAGTGGGGGGCAGGAAGGGCTGGGAAAAGTCTTTGGAAGGTGGGGTTTGAGCTAAACCTTAAAGATGGAGGTGGGGAGAGTGGGCACTCCAGGCACAGAGGACAATCCAAGGAAAGGCAACAGTCAGGAGGATGGTATATCATGTGTGAGGAGCAAGCAAGAAGGCCTGTGTTATTGGTTCATAGAGTTTGTGCACAGGAACAAAGTAGAATAATACTGGCAAGATGGGAAGGAGACAGGTTATGAAGGACTTTAATTGCCAGAGGGGTTTACATTTGATCCTAGGGGTAGTGAGTTACTGAAATTTATTCAATAGGTGGGTGGGAGGGAGGGGGTTTTAGGAAACCTGGGCTTTAGGAAAATCACTTTGGCAGTTGAATGGTAGATGAATTGGAATGGGGAGGGTCTTGAATGGGGAGGATCTTGAATGTGTTCCCTTGGAGTAGTTCATCTTGACTCAGGAAGGAAAGAGTAAAGGGGTTCTTAACCCTTTCCACCTGACCCCACATGGACAGCATTGACTGCGCTGGAATCTTGAAACTTCGGAACTCAGACATAGAGCTGCGCAAGGGGGAGACAGACATTGGACGCAAGAATACAAGGGTCCGGCTAGTGTTCCGTGTACACGTGCCACAGGGTGGCGGGAAGGTCGTGTCGGTGCAGGTGGCCTCAGTGCCCATTGAGTGCTGTGAGCAAAGGGAGAGGGCAGTGTCAGGGGACCCCCAGAAGAGTGTTTAGGTCTTTCCATCCTCCATGTTCTCCTGCTTATGTCCTTCCTATCGTCCCACCTACCTATCTGCTCCTCCACTGGCCTTTCTGCCTATCTGTTTGCAGAAGCCTCTTTTCTCATGAGTCACCTGCTTGTCTATGGATTCCCCTCCACACTGCTGGGATCTTATAGTCTGTTTTCCTGGAATTCTCTGCCTGCATGTCCATGGATCTTCTGGGATGCCTATGCCTGCTTCTCCCTAGCATGGGGGTGAAGGGTAGGATTCCCCTTGAGTCCTTAGTCAACTCTGTGGCCCAACTCTAGAATCAGGGACTGGTGAGGGAAGGGGAGGCTGCTTCACATTCTTCACATCCTTGCTCAGTCTCTCATTCCTTCTGGTTTCAGCCCAGCGCTCAGCACAGGAACTACCCCAAGTAGAAGCCTATAACCTGAGTGCCTGTTCTGTTCGAGGGGGTGAGGAGCTGGTGCTGTCAGGAGCCAATTTTTTGCCTGACTCCAAGGTGGTTTTCATTGAGAGGGGCCCTGGTGAGTACTCAGAGGGGTGAGTAGAGCCCAGGCTAGAGAAACATGGGAGTAAGAGTGAGATCTAGTGCAATAGGAGAAAGGTTAGGACTAAGGGATGTGTTGGGCTTCTGGAAGAAATTACCCATATGACTCTGGGTAGGTCACCTAACTGTCTGAGTACTCAGTTTCCTTATCTCTAAAATGGATAAAAGAAGATAGTATGTGGGAAAACTTAAAGTGCAAAAGTTAGAAATAATTTATATTAAACTCTAATTCTCTCACCAGTCTGACTGCCCTCCTCTGAATATACTCCAGTTTGTCTGTGCTCTTTCTGGAATGTGGCACCCAGTATTCCAGATGATGTTGAAATAGGCGGAAAGATAGCACTGCTGTCATTCTAGTGGCTTGTTTTAATTTTATACCATTCATCTATTTGAATCTTACTATCCAATTCTTTATTTCTCTCCCCAAGGGCTTACTCACTATAATTAAGGGAGGGCTAGCATGAGGATGGTTGGCTTTCATGGAGTGGGGGTAGATGGGAGGTTAAATGAAGGGGACAAGCCAGGGTCTCCCAACCCCCACCTTCCAAATTTTGAGTGGCATCTCCATTCTATGCTATAGCTTTCACAGCACAGGACATACTGTGAAACAGCAAATGGCTCATGTGGTTCCCAGAGATGAAACCTACACAGGGTTTTGGAAGTGGGTGGAATGGGAAAGCAAGTCTGGGCTAGGATGGTGAGGTATATCTGGAGAAGGGGAGTGGGAAGATTCTAAGGTCCATGCTTTCCATTCTGGGACTTTGAAGCTCTAGACACATGCTTCTGTTCTTCAGTTTCCCAAGAATCCTACTCCTATCATAGGTAGAAGACAGACTCTGCTTAACCTTAACATCTAGTTAGATCGAAATCCAGGGTGCATGTGGATAGTCTTGTGGAAAGGTGCTCAGTTATATTGAGTCAACTCTTCCTTTCCCATTTGCCCTGTGGTTCAGAAGAGGAGATTCCAGTGCCCTACCTCCCCACCCCCCAAGTGATACTTTTGATATTAGGGAATATCCTGGTTTCCACCAAAAGGCAGAGCAATTGTGGAAGATGACGTGTAATATCAAGGTTGATGAATTCTGTTTCTGGATCTACCACTGACCCTAGAGAGGTTTTTTTCCCTCTTGTCCTTAGTTTAACTTTCTATATCATAGTAACAAAATTGAATCTGATTCCTGGGATATAGTATCTTAATCTGAGAAGATACTTTAGAAATCACAAGTCTAGCTCTTGATTTCAAACCTGTGAACCTGATAGGGGTCTGACTGTGGTGGGACACTTTCCTGTCCCCCAAAGTCATACAATGTAGGTATCCCTTCATTAAAACAAAAATCAAATGGAATCAATAAATCTTTACAAATAGAATGATAAATTTAGATACAAATAGATAAATGGTGTAAATGGATGATAACTGTTCAGAACAAGAGTGGTGGTTGTCTTTTTTCACTCTGTTCTTTTTAGAATCCAGTTGAACCATTGTATTGAGTGTGGGTGCTACATACCAGGAAGGACATTGTCAAATGAATGTATAGAGGAGGGTGACCAGAATGTTAAGGAATTTGAAGCAATGAGATATCTTGCCTGAAGAAGCAGTAGCCAAGAAGAGAATAGGACATGATGACTGGTTTCAAGTATTTCAAAGCCTATCATTAGTTAGACTGGTTATACTTCACCCTGGAGATGAAAAAGAACCGAGACCCATATGGGTCAGGTGTACTTTAAAGAGAGGCAGGTTTAGGTTTGGAAGTTACATGTTTTAACCTTATAACTCTCTCAAAGTAGAATAGTTCTAAGAGGTAGTAGGTCCGCCATCACAGGAGGCCTTCAAATAGAGGTTAGATGATTACTCATCTTGTATGCTGTAGAGGGGTTCCCTGTTCAGGCATTCTTGTTCCGCTGTTTCAGTTGTGTATGACTCTTCATGACCCCATTCGTGGTCTTCTTGGCAGAAATACTGGAGTGGTTTACCATTTCCTTCTCCAGTTCATTTTACAGATGAGGAAACTGAGGCAAGCAAGGCTAAGTCATTTACCAAAGGGTCACATCTAGTAATCTAGTAAGTATCTGAGGCCAGATTTGAAGGCCAGAGTCATCAGCAAGATGAGTCCTCCTGACTCTAGGCCCAGCACTCTATCTACTACTGTTCCACCTAACTGCCTATTCAGATGTGGATTGGATTAAATGAGCTCAGAGGTCCCATCCAAAGCTGGGATTCAATGAAAACACGAACATTTGAGTTAGGGATATACTGAGCTAACTTTTGGTTCCTCTGGTCATAAGCAGTCCAGATTTCTCTTATGCTGCAATAGAGGCAGTCCAGTAATCTTTTGGGGGTTACCTTTTTTATGCCTCTGCCTTTCTTTTCTCTCTGGAGTTGGGGGGGAGGGGGGAAGGGACTCCTGAACAGGGTTTGAGTTCTGTGTCCCCTTCTAACAGATGGAAAACTGCAGTGGGAGGAGGAGGCCACTGTGAACAGGCTGAAAAGCAATGAGGTAATATGGTATCCTTGGGGGACTCCCACTTGCTTGGGGGAGGTGGATAGCCCGGAAATTCCTAACTGGTCAGGCCCAATAAGCCTTGTGGGCTTCTGAAGTTCTACATTCTTTCCACAAGGGGGCAGCCTGGTAACCCTGGAATTGGATCTCTCCCTTTGGAATGAATTCTACTCAATAGTAGATGAAAAAAGGCTAGAGATTAAGTTAGTGGCCTTGGAAAGGAGTGTTGGGCTGTTCTCTGTTTCTCATTTCTCCTCTCCTTCCTCCCCCATCCCAGGTGACACTGACCTTGGCTGTGCCTGAGTACAGCAATAAGCGAGTATCCCGACCTGTCCAGGTCTATTTCTTTGTCTCTAATGGAAGGAGGAAAAGAAGTCCCACCCAGAGCTTCAAATTCCTGCCTGGTATGATGCCAGGAGGGCACGAGATCCTGGTGGGGAGGTGGGGAGGTAAGGAGGCTTGTTGGGCTCTTGATGAGAGAGGAGCAACAGTGACCCCTGATTCAAAAAATGCCAACCTCTGGGTCAGTCATACCTTCTTTGCCCCACCCCCTCCCACCCTCAACGACCTCCTTCTGCCCCCCAGGGATAGGTGAAGGAGTGGGGAGAGCTCAGGAGAGCTACAGGGAACAGAGTTATGTTGGGATGCTCAGGGGCAGAGAGGCAGAATGCCACTCACCTAGGACCACTTGCTTTTCATTATTATAAATGTGTCCTTCATGCTTCCTTCTCACCAACCCCAGTGATCTTCAAAGAGGAACCACTCCCTGATTCATCAATCCGTGGTTTTCCTTCAGCTCCTGGCCCCCCATTTGGTACCGACATGGACTTCTCCCCACCACGACCCCCCTATTCTTATCCCCCTGATGATTCCTCCTATGAACCCCCTTATTTGTCTGAAGGGTTCAACTTTGGGACACCCCCACTCTACCCCCAGACAGGCCCTCCTTCCTATAGGCCTGGCCTGAGGCTGTTTCCAGAGCCTACTGGGAGTCCTGGCTGCCCACGTCCTCCTCCCCCTAACAACTTTCTTCCTAGACCCTTCCCTGCTGACCCCTATGGAGGAGGTGGGGCACCCTTTTCCCTGGGGCTGCCTTTCCCACCACCAGCTGCCTACCAACCCCCACTGCCATCCTCTCCTCAGCCAGAAGGGCCCTTCTCACCCCAGGGTGCCCACCCTGCTGCTGAGGGGTATGATGAGGTGGGGTCAGGATATGGCACAGGGGAGGGAGCCCCAGAACAGGAGAAAGACAGGGGCAGCTATGGCAGTGGCTTCCGAGAGAGCGTCCCCATCCCGGGCATCACACTGGAAGAAGGTGGGTGGGACACATATCTCTGTGTTTGTGTCTTGTAGTTGGGGGAGGCTATAGCCAAATAGAGAAAGCTTAGTCTTATTTGATGACAAAGATCTGTCTTCCTGGGAACTGATCCTGCTAACATTTGAGGGTGGGCCAGCATGAGGGTGCAATAAGGAGGGAGGTTGTAATGATCTGAGGGTCTCCTCTGGATTCTAATGGCCCTTTTGCCAAATCGGGGCTAGGAAGATTCTGGGTTACCCTCAGTGTATGTGTACAATGAGGTTTCTTTGGTCTCTAAGTATAGTTTCCCTATAAGAAGTGTGGGGTCACCCCAAGCTCAGGGGTACATGTGATGCTGTCTACCCCCAAAACTTATTGCAACCATTCAAAGCTCTGTGGCTGCTTTCCCCACGCTGATGGCCACTGGGGTGGGGGGTGGGGAGAAAGGGACCATGATCTGCTGCTGCTTTTGGCTGAGATTTTCCTCTTCCCTCACAAATGGATGCATGAAATCTCTCTCCTTCCTCATACATGATGGTGAAGGTCTGAGTTAGCCATCTAGGAGCCACTCAGATAACCCCCACCCCTGAGTGAGACAGTGTACACAGGACCCTGTCCTATGGACTAAAGGTCAGGGGGAGGGGAGAAGGAGCCCAACATTAGAGAACAGGGCCAGCTTTCTCTGCAGTAGTGGAGATATGATAGGGGACTCAGAGAATCCCAGTGGTAGAAGTGGGATAGCTTTGACATAGCAGGGACTAGGAACAGGGGTGGGAAACCTGTGGGCTCAAGGCTACATGGAGCCCTCTAAGTTCTCAAGTGTGGTCCTTTGACTGAATCCAAACTTCACAGAACAAATCTCCTTAATAAAAGGATTTGTTCTGTGAAACTTGGACTCAGTCAAAAGATCTCACTCAAGGACCTAGAAGGCCACAGGTTCCCCATCCCTGGACTAGGATCTAGTTCAATTTTCTGCTGGAGAAACTTAGACATAGTTGAAAAGGGTACCGTGAGTTAGGCATAGGACCTTAGAGTCTTAGCTTATGGCCTGCCTAGCAACATCTGAGACCTTTGGGGAGAGAGGGGACCTATTCCAACTTCCTTTGGCTCCTCATCTAACCTTTCCCTTCCAGTGAGTGAGATCATTGGCCGAGATCTGAGTGGCTTCCCTGTGCCTCCTGGAGAAGAGCCTCCTGCCTAGTTGTTGCTGTGGTGGTGTGCTCCACCTGCCCCCAAGCTCCCTCTGCCTGGATGGTGGCTCCTGCCTTTCCCTTTTTCACTCCCTCACTGCCCTTCCTCTTTCCTCCCTTCCTTCCCCCCTATAGTTTTGGGGTGGAGTCCTCCTCTGGTGCTGCTTCAATCTACCTTTGGGTTCCTGGCCCCAACCTCTAGCCCATGGTCTCACCCCACCAAAGTGGTGCTATGTAGAAAGCCCTGGGGGCAGTGAGGACAGGACGTGGTGTGGGAAGAGGGACTAGACTGGGGTGGGAGGTTGGAACAAGTTGAGGGGAAAGGTTAGAGTTGGAGACTAGGGAAGATATAGGGAGCTTCTGGGGGTTGGTCTCCTTGACTAGAGAGTGGGATGACTCCTGGGCCTGGTAGAGGGGGCCCCTGGGGCTCTGGTTAACAAGGGTAAGGGGTGTATATAGATCATATGTACAGGATGTGGTATATTGGATGGCAGGGGAGATTCTGTATTAATAATAAACTGCTCATTGGTTAGCATAATTGACTCAGTTATTTTGGGAGGGGGTTGGGACAAGCTGTTCTCTAGCCTTGCTTTCAGGAAGACAGTGGGATTGGAGGAGAGAGAGGATGGTTGGGTGGGTCTCCAAATGCTGGCACTGAATCCAAGAGTTTCCTGGAGGAAGTGAGCTGGTGGGGGAAGGACATGGAAACCTGCTTTGTTGAGGCTCATAGGGTTTGGAAGTGTATGTGTTGGGGGTGGGGGGGGCAGGTGCTGGTTGAAGGAATGTTTCTCTTTAAGGCTCTGGCCAGGACAGAACTGTTCTGCCAGAGCTACCGCACTGCTGCCAGATAGAAGATTCTTGAAAGAGGTGAAAATTTGAGCTTTACCTTCAGCATCTGGCTCCCACTTGGGGCAGAGGCCTTGAAGATTCTAAATGTGTAATTCATCTAGGCAAGGGGCATTTCATCACTTGATGGCGGCCTCCAGACCAATGTCCCTTCCAAGCTCAGAGAACTTCAAATACAACCTCGTTATTTTAAAGATGAGGAAAGAAGACAAGAGTGGCAAAATAACTTGTCCATGGTCACACAGTCAGTGGTGGAACCTGGACTAGAACCATGCCCAGGGAGCTTTCATAACTCAGTTTAATTCATTGAACATTTGGAGCTGCCCTTCCTCTGTGATGCTACTTTTAGCCTGTGGTGAGTGGGATCTGTGTTCTTTGAAATGATTTCCTCGGAGGGTAGATGTATTTACACTAATATTCCTAGTCCCTCATCCCAGTCCCTGGTGAACACACATACACACACACATACACACATATACACACGGGCAAGATTAGGGAAATAGATTACATCTACCTTGTCCAGTGCAGCAACTGAGCTCCTTGCCAAGTTGCTCTGCAAATTTAGCTAATCCCAGAATTTCACTATCAGCAGCACTGGCACCCCCTGTAGGTTGAATAAGAGCACCCAGGGACCTTAGCCAGTTGTAATATCCTTTACCAGTGATAAGCTCCAGTCGCCATTTTGAATATCTTCTCCTATACTTAGATAAAGTAACCTGTGGTTTTAGTCTCCTGGGGTTGGTTTGGGGAAGGGTGGGGATCCCTACAAGTTCTTGAAATCACAAGGCTATGTAATATTCTCAGATGGAGGGTAGGATCCTGGGTTATAAATAATAGCATTAATGGTTTACTGTTATCAATCTAATTAGATGCCTACTACATGCTAGGTGCTGTGCTAAGCTTGAGAGAGATATAACAACAAAAGTAGAATCCTTGTCTTCCCTCAAACTTGTATTCTTACTGGGGAAACATTTCCATGTAGCGATCGACTCTGGCCCTATTCTCCCAGAGCAGCCAGCTCGCTTTCTCAGGGTTCTAGGCTACTTACCCGGTAAAGTGTTTGGCGGAGGGGGTGGTTGTTTCTTTTCTAAAGCTATTGACTCAAATCCCCATTCCAGTATATTTTGCCTCCCTCTGTCATTAGTGATTAGTGTTCTAGTATTTAACCAATTAACATCACTTAACTTTTATAAAGAGATAGTTCAAAGATAAAAAAGCAAGAACTGAAGTTGCAAACATTTCCTCTCTAGCAGGAAGGGCAGCTCCAAATGTTCAGTGGATTGGACTGAGTTATGAAAGCCACCCGGGCTTGACTCTAGTCCTGTTTCTACCCCTGACTCTGTGACCATGGACAAGTTACTTTGCCACTCTTGTCTTACTTCCTCCTCATCCCTGTCCCTGGGGAATGTGGGCTTATACTTTATACAGTTTCTACATGGCACTCACCCCATCAAGTTCATTTCCAAGTGGCAGCATGCTTGATAAATGGATGAGTATGGATCTCTGCTACTGTTATAATGGGTCAGGCAAGTTGCTTGGGATATCTCTCTTCATCATATGGCTTCTGGCAAATTCTGGCATGGATTCCAGCTCTCAGACTTTGGTGATTCACTCTCCTGACCTTTTGAAGCTCACAAAATCATAACCATCTAAAATCTCCTTCCTTTAAAACAGGAAAGAATAAATGCAAAGAGGTCTATATTTATGAGGCCACATGTCAGCCTCCAGTGGGGAGGGCCTCAGTCCTCTCACCTTGCAGCATTATGTCTCTCTCCAGAACTCAGTCAGAGAGGATAAAAATAAGAGACTAGGACTGGATAACAAGTGCCATTTGAATTTGTCCTTGTTTCAGTTTACATAGACAATCAAAAAAGCTCTTTTTTATCGCATAATTACTGAACTTGAACCAGTTACAGAAAGTTGATGCAAGCTCAAGTTTATATAGAAATTCCATCAGTAGAACATGCTACATGTATTCATAAATACTGCGCTTATTGATCAGCTCATAAGGTCTGGGCTTATTGGTCACATATATGCAAAATGATTATAAGGTAGTTTTTGGAGGGAAAACACGAGTGACTGGGGAGAATGAGTTCTCAGGAGGATCTACTCACCTAGGGTTGATGGATCCTAATCATAGCATCTTCTGGAAGGCTTTACAAAGGATTGAGGTCCCAGGGATGAATGTGACAAGATTTGGGTAAGATACTTGTAGGATGTCTTTTGTCTGGGAAGCCAGTGGTCTGAAAGGTTCTGACCACCTCACTTCTCTGGCTTTCTGTAGTTTAAATCTGTATGTGTTTGGTGGGTTGGGGGTGTATGGGAGGCCTATCTCCCTTCTTTAGGTCCTAAACACTGGTATACTCAGGAAACAATGAATACAGTGACTGGATAATTGCCCCAGCGCCCTCTCTTTGGGTAATCTCATAGCCCTTTCTTTGTCCAGAAACCCCAATTGACCATTCAAGAACTTTTACTTACTATCTCCTGTGTGCAAGGCATTGTGTTAGGTGCTAGGCCAGAGAAATACCATGATAAAGATAATGTGGTTGACCCACCCCCACTCTCTACCATCAAGAAGCTCCTAATTTGGTAGAGGTGATGAGTACACACCTGAGACTACAAGGTGGAGTGAAATAAGTGCCATGGAAGAGGTTAAAACAAAATTTAATAGAAGCTTAGAAAAGATCATTCTGGCTAGAGGAAGCTGCAGGGAAGAAGCAGAATTGTTTGTTAGACTTTGAAGGATATGTATGGTTTCATCAGGAAGAGATGTGGGAGAGGTAGGTAATCTTGGGAGAAGGAACAGAGTAAGTTTGTGTTCTCTCTCTTTGGAGTCAGAGGACTTGAGTTCGAAATCTGGCTCTGTCACCTTAAGCAAATTACTTAATTTCTTTTGACCTTAGGTTTTTTTTATCTGTAAAAGAAGGGTTGGACTTTGTTGTTTGGTCATTTCCGACCCTTCGTGACCCCATTTGAGGTTTCTGAGCAGGGAGATTATATGATCCCAGATGAGTTGTTAGATCAATGTGGCAGTGGGGAGAAGGATGGATTGAGACAGGAGAGACTAGAGTCAGGTAGGTCACCCTTGAGGGCATTGGAGTAGAACAAGTAAGAAGCAATAAGGTCTTGAATTAGGACCAAAGCCATGGAAATAGAAAGGAGGGGTTAGATGCAAGAGATATTATGGAAGAAAAGTGGACATGGATGTGAGAAGAGTTGAAACTTACTGGGATCAGACATAGGTAAGTTAGAAGGGCTAGTATTTCTTGTAGGGTGGAGAGGGAGATAATTATCTCAGTTTTGGAGATTTTGAATTCCATGTACTCGTGGAACATTCAGATAGAGATATCTAGCTGGGAGTTAAAACGATGGGTCTCAAACCCATATATGGGCATATTTGGTTTCATATGTGGGTCTAAACATCAGCATCACGGAAGTGATAATTGAAACTATGGGAGTGCTTCACATTGCCAAAGAAAGGAATAGAGATAAGAGAAGAAAGAGGGATGACAATAATGTCTCAGATAAAACTGATATTTAGGGTAAAGGAGAAGGAAAAGGAGGCAGAAGAAATAGAGACAAAGGAGGAAAATTATGAATGAAATGTTCAGTGTCAGAGGAATAGGCTGTCATGATGAAGGAGATGATAACAGTCAAAGGCAGGATGGTGGAATCAAAGGAATATTGGACTTAGAGTCAGAGGGCCCTGCCATTTACCACCTGGGTGACCTTTGTCAATCCTCTTAACCTCTCCTGGCCTCAGCTTTCTTATCAATCAATTCCATTTACTTCCCATTCTACAAAAGTTAGTAAGCACTTACTATGTACAAGATATTGTATTAAATCTTAGAGGCTACACAACCAAAAATGAAGCAGTTTTTTCTCTGGAGGAGAGAAGAGGGAAAATCATATATTCAGATAAATAAAGATAAGCAATATGGGGCAAAGAAGAGTACTTGGAGGGGTGTAAAGGGGAAGGGGGAATCAGGAAAAGCCTTAGTCAGTGAGTGAGTGAGTTTACTTTTCTTAAATGCTTACTATGGGGAGGCTAGGTGGTGCAGTGAGTAGAGTGTTGGCCCTGGAGTCAGAAGGACCTGAGTTTGGATTCGACCTCAGACACTTAATGCACACACAAACAAAAACCTAGCCGTGTGACCTTGGGCAAGTTACTTAACCCCAATTGCCCTCCAAAAAGCAAAAAAAAAATTTTTAAAAATGCTTACTATGTGCCAGGCACTGTAGCAAGTACTGGGGATACAAATTGTTCTGTGAAATTTGGATTCAGTCAAAGGACCACACTTGAGAATACTAGAGGGCCACATGTGGCCTCGAGGCTACAGATTCCCCACCCTTGGTCTAGGTACTGAGCTTGAGATGTGATTTAAGCTAAGGATTCTAAGAGGTAGAGGTGAGAAGGAAGTGCATTCTTGCTAGGCAGGGGTGGTGGGGGTAGTAGCCTGGACAAAGGCAAAGAAGCAGGAGAAGGGTTATCTTTTACAGGAGATCAGTTTAGGGAGAACTGTGTGAACAAGAGTCATATGATATGTATAAAAAGTTAGGCTGGAGCCAGATTGTGAAGGGCTTTAAATGATAAAACAAGGGAATATATGTATTATCCTAGAGGTCATAGGGTACCACTGTAGCTTATTGTAGGAAGCTAGGGGGTAAAGGAGATAGAGTGTTGGGCTTGGAATCAGGAAGACTTATTTTTATGAGTTCAAATCTGGCCTCAGATATTTTCTAGCTGTGTAACTTTGGGTAAGTCCCTTCACCCTGTTTGCCTCAGTTTCCTCATCTGTAAAATGAACTAGAAAAGGAAATGGCAAACCTCTCAGTATCTTTACACTTCAATATATTTGCTAAGAAAATCCCAAATGGTGTCACAAACAGTTGGACACAAAAGTAAAGTTGCTTATTGAGCAGAAGAGTGCCATAGTCAAACCTGTGCTTGAGGATGATTATTTTGGTAGCTTGTGGAGAATAAATTGGAGAAGGGAGAGATTAAGAGGGAGACTGATTGAGAAGCTATTGTAATGGTCTAAAATGAAGAAGATGGACTAGAAAGCTAAAGTCTGAAATCTGCTGCGGTCAAGAGGATAAGGACTGAGACAAAGTAATTGGATTTGGCAGTGAGGAGGCCACTGATGACCTTTGAGAAAGCCTTTTCATGGGGTGGAGCCAAGATGGTGGAGTAAAGGCAGGGATTTTCCTGAGATGTTCCCCAAACCCTTCCTATACCTTTAAAAATAACTCTAAACAAATTCTTGAGCATCAGAACCCACAAAAAGGCAGAGTGAAACAAATTTCCAGCCTAAGACAGCTTGGAGGGTCAGCAGAAAAGATCTATTGGGCCAGGGTGAGAGAGAAGCAGAGGCCAGCACAGGCATCTTCAGCACAGACCAGGCCCTAGCAAGCCTGGATGAATCAATGGCAGCAGTGGTGGTTTCCAGACCTCTCAGCCCACAGAAACAAAAGGCAACTTAGAAGGTTAGCAGGAAAGGTCTGCTGCACCTGGGTGAGAGTGGGGTGCAGGCCATGTCAGCGCAGCCCCGGCCTCAGAAAACCAGGAGCAGGCCTTAGGAGTGACTGATAGTGGTAGTAGCAACAGCTGTAGCAGCTGCTTCCAGAGCTTTCAGCCTACAGATGGTAAGGGGGTCAAACAGCTAGTTAGAAGGAGATTACAGGAGTCTTTTTGCTAGCACTGAGGCACTGTCACTGGGTGATAGTCCTAGGGTGAGGAGGAGCACTACCATAGCAAAGCTTGCAGCCATAGTGGAAGAGGGACTGTTCTCATAGTCCCAGGGCAGAACAGAGTGCCGGTGGTCACTCACAGACCAAAGAACAGGCCAGGAGGGTAGTAAACATTTCTCCTTAGATCATACTACTTTGGAAGAACTGAAAATGTATAAGTCCTTGAAGTATCTCTGAAAACAGCTTCATAAAACCCTTGAAGCTTTAGACAGTATGCCTTATACCCTGGAAATAGATCTCTACTTTATCAAAGAGTTTAAAGGTAAGTAATAGGCTGGGGAAAATGGGCAAACAGAAAAAAACCCCACTTACTATAGAAAGTTACTATAGTGACAAGGAAGATTAAAACACAGCTCAGAAGATGACAACAAAATCAAAGCTCCTACATTTAAAGCCTCTAAAATAAATATGAATTGGTCTCAGGCTATGGAAGACCTCAAAAAAGGATTTTGAAAATCAAATAAGATTTAAAAAAAAAAGAAAATCAAGTAAGAGAGGTAGAGGAAAAATTGGAAAGAAAAATGAGAGTGAATCAAGAAAATCTTGAAAAATGAGTCAACAGCTTGGTAAAGGAGACACAAAAATACTGAATAAAATAACACTAAAAAACAAAGTAGGTCAAATGGTTAAAAGAGATCCAAAAAGCCAATGAGGAGAAGAATGCCTTAAAAAAAACCCAGAATTGGCCAGATGGAAAAGGTGGTCCATAAGCTCACTGAAGAAAATAATTCCTTAAAAATTGGAATGGATGGGGGCGGCTAGGTGGCGCAGTGAGTAGAGCGCCAGCCCTGGAGTCAGAAGGACCTGAGTTCGGATCTGGCCTCAGACACTTAACCCACACAAACAAAAACCTAGCCATGTGACCTTGGGCAAGTTACTTAACCCCAATTGCCCTAAAGGGGTGGCTAGGTGGCAGTGAGTAAGAGCACCGGCCTTGGAGTTGGGATGACCCAAGATCAAATCCGGCCTCAGAAAATGAGCACCCACACACAAATAATGACTGGCCGTGTAACTCTGAGCAAGTTACTTAACCCCAATTGCTTTGAAAAAAAAAAAAGAAAAAAATTGGAATGGAGCAGATGGAAACTAACGACTTTATGAAAAATCAAGAAACAATAAAACAAAACCAAAAGAATGAAAAATAGAAAACAATGTGAAATATTTCATTGGAAAAACAACTGACCTGGAAAATAGATCCAGGAGAGATAATTTTAAAATTATTGGACTACCTGAAAGCCATGATCAAAAGAAGAACCTAGCTATCATCTTTCAAGAAATTATCAAGGAAAACTAACCTGAGATTCTAGAACCAGGGGATAAAAAAAAACTAGAAATGAAAAGGCAAAGTGTTTTCAATGGAGCAATTGGAATGGATTGGGGAGTGAAAGTAGAAAAGTAAAAAGAAAAATTTGAAAGAATTGAGATACTGAAGTAGAGGAAATGAATATACACTAATTTCTTGAGGTGAGCAGAAACTAGAGTGGACAACAGATAAGTTTTTGCTTTTAAGGAAAAGGGAAACATAAGGATATTTGTAGGCAGTAAGCAAGGAGTCACTGGAAAGTAAAAAGATGTGAAGAAAGAAAAATGACTAAGATTTATGAAGAGGAAAGAAGGGATCAGAGAAGAGGGCAGAGGGCTGGGAAGAGAAAGATAGGGTAAGTTCTCTTCTGTGACAGGAAGGAAGGAGGAGAAGACAAATGAAGATACAGAAAATTTTGAGGTGCAATGGAAGAGAATTGAAGGAACTCACAGTTCAGCAGATGTCCTTTATTTTCTCACTTTAGTCAGAGGCAAGGTCATCTGCTGAATATGAGAATTGAAGGGGGATGGGACTGGAAGACTGGAGAAGGTTTGTAACAGCTGCTTCAGGGAATTTGATAGGGATGAATGAAAGAATTGCCAAGGGGCAATGAGCACCCATCTGAGGTTACCTAGCTTGAATTTGCAATGTACCAAATTAGCACAGTTTCATAACTTCATTTAGCAACATGAACAAACCAGTGAGGTGGGGGATTACCCAGGACTGGGGAAGCAAGTGATGGGGGTGATCCAGGATTGGGGATCAGCTCAAAGTTCATGACAGAAGGTCAAGGATGTTTTTGAGTTCACTGTTCAAAGTCCTGACTTTAGAGCGGCCAGAGGGGAGGGCTGGATAGGGAGAGAAAGAAAGCCAGAATTTCATGTACATTAAAAACCACCCAAATTTTATTTATTTATTTATTTGTTTTTTTGGAGGGCAATTGGGATTAAGTAACTTGCCCAAGGTCACATGGCTAGGTTTTTGTGTGCGTTAAGTGTCCTAGGGCTTCTCTCCTAGTAGTCCCCTACTTTTGTTCACTGAGGTAGGATGTAACATTGGATGAAATGCTAACTTCAGTATTAGGGAGACCTGTGTTCAAATCCTGCCTCTTGCTTCTACTAGCTGGATGACCTTGGGCAAGGCACTTAACTTCTCATAGCCCCAGTTTTCTCATATGTAAAAATGGGGATAATAATAACACCTACCTCATAGGTTATTGTGAAATTAAATGAGAATACATGTAATAGTGCTTTGCATGTCTTAAAATATTAAACAAATTAAATTAGCAAAATGGATATATGTTAGCAATAATTCTCTGAGACCTTCACTAGTTTTCCCAATGAATTCAATGAGTTGGACCAAGAATTCAACTTCCTTTTCATGATCCTTTTGTTTACAGTGTTGCAGTAATTATGTGTAATGATTCCTTGGTTCTACTTATTTTGTTCTGCCACAGTACATACAAATTATCCCGTCTTTTTTTAATTCCTCATAGTCATTACTTCTTATTGTACAATAAAATTCAGTTCCATTGTAGTCATACATTGTGTTAAAATTATACCTAGTTCCTGTCCTCCTGACTACTCTCCTTCCACCTTTCTAGTCAGTATAGTAAGTTTATAAGTAGCCGGTATGAAAGGTCAATAGCAGAAAATAAGATTGCAAAGGGGAATCTGGAAGTCACATACAGTCTTAAAGATCAAAGGAGCATAATTTACAAATTGCATTGTGTATTAACCAAAATTCACATCCTATTAATATGTGTTGAATCAGGAGAAGCCACCTAGGTGCTGCTTGTCAAGGCTTATGGTCCTATGACATGTAAATTCCAGACAAAATCTAGATCTCCATAGTTCCAGACCAGCAGAACATCAGAAAGGTGCTGATAACTTTGAGACAATAACTTTGAAGTTTTGTGATAACTTTGAGAAATGATTTGGATATGTTAATGAACTAACCTCAATGTAGTCTAGATTGGACTTGGTCTGTTTCCCCAAAAAACCCTATAAAAATGAGATGTCAAACTCCTGTCTCTTGAGTCCTCTTCCTCTCCATCAGGGCCATGAAACTTGGTTCTCCCAAATCTAATCCAGGGTTATATAATTGATGTTCTCTGCCTTTCCCCCTCTCCATCCTCTTCCCCACAGTCTTACTTCACCATCCATTCCCTTTCTGCAAGCCATACCTCTGCCTCTGTACCACTTTCAATGTTTGTCTCTGCTTTTTGCCCCATATCCTCTGTGTTTAAAATATGATTGGCACCCCATTTCCTGCTGCCAAACATGGTCTTTCTAGAGAGTACTCAAAGAACTGGGAATGCTTGCCCCCATTTCATAATTTTATAAATTAATTATCTATTCATACACCATAATTTTTTCAGCCATTTCCATAATGATTCACTTTATATTTATAGACAAGTCAATCCAACAAGCATTCATTAAATACCTGTTAGATGGGAGGCCTGGTGTAAAAATGAAAAACTGTCTTCAAGAAGTTTACATTCTATACTGGGGGGACTATATAATCAGATAATTATATACATGATGATTTGATGTTATAGTTTTTTTTTTTTTTTTAAAGCAATTGGGGTTAAGTAACTTGCTCAAGGTTACACGGCTAGTCATTTGATTTATGCGTGGGTGCTCATTTTCTGAGGCCGGATCTGATCTCGGGTCATCCCAACTCCGAGGCCGGCGCTCTTACTCACTGCGCCACCTAGCCGCCCCTATAGTTTTTTTTAAACTTTCCTAACTCTTAACTTATTTCATCCTTATAACACCTCTGAAAGGTAAGCAGGAGAGATTATTATACCAACTTGACAGAAGGGGAAACTGAGGTTCCATGAAATTCAGGTTTGTAAACCTTAACTTACTATCTAAATGTTAGCCATTAAGGCTCAATACCTAGCATATTTCCTTGAACATTGTAGGCACTTAAAACATTTTTTCCCATTTGAATTGAGATGTGGCCTGATAGCTAAGGAGTGATGGATGAAGAACTCAGGCTCAGGTCTTCTGAGACCATGTCGGCTTTCCATTTTATTTTATTGTTTTTAGGTTTTTCATTTTTCATTTTTATTTGTTTTTTGTTACATTCTATTTTTTATATTAATTAACTTTTAGTTTTCAACATTTACTTCCATAAGATTTTACATTTTAAATTTCCCCCTTCTTTTTTCTTCCCTCCTTCTCAAGATGGTGTACAATCTGATATAGACTCTACTTATGCATTCATATTAAACATATTTTCACATCAGTCATGATGTAAAGAAGAATTAGAACTAATGGGAGGAACCAAGAGAAAGAAGAAACAAAACAACAAAAGAAAAGGGGAGTAAATAGTATACTTCCATCTTCATTTAGACTCCAAAGTTCTTTTTCTAAGTGTGGACGGGTTCTGCTCATTTCACTCAGCATCAGTTCACATAAGTCTTCCCAAGTTTTTCTGAAGGCTGCCTGATCATCATTTCTTATAGTATAGTAGTATTCCATTACATTAATATACCACAACTTATTTAGTCATTCCCTCAATTTCAGGACATCCCCTCAATTTCTAGTTCTTTGCCACTACAAAGAGAGCTGCTATAAATATTTTTGTACATGTGGGTCCTTTTCCTGTTTTTATGATCTCTTTGGGATATAGACCTAGAAGTGGTATTTTAGCTTTCCATTTTAACTTTATTTCACATGAATAAAAATGCTCACAGGATGGGGCTAGAGGGAAGGCACACAATATGATTGGTTCCAGACCTGGTAACTCAGAGATTTTTGAGTCAGTCTCTCTTAGCCTGATTATATTGATAGGCATACAAATCTCACCTTAATTTAACCACAAAAGAAGAATTCCCTTCCACTGGGACACAGGTATCAGACCCTGTTCCTAGCCTTGGTCAGTGACTCATGAATCTAATAGACTCAATAGGAGGGTAATTCCCTGCCACTGAGGCATGGGATCCTTAGCCCTTGTTCTATTCAGTGAAGGCAGGAAGCCTTGCTTATCAAAGTATGGCTGCCCCAAGTCCTGGCCCCAGCCCTGGTCAGTGACTTATTGATCTGGGAGAAAAGCTTCTTCCTTACTGCTGAAACACAAGGTTCAGTGACCCAGTTCTTGCTTTCTCTGGAGAGGTCAGAGGATGGCAGCAAGGTTACATGTTCTACTTTGTCCACAGAGGTACAGCTTTTAGGAAACCTAGTTTCAGCCTTGGTCAATGGCTCATGAATTAAAGAGAGGTAACTGTGACCTTGACTTGACCTATTACCCATCTAGGTGGTTTGGTTGGATTTTCACATATAGGGATAACTCCAAGAGTCATTACAGGATACTTTATTAATGGCACAAGGATACTGAGCACTACCAGAGGCCTGTGGTGGATGTGAATGAGGTCCAGAGGCCAGCAAGACATATGATAAATATTGAGTTTGCCAGAAGGGTGGCTCTCCAACTCAGGTAAAGTCACACCTTTTAGGGAGGGAGGAGTGCTTATATAGGGTCTGGGGGCAGGGGGAATGGAGAGAAGCAGGGGATGGGTATCTAGTGCTAATTAAAAATAGTGCTGTTCCTAAGGCTCTGGGAGAGATCTTAAATCATACTTGTTTGTCCATTCAACCCAAGATATTGTAGTTGTTAGTTTTCAGAATCAGGGTACAAAACACAACATGTTGACAACTTGTCCCTGACTGCTTGCAATTTCAAGCATGAAGCTGGTCAGGGGTCTAATAGGGGGGCATCAGCAGATAATAGAATAGCAGGGACAGGCCCTACAGGAGTTAAGTAATACCTGCAGCAAGGAAAAGCTTAGGGTGGGAGACAAAAACTGGCAGTGATTACTCCACTGACTAGGAATTTGAGTGGGGTTTTTTCTAGGGTTTTTTCTTTCTAGTGTGTTTCCCTCAACCAACTGGATGGATATAGGGTATTCCTCCTTAGCCTCTAAGTGGGCATGAGATGTTCCTCTCAGGCATCTGAGTAGTGGAGGGCTCATCTCTAGATGCAAGGTGAGTAAAGTAATATCAGACTATCTTAGCCTGATTGTATTGTAGACTTACAAACCTCACTTTAACTGATGTTCTTATGCCAAGAAGCAAGGTAAGGCATGGTAGCTTATCATAATACATAGTTAAGGGAGGCCTAGACATAGGAACGGGGTAGAAAGACAGCTAGGATCCCAGTGAGACTCCCTCCCTACTCCACTCCCTATCCTGCCAAAGTTCCCTTTTGCCTACCAGTCAAGGAAACCACTGTTATTGGAAGGCATAAGAAGGTTCCCAACACAAAACTCTTTTGCTTTATTTTCCTGATTTCACTAATTCTAAGAACTGGTTTTGGGTGTACAAAGGCAGAAATGCTTCAAATATATAAATCCATGGACTTTCTGGACATTAGGTTTTTGTTTTTATTTGGCATTAGGTTTTTAGAAGCAAACCTGATTCTTATGGTATTAAGGAGTCCCATCTTCTTCCTTATTTCCCACCCCAATGCCCTTGTTCCTTTTGACCTGGAGTAAGTCAGTTCCAGAATTTTTTAACCATATCCCTTTGTTCCTTTCACTCCCTTAAATAGATCCTGATAGCCTAAGATTTGGCAGCTTTCCCTATAGTCTTCCTGTTTCCTCTCCTAGTTGCCTCTAACCATTTGACAGCCTAGGAAATTTTATATGGACCAGGTTGGCCTCCAGGTTGATAACTTTTTTTTTGGCTATGGCAACCCAAGAAAAAAATGCCCTTCAGTTTTGTTCAACCCCCTTCTACTTCTGAACTGATGGTGGTAGTGTGGTGGGGAGGTGGGAAGGAGCTACTAAGGATCACACAGATTTTAGACCACCAATAAACTGTAATTTGGCTGTTGATACTGTAAATATGAAATCCTTGTCCAGTGACCAACAAGTAATCATACAACTGCAGTAGCTGGATCATAGAAATACGATCATTACTGTCATAAATGGAGCCAGCAGATATATGGAAGTTGTAACAAATAGGATTATTCAGAAAGAAAGCAGTTGGAAGAGTGAGTTTTATTGTATAATAAAAGGCAATAAGAAGCATTACTTCATGGGATGTTTGGTCATCCTATAACCAATGCACTGCCATACTAATACTATGTATTTACAAAAAGACCACCATAAAAATAATTACTGCTTATATACCAACACTGGTTTTTGCCTATGTGTTGTTGCCCAGGTTGGCAAGTCTGGAGTTTTGGAAACTGGGACCTTACATTACAATGAGATGCTTGTCCTTGCTCTGATGCTGTAAGTCCACAACTCTGTGTCCAAAGAAAGATTATTGAATGTTGCCAATGACTTTTTTGCCAAATCCAACCCTAACCCTATTTTTTTTTTTTGTTTTCCTGAGGGCATAGTTATTTGCTTCTGTTTTTATTGTTAAAACAATAAAAAGTGAATTATTTTTTTAAGAATTTCATTTGACACCATTGATCACTCCTTCTTTATGCTATTTCTTTCCTTAATTTCCATGATGGTGTACTTTCTTTGATCTTCCCTTCCCACCTCTCCAACCACTGTTTCTAATTGTGAGCTTCCTCCAAGAGTCTATTTTTGCTTCTTTGTTCTACTACCACTTTTGTGGCTTCTACTGTTAAATGTGGATGATTCTTAAATCCAATTCTCCAACTCCAACCTCTCACTTGCACTATGGTCCTGCATTTCCAAAAGCTCATAGGAATTGCTGGGTATATCTTCACTTTTTAGAATCACAGAATCTCAGAGTTGGGAATAACTTTTGAGATCATCTAATCCAACCCTTAAATGAAGCATGAATTTCTTCTAAAAAGTCTGACAAGTAAACATCCAGACTCTAATTGAGAGGAATTGCATTCCCTTCTTATAATTTCCCCACATTGGACTTAGTTCTTCCCCCATATATAGAGAAGATATATATGTATATGTGTATATATGGATATATAGATACAAATATGTACATATATCTGTATCAATATATGCACAAATAGTCCCTTATATAGATTCCTATTATATGAATTCTACTTTAAGTAAAGAATTCTGAAAGAAATAAAATGAAAAAGCCCCAACTATGTTAACTTTACTGTCCAGTACCATATTCTTTCTCTGCTTCTGCCCCTTAGTTCAGTGCTCTGCACATACTACCAACATTCCTGCCTGATTGTGGGAATTCAAACTTAAGACACAAACTCAGAAGACAATGACTTGAAAAGCATCTACAAGGAAAACCTCAAAAAAATTCAGATTATACACAGGCCCAACAAAGAAAACACCCCAGTCTTTTAGGGTTATTCTCTAGACCCTGGTGGGGTGATGTAGTTAACTACCATCTGGGGAACTGGGATGAGGAGCTCCAGAGTTTATAACAGCTATACAAACAAAACCAATGCAACTAAAATTGGGAGAACAGTTTACTGGGAAAATATTTACATAAACTCTCTCTGATAAATTTTTTATGCCTATATATGCATATATATGGAACGGATTAAAAATGTCAAGAATAAGAATGATTCTCCAATTGAGAAACGGTTAAAAGATATGGATAGAGTTTTCAAATAATATTTTCTTGACACCACTTCCAAACAATGTAAAAGGTGGACTCAGAACAACTTCTGGAGCCCCGGCACCCACAGAACGACACAGAGAAGCTAACCTCCCGCTGAGGACAGCTCAGCAGCCCTGCAGGGAGCGTCCAGCACAGCACAGCCCAATGCTCTTGGAGCCAAGCCCAGGCCCACGTGAGCCGTGGTTTTAACCCCAGGGCGACTCGGCCAGCAGCCGGCTGGAGGGACCCCAGAACACCAGCCGCTGTGGTGATTCCAGAATTATCAGCAGAGATATGCCTAGGACAAAATGAGAGGTTAGTGCCCTATGGACTTTGGGACCAGTATTTGGGGAACCCGTTGGCTTCCTCCCCTGGGGGGGAAAAGCGGTTGAGGAAACACGGCACAGAGGCCATTTTGCAGCGTCAGTGGCAGCTCCAGCTCCTGGTCTGCGAACTGTACGGAGATCCAGCAATCAGTCTGGGGGTTAATCGCTCTTGCTTTAACCTGCTTGTATCTGGATTGTGGTCTGAGGGGGAGGTCTGGGGTGGATATCCAATTTGCCAGAGCGGGTGGAGGCTTTACAGAGGCCACCCAACCTCCAGAAGTTGTGAAGACCCCAGTGTTCGGGACCGAAGCTATCCTGTCTGATGGCAGAGTCCTACTGTGGCAACAAGCCCCAAAATCAAGCAATTAAGTGGCAACATGCCTAGGCAAAGGAAACAAAATAAACAGAAAAATTCAACATTAGACTCCTATTTTGGGGGCAAAGAGGATCAAAGCATGAAACAGGAGGAGGACTGTGAGGTCAGAACTCCTGCACCAAAAGCCCCAAATGAAAATACAAGCTGGCTACAGGCCATAGAGGACCTTAAGAAGCAGATAAGGGAAGTGGGGGAAAAATTGGGAAGAGAAATGAGAAAGATGCAAGAAAAGTATGAAAGGAGAGTCAACAGCCTGACTGAGGAAACAACACCTTAAAAAATAGACTAACTCAAATGGCAAAAGAGGCTCAGAAAGGCAATGTGGAGAAGAATGCCTTAAAAAGCCAAATTTGCCAGATGGAAGAAAAATCTCAAAAGCTCACTGAGGAGAATCATTCCTTCAGAATTAGACTGGAGCAAATGGAAGCTAGTGACTATGAGAAATCAAGATGCTGTTAAGCAGATCCAAACAAATGAAAGAATAGAAGGCAATGTGAAATATCTCATGGGAAAACCACTGACCTATAAAACAGATCCAGGAGAGATAATTTAAAAATTATTGGACTACCTGAAAGCCATGATCAAAGAAAGAACCTAGAAATCATCCTTCAAGAAATTCTCAAGGAAAATTGCCCTGATGTTTTAGACCTAGAGGGGGAAATAGAGGTTGAAAGAATCCACCAATTGCCTCCTGAAAAAGATCCCCCCCCAAAAAAAAACTCCTAGGAATATTATAGCCAGGTTCCAGAATTCCCAGATCAAGGAGAAAATACTACAAGCAGCCAGGAAGAAGCAATTTCAATATTGTGGAAACACAATCAGAATAGCACAGGACCTGGCAGCTTCTACACTGAGGGATAGAAGGGCATGGAATATGATATTCCAGAGGGCAAAAGAGCTGGGATTAAAACCAAGAATCACCTACCCAGCAAAACTGGGTATCTTGTTTCAGGGGAAAATATGGTCATTCAGTGGAATAGAGGACTTTCAAGCATTCTTGAGGAAAAAACTGGAGTTGAATAGAAAATTTGACATTCGGACACAAGAAGCAAGAGATGCTTGAGAAGGTAATCAGGGAAAAGAAATCAAAAGGAACTTATCAAAGTTGAACTATTTACATTCCTACATGGAAAAACAATAACTGTGTTTGATGAAACCTTCCTCATTATGAAAATAATTGAAGAAGGGTATATGGGCATATGAATACATATGTGAATGTGTGTATATATGTTTACAGGTATACAGGGATAGAGGGCACAGGTTGAATTTGGTGGGAAGGGATGATACTTAAGGGGTGAAGTTAAGAGGTGAGAGAGGAAAGTGACAAGAGGAGCTGGGGAGAGACAGGATAGGGTAAACTATTTCATGTAGAAGAGGCAAGGGGAAGTAGTTGCAGGTGAGGGGAAGAACAGGAAGGCAAAAAGGCAAAACCATATTCTCATTGAATTTGACTCAGGGAGAGAATGACATACATACTAAATGGGATATCTCACCCTGCAGGAGAGTAGGGGGAAGGGAGATAAGAGGGGGGATGATGGAGGGGAGGGCATTCTGGGGGAAGGGGAGGTTGGAAGTACCCACTTTTGAAGAGGAACAGGATCAAAGTAGGGAATGGACCAGGTGGGGGTGGGATGGGTGGGAGGGAAATATAAGCAGTCTTTTACAATATATCTACTATGGTAATGTTTTGCATAGCTATACATGTACAACACATACTGAATTGCTTATCTTCCCAGAGGGAGTGGGTGACAAGGGAGGAAGGGAATGGATCTGAAATTCGAAGTTTTAAAATTAAATGTTTCAAATGTATATAAATATTATTATTAATACTATTTTGCATGTAACTGGGAGATAAGATGTGCAGGCATTGGGGCACAGAGATTCCCCTTGCCCTAATGGCAAAGTTGAAGGGGGTATGGGAGAAGATATGGGAGAGAGCAGATTGGATGATATCCCATCATCCAATATCTTGTGGGACTGTTGTTCTGGGGTGGTGGGTAGGGAAAAATGGGGAAAAATTGTAACTCAAAATCAGGTGGAAATGAATGATGTAAACCAGAAGTTAATAAAGCATTTGTTAAAATAAAAAAAAAACAAATAATATTTTCTTTTTTCCAATTAAACATGAAAACTTTTTTTTACATTATTCTTTTTAAATATTAAATTTAAAATCCCCTCCCTCCCTTTCTCTCTTCCCTTACCCTTCACTGAGAAGGCAAGCAATTTGATATAGGTTATAATATATAGCCATACAAAGCATATTTCCATATCAGTCATGTTTGGGGAAAAAGAAAACAAATCAAAACATCCCCCAAAAACAAAACCTCAAGAAAAATAGTTTAAAATGTATGCTTCAGTCTGTACTTAGACTTCTTCAGTTCTTTCTTTGGAGGTGAATAATGTTTTTTATCATAAGTCCTTTGAAATTATCTTAAAACATTGTATTGCTGAGAATAGCTAAGTCATTCACAGTTGACCTTTTTATAATATTGCTATTACTGTGTACTAGTACTGTGTACCATGTTCTCCTGGTTCTGTTCACTTCATTTTATTTTCCCAGGTCTTTTGGAAACCATCCTGCTTGTCATTTCTTAAGGCACAATAGTATTCTATCACAGTCACATATCATAATATGTTCAGTCATTCCCCATTTGTTGGCCATTCCCTTGATTTCCAATTCTTAGACACCACAAAAAGGGCTGCTATAAATATTTTTGTACATATAGGTCCTTTCCCTACCCCCTCCCTTTTTATCTTTTTGAGATATAGACCTAGTAATGGTATGCTGGGTCAAAGGGTATGAACAGTTTTTATAACACTTTGGACATAGTTCCAAATTGCTCTCCAGAACGGTTGGATCAGTTCACAACTTAACCAACAGTGCATTAGTATCCCAATTTTCCTATGTCCTCTCTGACACTTATTTTCCTTTTCTGTCATATTAACCAAATCTGATACGTTGTGACATGGTACCTCAGAGTTGTTTTAATTTCTCTTTCTTTAATCAATAGTGACTTAGAGCATTTTTTTATGTGACTAATAGGTAGCTTTGATTTCTTTGTCTGAAAACTGTATAGGCGGTTTTCAAGGGAAAGAATCCAAGCTATGATAACTATAAAAAAATGTTACATACCATATCTAAGTAGTTTAAGAAATGCAAATTGAAGCAACACTGAGGCTCTATCTCAATCTCACACCTACCAGATTGGCAAAGATGATTAAAAAGGAAAATGACAATTTTTGGAAGGACTGTGAGAAAACAGGCTGCAATAAGGCCCTGTTGGTGGAGCTGTGAATTGATCTAGCCATTCTGTAAAGCCATTTGTAACTATGCCTCCAAACCACTAAACTTTGCATATCATACACTAGTATTCAGTGTTACTACTACTACATCTGCACTCCAAAGGGATGAAAGAAAGAGGAAAAAGACCCATCTGTACAAGAATCCTTATGGAAAATCTTTGTAGTGGTAAAGAATGAGAATCTTTGGCGTCATCATTCACACCCATTACAGCGATATCATCAAAATCCCAAATGTGGTATCAGTGAGGATGTTTATGCCCTGTAGAGGGAGACATCTTCATGACCAGCTTAATCTTAGTGAAAGTGACCAGTTGAATTCTGGGCTCTTGGCCTCAGGAAATCACCCCCTTCCTTCCTCATCCATGGCCTTATCACCTGCGTCAGCAGCTAACTCCATCCTGGAAGCATGAAATTGGTTTTTCCCAGGTGATTGAGATCTCACTTTTAGACTAAGCTCTTGAGTTGTGGAATAGCATCATGGAGGACTTGTGACCACAAAACCGACAATATTGAGAATTAGACATTTCTTTTCCTAATTCTCAGGAACTCTCAAAACTCCCTAAAATAAGAATTAGACACAAGAGAAAAGTACTTGCAATTGTCTCCATAGGCTAGATCACTAAGAATCTCAACAAGGTAACAACCAGATGACTTAACATCAGAGCAGGATCATTCCCTAGAGTTCACTCAGTGCCAATTCAGTACTTTCCCTCTAGATTCAACTCTTTGGCATTGTAGCATGTCTCAGTCCATAGACTTATGTTGTGAGATCCACTCAGTAATTTTCATTGCTGCAGCTGCAGTCTCTTCCAGCACACCTTGTCTCTGACCTCACCCCACCATTCTGTGGCAGCAAGCAGAAAACTGAAAATAGGCATTGTCATGCCTTTCCTGCTCCCTGTCCACCACAGAGGAAATGGAAGTATAGGAAATCAAAAGCTTACTCTGTCTGCAGTAACTCAGTCATAGAACTAAAGAACAGAAGGAACTGGGGCAGGGTGACATCGTGTGTGTTCATAGTGAAGCTGTTACAGGCCTGAAGGACAGGGGACCAACATGCAATTAGAAACATCTCTGTTTCCTCAGTTGTAACTTGGGTCAGGGACTGAGGCTGATGAAAAGTTAATTTCCCAGTTTGGGAGGAGGCAGAAGTAGTTTTGTGGTTTAGTCCCTGAAAGGATCTTCCAATAAAGGGGATAGAGTAAGAAAGTGGTGATAGGGGAATATAAAGGAAAAAAAAGACTGAAATTACCAAAGGTCTCATAAAAAAAACAAATAAAAAATCTTGAGCTCAAGCAGATTAAATCGAAAGGGAAGATGTTAATAACAGATAGGAAGATGACCTCCAAAGCATTAAAATGAGTCCATACATCTCTGAATAAACATTACAAGACAAAGAAAAATGAAGCAAAACTTGAAGAGGCAGCAAAATCTGTGGATTCCCTTTGGAATTACAGCAGGATATTTCCCAATGATATAAAAGAAATATGAATCTTGAAAGCAGAATTGTATGGCCTGTATAGGAAAAATAATTAGCAGAATGGAAAAATGAGTCCATGGTATCAAATCTCTCCAAAGAAGCAACAGAGAAAAAGCTTTAATTCCACGAAGAACACAAAGATTAAAGAAGAAATAAAAAAGTGTCAACCTCCTGTGTAAAGAAATAAAAATCAAGAAACAAAACAGAATTAATGAAGAGAATGAAGAAATCCTTTTAAGAAAAGGAATAGAAAATTAAAAAAAAAAACTAGCAAACAAAGTAAGTTTAAAGGAAAGAAAGGAAGGAAAGATCTTAATTAACTACTCAATGGAGAAAGAAAAAAGAGGGGAAGAATTAGACAACTAGATAAAAGGAAGAATGGAAAAAGAATTAATAAAGTAAAACCCCAATATAAAGGGTGGGTGGGAGGAGGAGCTTGAGGGTGGAGGAAAGAGCCTGTGAGAATAGTTTCCTTAATGTAGCTCAAGCAAAAATAACAGAAAAGAGAAAAATATTTTTTTTTAAGAGGAAGAGGAACAAAAAAAATCCTAAATCAGAAAATTTAGCGACATGGAGAAAAATAGAAACCAAACTCTCATAACTCTAAATGTGAATGGATTAAACAATCCAATAAAATAAAAGAGAATTAAAGATTGATAAAGAAAACAAACCCCTCACAATTGGTTGCTTATCAGTTTTGCTGTTTTTTTCTCATCTGTTTTATTTGGCCAATGTAAAAAAAAACAATATTAATACAATTTTTAAAAAAGAATAAAAAACACAATCCTATATGATTCAGACAGACATAAAAGATTGCCTCATAAATAAATGAGAAGATCAGGGAAGAAAATGCCTTTTGCAACTATAGATAGAGGATGAGTTAATGACCAAACAAGGGACAGGGAGGATCATAGAAGGCAAAACGGACAATTTGGGTCATATAAAAATAGAAAACTTTTGTACAAGTGTTAACTTTTTTTTGACTGCCTTATCCCACTGTTTACTCATTCTGCCCACTCTAATTTTTTTAAGCTATAATTATTTTTTAGCTTAATCTCATTTAATAGAGAAAGAGAAGGGAAAGAAAAGGGAAATAATTATTTATATAGCATCTACCATGTGCCAGGCATGGTGCTAAGTCCTTTATAAATATCATCTCATTTGATCCTCAAAACAACCCTGTGTGGGAAATGAGTGAACCACACTGACTCCATCTTGCAAATTCTGGAGCTAGCCTCTATTTTTCAATTATGGGTCTAGTCTAATTTCTGTCTTGTAAGGAAACTTTATTAAATTATGAAAATTGGGAGAATATGTTATTGCATTGTTTGAACCTGGGCCTGTATGTCTGGGAAACTGGATCACCTCTACCTGTTGTTGAGAGACCCTTAAGGAAGAACCTCGGTCATGCTGACCAGAAACCCAGGCAGATCTGAAGATTGATGCAAGTTTTCTCATAATTATCTATCTCAAGCAACCCATATGTCTTATCTGAAAACTGACCCTGTACTATCAGTTATTGTTTCCACATTCCTTTTATTGGATACAAAAACTTGTGGAGAGTAGGACGCCTTTCCTCCTCCCAACTTTGAAAATCCCTAATCTTTCCTCCAAAAATCAGACTACTTAATTTTTATCCTGATTAACTTTTCCTTTTAACTGGTCTTATTTGATTAATTGTTTTTAATACATAAAAATCTATCTCACTCTGTATTCCAGGTCTTTGGCTTGACAGGAGAGTCCATTGACTCATTTACTATGCCTGTTTTGCTAATAAATCATATAGTTCAGATGATTGTTTCCTCAATTATTATTTAGTTATCCATCACATCTGCAAGGTAGATACTGTTCTTGTTTTAATTTTATAGTTGAGGAAATTGAGGCTTAAATGACTTGCTCCAGGTTACACAGCTGAAAGGTGTCTGAAACTGGATTTAACCTCAGGTCTTTCTGATTCCAGTTTTAGTATTCTATCCACTGAACTATCTAGCTGTCCTAGTACTTATACTTCTGATATCTTGCAATACCTATCAAAGCCTGGGACAGATGGGAGATGTTTAACAAATCCTCATTCATTAATTGATACATTTCCTAAAGCTTATCATCGTTTATATTTGTTTGTTTGCTTTTTGGAGGGCATTTGGAGTTAATGACTTCCCCAAAATCACACGGCTAGTGTGTCAAGTGTCTTTGGTCGAATTTGAACTCAGGTCTTCCTGACTCCAGGGCTGATGCTCTATTCACTGCGTCACCTAGCTGCCCCTATGGTGCATGGGTTTTTAACAAGGTGTCAAAGCAAACAGGAAGGGGTAACCAGCCCACCTTTATACTCACTCGTTTACTCTCCTATCATAATCTTAAATTGGAATTTCTTTTTTTTCTATAGGTCTATCTTCACCACTGTACCCAGATAAGTCTTAGTTCCCTTAATCCTTTGGTTCCCAATTCCTTAAATCTACATACCTGTGGTTTAGTGATTAGAGAGAGGTTTAGGGATTTGCTTATGGTCGCACAAGATGTACTAGACCCAGATCTCCTGATTCTTAACCTAGGCACTTTTCTACAGATATTTTGGGTCAGTATATGATTCAACTATATTCTTGGGTGAGAATTTGTTGCATTTTGACCAGTGCCCCTCTATCCTCCATTTGGACATGTTCCTAAGAGAAAAATAAAGTTCTAGTTTCAGAGTCTTCCTGTTTTGGTCTGACATTCTGTGCTCTATCTATTGAGTGTTGTCTTCCATTGTGATATAAAAACTTCATTTTAAAATGGCCATCTTCCTTATTATTTCATAGAACATTTGTATTGGAAGGAACCTTAAATGCAATCTAATCCAATACTTTTTCATTTTTACATTAAAAAATTTTTTGAATTCCAAATTATTTCCCTCCCAGAAGGTGAACAATACAAAACCCATTAGACATGTGAAGTCATGCAAATTATGTTACAAAAAAACCCTAAGAAAAATAAAGGGAAAAATATGCTTCAATCTGCACTCAGGGTTCATCAGTTCTCTCTCTGGAGGTGGATAGCATTTTTTCATCATGATTCCTTTGGAATTGTCATGGATCATTGTATTGATTGGAACAGCTAAATCTTTAACAGTTTATTATCATTATAATAGTACTCTTACAACAACGTATAATGCTCTTCTGATTCTGTTCACTTCACTTTGTATCAGTTCATATATGTCTTACCAGGTTTTTCTGAAACTATCCAGCTCATCATTTCTTATAGCACAATTATACTCCAACACAATCACATGCAACAACTCATTCAGTCATTCCCTAATTGATGGGTATCCCCTCAATTTCCAATTCTTAGCAGCTACAAAAAGAGTTGCTGTAAATATTTTGGAACATATGGATCCTTTTCCTTTTTCTTTGATGTCTTTGGGACACAGACTTAGTCGTGGTATTGCTGTAGTCCAATACTTTGTATAAGATGAGATTACTTAGGCTCTGAGAGTTTAAATGACTTGTTCAAGGTCACAAAGCTAGTTAGTGGTATCGTTGAGAGAATAACTCAGGTGTCTTGCTTTTTTTTTCACTTCATTCCACTCTACTCCATTCACACCACACCACACCACACTGTTTCTTCAATCATAACTGGCTGAATGTTTGTGATGATGTGATTAAAATGACCAGAGGACTGTCTTTGGGTTTTTTCCCTTTGTTTTTACATAATTACCTTAGATTATTTTGGGATCGTAATGTCCCCAAATCATTTTATTATACCATTCCAAGAATGGGAGATATCCTTCATCAGTGATTCAGACCTTTCTTTATCCTTAATACATTTTTTTTTTTTTTTGCTTTTTGGAGGGGGGAAGGCAGGGCAATTGGGGTTAAGTGACTTGCCCAAGGTCACACAGCTAGTAAGCGTTATGTGTCTAAATCTGTATTTGAACTCAGGTCCTTCTGACTCCAGGGCCAGTGCTCTATTCACTGTGCAGCCTAGCTGTCCCCTTAATACGTTTTTTTAATACAGAGGACCATAACCACAATGAAGCATTTTGGAACATTGCATTACTCAGAAATCACCAGTCTCACGTACTTATCCTATTCCCTCTGCTAATTGACAGCTTAGTCACCCTGGACAGGTGGAAAGTAGGAAAGAGATTGCTTCCTCCCCTCATAGCAGATCATAGCACCTAGAGCTGAAAAGAACCTCAGAGACCATCTTGTCCAAAGGAGACTGTGTCTCAACAGAATCAGAAAGGTTAAGTAACTATTAAAATAACTATGTGTGATCACACAGCTAGTAAGTGTGGAAATCTGAATTTGAATTCACATCTCCTGACTCCAAAAGCCCAGCCCCTTTTCCACTATACCATGTTGCCTTTTTTGTAAATTCCAGTGTATCTGTGTTTTAGTGTATCCTTTTACCTTTCTTTCTCTCTTTCTTTTTCTCTTTCTTTCTTTCTGCTTTTTGGAGGTGGGGAAGGTAGGGCAGTTGGGGTTAAGTGACTTGCCCAAGGTCACACGACTAGTTTTGTGCTAATTGTCTGAGGTCGGATTTGAACATAACCCTAGCCTGTCCCCATTACCCAATGACCCTCCACCCTGTTCTGGGAGGGACCACTTTGTTTCAGGGAAGTTGCACCATTGTGTCATATTCCCAAAATAGCCCTGAGCTATAGATCTAACCAATGACAATTTTGGGCTTATGCTAGCTCCCCTCCCCAATCATAGTTTTTGTGGTTTTAGCCTTTATAAGCACTTTATGTACCCCAATTTGGGGCTGCCTGATTTGAGTTTATACTCCAGGTAGTCGCACCTTAATAAATCCACACCTAAATTTACCCTGAACCCAGGTCTCGGCTCACTCTTATTCTCTGCATAATACTAGGAGGGTTGAATCCAGATCTATTTATAAATAAGATCTGATATCCCATTTTCTTTCCATATCCCTACCAAGATGCTAGTTTGTAATAAAAAATTGTAACCATAACAATCAATAATTATGAATATAGTTGATAGGAATTGAACCTCTGATTTCATTGGTGCAAGGAATTTCCAGTTTAGGAAACTCCTTCTACAAAGGCAGGTTGGCACCCATTCTATAACTCATAGTCCTAGAGAGCTGCCCAGAGTACTGATGGGTGAAGCGATTTGACACACAGGCAGTATATGTCAGAGACAGGGCATGAACTGAGGCCTTCTTGGTTTCAGGGTTAGCTCTCTACTCATTCACCATATTATACTGCCACTCTAATTATGTGTATAATGAACTATATATAGATATAGAGGTAGTCAGATATGTATGTACAGATATGGAGCTATAGATACACACATATACACACATATGTATATGTGCATATATACACACATATCACTTTACATCTGTAGAGTGCTTTACAATTTACAAAGTACTTTCATACATATTATCTTACTCTATCCTTTTCACAAACTTTTAAAGTAGGCAGGGGAGGTATGATTATCCCCAGTTTACAGATGAGAAAACTGAGGTAGCCAGGCAAGATTAAATGTGAATGGTACTGTCTTAAGCTCAGTACCATGTTTTATTTTACTCTTTCACTTAATCCATTGTTAAAGCATTTTAAACCCCAGCTGTGACTCACTTGAATTAAAGAATAAGTTTACCTTTGACCTAGCTAGAAAGAGGGGGGAAAGCCCTTTTTTAAAGTCTAGGATTAGGCTGGAGTCAGTGAGAGTACAGTTATCCCTTCCATATCATGATTTTCCCCATCATGATTTCAATATATTGCGGATTGGCAAAATAAATTAAGTAGGAATTGTGGGGGAGTTTTTTGAAAACTGCAGATAACAGAGAAAAAATTTAGAAACTCAGAAATGCATAAGATACATGTGTAGTATTATATGATACCAACATATTTTATCTTTTAATACCATAATAATTCAGACTTCTCTGGTATGAAGGGAAAGTGAAAAAATTTTATGTGGATTTTCCAGATCAGAAGGCACCAGGCCCCTAATCCCTGAGATGTGGAAGGGATAACTGTATTTAGTTTTACTTTAGAAAGAGGGATGATTTCTGGGACTATGGCTTTGGTAAGAGTTGGAGGAGGTTTCTGGTAGAGGTACTGGCAGGCTACAATACCTTCCTTTCTACTCTCAAGCCCTCTCTCCAGACTGCTGCCCTACTTCTTACGGAGGGCTCTGGAGTCTCTAACCTTTCAATTTACCCTGGGGCTCCCTCTCTATTGTCCTAGTTCTAAGGGGGAGAGAAGAGGACTTTGTACTTCGATCTAGTTTCTTACAAGGACGCTCCTGTAATTTCCTTCTCAAATTAATCTGAGGCAAAGAAGGAAAGGTCTGAGGGGGCTGTGGAAAACTGGTTATAGAGAACTAGATTTGATTTGATTTGTCCACACTCCAGTTTCTCCATCTCCATCTCCCTACTACCTTCCCACTATCCCCACAGCAGAACTCTGGGGAATTCTCATAATCAATCAACTCCATCTCACTACTCCCAGATCCTTGAGCACAGTATCCTGATCCAGACACTTTGTTATTTAGGAGGTAGCTCAATAAAATGGAAGGAACACTCAGAGGACCTGGATTTGAATCCTGACTCTACCACTTATTATGGGCAAATCTTAGTCCCTATGGTTTTTTCTATCCTCATCTACATAATAAATGGGTTCGGACAAGATGACCTTTAAGGGATTAGGGATTCTTAAATTTTGATCCATGGACCTCCACAAGGGGTCCATGAACAATTACATTTATTCGTGCTTTCCTCACAAACAATCTAGATCTCTAATTGGTAGAGGGATATCCCGATTCAGGTAACTCCCTCTGCCAATGCAGGTTGGCACCTGCTCTGTAACTTAGAGACTTAGGGAGTTGAGGTAGAGAGTAAGGTAGGTATTAGAGATCCCTTTATTTCCATTTTATAGGGAAAAAACTAGAGGTTCAAAGCCTTTAAGTGATTGATGCTTTTTAAAAAAGTGTGTGGAATGGGATTTGAATTCTAATCTTCCTAACTTCAAGTCAAATGTTTTATGACATCAATCTAGGGCAAGAACAGTGGAAAAGTAGATTGGAAACAAATTTTTGTGCAGGGCCTTGAATGCCAGACTAAGCACTGTGGACAATGACCTATAGGCAAGGGGAAGTGGTTGACAGTTTTTGAGTGAGTCACCTGGGTCTTAGAATTTCTTTCTGGGATTTTTAGAGGTCATCCAGTCCAATCCTTTTACTTAAGAGAGGAGCAAACAAGTCCAGAAAGTGACTTACCTAAGATATATACAACCAAGTGGTGACAGGGCTGCTTATAGAACCCAAGTCTCCTGCTTGACTAACTCCATTAGTCTTTCCACTATGTGAGGCTGCTTTAGACTATATCATCAAGGAAGAGGCTCTACTGATCAGAAGCTGGAACACTAGAGCTTTTGCAGAGCTCATTCAGGGTCACCTTGAGGAACATTTTCGAATAGGAGTGATAGTAAATTGGGATTGCGAAGACCTGGGCTCAAATCCTGCCTTAGATACTTGCTAGCTATGTGACCCTGGACAATTCATTCAACTTGCTGAAGTGTAAAAACTTAACAATCTGCTTTTATGGAATAACTCTAGCATGTCCCTGGGTGGTTGTTGTGATTGTAGGTTATGTAGTAACTATATGCAACAACTCAGACTTGCAGTAATATGCGTTTGAACTAAGGAAACAGCAGTTGAAATGGAAAGGAACAGAGATATTCAAGAATCCACACATAGTAGAAATTGCCCGGTGAATACTCCAAAATCTGCAAATTGGGGATGAGGGGGGGAATTTTCTATGAGATACAGGGAAGAGAACCCAGGAGTTGGGATGGAGAGTATTTTCCATTCATCATTCAAAGGTGGAGGTGGGGATTGAGGTATAGAGTGACATGAAATTGATGAAAGGAGAAGAATTGGAAAAATTGAGGGAAACTGAAAAACTAAAAACACAGCCTAAGACCTCAGTTTTACCATCAGCTTTTCTCTTTTTCAAAACAGTTGGGGATAGGGCCAAAGGACAATCAAAACTGGGAAGAGTGAAAATGGACAGATATTCCATTTTGTCTTTTCCAGAACTCAATCTTGGTTTCTCCTTCTCCTTCTCCAAACACCCTACCAGCTAAGCTGTTAGATGGTGAAGTGGATAGAGCACGGTGCCTGGACTCAGAAAGACCTGAGCTTGAGTCCTGCCTGAGATACTTCATAGCTGTATGACCTTAGGCAAGTCACTTAACCTCTCTCTGACTCAGTTTTCTCAACTACAAAATAGCAGTAAAAATAGCACCTACTGTTGTGAGGATCAAATGAAATAATATTTTTTACATAGGCATTTAATAAATGTTTCCTTCCTTCCTTCCTTCCTTCCTTCCTTCCTTCCTTCCTTCCTTCCTTCCTTCCTTCCTTCCTCCCTCTCTCCCTTCCTTCCTTCCTTCCTTCCTCCCTCCCTTCCTTCCTCCTTCCCTTCCTTCCTTCTTTCCTTCCTTCCTTCCTTCCTTCCTCCCTCCCTCCCTCCCTTCCTTCTTTCCTTTCTTCCTTTCTCCCTCCCTCCCTTCCTTCCTTCCATACCATGTCATTGGAAGCCAGTAACCGATCTGCTGAGAGTAAACTGGGATTGCAGAATGTACCACAAAGCTTGATAGAAACTAGGTAGGCAAATTCCAAATATCTTTGGAAGTGTTCAAGGATCCAATATGACATTATTATAGGGGCACCATGAACGCCTTTCCCTCCCACCCCTCACCCCCATTCTAAAGAGGATCATGAGCAAACCTAGGATTTGATTCCTCAACTTTTATTAATAGGATGCTATTACTAAAACCAGTTTGCCTTCATCTAGGACAGGTTTTATCTCTTATCCTAAACTTATTTTAACTTAAATCTTTTTTTTGGGGGGGGGGGAAACACGGTTCTTAGAATATCGGGTCACAGAAACGTTGTAAATACTTTACCTAGATTTCAGTAAAGCATTTGTCAAAGTCTCAAATGTTTTTCTTGTGGATGATTGGCTAATCTTCAAAAGTGGGGAGAATTGGCTAAGGGCAATGTCCATCAACCACAACTACTTTGTTGTCAGGCTTCCCCCACAGGCCATCAATCACTGGTCCATTGTCAGCAGGCTTTGGGGGTTGTTCACAGGCCTTATCAAGGTCTTGGGCCTTCTACTTGTTAGAAATGTTCTAGTAGGAGAACTTGTATACACTAGAGCTGGGAAGTCATAGTTTTTCCAAGCGTGGTTTGCTCAAAGTGCATTCATAGGAGTATGGGGAAGGGGTGAGAGTGGGGAGGCAGTAGTGCTAACACAGTAAATCCCCAATGCAAGTTAATATAAATTTTTATGATAGGTCTAACTAATATAGCACAATTCTATCCTATAGATCAAATATAAGTAGTATAATCATCAATACATGGTGGAATAATTAATTGATTGCAGCCTATATTACTTTTATTCTTACAGCATTAACTAAATCAAACTTAAGCCCATTCTTTTTAATTCAGCAATATAATCATTGATATCCATTAAATCACAATGAATTGACTAAATGCTGGTTAAATTGAGTAAGGGTTTCAAAATTATTTTTCATGCAAATTGGAAAGACATGATCTAGATCACAATTCAGTTTGGTGAATTTGGGGACTGGGAAAATGAGTACCAGGGGTGGGGTACCTGTGGCCTTGAAGTCACATGTGGCCCTCTAGGTCCTCAAGTGCAGCCCTTTGAATCCAAACTTCATAGAACAAATCCCTTTAATAAAAGGATTTGTTCTATAAAACTTGGACTCAGTCAAAAGGCTCACCCAAGGACCCAGAAGTTCGAGTGTGGCCTTGAGACCACAGGTTCCCCAGTCCTGGACTAGACCCAAAGAATATTCATTAACAATTCATGTTACCTTGGAAAGAAATGTCTATGGAGAATGAATGCTTCAGTAACCTGTTCTCGGGCTGTTATTTTAAGATTTTTTTTTTTATCAATGACTTGGGTAAAGGAATATATAGTATACTTGTTAGATATTCAGATGACACAAAGCAGGGAGGAATAGGTAACACATTAGGATCTAAAAAGATCTCAATAGACCAAAATATGGACCAGTCTATTAGGATGAAATTTAATAGAAACAAATATAAAGGTCCATACTTGAGTTAAAAAAATCATTAAATAGGGGGGTGAACTGTGAATAGTCTCCAATATGTAAAAAGAAAAAATAAGGACAGTTTTTCAACTTTTATTTTGAACTTAAAGCACACTAAATAAAACATGCATTTCCATATACATGATAGAACAGAAAAAGACTACTATATATAAAATTGCAGATCTGTATAATATATAGCTTGCTTTTCTTTTTAAGTAATAATAATAGCTAGCCTACTATTTGCTGGGCACTGTACTAAATACTTCTACAAACATTATATCATTTGATCTTTAACACAACCCTGTCAGGTAAGTTTTGTTATTGTCCCTGTTTTCTGGTTGAGGAAACTGAAGAAAATGAGGTTAAGTGACTTGCCCAATGTCACACAGCTATTATGTTTCTGAGGCTGGATTTATATACAATACCATATAATAACTTCAGTTCTCAATGCCATCTTGCTTGTCTAGGCTACTTCCTGACCTTCCCTCTGGTTACTTCTCTGCATTAAAAAAAAATGCCTCAATGATCCTTCCTTCGTTCCTTCCTTTCTTCTTTCCTTCCTCCCCCCCTCTTTCTTTCTTTCCTTTTTCTTCCTATCCTTTCTTTACCCAATGGGGAAAAAGAAGCAAAGCGTTTTTTACAAATATGCATAGTTAAACAAATTCCCACATTGGCTGTATCTGAAAATGTATGTTTTGTTTTGCATCTTGATCTCTATTACATCTATATACTGTAATTTGTCTAGCCATTCTACAAAAGATGAGCACCCAGTTAGATTCCAGGTCTTTGTTACTACAAAAAGTGTTGCTATAGGGGCGGCTAGGTGGCGCAGTGAGTAGAGCATCAGCCTGGAGTCAGAAGGACCTGAGTTCGGATCCAGCCTCAGACACTTAACACACACAAACAAAAACGTAGCCGTGTGACCTTGGGCAAGTTACTTAACCCCAATTGCCCTCCAAAAAAACAAACAAAAAAAAAGTGTTGTTATAAATATTTTTTATACATATGGGTCCTTTAGAGTTCTGGACATGGAATCAAGAAGATCATAGTTTTAATGCTGCCTTAGGCACTTATTAGCTAGCTGTGTGACCATGGGCAAGGAACTTAACCTCTCTCAGTCTCAGTCTTCTCATCTCTAAAATGGGGCTAATAATGGCACCTACCTCAGAGTACTTGTGAGATCTAAAAAAAAAAAAAGATAACATGCTACAAACAAATAATCACCATTATTATGATTGTTTACCCTTTCTTTAATTGCCTTTGGGGGCATAGGCCTATTTTTTTCCAGTATAGCTGGGTCAAAGGGTATATACAGTTTCACGAGATAAAGGAATTTTAGTAGATTGCAAACTCAATACAAGTTAATAATGCAAGACCTGAATAATTAGAGAAGCAGAGATGTCCAAACACAAGAGGGAATAGTTCTGAGGTACGTGGCTCTGATCAGAACACATCTGGACTATTATGTTCAGTTCTGAGCATGTCATTTAGGGAAGTAGAGTCAAAGAGCATTTAGGAGGATCAAGTTTGTGAAAAGCAATATGAAATGAGGATTGGGTTAAGAAATTGAGAATGTTTAGCCTAGAGGAGAGAAGACTTAGGAGGGAAATGATAACTGTTTAAATATTTGGAGAGCTGTCATGTGGAAGAGAGATTTAACTTAGTTCCAGAGGGCAGAACTAGGGGTAATAGGTAGAAGTTATAGAGAGGTAAGTTTACTTACAACTTACTGTAAGGAAAGACTTCCTCTAAGAGTCAAACAAAAATCAACTGGGATGCCTTGGAAGCTACTAGTTTCCTCCTCAATAGAGTTCTTTAAGCAAAGACTGGATGGTCACTTCTTAGAGAGGTTATACAGGATGTTCTTGTCCAGAACAGGTTAGATATGGAAGCTCCAACCTGGAGGTTCTACAATCTGTAGCTGGAAAAATAACTTAGAAAGTTTAGGTATCATCCAGTCTGAGACTAGATAATTGTATTTTATCCAAGCGTCTAATTATCTGACCCTGGTTTGTTATTTCTGAATTTTTACATAATCTTTTGCTTCATAAAGAAGCCCTTGGAAATGTACTTTTGTGGTGTGTAGTTTTTGGTAGAATGTGGTTAGTGTTTCTAGAATTTCAGGACCCTTGAGACTACTGCCCAAATAAATCAGCACAGGATACAGACTGGTAAATTGCAGTTTATTTATTCACTCAGGAGTGTGACATACACCATCAATAGGTGACGGATATGTGTCTCATAACTGCAGATGGCTTCTATATGTCCTGTGTGTACATATATGTACACATGTATATAGATATCTATAGTGAGAGAAAAATTATATAGATGTGTAAATGTGTATGTATATGTATACACACATATGTATGTGTGTATATATAATGCATATGCTTGTACACACACATACTGAGGTATGTGATGGAGAGAATGTGACACTAGGGAGCAAAAAAGAAAAGATACGCTTTGTTCTTTTGCTTTTTGGAGAGGGAAGAAGGGCAATTGGGGTTAAGTGACTTGCCCAAGGTCACAGGGCTAGTTTTGTGTTGTGTCTGAAGCCGAATTTGAATTCATGTCCTCCTGACTTGAGGGCTGGTGCTCCATTCACCAAGTCACCTAGCTAACCTAAGACAATGTTTCTTACAAAGCAGTTTTGAGTAAGACCCAGTAGGGCTATAGGTAGGATTGCTGTTTGTCCTTTTTTTTTCTCAAAGAGGACCAATGACATAAGGAAGGTGATGCCATGACATGAATGTGAATTGGATTTAGGTGAGGGAGGGCTGTGCAAAGTTACCATCATCTCCTCTAGAACTATCTGGGTACAGTGGCCAGATAATAGATCAGTACGACTGGAGATGGCCCAGTATGCAGTGGGGAGGGGGGCACCTTGGCCCTTATTTTTTTCTTTTTTGGAGGGGGAAGGTAGGGCAATTAGGGTTAATGACTGAAAGTCACACAGCTAGTTTTTTGTGTTACTTGTCTAAGGGCAAATTTGAACTCAGGTCATCCTGCTCTATTCACTGCACCACCTAGCTGCCCCAACCTTGAACCTTTTAAGCTAAGGTCTTTAACAGGTATAGGTAGGAAAAGATACTTATAAGGATGCTTAAATTGTTGCAAAGGAAAGAATGTGCCCTTTAGCATAGTCATTTCCAGCAGACCAAAGAAAACTGTATCAGTCAAAGAAAACTTTATCAGTCAGTTAATTAACAATTGTTAGGCTTGGATAGGTGATTGGGAGGAAAGGAGGTGCCAGAGGAGATAATGTCAAAGAGGTCTGAGAAAGGGAAAGATAAGTAATAGCAGCAAATATAGAACAAAATGGAGTCAGTTATATTCTCCCCCAAATCCACTGTCAACAGTAGTAAAGAAACAGGGGTGGCATGCAATTACAGCAATGCCACTGTATCAACAGGAAAAGGTTACAATTAGACATTGGCTTGGACAATTACCTGAAACCAGGAAAACAAGCAACCTCAAGGACCAAGATCAGGAAGCTCATTGGCTCATTGGGTTTAAGTATCAGTAAAGGTTTAGAAAACAGTGTGGATTCTAGGTTTTCTCATTTTTCTGTTTCCCTAGAGTTTTACAATACTGTAAAGGGCTGTGGGTAGGCTAGATATTGCAACCCTGAAGGACTATAAGAAATTACCTTTTCCATGGGAAATCTTGTTATACGTGGGCAGAACAAAGGCAAGCACTTGTTCAACCTGTGCAACCATATTCTAATAATTTATTACTTGTTAACAATTAATTTATTACTTGTTCCCAGAATGGTCCAACCTCACCCAACTCTTTACTACCCTAATTTTCTCTCTTGGCATGCCTTGGCATGCCTCTGCTTTTATTTTTCCCCCTTGCTAGCTGCAACGATAAAGAATGCCTTGGCTAACTGAAAACAAAATAAAATTAAAAATATTAGGAGCAATTCACTAATTTTTCAACAGATGTAAAGGAACTGGAATTATGGGTTAATAGATTTAGAGACAGAAGGGCTCTTAGAGACCATCAACTTGCAACATTCTTGTTTTCAAAGATGAAGGTTCAGAAAGTTTTAGTTGACCAAGGTTACAGACTTTGCAAATAAAAGAGCCAGGTTACTAACCCAGGTCTCCTTATTCCAAATTCAATGCTCTTCATATTCTGGTTTATTGATAGATAATCTTTACTAAGCACCTACTACCTACAAAACATTGTAAAGATCCTATAAAGACCCCTTCCCCACTGTGTGGGCTACCATCCTTGGGTCACCTTTCCAATCAAGACTTTGTTTCTACTCTTCATAAAGTTATTTGGGGAGACAACAGATTCATCCAAAGGAGGACAAAAAGAAAACAAGATAGCTTATATTAAAATGTTGCACAGACTATTTGAAAATGACTATATAAAAATGTGCTTCTTCATCAGATGAAGTCTAACCAGACTTTAAGAGTGACTGACATGAATTTAGTGACCAATTTCTCCCTTCCACCCAATTTTTCCTTCAAATTGTAACTCATATTTACTGGCTAAAAGGAGACAAAAAAAGTTAAGTTTTTAAAATCTTCCCTCCACTCCCAGACCAACTATTGAGCAGTCCCAGTCTTTTTGTGTCTTCAGGAATTTTGTGGGATGGTATAGGTCCTGTTACCCTTTAACTTCCTGTTTGTTCTCCTGACCCAGAGGTTCCCTAAAGTCTAAGCCAATCTCCTAAAATCAGTACTAACCCCTTTCTCTCAGGAAAAGAGTCGAAGGAGCCTGTAGCTCATGGGGTGCCAGAAGGTAAAGGGGGGCGGGGTTGGCTGAAAGTGGAATTGGAATTCTCCCAGATTTCAGAGGAATGGGCCTCGAAAATACTCCCACCTTTAGACCTTCAACCTCACCACGCCCCTATCCTCCTTTACTATAGTCGCTTGGAAGGAAATTAACTTTGACCCCTGAATTCTGGACCCTGGTCCAAAGCTTAAAACTTCTTTCCGTAGTTGCCAGGGACCCTCCTTCCCTCTACACCTCCTTCTGCCTTTCCCCTCCTCCACTTGCTCCAAAGACTCCAGAAACACTACGTAAAAGAGAAAAGTTTATTTTGTTCTTCTGGAGCCCGAAGAGCTAAGGCTGGGGACCTGGAATGGTCGAGGGTGGGCGGTGGGAGGGGAGGGCGTAGGGGCGGGGTTGAGTTTGGAGCCGGTCCCACCCCCAGCCCTAGCCCCAGGGCAGAAAGAAAGTGCAGTTTGAGCGGGGGAGTTTAGCTAATCCGGGTCTGGGGCCCTGGGAGGGCGGGATCTGGCTCCGCGGCTGGTGGGTCGTGTAGGAACTGGGTTGCTGGGGCCCTGGGAGAGCTCTGAGGGGGGCAAGAGCAAGAGGAAGGGACTGAAACCAGAGCGCTGGGAGGGCGGTATCTGAATACACGATAGGTGGGTCCCGAAGGAAGAGGAGCTGTTGGGGCATCCGGAGAGCGCTGAGCAAGGCAGGGTCAGGGACAGGGACTGGTACCAGAGCTCTGGGCAGGAGGGATCCATATTCACAATTGGTGGGTCCTGGAGGAAGCGGGGCTGCAGGGGCCTAGGAACAGCACTATGCGGGGTTGGGGCTGGGCAGAGACTGGGACAGGAGCAGGGGCTCTGGCAAGGCGGCGCAGTTAGGGAGTTGAGGGGTTTGGGGAGTTGCGCGCGGCAGGAGGGGCAACGTGTCACTTTCCTCTGCCCGCCTCCGACCCCCGGGACGGGTTGTCTCTCTCTCCTAGGGTCGGCCGTGCAGCCATGCGGGGCCGGGAGCCCCCGGGACGCTTCACTGTGCCGGCGGAGGCGGAGGACTCGATACTGGAGCTTCGGCCCCATGTGGAGCGCATCTTTAGGGTGCAGCTGAGCGTCCTCGGGGAGCCGGAACCGGGGGCCCCCAGCATTTGGTTGCAGTTAGAGGGCCCCCAGGAGAACGTGGGCAGAGCCAAGGTAAACGCCGCGCCCCTCCTCTCAGCCTTTCTATTCCCCCCTCTCGCTTAATATCCTCTTCCCAGCCCAGATCCCCTCTTTGTGCGCGAGGGATGATCTCAAACTTCTGAGTTTGCGGGAGACTCCAACGAGTTGTCCAGTTTATTCTCCTATCTCGTTTGGATGGCGCCTCCTCTAAGTCTTGCAGAGGCCCTCCAGCTAGTGGATCTTTCTTAGTTCTCTCAAAGACCGACCGACCCCTCAGCCTCCCCTCTTTCCTGCCCCACCCTCCTCACTTGCCTGTGCCCTCACGCGTCCATCCCCTCCCCTCCTGTAATGTGAGAACTCGACAGGCTATAACATTTTGTGTGTGTTACTTGGGGGTTGGCCTGTCCTCTGAGGCAGAATTTGGGGGTATCTGTCCCCTGAGGCACCTTAAACCTTGTTCTTATGGCACCATCCTAAGAGCCATACTTTTCAGTGATCTCTGCCCCTTGACCTCTGCTTTCAAAGTCAAGCTGGAAGTCTGTTTCCATGTGACTCAGGGCTCAACCAAATTCTGCTTTCTAAGTTTTAAAATCAGAATTTGAACTTTAGAATCAGAATTTGAACTGTAAGGGACCTTAGAAATTATTTAATCCAAGCCCTTGGTTTTGTGTAACATGAGAACATGACAGCCAACAGCACCTTAGGTTGAGGGTTAAGGAGGAAACTGAGGTCCCGAGGACTTGTGTTTTTGCCAAAGAAATACAGTAAGAAGCATAGTAATAGCTAGAACCCAGGTCTCCTGATTCTCATTCTGTTTTTAAACCTTACCACACCACACTGCTATTCCTGTCCCTTGGGGGCTAAAGGAATAAGAATATATTGGAGGGGGGAGAGGAGGAGAGGAGCTCTAGAAGTTGCCTGTAGAGTTGTGGGGTGGGTAGGGAATGGGGAGGAAACTGTAGGATGCCAGGATGAAAGAGCCTCCTGTCTGTGGCTGGAAGTTTGACAGACCAGGTCACAGTGAGCCTCTTTTTTGGTTCTGGCTGGCTTTCCCCACAAGTCTCCCCTTGGACTCAGCTTGCAAGCTCTGCCCATTCCTCTTGGTCCCCACCCTATAACCACCCCCCTCAATCATTACTGAAGCTTCTCTTTCCTCAAGGTTGCTGTCTTCCTATTATCTTATCTTCTGGGTTAGAAATGCTACTCAGTCTTTGTTGCTTCTCTTTCTTCCTCTCTCCCGAACTGTTTCTCCCCCTCCCCCCTTTCCCAGCTGTGTCTCTACCAGACTGTCCAAATGGGCCCTAGGCCATGGGGTGGAGAAGGCCTAGCTACACAGCAGCTGGCTTTGGATTTTCAACTAGACTTGTTTAACCACCTCAGTTTTCTAAGTTTTTCTAGGCATTCAGGGATGACTGCATACAAGGGGAGATGGCAGCACCCTATTGGCTGAGGGGACTGAGATGGTTATACAGAATTTCTGTAATGGTAAATTCTGTTGGGGGGGTTATTTTAAGGAGTGGGCCCTTTGGGCCCTCTTATTTTCATGAATGTGAAATGAACTAACAACTTTTTCTGAGAGTGCTTCCCATGCCCCAAAGTAATTGTTCACATTTAGGTAATGTTCTGTGGTTTACAAAGTGCTGTGAGTACTACCTCCTCACAATAAACCTTTGAGGTAACCAGTACAAAGAAATGTTAGGGCAGTCTTACAGATGAAGAAACATGCTGGGAACAAGCTTATTTAAATTAGTTTTTAAGAAATAGTATTTTATTGATGTTCTTTTTTATTCCACTGTTGTCACTTTTCTGCTCCTTCAGGGACCCTCTCTCCATCCCAGTAGGACCATATTTTGTAATAAATAAGTACAGTTAAGCAAAACATTGGCCACTTCTGAAAATCCATGCTTTATCCTATACCTATAGTCTAGCCTCTCTCTGCTGAGAAGTGGGAGGCTTTACCCCAGTTCTCAGAGGTAATGATTACTTACTGTATTGATCAGAGTTCTGTAGTTTTTCAGTGCTTTTTTCTTTAACATTGTCACAGTCATTGTGCAAATTGTTCTCCTGGTTCTGCTTACTTTGTTCCATATTGGTTCATAGGAGTCTTCTCAAATCTTCCTGAATTCTTTATAGTCATAGATTCTCAGGATGCAACAGTATGTCATCACATTGTATACTACAAAGCATTGTAAGCTACTAGTTTTCAGAGCTGATACTTGAATGGGAAGATTGGGTCTGTGAGTGGCCACTACAATTCCAGCCTGGGCAGCATAGAGGGACTTAGTGTCCTTAAATTTTTAAAAAAGATTTATAAGGTACTCCCTGGGTACTATTGAACCTTCCCCCCTCCCCCTCCCCTTTACCCAATCCTTTCTCTTTCCCCCTCTCTCTCCTCCCCTCCTCTCCCCTTCTCTTCCCTGCCCTGAGAGCTTTCCTTCTAAACAAAGTTCTGTTGCTTTTGTTTCTGCCAGGACAGTGCCTCTCTCCTGGAGGCCATGTCTAACTTAACATCCTATCTACCTTCCCTCCCCATTCTCCTTGGAAGTTCCTTGGAGCCTATATCACCACTTCCTGAGGAATTAACTCCCTAGGGCCCTTTTATTCTTTCAATTCTGCCTTTCTCACACACAATCAATGAACAAGTGTGCCTAGAACACCTACTATGTACCAGGTACTCTCATAAATTCTAGGGATACAGTGAAAAGAATGAGGCACATGTATGTACACAGATTTTCATGTTTGTGAATATCCATGGCCCATTGGGAAGCCTGAGATTATAAGAGGTTTAAAGTAGAGACATGGGAAAGACAAAGGATTTTGACAATATCTTCTATTCTCTCTTAGTGAAAAGAGCAGGCAAAGAGAATTTATCCCAGGTACAATGTGGGGGATGAGGATGTAGGTCAGTGTTAGAAATAGCACTGATCTGGAAGTCACCAGGCTTGGGTCTTGGACTCAGCTTTCGGGTGGTAGCAGAGTGCTGGTATCACTGCTGCTGCTGCTCTTCTTCCTCCGACATTATTATTTACTGCTATTACCTAGAATATATACATTTAGAAAACATTTTCCATATATTATCTAACCTTGTGACATACATGCTATTATTATTTCCATTTAATGGATAAGGAAATTGAGACTGGAAGAGGTTAAATAAATTGCCCAGGGTCACACAAAAAGTAAATATCTGAGGCTGGGTTTGAACTCAGGTCTTCATTATTCCAAGTCCAGAGTTCTAACTGCTATTATCACCTAACTGTTTGTGACCTTAGGCAAGTCAAATATCTCTTTGCTTCCCTAGTTCTATATCTATAAAATGAAGGGGTTGACTAGAGAGATAATTTAACATTCAAGGACTCTAAGGTGAATAAATTTCCCAAGTATAATGATGATGATGATGCTATTGATCCTATTTGAAAATTAAAATTTAAAATTGATTTTAAAATTATACATTTAAAAATCTTTTAACAGTGACAGAATTGAACATTCTCTGTTTATAACATGATGTGTGTATTGTGTTTGTGTGAATGTGTGTGTAGCTATAGCTATAGCTATGTGTATACACACAGAGTTCCTAGAGAAGGAGGGGGTAAAGTCAGTCAGAGAGTTCAGTGGGAATAAAGTGAATGGGGGAGAAAAAGGCTAGGAATAGGAAACTTTGGAGTATATTTGCGACTGAGAAGGTGGATCCTAGTGGCTTTTCAAGTTCAGAAGACCATGAAAAGTCAGATGAGTTACAGGACTCATGTATGTATATTCTTGTTAGGTTTTCTGGTTTTTATAAGAAAATCTCTTTCTAGGTCTCTAGGGGATCTCTAAATTGTTTTGCTATACTGAGATTCTTAAAAGAATGAATACATTACTGAGAATATTATTTTTGGGCAGCAGGGAAAAACCCTAGGATGGCCTGGCCTTTCTGTAGTGAATTAATGAACAAAAAGAACTCATTACTTCTTCCCCCTTCAGGGGAAAGCTTGGGAAACAGCTTATTTCCCCATCCTTTTCCTCTCCCAAGTCTCTGGGTCTTTTTGTTTTGCTTTTGTTACCTTTTGCTTTGCTTATTTTGGTGGGTGGCTTGAAAGCAGAAACTAGTTTTCTGGAGGGGATGATTGTGAAGAAGGTATTTTGTAAACTTCAGAGAGCTTTAGCAGTATGAGTTATGTGTTCTTATGTTTCTAGTAGATTGTAACCTCTTTTGAGGATAGTTTTTTCTTTTTAAAAATGTTAAAATTAATATCTTATTCATTTGTCATAGAGTTATCTGTTGTAATAAAAATTTCAAAAGAAAGAAGGAAAAAAAGGTAACTCTACAAAACAAATCAATACATCATTTAAGTTTTGAAATATATGCAATATTTTGCATCCATAGGCATCCACCTTGGTCAATAAGAGAGGGAGACATACTTTTTCATCTCCTTTTTGTGACTTGGTTAAATTGTAGTTCTATATTGTTCAGTTTCAGTTTTTTAAATGTCCCTTTCCATTGTTGCAATAATAGTAGTCTTTTCCCCACTGGTTCTGTTTACTTTACTTTGTATCAGTTCTCATAAGTCTTTTCTCAATTGATCAAATTCCTTTTTTTTTAAACAGCATAGTAATATTCCATTACATTCACATACCCCAGTTTATTTAGACATGCCCCATTGGTGGGCATCTACTTTGTTTCCAATTCTTTGCTACTTACTGTAAATAAGTGCTTTTGAAAAGATTTTCCTTGGGTGGCTATATTGCTTTAATCTTTTTATCCTAGACTGTTGCATGGTGACTTGAACATTTTACATACTTGAAAATTACTTGAATTGAATTGGATTAACATATTCAAAGCAGGGAGAGACAGACTGTGAAGAGATACAGCTCAACTCTCTAGTTGCCTTTCCAGCCAAAGAGGAATCATGGGAATAGCAGAAGGTTGGTGGAGGGATGAAGAGAGAGGTAGAAGGGCACCAAAAATAAATTTTCCTATCTTCTTGGTCTGGGGGGAGGGAACTGCCTCTTGACTAGTACAGAGATAGCAGAGGAAAGTTGGGATTAAACTCTTATGAGCATTAGGTTAAGGCATGTGATGGCAGTGAATGATTTATGACTCTATCAGTGAATGTAATAATTTAATTCAGCAAACATGTATTAAGCAACTGATATGTATAGAGCACTGTGCTAGGTTGTAGGGGAGAAATAAAACTTAGATCAAATATTGTCCTCACTTTATGGAGTTCTAATAGGGGAATATGACACACACTAATATCTGTAATATGAAGTTAGTTTATCAAAGAAATGCAAATAAAGTGCTATATATAGTCAAAAGGTGTGGAGTAAATCAGGTCATTATCAATTGGGTTGCTTCATGGAGAGAGAGAGGGATTGCTTTTGGTTTGGGCATTAAAGTGTGGTTTGGGAGTTCAACACACTTAGGCAGGGGAAGGCAACACCTGTAAATACAGGGAATAGGATGAGTAAAGGCAAAGAGGTGAGAAAATCTGGAGCCTTACTTGGTGGAGGGTGAGTAGTGCATTTTGGCTGGAACATACAGCAGGGAAGATTGTGTGATATAAGGATAGTAAAGGGTAAGTTGATTAAATTAGAGAGGGCCTTGAATGTCAGTCTGAGGAGTTTAATTATGTAATAGCCACTGAAGCCTAATCTCTCCTGTATTCTAGGCCTAAATTCTTACTGGACATTTCCATTTTGACATTTTACCAATAGGCAGGTCGAACTCAATAAAATTAACATCCCTCCTCTAAACTTCCCCATTTCTTTTGAAGGTATCAACATCCTTTCAGTCCCGAAATTCTTAACTTGGAGTCATCTTTGATGCTTTCCTTCTTACCCACCCTCCTTAACCATATCCAAACAATTGCCACGTCTTGTCAGTTCTACCTCCCCAGTATCTCTGGCATCCTTTCCTTTCTCTACATTCTCATGGTCTTTACCTAGTTCATTCAGGCTTTCATTACTTCTCTCATGGACTATTCAAATCACCTTCTAATTTTCTCTGCTTCTAGTCTTTCCCCTCCGATCCATCTTTCACATAACTACCAAACTGATAAGTGTAGCTAAATGGTACAGTGTGTGGGCTCTGGTCCTGGAGTCAGGAAGATCTGAGTTCAAATCCAGCCTCAGTTCATCAGCTATAAAAATGGGGATCATAATAGCATCTACGTCATAGTCATGTTGTAAGGATCAGGTGAGATAATATCTGTAAAGCTCTTAGCCTAATGCCAGGCAATGAGTAGATGTTTAATACATGTTCATTTCCTCTTCCCTAAAATATCAGACTTATCATGTCAGCCCCTTCTCCCCTGAAATTTTAGAATCACAGGATGGTAGCTTTAGAGCTGGAAGAGACTTTAGATATCACTGAGTATGTCCCTTTCATTTTATAGATGAAAAAACTGAATCTAAGAAAGTGACTTGCCTGGGGTTACTAAGTACATGTCTAAGGGAAGATTTGAACTCATCTTCTTACTGCTTACTTCTTACTTCCAAGTTCAGTGCTCTATCCACTTCACCAAAGTTGCCTCTCAAAAGTGAGTTATTACTTCTAGGCTAAAATACAGACTTTTCGGTCAGGCTCGTAAAGCCATCCATAATCTGACTTCCACTTACCTTGCAAATCTTGTTTCATATTGTTCCCCTTTATGGACTTTCCATTCTTGCCAAAACTGGCTTGCTGATTGATGAAATATACATGACATTATATTTTCTGTCACTGTCCCTGTGTACAAGTGATTCCCCACACTTGGAATGTCTTCCCTCATCCCCTCTACTTCTAGAATCTCGAACTTCCTTCAATAAATAACTCAGGTACCCTCTCCTACCTGAAGTCTTTCTTTTTCTCTTTACTTGTGTTTTCTTGCTCTTGAAATGGCTGTTATTTATAACTTTATACATGTTTAGTGTTGACTTATGAGTGTACCTGTTGTATCTCACCAATGGATATAAGCTCCTTGAAGGCAAGTACTGCTTCATTTTTGTGTTTGTAGACTTTTCTTGGAGCCCAGTACCTTGCAAATAGTAGGCATTCAATGTTGAATTGAAGGGTTTTGAGCAGAGGAGTGATAGGACCACATCTATGCATAAGAAAGAGCAGATTGATTAGTGGCATGGAGAACTTGGAGGGTCATTAAGAGGCTTTTGGGATAGTCCAACAGGTGGTAAGTGAGGCTTTATACTGGGATGGTAGCAGTAGAGAAGAGGGGGAACCTTGATAGAATAAATTTTTCAAAAGTAGACTCAAAGAACTTGGTAAATGGATATGATAGAAGAAAAGAAATGAAAGAGTCAAAGATAACACTCCCCCTGCTTCACCCCAAACATGGGAGGCTAGGTTTATGGTGGTTCCAGTGAAAAAGTAGTGAAGGCAGAAGAGGGAACAGATTTAAGGAGAAAGATAATAAGCTATGTTAAGATATGTTGCGTTTGATGTTCTGGTTTGGCATTCAGGCTGATATGTTTTGTAGGCAATTGGAGTACCAGTCTGGTAGGCCTAGAAAGGCATAATGAATCTAGACTGTTAAAGGCTTTAAATGTCAAATGAGTTCTGATGACCTAATTTTACCCTAATGTAATAAAGTCATTGAAAGTTCTTGAGCTGGGGTGTGACATGACAAGATGTGTACTTTAGGAAGATTACTTTGGCAGTAACATGGGAGGAGAGAGTAACTGGAAGCAGGGAGACCAATTAGGAGACTGTTGTAGTAGTCCAGGTGAGAAGGGTAGTAGCTCTACAGAAGTGTTTTGAAGATAGAGGTTACTTCTGTTATTGATATTATCCCTCTATTAATACGGCCCAAAACTGCATTAGTTTTTTGACTGATGAATCACATGGTTGACTCCCATTCAGCTTATAGTGTGCTAAAAAGACACTATCTCTTGATTACCTAGATTCTTTTTTGTTTGTTTTGTTTGTTTTTTGGGGGGAGTTGGTGGAGGTGGTAGGCAATCAATGTTTAGTGACTTGCCCAGTAAGTGTCTGATGCTGAATTTGAACTCAGATTCTCCTGACTCCAAGGTCAGTGCTCTATCCATTTCACCACCTAGTTGCCCTGATTACCTCACAATCTCTACATTATACTTGTGTAGTTGATTATGTCTAAAATTCAAGCATAGAACTTTACATTTGCCCTTTAAAATTTTCTCTTTCTATATTTGACCCATTGCTCTAACCCATCAAGGTGTTGGATCCCAACTCTAGTGCAATTTGTTAGCTTTCCCTTATCTGCAAATTTGATGAGTACGCTATTTATTTCTTTATCAAAGTCATTGATAAAAATATTGAGTAGCTCAGGGCTAATGACAGACATCTGGAGATGAGACATGAGACCCCCCCTGATTTCTAGATGGACATTAATTCTTTAGTCACTACTCTTTGGGACCCATCATTCAATCAGTTTAAAAGTCTAAGTTTGTTTAAAATGTGGTACATAGAGTTGTACATGATACTCTAGGTGAGGTCTAACAAGGGTCAAACACAATGGGACCATAATTGCCCTCCCTCTAAACATTATACCTCTCTAAGTAGCCTAAGGTGACATTCACTTTTTAAACTGCCAAACTTTGGGGCTCGATTGGTTTTATAAGTCTACTAAAACTGTTGGGTCTTTTTCATACCTCTCTGACCATATATCTCCCACTCTGTACTTGGGCAATTGATTTTTTGCACCCATGTTTAAGACTTTATGTTTATCCTTTTTATGTCTTATCTTATTAGATCTAGTCAGTTATTCTAACTTTATAGTGTCTTTTTGGAACCTGATTCTGTCATCTAATGTGTTAGCTAACCAATCTAACTTTATAGCATTGGTACATTTGGTAGGCACATCGTCCATGTCTTTATTCAAGTCACTGATAAGACTGTTTAATAGAATAAAGCTAAAGACAAGAGACTTCTGGCACTCCACTGGATATATCTTTTCAGGTTGACATCAATTTGTTAATTATCATCTTTAGGTCCAGTCATTCAAACAGTTTTCAAATCTACCTCTTTATCTTATTGTTCTCTTGTCCATGAGATTTTGATGAAAGAGCTTATCACATGTTTCAATAAAATCCAGGTGTATTATAGCTCCATCATTCCTCTGATCTAGCAGAAAAACAAGGAAGTAGCATTAGTTCAGCCTGTTATCAAGAAGCCCATACCCACTGTAACTGATTGCAGCTTCCCTTTCATGAGCCATTTTTCTAATAACACAGGTCAGACATTTGCCAGGCTATCTCACTGTCTGATAATTTGAAGAATCTGCTTTCTTTCCTTGTTTTGGAAAAAAGTTTCCAGTCCTGTGGAAACTTTCCCATTTTCCATTGTTGTTTAAAGATCATTATAGCAGTTTAGCAATCCCATTCTTTCTGTACCTTGGACCAGAGGTGTCAAACATAGCCCAAACCAGATTAAAATGTAATTAGAAAATATTTAGGAGCGGCTAGGTGGCACAGTGAGTAGAGTGTCGGCCCTGGAGTCAGAAGGACCTGAGTTCGGATCCGGCCTCAGACACTTAAAGCACACACAAACAAAAAAAACCTAGCTGTGTGACCTTGGGCAAGTTACTTAACCCCGATTGCCCTCCAAAAAGCAAAAAAGAAAAAAAAAGAAAAGAAAAGAAAAAAAAGAAAATATTTAACAAAATAAATAAAACTTCAATGGAAAATAGGTAATATTAATATGTGGTTTTCTAAGTCAATATGAAGCCAGGGATCCTTATGTACAGATTCTATTTGAGTTTGACACTGCTCTCTGAGACAAAATCTTTTCTTTTTCTTTCATCTATTTTAAAAAATTTATGGAATAAAACAAGCATTTCCATTACATAATATAATAGAAAAGATGATTGCATGTGAAATTGAAAATATATTATGTACAACTTGATATTTCTTTTAAATATGTAATAATGTTATCATGTGCATTTTTTCTTCTTCCCCCCCTTCTCCGCCCTGCCCTAGAGATGGCTACCGTTAGACACAAATATATGGCAAATTCTATACTTCTATTTATGTTATTTCTCTGGATGCTAATAACATCTTTCTTCGTACGTCCTTTATTTTTATTTATATTTATAATAGCCAAAATTATTTAATTGTTCAAAGTTGTTCTTAAAACAATATTGTTGTTACTGTGTTTAATATTCTCTTGGTTCTGTTTCATTATTTCAAATCTTCCCATGCCCTTTTTAGGTTATTGAGCTCATCACTTCTTATGGCCCCATAGTATTCCATTGAAACCATACACCACAACTTGTTTAGCCATTCCCCAATTGATAGAGATCCTTGCAGTTTCCAGTTCTTTGCCACCACAAAGAGAGCTGCTATAAATATCCCATTCAATTCAAAGTTATAATTACTATTTGTGAATTTCCCTCCATCTTATTTTTACTCACTATTTTCTTTTTCATATAATTCTGACTGGAAAAAAAGGACATCTGACAAACTGAAAGATTTTCAGGTATTTGTAACAAAAAGACCAGAACTCAATGGAAAATTAGGTATAAAGATCCAGAAGAAATAGAAGGAAAACATTAGAGACTAATTTTAAGGCACTCATTAAGGTCAATATTTACTGATGTATATGAGAATGTTATTAGTATTCTTAAGACTGTCATCATTACTAAGGTAGTTTGAAAGAAAGGTTGGGGCTGGGGGTGTATGATGGGGGTGATCCTAAAAAACAAAATTGGTCAGGAAAAAGGTAAAAGGGAGCAACTGCATTATAAAAATGGGGCAAGAAAGGAAGTACTAAGACAGAGGAAGTAGGTGTGGGTGGAGGGCTGGCATATCAGATTTCTTCTAAATGACTTGTATTTTGGGAGAGCACCTAGGTACTCTTGAACTGTCTTTTCACTTATCTTGGATCACTTGATTTATCCACTTTGCTCATCTACGTGATATGGGAGATGTGCATTTTTGGGTGTAAGAAGGTGGTGTCAGGGTGTGACATGTATGTGTGAAATGAGTAATATAAAAGACATATAGTAGTTTCATAGATATGAAGCTTAGAAGGGACATCAGAGGCCATCTAATTTAATCCCTTTTGAAAAAATTGCTTTTTTAATTAAAACAATTTTCCCTCCCTCCCATTCTTCTTACCATTTAATTCAAAACAAAAGAAAACAATAAATAAAGTGCTTGTAACAAACAGGCATAAATAGAACAGATATCTACATTGACTGTGTCCAAATAATAGAGGGTATCTCAGAAGTCTTAGAGTAGCTTAGAGCTACTTTAATTGCTTAAAGCTGTTGCCCTAAGACTTTTGGCATACCCTATGTAGGTCTCATTCTACACTCTTGAGTCCATTGCCTCTTTGTTAGGAGGTGGGTAACCCTAGTTTATTGTCATTCCAAATCCTTTATTTTATAGCTAAGGAAACTGAAGTTTGAGTGTTCACATGATTTCAGCCCAAGGTCACATTGCTAGTAATTGTCAGAGGTGGGATATGAATCCTACTTTTCTGACTGCAGAGACAGGAGTGTTTCCATTATAGTATACTGCAGGCAGATGGATGGTACAGAGGATAGAACACTGGACCTGGAGTTGAGAAGGTCTTAAACCAAATCTGGCCTCAGAAACTTGCTAGCTGTTACCCTTTGCAAGTCATTTAAGCATTTTAGTCTCAGTTTCCTATTCTATAAAATGGGGATAATAATAGGGCTTACTTCCTACAGTTGTAATGAAAATCAAATGAGATAACTGTAAAGCAATTTGTAAGCTTGAAAGTACTATATAAATGATAGTTATTATTTTTATACTGTCTTTGTCATTGAGGACCTGTGTGACTAGACAAGGAGGTAGACTTTAAAAAAAATTATGTTCTATTTTTTCAATCAGCAAAAATCTACCTTCTCTCCTTCCCTTGTAAATCCTCCTTTTTCTCCTCCCCCACACTGAGAACTGAGGAAAAAAAAAACCCCTTGTTGCAAACATGTATAGCCAAGCAAAACAAATTTCTGCATTTGCCACGTCCAAAAAGAATAGATGTCTCAAAACTTTGTGCTCCCTGTCCTTTAGCTCTCTACCAAGAGAGGGTAACAAGGATGTGGACCTTTTGTGTAGTAGAAATGAGAGGTAATGGGTGAACAGCCCAAATAAGACACCAGCAACCCCAAGATAACCATACCACAAGGGAAAGGTCTCCCGTGTGCTGGGTAGGAGGATTTATGGAAAAACATGGATGAGAATTTTACAGGCTAAGTCCTGGTGTGGTTTTAGTCTTTCTTGGTAGAAGGAATTTTTATAGTGATGAATTCATTATAGTGTCAATACACCAGAGTATCAGCATTTGTGGATTTTCTATGAAGTTAATAGTTTTATGAAGATCTAATGAGACAGGCTTTTTAACATGCAGCATGGCATATTAGGTGGAGATCTGGCCTTGGAGTTAGGAAGACTTGAGTTCATAATCCACCTCTGACACATACTGTCTGGGTGTCCTTGGGAAGATGTTTAATCTTTCAGTGCCCTCAGACACTAAGACTAGACTTTGTAGGGTGGTTCATGGGGTTTCTTCACTAGGAATTCCTTATGCCAGTGAAATCACAGGACTGGTTAAAAAAAGTGCTACATAAATTTGAGCTATTGTCATCATCACCATCACCACCACCATCACCATCACTACCACCATCATCACCCATGTTACCAGTATGAGAAGTGGATAGTAGTTGATAGAAGACTGACTTCTGAGTCAAGAAGCCCAGAGTTTGAGTTTTGATACATCCTGGCTTTGTGAATCTAGGTTGCTTAGGTCCCTTAAGCACTCAGTGACTTAAGGCAACTCTAAGAATATAAATTGTGGAGCAGGGGGCAATCTGCATTGGTAGAGGGAGTTTCCTTACTAGGAGTTCCCTAACTCATGGGTCAAGATTCCACACTTCTCCCCCTCTCCCCTCCCCCCCAAACTCACTTAAAACTGGATGTTCTGGAGTTGGAGTCAAGGAAGATCTGGATTCTAATCCTGTCTTCAGTATACAATACTTTTGTACCCTTAGACAATTACTTAGCTTCTGAGCTAAAGTTTTTTCATCTGTAAAATTGGGGATGATACCTGAAGCACCTCACTTTATGGGCTGTTGGGACACTCCTATACATGCAGCAGGGGCAGCTAGGTGGTACAATGGTTAAAGTGCCAGCTCTATCTTCCTGAGTTCAAATCTAGCCTCAGACGCTTACTAGCTGTGTGACACTGGGCAAATCACTTAACTCTGTTTGCTCTAGTTCCTTATCTGTAAAATGAGCTGGAGAAGGGAATGGCAAACCACTCCAGTATCCTTGCCAAGAAAACCCCAAATGGGGCCTGAAGAGTCGGACGTAACAGAAACAACTGAACAGCATACATCCAAGATGATGTATGGAAATGCCTTGCAGACTTTACCATACTATATAAAGTCAGTTATTTTCAGTTTTATTATGAGTCCTGGGAAGCAGAATTTCTTAATGGTTAGAAAAGGAAAGGGGGAAGGGAATAATTATTTGTATAGTTCCTTATTGTATAGTTCACTATACCAAGTGTACCAAGCACTTTTATAAATATTATCTCATCTGATCCTCACAGTAACTTTGTGAGGTAGATGCTATTACTATCCCTATTTTATAGTTGAGTAAGCTGAGGCAAACAGAAGTTAAATGAATTGCCCAGGATCACACAGTTAGTTAGTGTGTGAATTCAGACTTGAACTCAGGTCTTCCTGACTTCAGGCCCACTGTGCCACCATCTCAGTCTTAGAGACCTGTGTTCAAGTCCTATATCTCATATGTACTGACTTTGTAATCCTGGGCAAATCACTTAATCTCTCAGTTCTCCAAGGGACTCTTTGAAGCTATAAATAGGCAAGTATGTGCTGATTTAAAATGGGAGAGGGAATTTCCTCTCTGGGATTTCTCAATGCCAGTGAAATCACAGGTCTGATAAAACAATTAGGAATGAAGCCTGCTCTCTTAAAAGAATGTCAGTCAATAGGTAGGGAATGTTTTGGTTGCAGCAGCTCATAAGGATGTTAAAAAGTAGACTGGTTGTTATCTACGTTGGTAGAGGGTATGTCCATTTAATGAAATTGGGGGTCTTGTAAGGTGTTAAAGCAAATTGGAGTCCCTAAGCCATATTTTATTGTTGATGTTCAGTTATGTGCAACTCTTCATGACCTCATGGACCATGGGTTTTGTTTTTTTTTTTATGGGGGAGGTCAGGGCAATTGGGGTTAAGTGACTTGCCCAAGGTCACACAGCTAGTAAGTATTAAGTGTCCAAGGAGGATTTGGACTCAGGTCCTCCTGACTCCAGGGCTGGTACTCTACTCACTATGCCACCTAGCCACCTCCATGGGGTTTTCTTGGAAAAGATACTAGAGTGGTTTGTTATTTCCTTCTCCAGTGGATTAAGGCAAACAGAGGTTAAGTGACTTGCCCAGGGCCACACAACTAGTAAGTGCCTGATACAGATTTAAACTCTGTTCTTCCTGCCTCCAAGGCTAGTGCTCTATCCACAGGGCTATTAGGTGCTTTAAGTTATGTATAAAGATGCAAGTGATTAACAAACACAAATGGCCTAAGGCATAAAGGGTGGTTTGGGTGGGTCTTAGGCAGAAGTCTTCCTAATTATTATATATATATATATATATATATATACATATATATCATATGTGTGTGTGTATATATATGTATATATATATATTATCTGAAACAAAGGAAGGTTGAACACACACACACACACACACACACACACACACACACACACACAGAGACACCAGTGTCCTGGTCTACCTTGGCCTAGTTGACTTCTGAGGTCCTTTTCCAGCTCAGACCTTCTAGGATCTTGGGTCCCTCTAAATCAGGGCTTCCTAACCTTATTTTGCATGTGAACCCCTTTAGCAGTCTAGTGAAGCTCCTCAGAGTAATGTTTTTAAATGCACAAAAATAAATTAAACAGGATCACAAAGGAAACCAGTTATATCAAGATAGTTATCCAAATATTAAGAAAAATGTTTACAGATCTTGGGTTACAAACCCTTACTTTAGATGAACCTTCTTTTCCTACCTGTATTTTGACTGTGGTACAGTGGGCAAAATCTGATTGGTGGGTGGTTATCAGTTAATGTTTTTCCCTTGAGAAAGAGAAGGCTTAATTTTACTATGTTTCTTTCACCAGGAATATGTGAAAGGCTTATGTAGCCCAGAACTATGGGAAGAAGTCAACTACCCACCAGCCCTGCATTGTGTCTTCCTTGGAGCCTGCAGCCTCTTTCTGGATTGTCTATGCTGGAGTACCTCAGCCCACATGGTGCCCCAAGCCCCAGGCTCTCTGTTGCTGGGGGGCCTGGCTGAAGCCTTCTTCATGGCCCAGAACCGGGTAGAGGGACTGGCAAAGCGGCTGGGGTGTGACCCCCTCCCACCCCCTAAGTCCTGGGGGGTCCCAGAGGCTGAAGTGAATAGGGCTTTCCGGGCCCTGCTGGTGGGTCGGGAGGATGAGCACTCTGGGGCCCTGCTTCGTCTGCCTCTTGCTGTCCAGGAGGAGCTTTTGAGGCTGGTGCAGGAAGCTGTGAAGGATGGGGGAGATGCAGAATGGATGGGCCCTCTTGAACCTCCTCCGGATGGCTCTTCCAGGCCTCGGCCTGGGAAGATATCAGCCAAGCCCCTTCTGGAGCTCAGGGCACTCCAGTGTGGCCAGTACTGTGGGTCACGTGGAGAACCTGGAAAGGTCAGCCGGAGAGAAGATAGAAAGAGTCATGTAATTAGAGAGGGCATGACGGTCCTAGAACTAGAAGGACAGAACCGGGGCAGACGTGTCTATAGGGAGATCCCTAATCTGATTCCTAATTGCAGGGGGAATAAACGGCCAGTCAATTCTCCTTCCTTTAGGGAAGAGATGCTTGGCTTGATAAGGCAGGTCTTAGGGGACGGATTGACCCCACTTACCCTTACGGGGCCTCCAAATGGTGCCAGTGCTTCGAAGGCACAAGGTTCCCATAAACCTTCCTTAGAGTCCCGTATTCGCTGGGGGGATAGTACTTCCAAGAGGAAGGAGGACCCTCATAGAAGGAGCTCAGATGAAGGGCAAGAACAACCCAGGGTAAGTTTCTCTTCTGAGAATTATACAAAACTGCACTCTGCCCAAATCAGGGAGGTAGGGTTATCGCAGAAACAGTTCCATAATCTTGAGGCAAAGGCTGCCTTTAAGTCCCAGGCCACAATCCCATTTGTTTCCTGGAAGAATGTGAGTTTCCCTGGTACCTGGGGGCAAGGTAGTCCTTGCAGACCTCTGTGGCTAGGACCTCAGCATTGTGCTGTAGGGCATTCAACCTTCTGGAGGGTACAGGATGGGCACTCATCCCCCTTGCCCTGGGGCCTAGACTGGGGGCGCAATTTACCCCACAATCCACTAAGGCAAGCAACTCCCTTCAAATACAAGGTGCAAGCCCAAAGTCCTATCCCTGTGAGACTAGATTGGAAGAATAAACCTCTCCTTAGGGACCCCATCTTGGTGTCCCCATCCTGTAACCCAGGGTGGTGGCAGGTGCTAAAAACAACCCCCCAAATGTGCCAGAGACCAGTGACCCTGACACCTGGAGGCTATGATGTCTGTTCAGGGAGTCTGCAGAGAGGAACTCTCGTTGGCGATTGGGAACCAGGGTTACTTCCCACTTGGCTTCATGAACCAAGGCTGGTCACTACCTTGGGGGATCAAGGACCAGTACAAGAGCTGGTGACCCCTTTCCCAGAGATGTCCCTTGCCAGGGCGGAGATCTTAACAGATATCCTTCGGGATGTTTCTTGTGGCCAGCCCTTTGGCCCTGTCCCTGTCTCACTGCTGAAGTACTTTGGGGAACCTGAGAGGCAGAGACAGGCAAACTGCCAACCAATACACTGCTTTGCCAGTGGCCCAGTTTTCAGGGAGAAACGGAAGAAGAGCAAATGCCCCAAGACTGTGAACAGCGACCAGCATGTGCCGTTTGTCCATCCACAAGTGAATAACTTGGTGACCAGCTTCCAACGTTTTCATGAGGCCCTGAATATGCCTTTCACCTTGAGCCTTGAAAACATCCCTGGGAAACCAGGGCTTCGTCATATCATCATTGATGGCAGCAACGTGGCGATGGTGTGAGTAACAAGGGGGCCCCAGGGCAAGGATTTATGAGAACCAGGTGTCAAGGTGTAGGACCCCTTCTCAAAGTGTTTAGCAAGATGGGATTTAGTTATAATAAATATCAAAGGTGGCCTTGAAAGGGGAAAAGAAGCTGCCAAGTCTGGAAAGCAAGGGAGCAACTTCCCCTTGTCTGAAATATCCTTTCTTCCCAACTTAACCAAGTGTTTTTCATTCATTCCTTCAACAAATATCTATTAAACATAAGGCACAATGTTTACGATGAGTAAGGTACTATACTCAGCATTAGGGATACAGAAATAAATAATACATCCTTCTTACCCTCATAGAACTTACAATTTAGTAGAGATGATAAGAAGTACACGCATAAGTAAGGTACAAAATAGTGTATGATTATTGTAAATTGTTCAGTTGTGTCTGATTCTTCAGGACCCTGTAGACCAGACTGACTATAGAGATTTCTTGGCAGAGATACTGGGGTACCATTTCTTTCTTTCTTTTCTTTAAGCAGTTGGGGTTAAGTAACTTGCTCAAGGTTACGCGGCCAGTCATTATTTATGTGTGGGGGCTCATTTTCTGAGGCTGGAACCTGTCTCGGGTCCTCCTGCCTGCGGGTTGGCCACGGTTCTCACTTCGCCACCTAGCTGCCCCTAGTTTGCCATTTCGTTTTCCAGTTGATTAAAACAAACAGAGGTTAAGTGACTAGCCTGGGCCACACAGCTAGGAGGTGTGAGGATGGATTTATACTCAGGTCTGCCTGGCCCTAGGCCCAGCACTCTGTCCACTGAGCTACCTAGCTGCCTAATAGATGTCATGAGTAGGAAGGAAGAAAATAAACATTTATTAAGCACTTACTGTGAGTCAGGCATTGTGCTAAGTGCCTTACAAATATTATCTCATTGAATCTTAACAAAAAATGCAGGCACTATCATTATCTCTACTTTATAGTTGAGAAAATTGAGGGTAAGTGACTTGTCCAGAGTCACACAGCTAATAAGTATCGAAGGCCAGATTTGAACTCAAGATGGCTCTTCCTGATTCTGAGTCCAGTGCTCTATCCACTGTGCCACCTAGGCCACCTGGAAGAGCCCTTATAGATCCACTAATCCAGTCTGTTCATTTTATAGATGATGAAGCTCAGGTCCAAAAAAGTCAGTTGACTTGCCTACACAGTCAGAGGTAAAATCTGGATCCAGATTCTTTGATTCCAAAGTCAGCATTTTTCCATTAGACTGATTAGACTGAGTAGTTTCAGACCTTGAATGAAAAGTACAATTTCAATGGATGGAGCTGGAGGGAAGGCATTCTAAGTGGAGGGAATAGGGTGAGCACAAGTACTTACTGAGGTGGGAAAGAGTGAGACAAAATTTGACTGGAGTGTAGCACAAAGGGGATTGAGTGAGATGTCTGGAAAGGGAGGCTGTAACTAGATTGTGGGGGGCCTCAAATGCCAGGCAAGGTCCTGATACTTTAAGACATAGTTCCATTTTCATCTTTATTTTGAAGCTCTCCCTGACCACCCCAGCTCTCAGAAGGTGATCCCCTCCTTTGAATCCATAGTAATTTTTGGTGGTACCACTCATTTGTCATGATTGCCTTGTGTCATAGCTCTTCATGTAATTAATTTAATCTTCTTTACTAGACTGTGAGCCCCTTGTGAGCAGAGTTATATATATATATATATATATACACACATACATATATATGTTTATACACATACATGTATAGGAACATAGGCAGCTGAGTTCAGTGCGACCTCAGACACTTACTAGCTGTGTGACTCTGGGCAAGTCACTTAACTCTGCCTCCCCCGCAAATATACATATATAATATATGTATGTGAATGTATATCTATATGTATATTGTGTGTATATGTATGTAAGTGTGTATTCCACATAATCCAGCATAATGCCTTACATTCAATAGATGCTCAAGAAATAAAATAAGCGTGTGGTAGAGTGGAGACTACTGGACTTGGCGTCAGCCCAGGCCTGGGCTCAAATCCTGAGGCTAACATTTATTTAGATATCACAGAACATTCTGACTCTGTTTCCCCCTCTGTGAAATGAGGAAAACAATCTTGCTATATAGGATTATGAGAAAAACAGCCTTTGCAGACCTAATTTAGCGCTCTGTAAGTGTGCCGTTATTGTTATTGTCATGAGGGAAGGAAGTGGACTTGGGCGTTACAAAGCCAGGTCCAGACCTTTGGGGAGAAGTTCCTTTTTAGGGATTTCTAAGGACTCCTTAACATGATGAATTGGTGGTCTGGCAGGGGGTGGTCCAGATCGAAATTGCCCTGATTTGCTATAGCTTAGGGGTGGCTCTGGGGGAAGGTGTGTGGGTGTTATGGGGACATCCCCAAGGGCCAGCATAGGTATCTGCTTTGTCTTGTCCCCTGTGACTTATGCTCTAAGGATATGATGGCACTTTTTCCTTCCTTCCTCCCCTGACCACTCTTTCTTTCTTCTTCCCCCAGCCATGGCCTCCAGCACTTCTTTTCCTGCAGGGGGATTGCTCTGGCTGTACAATATTTCTGGGACAGAGGGCATCGAGAGATCACCGTTTTTGTACCCAATTGGAGGCTGAGGAAGAACAGTAGGGTGAGAGGTGAGGGGCGAGTGCAGACTTTGTATTTCTGTTAGTTCTCATCCTTTCCCTTTTTTGTGGCCTCTCTCCACTACCTGACCTTGAACTGCATCAACCTCTTCATTCGTTTGCCTCCCCTTCTACTTTCCTTACCCCAGCTTTTACCTTCTCACCCCCATTCCGCCCTTGCCTTTTTCATCTGGCATTGACCCCACCACCCCGTTTCCCTTCCCCCAGAGGGTCACTACTTGACGAAGCTGCATTCTCTCAGCCTGCTCTCCATCACCCCTTCCCGGTTCGTGGATGGCAAGAGGGTCACCTCCTATGATGACAGGTAACACATTCTTTCCACATAAAGCAATGTGGTACATAATAAGGTTTTAGACTTAAGAGTTTGAACCATAGCTCAGAAACTTAATCCCTGTGGTGAATCACTTCATGGGAGCTCAGTTTTCTCATCTGTAAAAGGGGGATGATAATATTGAGCCACCTACCTCCTGAGATCTTTGTGAGAAAAATACTTTGTAAGTTTTAGTTGCTCACATTTCTATACTGCTTTAGTATTATTGAAAGAGGGACCACCTTCAGTTCTTGAGCCTCTTTGGAGAAGGATCCCAGAGCAGTTGGATTGGGGGTAGGGTCTGAGTTTGGCATCTTGGGATCTGGTACCCAGACAACTCTAAGAAAAAGAAAAGAGACCCTGAGGATAGTATAGTGTCTCTAGAAGACAGAATTTGAGAGTAGTCTTCTCTGAGGGAAAACTATTGAAGGAAAAGGGAGGTGGGAGAGGATTTACAAAGGGAATTTCATTATGTGTCTGAAATCAAAGACTGACTGTGGAATCTTTAGAGGCAATGTAGATCTTTTCCATTTGTTCATTTATTCAGAAATATTCATTAAGGTCGTCTTCTGTGCAGAGCTCCAGTGCTAAGAATCAGGGAGGAGATTTAGGATACCTACCTTCAAGGAGTTTAAAATCTGACAAATCTAATGAAAGTTAGAACACATTAAATGCTTAATAAGAGGGAAAAGTTCTGTGAGATTAAATGAAAAAAAATTTTTATTGGGGGGAGGAGGAGATACTGATTAGGGAAGATTTCATGAAAGAAGTAGCATCTGGAACAAATCTTGGAGGACAGTTGGAAGTGGGGAGGAAGAGTTCAGGTATGATTAGCCAAAGTGAGCAAAAGTAGGATGGGAAGTATATATGGGACAGCAGAGTAGTCCATGGTTGTCTGAAGAATGGAATATGTGATGGGGACAGGGGTGGGTGGGAAGAGTGAAGATGAAGTAAGAAAAATAAATCTGGAAAGGTAGATTGCAGTCAACTTAAAAGCTGGCCTAAAGGTTTGGGTTTTATTCTATAGGCAATAAAGAATCACTGAAAGTTTCTGCATAAACAAATGATGTAATCAGGGTGGCATACTAGGAATATTAATCTGGCAGTAAGTAGTTATGTAGATAGGTTAGACGGAAAGATTAGCAGTGGGGAAATGTGTATGGAGGTTATTATAATAGCTCAAGTAAAAGGAAAGAGGCCCTGAGCTAGGTTTGTAGCAATAGGGATAGTAAGAAAGAAATGGATTTGAAAGATACAGCAAAAATCAGTCAATCAACAAGCATTGGTTAGAGGCCTTTTATATGTTAGTCATAGTATCAGGCTCTGGCAATACAAAGAAGTGAAATTAATAGCACTTGGTAACTGATGAGATATTCCTTAGATGAGAGAAAGACTAAGAGAGGGTTAAAGATAACTCCAAGAGTGTAAGTATGGTTGATTGGAAGAATGGTGATGCCATTGAAAAGAGGAAGAGGAACACTTTGGTGGTTGTTCAGTTGTTTCAGTTCTGTCTGACTCTTCATGACCCCATTTGTGGTTTTCTTGGCACAGGTATAGTGGTTTGCCATTTCCTTCTCCAAAGAGGAGTATACTTATGAGAAAAGATGGTTGCTATGCTTGAGATGTCAGAGGAATATCTTGTAGGCAGCTAAAAATGAGCTGGGGGAGAGAGGTCAGGCATGGATAATAGCCCTACTGCTAATTATACATCAAGGAAGATACTAGATCTGGGAATTATCTTCAAAGAGAAGTAATGGTTAAAACTGTAAAAGTAGGTTAGATCACCAAGGGTCTGGGGTGGGGGGGAGGAGGAAGAGATGACCAGTGATAGAGCATTGTCCATGATAAAGGAGCAAGAAAGAGGAAAAGGAGCCAGAGAAGAAGTGGTCAGAGAGGTGGGAGGAGATCCCAAAGCATGAATGTCAGAAACTAGAGGAGCAGAGTATTTCTAGAAAGTCATCACTATCAAAGAATTGAAGGAAGATGAGAGATTAGAAAAGACCACCGAATTTGTTGAGTAGGAGGTTGCTAGTAACTTTTAAGGGAATAGTTCTAGTAGAATGATGGGAACAGAAGCTAGGTTATTAGAGTTTGAGCAGTGGGCAGTTGATGAGGGAAATGGAAGCAATCAGTGTAGATAGCTTTGTCAAAGAATTTGGCAGTGATGTTTGTTATACGAGGACTTTTTCTTTTCTTTTTTTCCCAGTGGAGGTGTGTTTTGTATCAGTCCACTGGATTAGGGAGTCCCTCCTGGAGATGATGTATACTTCTTCTGTTGGTCCTTGCTTTGTATAGCTGGGATCGTAGTGTCATGCTTCCCCAGCTTAGGTCTGGCTACCAAAAGGCTAAGTCCTTGTTCGGGTACCCAGTTTATGTCTAGAGGGAGGTCCATGGCTCAGCCAAAGACTTTGAGGAAAACAACCACTTAATGTGTTTGAAGGCTGATAATAACATGTAAAACAATGGGAGTCAGTCAATGCAAAGCTTTATTGGCAAGTAATGGGGAAAAGAGGAAAAGGGAGAGGGAGAAAGGGAACCCAATATACAACTCATACACATTAACAGAGGGTATAACTCACATTAGGGAGGTGCTTTATTGGGAAACACACAGATCACTTTGAAAAGCATGCTCCAAAGTGTGCCTTTGAGAGTGGGATCCTTATACTCAGATTTTGGGGGCCACTTGGAGCTGACCATTTTTGCATGACAGGGTTTGAGATACTTAGGGGATTTTTTGGGTATATAGATGCAGGGAGAAAAGCAAGCAAATGGTTAGAAATATATTATTTGTGGATACATAGCTGCACTAACCTTAAAAAATATTATTGCCTGCTTGCATTTTTCCATGAATAGATTCTATAAGCTACAGTCTCCCTTAAGGGGAGATTGTCATGGTGATCTTAAGACTACCAGGCCTAATCTTATGTGGGGGGACGTAGTGTAGAAGTGGAGAGGCTAAGTATAGGAAAACAAAAAGAAAGAGTCATTGAGATATCTTAAAGGAAAATGTACAAAATAAACAGGAGAAAGGCCAGAAAGAATCAAACTGGCAGGACAACTTTGAATGCTACAGTTTGAATTTGTTATATCATTAAAGTACATATGATTATTATATTATTTTAAAAGAAAAATCAACTATATTTAATAGAGACCTGCAGTTTCATGTGCAAGCCTCTTTTTCTTTTATACTCTGTACTGGAAATACACATTTTATTTGGTGTTAAGTTCAGAATAAAAATAAAATAAAAGAATTTAGCAGTGGAAGCAAAGCATGAAGTGGCATGATAGCATTAACTCTATTGTGAGGGATGGTTGAGGGAGAGGTGGTTTTTTTCTTAAAAGGATCAGAGAAATGAGTTTATTTGTGGGGAAAAATCATTAAATTATATAATAAATATATTTAAGACAGAGAAAGGGATGGAGAATAGTCTTGAAAGAGATAGGAAGGATTAGGATGAAAACAGATTGTTTCTCTCTTGTATTTAATGAAAAAGTATTGAACTAGGACCAAGGTTTTTCCCAGTTTCCTCTTCCTTATCCAGAATCCAAAACCATTTTAGGAAATCTTGGGGAAAATTTACCTAACCTGGCTGAGAGAATTGGTGAATTCTTGTTCATTTTGTTTGGTCAGACAGGTCTGGGGGAGAAATGGATTGATTACCACTTTGATATGTATATTGACAAATTTCTTTGATCAAGACTTGAGTGATCCAAGGTGCTCATTAGAATGAACCCACATCTCATTACAATAGTCATTTTCTCGGTAATTGTTAACCAATTAGAGCTGATTGCTACCCTCATGAACACCCACTTTTCCAAAGGTATATATGAGTTGTGAGCCCACCATTATGAGAATCTTTGGCATTCAAGAATGCCACTGGCCTCTTTAATTATTATTTGAGCATTATTTTTGGGGGTCCTATTGAGCATTATTTTTTAAAAACTTATTTGTTTTTAGTTTTCAACCTTTACTTTTATAAGATTTTGAGTTCAGGGGCGGCTAGGTGGCGCAGTGAATAGAGCGCTGGCCCTGGAATCAGAAGGACCTGAGTTCGGAGCCGGCCTCTGACACTTAATCCATACAAACAAAAAAACCTAGCCGTGTAACCTTGGGCAAGTTACTTAACCCCAATTGCCCTAAAGGGGCGGCTAGGTGGCGCAGTGAGTAAGAGTGCCGGCCTCGGAGTTTGGATGACCCGAGATCAGATCCGGCCTCAGAAAATGAGCACCCACGCATAAATAATGACTAGCCGTGTAACCTTGAGCAAGTTACTTAACCCCAATTGCTTTAAAAAAAAAAAGATTTTGAGTTCTAATTTTTCCCCCTCCCTCCCAAGATGGCTTTGCAATCTGATATAGGCTAATGGCTGCCTGCATTTTTCCATGAATAGATTCTATACAAACTACAGTCTCACTTAAGGGGAGATTGTCATGGTGGTCTTAAGACTACCAGGCCTAATCTTATAACAAGGATGTGGGGGGAGGGTAATCTTAAAAAATTTTCCATACTAGTCATGTTGTGATATAACAATAAGAACAAAAGGGAAAAACCACAAGAAAGAAAGAACAAAAAATAAACAAAAGAGACGATAGTATGCTTCAATCTACATTCATACTGTATGGTTCTTCCTCTGTGGATGTGGATAGCATTTTCTATCATGAGTCTTTTGGAATTGTCTTAGATCATTGCATTGCTGAGAAGAGCTAAGTCTATCAAAGTTGGTCATGGAACAATTTTGCTGTTACTGTGTACAGTGTTCTCCTGGTTCTGCTCACTTTCATTCAGCATCAGTTCATGCAGGTCTCTCCAGTTTTTTTTGAAATCTACCTGATTACCATTTCTCGTTGAACAATAATATTCCATTACATTCATGTACTACAGTCAATTACCAATAAATTGATGGGCATCCCCTCAATTTCCAATTCTTCACCACCATAAATGAGGTGCTATAAATATTTTTGTACATGTGGGTCCTTTTCCTTGTCTTTGGGATACAGACCTAGTAGTGGTATTGCTGGATTAAAGGATATGCACAGTCTTTTCGAAGTTTTTTTTATTGTTTATTTTTAGTTTTCAACATTTACTTTCATAAGGTTTTGAGTTCTAAATTTTCTCCTCCTTACTCCCTTCCCTCCTCCTCAAGATGGTGTGCAATATGATATAGGCTGTAGCATTATACATTCATATTGAACATATTTTCACATTAGTCATGTTGTAAAGAAGAATTAGAACCAATGGGAGAAACCATAACAGAGAAGAAACAAAAAGAAAAGAGAGAGAGAGAGGTATGCACAGTTATATAGCCCTTTGGGCATAGTTTCAAACTGCTTTCCAGAATGGTAGGGTCAGTTCACAACTCCACCAACAGTGACATGCTAGCATTATTAACAAAAATGATTAATTACTAAGAAACTATATCTCTTGGACTTTTTAAATGTCACAACAGTAGTGGATAGAGCCCTGGGCCTGGATTCAGGAAGACCTATACTCTTCTATTTCTTCAATTACTTACTACTTGTGTGACCTTGGATAAGTCTCAGAATCTCCCTCTTCCTCAGTTTCCTCAGCTGTAAAATGGAGATTAAGATAATAGCATCTGTAGCCCAGTGTTATTGTAAGGAGCAAATGAGATGGTATTTATAAAGCACTTAGCACTGTGTCTGGCACATAGTAGGTGCTATAGAAATGCTTGTTCCCTTCTCCTTCAAGGGTGCAGGTGGAGGTGTTAGTCTTGTTGAGAAGAAAAGTCACTTCCTCCATGGAGAAGGAAAATAGGGGAGAGCATGTGACCTCTCTACACAGAGTTATAGTGAACTTCTTTTATAGATTTCCACACATTACCTTGTCAGGTCCCAATTGCCCATACATGGGGAAATAGTGTGGTGCTCTTTTTGGGACCACATTCCTAAATGGAGGGTGTGTGTGTGTGTGTGTGTGTGTGTGTGTGTGTGTGTAAGTTGGTTGGAAAACACCTTCCCCCAATATACCTATTGGCCCTGGGGTTGCTGGTCTCAGATTATCTTAAGGTACTTGACTATTAGTGAATTCAAACTGTTTATGCTTTTGGGGGATCATGGTGGTGGTGGTAGGTGGAGGAGAATTTCTAGAGATGGAGAAGTGGTGGGGGGAGGGGAAGAGGGATGGCATAACTCTGTATGGAAGAGTCATTGGTAGACTTAAATGGGGAATGCCTTGGGTTGAGAGAGAAACCAGAATTAGAAGTGCTGGTACCATGCTCTAGTTGAAAGAACGCTGGATTTGAAGGCAGGAGACGTGGGTCAAGGCCTGGCTCTTTGAACCTTGGTAGCTTTATCTATAAAACGGGGATGGAAATACTGGTACCACTTATGAAAGATGAAAGCTGTAAAACAGATGGGATGATAGATGGAGGAGATGGGAAGGTTTGAGATCAGAAGGTCACAGCTGGACCAGGAGACCTACTTCTTTAGAGCCAGGAGAAGAGAACATGCCAGTCCACTGGGGGAGGTTAAGTTTGTTAAGACAGAGCCTTTTTTTTCTTTATGGTTTTCTAGATGCGTGTTACCCTGATGGAGGGAGGTAGGGAGGTCTGGCCTTGGAGTAAGGAAGATCTGGGTTTTCAGGTTCTGCTTCTAACATAATAGCTGTGTGACCTCTGAGTGCCCTCGGTCAACTAACTGAAAGTTGAAGTTATAAGTAAATTGCTTCCTTCATTACCATGACGTTCCTGATATTGGTCAAATGACAACAACAACAACAAAGACAATCAACAACAGCTAGCGCTTATAGAGTGCTTTAAGGCTGGTGAAGTGCTTTACAAATATCATGGCCTTTTATCCTCACAGCCACCTTGGGAGGTAGGTACTGCTGTTATCCTCACTTTACAGATGAGAAAGCCAAGGCAGACAGGCCAAAGTGACTTGCCCAGGGTCACACAGCTAGTACGTGTCCGAGGCTGGATTTGCATTCAGATATTCCTGACTTCAGAAATTTCAGAACTTGACCAAAAAAACCGAACCATCCAACAACAATAAAAAAAAAAGTGCCCCATGGGTTTGTGAGGCGAATTAAGGCCATTTACTGAAGCAAATGGAGGAGTTTAAAAATGAGGAAGCTAGAGCAGTTTCTTCTAAACATTTCAATTCCCTCATTTTTCAACAAAGGCTTCTCAAATGAACAATTATTTGATAACTCAGCATCCCTCATTAGAGAAAGAAAAAAGGGAGAAAACCTAATACGTAAGACATGTGGCCCAAAGAATATATCTATATTTATATATCCTCTCTGTCTGTCTGTCTGTCTGTCTATTTGTCCATCCATCCATCTTTCTGTCTTTCTGTCTATCTCTCTGTCTGTCTATCTATCTATCTATCTATCTATCTATCTATCTATCTATCTATCTATCTGTCTTTATAGCCAGTTGTAGATGGGGGCACTGTTTAGTCCTCCCAATCTATTTTGTAGATTGTGCAGCAGCTACCAAGATAGTTTCTCAGCTTTCCCCTTTTGTTCAGGCAAAATCCTATCTCTGAAGTATGTTAGAAATATTCCCTCCTTTTTGGAACTTCCAAGATGGTGATTAGTGGGGCAGTAAGTGTTGGTGATTGGTAGGGATATGGAGGGTCTTGTCTATGATCTCAGGCACTATGGGCTTGACTTAACTGTGAAGTTGTAATTGGGGAAATTGGGAGTGGGAAATCTTTTCTACTGGTTTTAGGGATGAAAGCAAAAGAAAGTAATGTCACTAAAACTACATAGGTATATGGGCTAGTAACCAGTTAATATGGGAATGAGTCTTTTAGGAGTTCTGCCCCTAATTTGCATGGCCTTTTCCAAAATGGTAGGCTTGGGTCATTCTCTCAAAAGAAGAGCAAGGGCTTCTTTCCTCTTGGGATATGAATATTTAGCTATTTCTCTGTCCCTGGGCATCCTTATGTAAAACATTATGTATGCTATGCAAATTATTTTTACTTTGTTACTACTGAAGGTACTGCTATAAATATTGGTATGTTTATAAATATAAATAAATAAAAAGAAAAGCCCATATAAATATGGGATTTTCTTTTTATCATTCACCTCCTTGGAGTATCTGCCTAGCAGGGAGATCTCCAGATCTATGTTATAGACATGGTAGTCACTTAGTCTCATTCCAAACTATTTCCAAGAATAATTGGAGCAAGTCACAGCTTATGGGAATTGTGGGTGTTGAGTAAACCACACTGACTCCATCTTGTGACTTAATTCTGGATCTAGCTCAGTTCCCTTTCTATTTAATTATGAATTCCATTCAATTTCTGTCTTGTGGAAAAAAAAAAAACCTGATTGCATTGTTTGAACTTAGCCCTGCATGGCTGGGGAGCTGAACCATCTCTACCTGTTGCTTAGAAACTCTTAACTAAAGACCTATCTGTTATGTTAGACAGGTTATGCTAACCAGAAACCCAGTCAGGTCCAAAGATTGATGCAAGGAGTTTTCTCACAATTATATGTATTAAGCAATCCATATATTTTATCTGAAAACTGTCCCTGTAGGGGTCAGTCAGTTACTGTTTCCTTGTTCCTCTGAATACGGACACTTGGGAGGAAAAAGGAAAGGGGAATGGGACACCTCTTTTTCTTTTTTTTTGCCTTTTTTTTTTTTTTTTGGAGGGCAATTGGGGTTAAGTAACTTGCCCAAGGTCACACGGCTAGGTTTTTGTTTGTGTGTGCATTAAGTGTCTGAGGCCGGATCCAAACTCAGGTCCTTCTGACTCCAGGGCCGATGCTCTACTCACTGCACCACCTAGCCGCCCTGAGACACCTCTTTTTCTGATTTCAGGGAATTGCACCTGTTCATTCTCCCCATCCCAACTTGAGAAGTGCCTTATCTTTTCTCCAATTAGAAATGAGGTTACTTCATTTTGTATCTTGGTTTATATCCTGCTAATTGTTTTCTTTTAATGTATAAAAATCTCTCTTTCCCTGTATTTGGGGTCCAGTGCCAAGCTGAGGATACCGGTCCCAATTTGTTATGCTATTAGCATGCATTGCTCAATAAATTTATATGCTTAGAAGATCAAACCTTTGTTCTCTCAATTATTTCATATTTCAGCAATCACAAGCTCCACCAACAGAGTATTAGTGTGCAATTACAAAATTCTAAGTAGCAAACATAGCCTTATACACGTTATAAGAAAGGTCATAGAAACCATAAACTGGACATTGGAAATGAATCTAGGCATTCTTTAACAGGCCCTATAGCATAAGTAATGGCAGTTATTTTTTCTCCAGCATGCCTCAGTGTGAGATTGTTGGAGCATCTCCTTAGTATGTCCCCAACAGGACCTTAGTACATCCTCAGTAGGATCTTTGTAGGTCCTTTACAGTGAACTCTAGCAGCCTGGTATTGAGGAAGTGGCCCTGATTCTAATTAATGACTTGGTTTCTCTCCACCCCAACCTTGGGCAGGTTTATGGTGAAGCTATCAGAGGAGACAGATGGGGTCATTGTCACCAACGATCAGTTCCGGGATTTGGTGGATGAATCAAAGAAATGGCTAGGGATCATTAGAGAACGGTAAGAGTGGCGCCCCAGGGGTCTTGACCCTGTGGTCAGATTTGGGGGCTTTTCCTTCCTGGCAGACACACAGGCTCTGTTTTAGTGTATTGAGGATTTGGGAGAGGGAAGGAGAAAGGGGGAGTTAGGGGAGAAGGGTAAAGAGACCCTCTAGGGAGAGGAGGACCTGTATCCTATCAACCCTGGTGAGATGAGCTGTTGGGTTTTAGTAGGATCTGACAAAACACTTAAGACAAACAGGCAGGGCTGGGGATCCTGGTTTGGTCTGATGCCTTGCTCCCCTAGAATCAAGTGAGATAATCGTTGTTAAAGAGTTTGGCTTATAGTAGGCACTTAGTAAAAGCTTATTCCCTTCCTCTCCTCCCTTTTAGGGAGTATGGAAAGGAATACTCATGTGACTTGTCCTCCTTCTCTCTCTGGCCTAGTCTGCTGCCTTTCACTTTTGTGGGGAACATCTTCATGGTTCCGGACGACCCACTGGGGCGGGATGGCCCCACCCTGGACACATTCCTGAGGAGAACAGATGGGTAACTGATTCCTCTCCCCTGGACAACCCTTCTCTTCCTCTTGCTGCCACTGATTCTTTCAAACTCCTTTAATGAATAAATGGAGCAGATTCTGCCCCCGTGTGTCAGAAGAGGGGAATGACTATCCATTTATCTAAACCTTAAAGTGCCAAGTATATTCTCTTGGAGCCTCTTCTCATCTCCTCCATACCACTCCCTGAATTATTGTCTTATTCCTGAAAAACTCTGTTCCCAGCTGGCTATCAATTAATACCTGCCAAATTATTAACTAATAGTTAATTATAATATTACATATTATATAAGTTAATAATAATTAACCAAACCAATTGATAGTGAAGTTAAGGTATAATCCTTCCCAGAGTATTATAATTTATTCTTTTATTTATTTATTTATTTCTTTATTTATTTGCTTTTTGGAGGGGGGAAGGTAGGGCAATTGGGGTTAAGTGACTTGCCCAAGGTTGCACAACTGATTTTTTTGTGTTAAGTGTCTGAGGCTGCATTTGAACCCAGGTCCTCCTGACTTCAGGGCCGGTGCTCTACTCACTGTGTCACCTAGATGCCCCTAGAGTATTATCATTTAAAGACTACAGCACCCAAAGGAATATATTTCTGATGGTGAGATTTCAGTCATTATGAGAGATGTCAGAGTAGTTTAGGGTTAGGAGCTCCGTAATTCTCAGATTATATGATGTAGGCAGCTACTTACTCTATTAGGTCTTGGTCATACTTGAGGATGAAATAGGAGTACTGCTGTGTTTTTTTCATCATTTTCCTTAGGCTGACTCTTCTGGGTGGTGATTATTCTTCCTCTTTTCTCTTTCCCATTCCCCTCATCCTGCCTCTCCCACTCCTCTCTCTCTGCAGGTTGGAGTTGGCTGTTAGCAATTTTCTGAAGGTCTGGGAGACAAAGCCTCCTGCCAGAGCCTCTTTTCTCCCCATAAAGGCCAAGGGGCTTCAAGGTAAGAAGCATATAAAGAGGGGCTGCTCTGGACCTCAGCAGAAGGGAAAGGTGAAGAAGCTGACAGAGGGTATAGATAAACTGATGGCCGAGGAGGAAGACCCTCTAGATACTTGCCTCTCCACGGTTTTTCGAGAAGAGTGCCCCTTCCTTTCTGATGATATCCTCCGCTATTTTAGCCTCCAGGACCACACCTCAGAGACCTCTCTCACTCCCTGGAAAGGCTCCTCCCAACTTGATATCCCTTGGGGTGGGGCAGGGCAACCCACATGCCAAAGGGTCCTTGATCACTTGGCTCAACTGACTGTACCGACCAGCTTCTCTGCTCTTTCCTTCTTTGTGGGGTTTATGGGATGTCACAAAGATGTGATCCCCCGCTATTCCTCACTCGTTGCCCCGCTCCACGGCCTCCTCAAGGAGAAGACACAGTGGCAGTGGACACCCGAGCATTCTCAGGCATTCCTGGCCCTGAAGCAGGCCCTGGTGTCAGCCCTCTCCTTGGTCCCCCCTGATCCTCAGTTGCCCTACCGCCTGGAGGTGGCAGTGAGTGAGAAGACCTTGGCTGCTGTCCTGACACAGGAGCGGGCAGGGCTGAGGCGTCCCATCGCTTACACCTCTAAGCCCCTTCTCCCCCAGGAAGGCAAGGCTGCCCTGAGCAGAGGTGGTGGCCTCTGTGCCCTGGCCTGGGCTGTGAGGCGTTTTGCTCCCTCCCTTGGATCTGTTCCAGTTGTTCTGGAAGCCTCCTATACCTTGGGGGACAGCCCAGACCCTGAGCAGAGGGAGAGTCTAGAGACTTCTGACACATGGCTAGCCCGATGGTCCCTCCTGGTACAGGATAAAGACAGGAGGACCTTGGGCACATCTTTCCTCCCAGGGCCTCTGGGTGACAGTGGCCTCCCAATGCCCACACCTGATTCATTGCCTCAGTTTTTCCAAATACTGCCACCTTTTTCTGACTTGTCCTCCTTTGTATGTATTTATACGTCGGGATATTGTTTTTACCAGGATACCGAGTGGTGTGCAGGCTTTGGGTTGTATGTCCTGTCCCCTGACAGTCCCCCCCTGTCCCTCTCTTTCTCTTGTTCACCTCATACACCAACCTATGCCCACCTGGCGGCTGTGGCTTGTGGCCTGGAGCGATTTGTTCATTCCTGCATCCCTCTGGTATTTCTGGTTAATTGTAGCTGGCTCTTCAACATCCTTATAGATCTTCTTCCTCTCTGGCACTCCCGTGGTTTTCTGTCCTCCGATGGGGCCCCATTGCCTCATCCAGCCCTGCTGTCCTATATCACTTCCCTGGCCTCTAGCCTCCCCACCTTGCCCTTCCTCTTCAAAGCCTCCTACAAAGGGGCCCTGTTTAGTGTGACAGTGGAGGCCTTAGCCAAGCAGGGTGCCCAAGGGTCAGGGCCACTGTGGAAGTTGCCAAGGCATATCATGCCTTCTGTTGGAGTGGCAGCCAATCCCTTGGGCAATGGGCCAAATCTTCAGGTGCTGCAGGAGAATGATGCCGTTTTATTAGAAGCCATTTGCCAGCTGCAGGCTGGGCGTAAGCTGCCTGGACATTCACCCCTCAAGCCTTTTGAACCTGGAATCAGTTTTGTTAAGGAGTGCAACCTGCTCATGTATGGAGAGATGAAGAGACCCAAGGTCTGGATTGTCCCAGAGCAAATCCGGAAGGATCTGATTTACTCTGTGCACGATGTCCCTCCTGGTCCCCATGCTGACCCAGAAGAGACCCTCAGGAGAGTGAGGATGTTAGGCTGGTGGCCTAAGATGCATGGGCAGGTGAGGGCCTACTGCAAATGTTGCTTGTTCTGTGCCTCAATAAACAACCTGAGCAAGGAATCCAAGTGTATGCGAACCCAGTGGAACTCTACATCAGCAGTGCCCTGGTCTAATCTTCAGATTGATGTGATTGGGCCCGTGCCTGCCAGTGAGGAGGGCCACAGGCACGTGCTCATTGTGGCTGATGCCTACTCCTCTTGGACAGAAGCTTTCCCACTGAAGTCCTTCACGCAGATGGCGGTGGCCCAGGTGCTGCTGCAGCAGGTGTTTTCCCGATGGGGGTTGCCATCAAGGCTGGAGGCAGCCCAGGGATCTCAGTTTGCCAGGCATGTCCTAATGAGCTGTGGCTTGGTGCTGGGAGCCAAGCTGGGCAGTATCTCTGGAGATATCCAGCCTGCTGAACTGAGGGATAGGAACTCAAACCAGGCCTTTAAGAATTTGTTGAAGGAGTTTATCGTCCTTCACGGGAAGAACTGGGCCAGTTGCCTGCCTCTTCTGCATATGGCCTTTAGAGCCCTGGAGTCTGGACCCACACCTTTTGCAGTTGTGACAGGGAGTGAGATGAGACTGTCTGAATCTTTATGGTGGGAGCTCAGTGGGGCCCATGTTGAAGGGCTGAAGATGGATGTGTTCTTACAGCAACTGAAAAGTAATATTCTAGAAAGTCAAGTGCAGGTAGCTCTGGCCTCTGGGGACCAGTCCATCCTAGCTCAGAGTAGCTACTTCCAGCAGGGAGTTCAGGGGAAGGAGTGGAATGTGGGAGACCAAGTCCTGCTATTGAACTTCCCCAAACCTGGCTCAGTTCGCTGGGTTGGACCTTTTTATATTGTAGACAGGCTGAGTCTGTCTCTGTACAGGGTCTGGGGTTACCCAACTCCAGGGAAGCTGGGAGTCACATACCCCACTAACTTGATGAAATTGTATCCTCAGGGTGGCGCTCCCTTGCCCTCGGTGATATTAGAACAGTTGGAGTAAGCCACTATGTCCCCCTGTTTTGGGGTCCGGAGAAGGAACCTTATCTCTCCCCTTATTCTTCACTGCTCATACATAGCCTCTCCCGAGCTTCAGTTAAGAACTAATCTCCTGGGGAAAACTGCAAAGGACTTTCCCCATCATCAGCCCTGACAACTTGGCCCAGGGTAGTGTTTATATAGTATCTGTTTCTAGGTTTGGCTCAGTCAGCCTATTCTTTCCTTTCAAGAATCAGCCCAGAATCTCATCCCTGACTAGCCTTAACCTGTCCCAGGACATTTGAATGGGAAGCTGACCAAACCAACCTTCTCCCAGGGAGAGAAGTCTCAGCAGGGGTTCCTTCCTTTAGCTATTTACATTGTGGTATCATCTAGGATACCATCATCATTTGCCAGGATGTCTCAAAACCTAGTGGGCTGAGAGAGAAGGAACAGTGAACCCAGACAGGGTGTAAGCTTGTTTGCTAAGCCACACGGTCACATCTCTCAGGACACACTTAGGCTCAATCAGTGACCCAGTCAAGACCGTCCTCTGTCCCACTCAGCATGTTAATGTTGAGGTTTTTGTTGGTGCTGGATCCAAAGGGATCCTCCTTAGAAATCATTGGAGCTGGGTCTGGATTTTTACCCAGTCACTGATGGCTTTGGGGTCAGAATGTATTCCTTCCCTCCCTCCCCCCGCCCCCCAAAAAAGTATTCTGACTTCCCAAAGGCCATTTATAGAAATCTCTGGGTCAAGAGTCCTGAGGCATAGAAGAATAGGTAGGAGTTGTAGGAAGGAACTCTTCCCACCTCATTTTACTCCTATTCCCCAAACCCCCTCCTATGAGAGTTTCTGCACTCTGGGAACCTTGATGGGATCACTGAGCCAGAAAAAAGTTGTCTTGACTTACCCAGGAAGCTCAATTCTTTATTCCAAAGGGGTGGTAAGGTTGAGTCCTGTGTTGCTATGGCAATAAGAATACTGGCACTCTGCACCGGCCCCTCCCCCACCCTCTACACACACACACACACACACACACACACACACACACACACACACACACACACTGTGTTTGTGAAATAGCTTTCCATTATACATCTGTGGATGGGACCTTATGCATGTGCTTTCTATATAATAGGAAAATTGGTCTCATTCATCAAACCCTCACCCTTTTCCACCCAAGTAACCCTGTGTGAAAACAGCTTTGCCCTTAAATCACATCGTAGATGGGATCTTAAGTATGTCTTCCATGTAATGGGAAAATTGGGCCCACTCTTAGGACCCCCCCCCTTCCTCCTCACCATATTACCCTACTTTGACCCACATTGTGCCCTGAATGGAACCTTATGTGTCTTTTGGGAAATGGGCTTTGTTCCTGTTGGACATCTATGAGCCAATCATTTCCTTATTTCTTCTTATAGTAATTGCGGGTGGGAGTGAATTTTAATTTGATTTGCAAATAAACAGCTCAAATTGGAAGTGAGCTTATGTGGTCTTTTGGATACAAATCAGGCTTGTATTGAGGAAGGGGGAAAGACTCAAGTGGGATTGTGGGCCAGACTTTAGAGGTGGAAGATATCATTCATGCACCCACCTCTCATTTTATAGAAAAAGAAATAGGAGCAGCTAGGTGGCGCAGTGAGTAGAGCGCCGGCCCTGGAGTCAGAAGGACCTGAGTTCGGATCCGGCCTCAGACACTTAACACACACAAACAAAAACCTAGCCGTGTGACCTTGGGCAAGTTACTTAACCCCAATTGCCCTCAAAAAAAAAAAAAAAAAGAAATAGAAATTTATTAACACATCCAAAGTTACACAGCCAACTTAGTGGCAGAATCACTTGATTTTGAGTTTGATTTCTCCCCTGTTCCTGTGGGTTGAGGGATGAATGATTTAAGGTAGAAACAAAGGTAGCTACACGTTTTAGCAATGATTTAAACTTTTTACCTCCTCTTACTGTGCCTGTTAAATTGTCTCCTTATATCAGGCTCAGTTTTTACTGTCATCTTCTCCCATCTTTGCTGTTCCTTGCCCTTTCTCTTGATAACCCAGTGGCCCTACCCTTCTTCCATCAGTTGAGATCTGAAATAGGAGGGAACTACTTGGAGAGATTCCTCTCTGTGTGTGTTCAGACTGCTTGCACAATCTCACAGAACCATACAGGCATCTTCCCCCAACCCTCCCAAAGTGACCCATGGCAACTACCACTTGTTATACCTTTTGTTGTTCAGATATGAATGACTCTTCTTGACCCCACTTGGGGTTTTCTTAGCAAAGGCACTGAAGTAGCTTGCCATTTCCTTCTCTAGCTCATTTTGGAGATGAGGAAACTGGGGCAAACAGGGTTAAGTGACTTGCTCAGGGTCACACAGTAAATGTCTGAGGCCACATTTGAACTCAGGAACTTAAGTCTTCCTGACTTCAGGCTTGGCATTCTATCCACAATCCCACCAAGGTGCCCAACATTACACCTGCCCTCAGAGCAAACTAATTAGTCGGTAAACATACATATACACACCCCTGTCTCTAGGTCAGAGAAGCAAGGGTCAGAGTTCAGCAAACACCTGGTATGAATAACACCTCAACTTTTCAAGTGACTTTATCTGAATCCGTATATCATGTCATCCTTCACATAATTCAGCATGAAAATATTTATCAAATGAATGGTTTCTAGAACACGTAGGAGGGAAAGCAGGACAGGGAAACCCAGTAGGGCTTAAAAAGGTTCCCAAAATAAGAGAGGCAATGAGAATACCTACCACTTTGGTTTTCAGCCAAACGAATTTACAAGATCAGAATGAAGTTTGCCCCACCTCTTCCCACCCCTTGTGATATCACCCCTGGAGTTGAGGGAAGAAGAGAAGGAGGAGGGAAGGCAAGCTTATAATTGAATTGCTTCAGCTTAAAGGGAATGAAATGAGAAAGATCATTTCACCTCTGCAGATGGGGGAGGAAAGAAGAAACATTGTTTTGCTAGTGGCTAGTGCTCATGGTTTTGAGTGAGAGAGAGATTGGGTATATGTAATTCCTGGCTCCTATACATACTACCTGGGTGCCCTTGGGCACATTTACTCACCTGGGGGGGGGTGCCTCAGTTTCCTCACCTGTATAATCAACCTCTAAGGTCTTTTCCAATCATTGTTCATGGCTCATGTGTCCATAATACATTAAAGTGCTCTGCCTAGAATGTTAGGATTAGAAGGGACCTAAACTCCTTATTTTGCAACTGAAGAAAATTGAGATGTAAAATGACTGGCCTAAGTAAAGTCATATAATTCATGAGATTTTGGAGCAAGAGCTAGAACTGAGACTGTCTTCTGAGATGTTACAGGGTCTGTTAAACTACAGTGTAATTCATTGTATAATATCTGGTTCATGGTTGCTGTGATCCTTCTAAAGATGAATTCTTAAAATTTTTGTAACTGCAAGTGCTATCCTTCCTCTGGGAATGTAAATTGATTGATACTGCTTGCTAAAGATTTTGTTATACATGCATACATAATTAAATGTAGCTAAATTACTAATTGAGGCCTTTCCCCCCATTCTAGGGGATTCTTTTGTGTTAGGAATTTACCTTGCCTCCCCTTCCCTTGTAGGATTTGTTAGTTTTTATATGTAGAATCTCCATTTTCCATCTACTCTGTATGTATCTTGTGTGTACCTATTTATATCTGTGTTGTTTCTCCCCCATTAGAGTGTAAGCTCCTTGAGGGCAGGTAGTGTTTTTCCTTTTTATCTCCAATGCTTACCACAGTGCCTACCTCTTAATAAATGCTCTTTGGTTAATTGATTGGTTTTATATGACTCAAGGAACAAAGCTTTTAAGTACATCTATTAGAAGGGTTTTGAGTTTTCATTTGAGAAAACAATACAAGGTCTTCATCCTGGCAATGGTCAAGTAGTTAAGAGCTAGAACTTCCTTGAAATACACCAGCTTTTATTAATCATTTACCTACATAATTATTCCTGCTTTTATTAATCATTTATTACTCATTTATCTACACAATTACTCCTCCTTTTATTACTCATTTACCTACATCATTTTTTTTTTGGAGGGGCAGTTGGGATTAAGTGACTTATCCAAGGTCTCACCATTAATGAGTGTTAAGTGTCTGAGGTTGGATTTGAACTCAGGTCCTCTGGACTCCAAGGCTAATGCTGTATTCACTGTGCCACCTAGCCACCCCTCTACCCACATCATTTTTAATTGCTTCTCATTGTTTTTTGCCCCATAGCGTCTAGGATGATAAAGACTTTCCCATCCTTCTCAAGCAATTTAAATGCTCAAAGATCCCAAAGTATAGATCTGAAAGTAGAGGTAACACCTTGCTTCCCCACCAACTGCCACCTTGGAGAACCAATGCCCCCTAACACATCAGCTGTGAGGCCATCTTTGGAGCTCCAATCCAATGGGAGCTTTTCACTCCAATCAGGACACAGAAGACCTGGAAGACTGGGACATCCCTTTGTTTCACCTTCATGGTGTGTCATGGAGGCACCATTTCAAAGAATTCAGTCAGACCACCTGTAATCCAAGTACATGCCTTTATTGAGGATTGATGACCGTCAGAAGCGAGTTAGGTTCCAAGAGGAACCAACTTCAGTGAAAGCAAGATGGATTTTTGTAGGGTAAAGATGCAATTACATAACAGAAATTATGAATATTAAAAAGTCAGGAGAGGTTTGTCAAGGAATTAGGTAATAGGGGAGGAGTCCTTTCAATGTTCCAGTGGTCAAACATCCCAGTCATGCTGCTTTCTGATTGCCTAGCTATTATGGTCCTGTCTAGTCAAGATGGATAGCTGGTATTATACTTCTGTCTTGGGCAAAATGGATGATGTAACCATGGTTGAGTACAAGAACACACCTGTTCAAACATATGAATTAGACCTGGGGGCAGTGGCCAGCTAGGGGTAGGGACTATATTGAGTGTGGGGGCCTGTGAGGTGGTTAAAGCCAGATTATGTGGTTAAATCAGGACATGCCTGCTGTTCAGTAGGGCCCATAAGGAAGTTAGAATATTGGGACTGGGGATGGTTTTATTGGGATTCCATCACCTTGACTCTCTTTGTTGTTGTTCAATCATTTCAACATGTCAAACTCTCCTTGACTCCATTTGGAGTTTCCTTGGTAAAGATACTGGAGTGCTTTGCCATTTCCTTCTCCAACTCATTTTACAGATGAAGAAACCAAGGCAAACTGGGGTAAGTGACTTCCCCAGGATCACACATCTAGTGTCTGAGTCAGCTATAAAAACTAACAAATAAATCTCTTTGGGACATGTAAATCTTAGGCATGGATCTTCTCCTTTTCCTCCTCCTAGCTGGGAAGTCTCTAGCAGGGAAGCTGATTTACACACAATTAACTCATTTGGAGAGGCCTTTGCCAACAAATGTAGGAATTGTAATGGGTAGGATAAACTGATGAAATCTCATTTTAAAAATCTCTGAGAACCCCAAGAAATAAAGCCCTCATTCAGATTACTGCAGTGAGAGGCCTCAGTTTAGAAGCTATCTCATTTGGTTGGATTTCTGTGGTGTCTGGTTACCTCCTCCTTCCCTAATATGTCTAATTTCAAGATTCTCAGCTCCTTCCTGAGGAGTTAGGAGTTAAATGGGAGGGAGAGAGAGAAGACTTTTTGAGTCATCCTTTCCATCTGATTACCCTTAATTCTTCCCTTCGTATCTGCCAGAATTGTTTCCTGGTTTTCTAGCTTCTCCCAGAGAGTCAAAGGCTTATGACCTGTATTCCTCCATCCCATTCTCCCATTCTTTTTAGGTCAACCCAAATGGGATCAATAGATCTTGTGATCAACCAAGTAGGGTGCTATTCAGCCTTGAGGATGTTGTAGGGGGGAAGGAGAGAGGGAGAGAGAGAGAGAGAGAGAGAGAGAGAGAGAGAGAGAGCACAGAAGACTGGAAGTCAGATTCAGATATTGTTTCAGACACTAGCTAAGCAACCATTGGGCAAATTGTTTAATGCCAGGTGTGGGGAACCTGTGGCCTTGAGGGCCCTCAAGGCCCTCAAATTTGGCAGTTTGGCAGAATCCAAACATGAATTCAGAGGACAGAACTTGAGGACCTAGAAGGCCACATGTGGCCTCGAGGCAGCAGGTTCTCCACCCCTGGCTTAAATCTCTCTTATTCTCAGTTTTTTCATTAGTTTTAAAATGAGGATAATAGCACCTACTCCACAGCCTAGTTGTAAGGATCCAATGAGATAATATATGTACAGTGCTTTGCAAACCTTGAAATGCCATCTTAGTGCTGGCTATGATTATTGAGGAAGGTCACTGGGATCCTTGGTGTGGGGCTGCTCCATTCTGATACCCTGGGCCTGAATTCCCACCTGGGGTCTTCCTCTAGCTTCAGCTTGTTCTCCCTCCCCCCACCATGACTAACCCCATGACCATACCAAATACCAAGTAGCAGTTGGGCTGCACTGAGGAGCTGGCTCTCTCTACAGGAAGCAGTTTCCATGCACTCTGGGGTTGGTACCATCTGGGTTTCTGTGGGGTTCCTGTCAGCCCAGTTTGTGCCACCTGTCCCAAAATATAGCTGGGAGATATGTGTTTTGGGGAGGGCAGTAGAGACAGGGAATTAGTAGCAGTTTCTTTACCAATGCTATCAGCTTTTCCTGACTTATGGAAATTGGAAGAGAAGGAAATACAGAACAAAATGGGGCATTATGGGTGGGAGAGACGGGTAGGTTAGGTTGAAATCGGAGGCATATGCTGAGGACACAAGTGACTTTACACATGCAGTCAACTATTTATTATGGAGGGTTTGGCAGCTGTGCCCATGCAGAAGAATAGGATATGGATGTCAGCTATATGTCCTGGATTCTTAGTACAATGACAATTTTTGGGAAAACGAAAGTGGCCTTTTAACGGCACTTATCTAAAAGATTAGCTATATTTGCATTATGATTTGGGGTGTAGAATATATGGTCATACTCCCAAGCTCCAGGGACAGTACTGCTGGTGTTGAAATGAAAGAAAATTAGAGATCCAGGGCTGATTAAAGTCCCTCCCCCTGAAGAAAGTCCCTTGACATTCCTGCATTCCAAGAGGAAGGTGAACAGAAGTGAGGGAAGTAAGGGTATGTTTGGGAGGGGAGGGGGGATGGTAGAAGTAGGTAGTAAGGAGGGTAGCAAGAGGAGAGGGTGGCACTTTCCCTCAGAGAGGAAAGATCAAAAAGCCAGAGAAACTGGAGAACTTCCAGCCACCAAGCAGGTTCCCTCGGCGTAGACGCAGGGACACTCGGTCCCCAGGGTCCAGGGGTAGGAGCACAGCACTAGTGGCTGCCTCTCGGGTCACATCAGGGTCATTGGCAAAAGCTGAGATTACAGGCCATGTATTCAGCATCAGGCTTACCTGGGGATGGGTAAATTTGGGGTATTAGGCCCTTTACCCTGGGACCCCATCCCCCATCTTCCCCTATAGTCTAAGAAATCTTTGGATTATGGTATAGCCACTCTTTCAATGAGGTCATTCATCATTTCTGAGGCAGCTAGGTGATCCAGTAGATAGAACACTGGGCCTAGACTCAGGACCTGAGTTCAAATTTAGCCTTAGACACTTACTAGCTATATGACTCTGGGTAAGACACGACTTCCGTCTAACTCAGTTTTCTCAACTGTAAAATGAGTTAATAGTAGTAATGACTTTTTAGAGTTTGTTGTAAACTTAGTACAGTGCCTGGCACATAATAGGCCCTTAATAAATGTTTGTTTCCTTCCTTCTAAATCTTAGCCTTTCTTATAACAAGAGTTGATGAGGTTCCATGTCTATGATCTTAGGATTCTATGATCCTAAGGCTCCCTGTGCCAGGGTTCCAAATTTTCTAGGCCAGGAGGGGCTAAGTATACTCCATCTCCCTTGACCTGACCTACCACCACCATGTGACCTTTAGAAGTGGACTTTTGGACTTTGCAGGATCTCTAGCCACTCATTGGCCAGAGGCTGGCTACTTACTAAATAGAGGTGATTCAGACTGCTATGGAATCCTGTGGACACCATCTTAAAGTGGGTGTAGGAGACTAAACAGGAGGTCAGAATTGGAAGTGAGAAACATAGCATGAGTCAGGAATGGGGCTGGGTGTATCCTGACTTTGGGAGAAGCAGGGCTCCAGGCTCACCTGAACTGTCTGGCGGTTGTATACCTTCACCACGTGGAACCGGAAACTGTAGACACCCCGAACAGGGGCAATAAAGGAACCTGAGGCCCTGTCAAAGCCATTGCCTTCATTCACCAGGACCTAGGCAAAGGGAGAGAGGGTCAGGAAAAAAATAGTGTGGGATGGGTGAGAAGGAGGAGTTAGTGGTGAGTAGGGAAAGGAAAGGGTTGGGGAGTAGAGGGAAAGAATAGATGAATGGGGTAAGGAAGGGTAAGGAGGACTCTTGAATAAGTGTGTTTAGGGGAAGGGGAGAAAGGTATAGGAAACCGCAAAAGTGGGAGAACTATGGGGCTGGTTTTCTTAAAGAGAGAAGAGATGAACTCTAGGAGTGTAGAAGACTGAGTGGGACTCAGAATAGAAGCCAGTTTTCCTTTCCCCTGGGGGGTCAGCAGGTGGGGTGGATGTGGTGAGGGAAAAATGTTACCTGGTCAAAGTAGATGGCCCCACTGGTGCCATTGCCTGTTTCTCCAGCTGGTTCATGATGGTGGCTCCGGACAGCAGCAAAGGCCACCCGCCCTGGGGGAGCCTCTCCCAGGGCTGCCCCACCTGGACCTCCTGTGGTTGCTCGGCCAGGTTCGCATACCACAAGGCACTCTCCTTCCAATAGGACAGGCTCTGTCCCTTCTTGTGCCTGCCCAGATCCAGATCCGAAGGCCAGGAGTACAAGTGCCAGGAAAGACATTACAGGCTTAGCTGGTTTTCCCAGTGTCCGGGACCACTTTTACCCCCTGCAGTGTAGGGATGAAGCCCACTATACCTCTCTTCACTTTCTGTAGCTTTTTCCCCCCTCCTACACTCTTTCTTTCCTGCCTTCTTCTGCCTCTGCCCTAAGGTCTCCTTTGGTCTTACACTAACTGCCCCTCTTGTTTCTTTGCCCCAGTCTCCTTTCTATCTGATCTTTCTATCTCTTGTTCCATCTCTACCTGGGACCCGTACAATCTGTGTGTCTCTGTGCCCTGCCACTGCCTCTTCTGCTATGGATCCCTCCTCTTTGGCAGAATGCACAACAAACAGCCAATGGGCCCCAGGAAGGAACGGAGGGATAAGGAGGAGGGACAGGAGGGACCATAGCCAGGACCCCAGGGAGAGTCAGTCAGAGCCAGCGAGGCAGGAGCTAGAACTGATGAGAGATAGGAGTGTGTATGGGGCTGCTTCTCCCTCTGCCCCAAATTCTTACACACAGGGTTGTTAATGTTGGTATAATGATGCTTCTCTCTCCTCTTCATCTTTAACAAATGAGACAACATGCAAAGGGCCACTCTTAAGTAAACTCTAAGTATATAGATATTAGTAGTAGTATAAATTTTTATTCTCTTGCTCCTTTAATAAACCCTATTCCCTCTTCCTCCCCGCCCCTTCCTGTGCTGCTTCGGCCCCTCCCCCTGAGAATCATAGGAAGCTGTGGAAAGGCCATCTCTTTTCCCATATGATTAAAGTTCTGGAAAGAAACGTGAACCAGGGACCATGAGACATGACTTCTAGGCCAGGTTCTGCCATTAATGAGGGCCATGGCAAGGATTCTCAATTTTTTGGTCTCAGGATCCCTTTAAACTATTAAAGACCTCCAAAGAGCTTTTGTTTCTGTGGGCTATATCTATGGACATTTACTGTATTAGAAATGAAAATGTCAGTGTTATTATGAAAATAGTTTGGCCTTGGGGTCCCCACCCTTATCACCCTTCCCTGTCCCCACAGTTCCTGACCACACTTTGAGAACTTGACTTTGGGCCAAGTAACCTCTGGGGCTCAGTTTTGTCTCCTGCAAAATTAAGAGGGTTGGATGAGGTAATCTTTAAAGACCCCCTTAGCTCTAAAATTCAGATCAACAGATATCAACAGAATAAAAAATAAGGATTCTAGGGTGCCACTTCCAATTTATAGAGTAAACAATGTACAAGGGGAGGCTGGCAGAGCGGAGACTTATGGAAAACTGAGGTAGGAAGGAAGAAAGATAATAAAGAGAAGTTGCGGGCAGGAAGAAGTCAGAAGTAAAAGGTGGAAGGAGGGAAGGTGCATGGGGGATAGGGAAGAGAGCCTGCCCTCCTTAGGCAGGGATGGAGACTGGATAGAACCAGCCTCTTCCGCCCTTCCTCTCCCCCCCCGCCCCCCAAAAGCCTGGGTGGAGACCCAAAGTCCCCAGGGCTAGGTCAGCCCCAGGGTGGAGCTGGGTAAACTCCTCCCCTGACCAGGAAGTGAGGAGGAAACCAGTTGTGTACGTGAGAGAGAGTCAGGAACCTGTGGTCTGGAAGGGTCCAATTGAACTAGCGATCTGCTCACTCTTCCTCAATCTTCCCACTATTTTACCTCCAGGGCGGGAGCTTGGGGTTCGTGAGCTGTAGAACACCGAGATCCTTGGGAATAAGATCTAGGTACTACAGGAGCCCACTGCCAAGACGGATAAGTGCCTTTCAGCCTTCCCATTTCTCCCCAGGGGAGGGATGGAGGTAGTAGGGGGATGGAGGAGAGGAGGACTCAGAAAGCCAGAGACAGAGGAGCAGAGGTTTCTGCACCTGGATGGGGGAGCTCCGCGTCGGGGCAGGCAGCTGGGGGTGGGCTTAAGGCTGAAGTGAGGGGGCGGAGTAATGGGTGGGAGCAGAGTTCGCTAACCCTTTGGGACTTCAGGTTCTGGGTTATGACGTTGGAGCTGGTCCAGGCTGTGGCGGGGAGCCGGATCCGATCCCGCTAGCGGAGAGGATTTGGACCGAGGGGCTACGATGTCTGAGTCTCTCTTCTTCCCACCCTATCAAGGCTGGCTTCTCAACCATGCTCCCCTCGGGGGCCGCTCAGGGGACCACGGACCGTTTCACGGTGCTGGCGGATGCTGAGGACGTGGTGCTTAAACAGCGGCCTCAAGTGGAACGCATCTTCCGAGTGCAGCTGAGTGTCCTTGAGAAGACCTGCCTGGGGAGCCCCCACATCTGGTTGCAGCTGGAGGGGCCCCTAGAGAATGTAGGCAGAGCCAAGGTAACACTTCCTCTCCCCTTCCTCAGGGGAGGTGGTGGCAGGGTGAGGGAGGGAGAAGGTCCATAGGAGGGCCCGCTGTCCCTTCCTCAAGCTTCCAGGGAGCCTCTTTGCCGGACTGTTTGCTGCTCTTCCTTGTCCACTTCCTTGGCCTCTCCCTCTCCCTCTCTCTCTGGCCTATCACTCAGGGGATTTCCCGGATCTCTTACTGTCTTTTCATTTTGGTTTCATTTCTTCCAGGCTGCCAGGTTGCAACTTTTCTATACAGAGCCTGGGAAAGGAGGTTGGGGAGGGGAGTGAGCACTGAGGTTCATTCTCCTTCCTAAGCCCCACTGCCCCTCTTCCTCTTCCCTTTTGGTTCCATTTCTTTCCTTGTTTCCCTGTCCTCCTCTCTTTCCGTGCGTAGCCCCAATCCTGGAAGCGTTGGTGGGGGAGGGGTGAAGAAGAGTGGGTAAAGAGGAGAGACCTGAGAAACTGGAAGAACGGAAATCAGCTAGAAGAATTGTTTCTTCTCTTCTCCATTCCTTCAGGAGTACCTGAAAGGCCTTTGCAACCCAGAGGTGTGGGAGGAAGTCAGCTATCCTGCAGCCTTGCACTGTGTCTTCTTTGGAGCTGGGGGTCTCTTCCAGGACTGCCTGTGTTGGGGTACCTCAGCTCATATGGTGCCCCAGGCCCCAGGCTCTCTGTTACTAGGGGGCCTCATTGAAGCCTTTGTCATGGCCCAGAGCAGGATGGAAGATCTGTCAGGGCGACTGACTCAAGGTGGTCTCCAGGGGCCACTGTCCAGCGATTCCAGGGAACTCGTGACTCAGGCCTTCAAGGCCCTGGTTGGGAGCTATGGGGATGAACAATCCAGGGCTCTTCTGAGTTTGCCTGTGTCTGTCCAGGAATGGCTGTTAAACTTGGTAGGAGAGGCACGTAGGGAACAAGGGCTGCCAGAACCTCCTTTGGGGCAAGAGAGGAGCCCAGTTCTCTTTGGGAGTGGTGGATGGGAGGACCCTGTCAGGAAGACTCTGAGTGAGGGTAGAGAAATCAGGGAGGATGACATTGTCTCATTGGGCACCAGGTCTGTTCACCAGGAAGGGATTAGGGAAGGGGATTATGCTAGGGAAGAATGTCTGCCTTTGGATCCTGGAGAGAGAGACTGGGAAAGACTGCAGCCAATGGGAGAGGAGGATTCTAGGAGGACTGGAAAACTGGTCAGGGAACAGGATTTGCATACACAGAATCTCTCTGGGCAAAGAAACTTGGAGATACCAGGGAGTCCCAGGGAGGGATTACCTGGGCAGAGGAACTGGGGGAGGGAAGGGATCCCTGAGGAAAGAAATTATCCATCTAGGGAAAGAAACTGGGGGAAGGATGGGTTCTTTGGGGAGAAGGATTGGAATGGGGATGGCTTGACTATGGGGAGAGACTGGAACAGAAATGGGCCTTTTGGGCAGAGGGATTGTGGGGAAAGGGGACATAATAGGGAAGAGGACCAGGAGAGAGTACAGCATCTGGAAGGAAAGGGCTTCAAAAGAGAGCAGCTACCTGGTGGTGTGTCTCAAGAAGGGCCCCAGAGCCAAGATCAGTTCCCAAGTCCTCACACTATCAAGGCTGACTTCCTCCAGGGGGTGAACCAGGCTGCAGCTGATTCCTATGGCCATTCTCCTCAGGCAGTAGTGTGTGACCGGCAGTGGAGGGCCCCCCTAATGCCCCTCCTTCAGCTTAGAAACGAAGAATCCTCCCCACCAATGGGGTCCAACCTTCTACCTGGGGCTCAGCCCACCCGGCTTATTTCTCCAAAGCCTGGGGATGGGCAGTCAGTGGGACTTAAGGGGCAGGAGCCTCCAAAAGGAAGCTCAGGGGGCAGCTGTGAGGTGACCAAAACCCAACGCTTTCTGGAGGCCCTGAAGACCCCATTTTCCTTGAACCTCACTAATGTGCCTGGTGCAACAGGTCTTCGACATGTTATCATCGATGGCAGCAATGTAGCTATGATGTAAGTACTCCTCTGACCTCCAGCCTGAAGGCACTGCTTAGGAAGCTCCCTGAGGCATGGAGGCTTAAAGAAAATAATAATAGTGATCACAATATTTATATAGTCCTTTAAGGTTTGTGAAGGGCTTTACCTATACTATCTTACTGATCCTTACAATACCACCACGAGACTATTTAATTATCCCGATTTCACAGTGAAGGAAACTGAGGTAGACAGGTTCAGTGACTTGTCTAGGTTCATCCAGTTAGGAAGAATCTGCGGTGAAATTTGGAACTCAGGTCTTCCTGATTGCAGGTTCTTGGCTCTCTTGTGTTTCAGCAAAGCACTTGAAGCAACATTTGTCAACATACCCCAATTATTGTTATTTTGTAGGTGAAAACATGGAAATGGTCCTCAGAGACATGATGCTACTTGTTTTCAGTCATGTGCCTAGTTGGGAAAGGGACTGAGATCTGAACCCAGGTCTTTGGTTCTAGTCCCAGCAGTGTGACTAATTTGCTATGTGATATTGGGAAAGTTGCCCTCTCTGTGTCTCAGTTACCAGATAAACTGATCTCTGATCATCTCCAAAGCTGACTAAAGACACCCAGGAGGGTAGCATTGGCGTTATATCTTGGCCACAGATGTAAGGAGGCCAAGAGACAGCATGTAGAAAGTCCTGATTTTGGCACTAAGACCTGCTTTCAAATGCCAGCTCTTCTACTTTCTACTTGTGGGACCTTGAGCAAGTCACTTAACCTCAGCCTCAGTTTCCTCCTCTGTAAAATGGGGAGGAGGTTGGACTAGATCCTATACTTCTGACTATGGCCAGTGATTTTTTTTTCTACCTCACTGGTTGCTTGTCTTTATATCCAAAGACAGTTCTGACTGCCCCCTTTGAGCCTCTTGGAGGATGCTTTAGACAGGGGTACAGAGAAAGAATCTTGTTCTCAGGTTGAACAATATTCTAATTCCAACTGTTTGCTTTCTCAGTCATGGCCTCCAGCATTTCTTCTCCTGCCGGGGCATAGCCTTAGCTGTGCAATATTTCTGGGATCGGGGACACCGGGAGATCACTGTCTTTGTGCCTCGGTGCCGTCTTAAGAAGGATGCCAAGGTAAAAGGTGAGCAGAGTTTCACCCCAAGACTCTATTTACCCACTACCTGCCTTCCCTACCCAGGGACTAACCAGGCCATTCAATCCCTTCCCACCCTCATCCGGATCCCTCCCCCACAGAACGTCATTTCCTGACTAAACTACAGTCCCTCAGCCTGCTCTCTGTCACCCCCTCTCGAATTGTGGAAGGGAAGAAGATTACCTCCTATGATGACAGGTACTCCCCCCCAGCCCTAGCCTTGGAGACAGGGGAACCAAGGGAGGGCAAAGGGAACCATGGAGGAGGGGAGGTTAGAAGAACCTATTCTCAGCCCAAGTTGGGGAAAGTTGGTAGCAGAGCCCTTTTGCCATGTCAGTGAAGACAGTCAACACCTAATTTATTAAATGTTGTGTGCCAGGAACTGGGCTAAGTGTAGGGGCTACAAAGAAAGGGAAAAACACAGAGCTTACTTATAATTGTGCCAGTCAGTTCTCCCCCCAAACCCTTCGTGTGTGTGTGTGTGTGTGTGTGTGTGTGTGTGTGTGTGTGTGTGTGTGTGGTGAGGGGGAGTGGGGCTTGCTTCTGTCCTGTCTGGAAATTCAGCAAAAATACCAGGAAAGTATATTTTTCATTGTGGTCTTTGGGGGTAGGGGGAGGACCATCAATTTTTCTTGGGGAGGGCACTTTTTTTTTAGGTGGAGTGCTTGAGGAACTCAGGAGGAATAGCAAAAAGAAGACAGGAGTAGGAATCAAACCAGTGGTCTGCCACTAGGTCTCTAAGGCTCAGTTTCCTCATTTGGAAAATTAAGGGCTTGGACTAAATGGCCTGACCTCTAAGGTCCTTCTTATTCAATAAGTAATGAATCTAGTTCCTGTCAGGAATGTAGGGACTGGCTTCTGTTCCTTGAGGTCCCTTGAGCACAAGCATCTCTGATCCCATTTCAGGTCTCTGATGATCCCTTCTTAGGCCAGAAATCTGCTCTGTGTTCAATCCACATATGCCAGGCTAGGTGAATAGAAGTGTTTTGCCAGTTGGAGAACACTGAATTTCTTAGTGGTAAGGATGCTTGGTGGCAGCTAGATGGCGCTGTGGTTAGAGTGCTAAGGCTGGAGTCCTGAATACTCCTCTTCTGAGTTCACATGTGATCTCAGATACTTACTAGCTTTGTGACTTTGGGCAAGTCACTTACCCCTGTTTGTCTCAGTTCCTCATCTATAACACTAGCTGAGAAGGAAATGACAAACCACTCAGTATCACCTTTGTAGTCCTACTCCCACTCATACTTGAGTGAAAAATAGTCTTCCAACCAAAGCTTGGGGAAGGAGTAGAGAAGATTGTCTATTGAGGGGGAACCCACTATCTCGCAGAACTCATTTCACCTTTAAATGGCACTAATTGTTAGGAAAATTGTTGTTGTTATTGTTCAGTTTTTCGTCTCTGCTGGTAGGCTGAGATTCCATGATCCCCAAGATCCCATTAAACCAGAGCATGCCAGACCCTCCTGTCCTCCACCATCTCTCAAAGCCTGCCCCAGCATGTTCATTGCTTCCATGACACTATCCCACTCATCCTCTGCCAAATCCTTTTACTTTTGCCTTTAATCTTTCCCAATGCCAGTATCTTTTCCAATGAGTCCTGTCTTCTCATTATGTGACCAAAGTATTTCAGCTTCAGTATTTGACCTTCCAGTGAATAGCCTGAATTAATTTCTTTAGGTATTGACTAATATGATCTTGCTGTGGAAGGGACTCTCAAAAGTCTTCTTCAGCATGTAAATGTTATCCCCTTGAAAGGCTTCAGCTAATGTTATCATCCAGCATCACTTTTCGAGATTAGCTTTGTGGGCACTCAGCTTTCCTTATAGTCCAGTTCTCACAACCATACATTGCTACTGGAAAATCCATAGCTTTGACCATACAGACCTTTGTCAACAAGGTGATATCTCTGCTTTTTGGTAGCTGTCCAGATTTGCCATAGAAATCTTTCCTCACGTTGAACCTAATTGTTCTAATTTTTAGAAAATGGCCCTCTTTCCTTCTTACATCCTTTGATTCTATCTCTGCCCTTGGGCTTCAAGCAGAACAGATTTCACCTCCTTCTGTATCTTGGACCTTCCCACCCTTCCTAATCTTCCATACTCTAAATGTTCCCAGTTCCTCCAACACTGTGCAATAGTCAACAGGGTTCCTCGTCATCCTAATCATCTTCTGTGGGTCACTCTGCAAGGTTTGGGGGCTAGATTTTTTTTTAATTTAAAAATTTTATTTATTTTGAAAGAACTGAGGCAATTTACTTTTTGTCCTGAGCAATTTTCATTTAAGATTTTTTGAAACGTAGTCTAGAAAAACAGAAAAAAACCCCAAACCTTTGTGTTTCAGATGAAGTTACTTGACTAAGCTTTTAAATTCCAGTCATTCTGGTTTTCTTTGTATGGCCAAAATAGCCTCCAGCTCAAGCATCTTTGGCTCCTCCTTGTTCAGGTTTTGATGTTTTAGAATTGAATGTAAATAGCAATTGTTTTCTTTACTTGCTAGAAACTCTGAGGGTGTTACCCTCCCAGATTGACATTTTTTATGATGGCAAATTATTATTGTTCTGTCTTTTCCTAGTGACCCCATTTGGGGTTTTCTTGGCCTAGATATTGGAATGGTTTGTCATTTTCTTCTTCAGCCCATTTTAGAGATGAGGCAAACAGGGTTTAGTGACTTGCTAGGGGTGACACTGCTAGTAAGTGTCTGAGTCTGGGAAGTTCTTTAATTTCATTTGTGTAGGGATCTCCTATTACCTTCTAAGCTATTTGTTTTAGAGAGTTGTCTGGGGGTACTGAGGGGTTATATAACTTGCTCAGGGTCCTAGAGCCAGAGGGTGACAGAAGCAGGTAATTGACTCAGTTTCCCGAATCTGAGGCCATCTTTCTATCTACTGTACCATGCTGCCTTTATATAAAATATATGCAAAATAAATGCAAACTGATTTTGAAGCAGAAATGCTAGTGGCTGGGTAGAACAGGGGAAAGGCTTTTGTAAGGGGTACCTGTAGAGTTAAGTTTTGAATTTAAAAAGATGGAGGTGAGGAAGGGAGTGCATGACAGGCAGGGGATAGCCTATGAAAAGGCATGGAGAGAGGAAATTGTGGAATGTGAAGAATAGTGAGAAGACTAGTTTGGCTGGACTGAAGAGTGCATGAAGGGGAATAACATAATAATCCTGAAAAAAGTAGATTATGGAGGGCGACTGAGGATGGATTGCAGACAGGAAAGACTTGAGGCAGGGCGATCATTTTGGAGGGTTATTGTAACAGTCCAGGGGAGAGGTGAGGAGTGTTTGCATTAGGGTGGTGTCAGTGTGAGTGGAGAAAAGGGGCATGGATGCTAGATGTGGTAGAAGTAGACACTGATTCCTAAGACACAGTTCCTGCCCTCACAGAATTTATAATGATTAGGGAACAATAGAAATGTATTTAACTGTAATACCAGGTAGGATGTGATCAGTTCCATAAGAGAAGTAAAAACAATGCTATAGGAATTTTTAAAAAGGCCACATGAGATAAAGCTGGTCATCTGAGTCCACGAAAGTTCTGAGCTAAGCCAATCCAGTGTCCACAGTGAGTTTGCCTAGGAGCTGATAGTGGAAGATCTCAAGGATTGTCTAAGGAGATTCTCAACTGTCCTCATTTAAATCTTCATGACCTCAAGCCTCTTTGCCAGCACCTCCTAATTGGACTTCCCCATTCCATTTCCTTCTTTGTGGCCATTGATATCCCTTTGATACTTGTTTGTCAAATCCTTAGCCTAGAATTGAAGACCTTCCACATTCTGAATGCAACTTTAATTTTCATTCTTAACTTCTACTACTCTCATACACAAATCCCTTAGCTTTGGCTCTACTGGTCTCCAGAATATATCTTAGACATTGGACATTCCAGCCTCCAAACTTTTGCCATTCCCTCTTGGCTCTCCACAATCTACCTATCCTTCAAAGCCCAGTTCAATCCTATTAAACATGAAACTTTCCCTGAACACTACAAGGTATAATTATACCTCCTTTCTCTGAGCTTATTATAATATATATTATATATAAAATAAGCTATAACGCCTAATGTAGTTGACAATTACATAGTGCTTTACGGTCTATAAAGTATTTTACGAACCTCTCACTTGATCTTGAAACATCTCTGTGAGCCAAGTATTATCCATGGGAGGAGCACTGGATTTGAGAGCCAGAGGACCAAGGTCTGAATCCCACCTTTGAAACTTATTACCTGTGTGACCTTGGGCAAGTTACTTAACCTTCTGGGCCTCAGTTTCTTCAGTAAAATGAGGGAAGTGGATAAGATGAGCCCTAAGGTTCTTTCTGGCTCTAAATCTTTGATCCTTTGCTTTCCATTTTGTGGATGAGGAAACAGGCTTGGAAGAGTTCATCGACTCATTCAGGAACACATAACTAGTAAGTGAGATTCAAACCTAGATCTCACCTGGATTGTTTTTTCTAGTGTCCTTTCCACTATTTCCCCATTATTTTTAAATAGTTCTTTATTAGTAAATAAATGTGACAACAATCCTATAAGTCAACAGTGTTAAGTGTTCCTGTTTTATAAGAGAGTAAATGGTTTCGGAGAAGCCATGTAACTTGTCTGCTGTCACACAGTTAGTAAATGTCAGAGTAATCTGAATCCAGGTCTTGTGACTTTCCTCCTCTTCTCATTCTTCCATTCTGCCTTGTGTGAGTATGATGTGGCTCCTAGCTGTGCTAGGAGCTTCATGAGGTCAGGGGCAGGATGATGCTGTCTTCTGTAGCGTCTACCTAGCATAGAGGAGGGTACAAGAGAATCAGTAAATAACTGCTAAGTGAGAGAGAAGAAGCAAGAGGTGGGTGAGGAAAAGACAGTAAAAGGAAAATGGCAGATGAGGCCAGGGAGTTAAGTTTGTCATATTAGGTCTCTCAGGAGTTTGAGTCTGGAGAACCCAAGATAACTCCTCAAAGTTGTGAGAGCATATTCCTTTGGATCTGTCTTCTATATGGACTCTTTGGTGTTTCCTAGTCCCCAGGTTCCTACCTCACAAGCTTTAGATGGTCAGACTTATTGTGGTTTTGTGTTGTCTTGTGGGGGTTATCTTGAAAGAATTCAGACTCAGACCATCTCCAATCCAAGCAAAGACATTTATTGGGAGCGATGCCTCTCAGAAGTGGGCTGGGTTCCAAGAGGAACTAGTAACTTATCAGAGGAAGTCAGGGATTTTTATTGGGCAAAAGATGAAATTATGTAACAGAATATATGGATATTGAAAGGGCAGGAGGGGTTTGTCATGGGATTAGATAATAGAAGAGGGGTCCCAGCCTTAGTGAAGCTACATATGCTATTACTTACAATGCATACAGAAAAATAATTTTGGGGTGGGGTATATATGTATGATAATTATATTATAATAAGCCTCTCTATATCATAAGTTCACCTAAAGGACAGCTTGTGCTATTATTGTGCAGGTGCCTACTTAGGGAAAGTCCTTTGGATTGTTTTTGGGTCCACACCCTGCTTGGGCATGCTGGTGGTGCTGCTTTCTGATTGACTGACTATTGTGGTCCTGTCTGAGATTAGATGGATGTGGTTGTGGTTGAGTGCATGATTACATCTGCTGTTTCTGTGAGAAATATAAGCTCATGGGTCTGGGGGCAGTGGCTGGGATCCCATCACATGGACATATCTGCTGTTCCAGTGGGGCATGAGTTCATGGACATGCCTCCTGTTCTAGTGGGGCAATGTGACATATATAAGAAAGTTAGGATATTGAGTTGGGGGAAGTGCAGTGGCTAGCTAGAGGCAGTAGGCCTGCTGTTAAGTGAGGCCTATGATTGAGTCTGGGGGCAGTGCTGTGGTTAAAGCCAGATTATGTGGTTAAATCAGGACATACCTGCTGTTCAGTGGGGCCCATAAGGAAGTTAGAATATTGAGGTTGGGGGGCAACTTTTATTAGGATTCTGTCAAAATGATGGTGGATAAGTTAATGTGAGGTGAAGGGGGCAAAAGGAGAGGAATCCCATTTCAATCCGGACATCTTGATCACTAAGAGTGGGTCATGATGTTTGTGGGGACTCCCCAGGATTTGAATTGGAGGGAAGGGGAGGGAATTTTAAAAGTTCTAGGAATGAACAAATCCATTACTCTTTACCTCATGTGGGCAGGTTTGTGGTGAGGCTGGCAGAAGAAACTGATGGCATCATAGTTTCCAATGACCAGTTCCGAGACTTGTCAGATGAATCTGTGAAATGGGCAGAAATCATCAGAGAGCGGTGAGGAAGCCTTTCTTGGAGAATGGGGCACAGGGATTGTCACCTTCCTCAAAAGCAGGTCTGGTTTGTCCATGGGGGGTAGGGACTATAAGAGAGTGTTGGGGCTGCTGGGGCTGAAAATGGTTCCTAATAGTTCTAGTGGGATGAGTTGTTGAGTCTTAGACCTATCCCCAGTGTATGGTGAGGCATCCCTTGGGGCAGGCTGTCAAGTTTGGGGGGCTGTTCTTGATGATTTTAGTGATGGTATCTCTTCTATCTCTGCCCTAGTCTGCTGCCTTTCACTTTTGTGGGGAACATCTTCATGGTCCCAGATGATCCATTGGGGCGTGAGGGCCCCACCCTGGATGAATTTCTCAAGAAACCAAATGGGTAACCAATCAAACCTTCCCCTCCTTTGATCCTTTTCCTTTGGCACTCTGGTCTCCTCCTATAGAGTCTCTGCAGAAAGCTCTAGTCCAGCTTGCTTGGGTGGCATTGTAATCTCTTTCTGGGCCAGTTGTCTGGGCATTTGGATGAATTGCCAGGTACTTGCATTCAAACTACCCTTCTAGAAAATGATGAAAAAAAAAGAAAATGATGACAAAGTTTTCTGTGCCAGACAATATCCTAGGGCCCACACAAACAATATGGGGTTTTGGTCAGGGTATTTGAGCATGGCAGGACCTAGATGTTGAGTGAGCCTTTTCTGCACTGGACCGTCTTTTCAGAAGGAGTTTTTTATCTTTACAGGCTCTGCTATAGAACTGAGCTGATTTTTCTCTAGTGTTCAGCTCTGAGAACTTCCATGGTGATGGCCCTTCTTTTCTTCTCCCTTCAAGGGCACTTGGGCCAATGGTTTCAGCTCTCTATGGACTTTTTAGAAAAGAGTCTTGGTCCTCTTTCCCCAGGCTGCAGGCTTCGAGAGGTCGCTCAACTGGTCGCCAAGGGCCTCCCCATAACCGACCTTCCCGACCCAGCTCCAGGGCCCGGTCTCAGGTTCGATCTGGAGCCCACCCTCGACCTCTACCTCGACCTCGATCTCAGCCTCGACCCCACACTAGGGGCCTGACAGAATCTGAAATTCAGCCAAAGAAGAGGGAGCAAAAGGAAGATGAGGGAATTAGTGGTTTACGAAGGGCAAGAGAGACTGAGCAGCTTCGGCACAAGCTGTTGGAGGTGTTTTGGGGACAGGACCACAAGGTGGACTTCATCCTACAGCGGAACCCCTCTAATAGGGACCTCAACCAGCTGTCAGAAGCCATGCTTAGTCTGAACTTCTGAGCCTTTCAGTGAATGGGGGTTTCTGTTGAGGTGCATCCTGGTGATTTAGACAGTTGGGTCCTGCTTCTGACTTAAGAGTGAGATCTGGGGAACCATGGGAAAAGTGGAGGGGCAGGAAGCAGGGGCCACTTTTCCCCTTGGCAGGCCTGCCTGTCCCCATATGGTTGGGAGGCCCAGAACCAGTAACTTGGTTCCCAGGGACACTGGAGGAGTACTAGGTTCTGCCAAACCCTGGAAGTCTTAATGTTATGTGAGATTACATGTGGACACAGCAGGGAGGTAGTGAAAATTGCACTCATCTAGGATCAGGATATTTGGGTTCTAGGCCTGGGTCTAGTACCCTTGACAAAGAGGTACTCAACTACCTTTAGGCTAAACCTAAACTTTTATTTCTTAATCTGTAAGATGGAAATAAAACTACTTGCTGAGGACAGTAAAGGCCAGAAGCTCTACCAGTTTCCAGCTTTGGTTATCTGCCATTTCACAGGGTTCATTTCATTTTAGGTGAAACTCTTTGGTATCCAAGTGGGTCCCAAGCAAATCTTAGATGGGCATCTTGGTGTTAGAAGTCCCAGGCTGTTTTTCCTTTTACACAATCCCCAATCCAAATTTATCCTAAAATTACATTTGGGCTTATATGTGATAATTAAGTTTACAAAAAATATTTTCAGGGTTCATTAAAAAAGGCAGCTTCTATCTAGGGTACTTGTTTTCTTATTGACCATTAACTACAGCTTGACAGTGTGGCTGTGGTTTGCAGAAGTATTGGGGAGCCACAATCAGTTGAATGATAAAAAAATCTCTGAAATGATCACAGGTTATCATTTGACAACTAAAATCCACATGTAGGAACACACCTGTATTATGTGGGAGGTATGTGTGTGTAATGGTGGTATATGTGCATAAACAATAGGGATGGTCACCTGATTGTAATCCATTTACCTGAAAAAGAGTGGAGGAGCTGGTGATCAAATGACTAATGCCTTTGGGGAATGAAGGGCTAGAAAGGATAGAAACACAGACTGGGAATCAGAGGTTTATGTTTTATTCCCATCCCTACCTGGAGATCCTTTCCTGGCTTCTTTATCTCACATTTTCTTCTTAGGGACTCCCCCAAGTCCCTTCTAGTTCCCTCAAGTCCTCACCCATGCTAGCATGGGTGCTTCAGCTCCTTTTGGGGGAGCTGTAACTAAAAATAGGGTTATTGCATTCTAAGGAATCTGCCCTGTGAAGGGGACTCTGCTTGGAATGGGCATTCCCATTAGTGACATCATATATGCCTATCAAAAGTTCCCCTGGGGAGAAAAAGATTTTGGTTAGTATTTGGGGAGGGACTTGGGAGTGTGGTTGGTAGCAGGATAAGGACCATAAATAAAATTCCAGGTCATGCTTGTTTTTTTTATAAGGTCATTAAGGCTTGTTTCTGAACCAGATAGTTGGGTTGGCATGTTTCCTTAAACTGCAAAATGTCTAAATGTTTTGTTGAGGCTTAGTCTATGAATGTATCTGCCTATTATTTGGGACCAACATATGGCAGACTGGCTCTACCTCAGGTGCTAAAGACCCTGGGAAACTGGATTGATGGTAGTGTGCTGCGCCAGGTACCTGGGTCAGCTCTTGGTTTCTCTGTCTCTGTTTGGGAAATCTTGAGCTCATCACAAACATTCCCCATTTAAGGTCTAGATAGCTTGGCAGCTTCAGTGCTTTCTTTATACATTAAAAAAGTTTTATTGTTCTTGTAACTCTGACAAAATAAACTGTGTCTTTACCACTACCCTTTAACTACCTGGTGCTTTGAATGACAGTCTACAGAAAGGATCTTGTTATGAACAGTATTTGTAAATATCAGCTCTTTCTTTTCTAACCTCATTTTAGTTCAGGCATTGTATGTCGTTTCTGTTCCAGCTCCTCCTTGTGACTGTGGACATATCACTTAACCTAAGCCTCAGGTGTGTCGTCATCTATAAAATGAGGATATTGATTGTCTCAAGGAAGTAAACTGCCATGTATAGAAGTATATATTGTATACTTCCAAGCATACAAATGAACTTCATAAACTGTCACATGTATGGATTTTCTTTTAATTTTCCAGGAGGCTTAGAGTTTTGCCCGGGAGAGACAATCCCATTAGTGACATCATTGTTTCTAGGACAACCAAAAGATCCCTGGAAAAGGGGTTCTCATTAGTGTTTGGAAAAGGAAACAGAAGAAATTTAAGGGGCAAAAAAAAGTATTATGTGGTATAACTCCTGGAACCCTATGTGGAAGGGCCCCTGCTCTGAGATCAATCTAAATAAGGAGAGCCTGGAGCAGGGCAGTGCAGCCAAAAGAATGGGCTTGTTGGCAGCTCATTTAAGGAATCTTGTGTCAAGTCCAAAGAGAAAACACAAGTTGGTTAAAATAGTTGACTTTATTGTCTGTATAGTATAGCACTGTATACAGCTTAAGGGAGAAATGAGGTGATGAGACAAACTCAGGCTGTGGAGTTCTATGGAAAATGGCTGGGGGTGGTGGTGGCCCAAGATAACCTGATTAATGATTTGTGACAAGCTGTTTAGCAAAGTGAAGGATGAAACAAAAGTACATTTACACACACACACACACACACACACACACACACTCTGTTATAACTGTTATGGTGGAATAAAAAAACCAGGTTTCATTCAGACAGATGATTTATTTAGCAGTGTATAGAGCTGCAAAAACATCTTGGGTCCAAGACTGGGTTGCTAAGAATAATGACCATTAGTTTTTATACAATTAAACAATTTGGAGGGAGTGAAAATATTAAGACCAGAATTATAGGGATTGAAACACCTGGTTTCTTATTGGTGGAAAGGATTGGGAGACACTGAAGGGAAAAGGGTATTTTGTGACATTCCTTAATTTGGGTGATGGCTGGGAGGGAAAATCTTGTGACCTCTAAATCAGGTGACTTTCAAGAAGTTGAAATTTAACTTTATAAAATGGTGGATGGGGGGGCAAAATGAAGTCACTAATGGTATTTTATTATAAATATCTTATAAATACACCTATGTGTGTGCATACACAAACAGAATCTGAGAGCCTCAGTAAAATGTTTAAGGAATTAGTTATATACACAGGATTAAGATCTGAACAGGATGGCCCCTATCAGAGAAAAAGACCAGTAAGCCCCTTCAAGACACAGCCTGTTTCAGGGCAACCCCTAGCTCTGGAAAGACATATTGATAGCCACTGGCCAGAGTCCTTCGAGGTATCACCTTCTGGCCCTCCAGCAGCATAACAGCCCGTTCCTGTCCAAAGACTGCTTGGACAACAGGGCTGGGCAGAGGGAGGAAGGCAGGGCGACCCAGGGCAGCACCCAAGGCCTTGGCAAACTCAGCATTGGTGGTAGAGGAAGCTGGAGAAACCCCATTCAGGATCCCATTAACATGGTTATTCTCCATAGCATGGACCAGGATCCCTGACATGTCCTCAATATGGATCCAGGGAAAGAACTGTCGGCCTGAACCAATAGGCCCACCAAGGCCTAGACGAAAGGGCAGCAGCATGTGGTTGATGGCACCACCCCCACGGCCCAGCACAGCACCTGGTACACATTAGAACATTACACAGGGCAAGCCTAACAGCCTCCTGGGTAGTCCTATTGCTTTCGTATTCTGTCTCTTAGATTGATAACTTTCTGCCCCCCTTTTTTCTAGGTACCTCTCCTGTTTTGTCTTTTCATTTCGTTCTGCCTTAGGCTTTTGTCAGAACCAGTGGCTGGGAAATTTTGGTGTTATCCCTTACTCTCTGGGGCCTCAAGGTCCACCAGCCCTCCCACCTCTGTTGCCCTGAAAGACTGGTCCAAAGCCCAGTTCTCTAGAATCGAGATGTTATATATATTTTTTTCTTCTTAAATGCACATTCCTACATTTCCTAACTTGCTTTCCCCACTCAATTCTCTTTAGTCCCAAGGAGATACAAACCCACCCTAGCCCCCTCACCGGAGCGAACCACCACCTGCCGTGTGGCATCCCCAGGGAGCTTTGCTGCTGCTTCCCACTTTGACACCAGGTTTGAAAAGAAGTCAAAATCACCACCAGGGCTGTCCTCATCATACTCTGCAGTCAGACTGGGTTGGTAATAAGCTGTCAGAGAAATAATATCCCTGTGTCTTCTACCTTCACAAATGACTTTAGCATTTGCTTTTTTCACTCTCAAAGGCTATAGCTGCATTAACATCCACAGGCTCTGTAACACTCCCTTGAGCCCCAAGGATCTCTCCTGGCACTTCTTTAAGGGATACCAGAGATATAGCTAGTCTCTGTATATCACCTCCCTTTGTTCTCCTTTGGACCACCTCAGGTAAAGTATAAAACTTATCATTTTTATTGGGCCTATTTTACATGTGTATGGTGATGGGAAGAATAGGGCATGGTCTTGACTTTCTGAAGCTGAAAGGAATGTCATCCTTTTTTTCTTTCCTGTGATTAAAGTCCTACAGTGATGGCAATAAGGCAAGAGAAGTCATACCCCTTTCAGGGGCCAAGGTATTACTTTCCCTGGCATTGTCTTACCTAGGTGGGGGCTGAGCTCAAGCTGCAATTCTCAGAAAGGGAGATAAGGTCTGTGATATACCTGTGCCTGTGACCAAGACCCAGGCCTGGGGGGGCTGCGTGGCCTTGGCAATAGCTGTAGCCAATATGTGGGTAGTGTCTAGACGGCTGCTGAGTAGGTCCTTCCGGTACGCCTCCGTCCACCTGTAGACAGTGCAAAGAGGTGTATGTCAAGAACCTCAAGTTTCCTTACATTTGGTGTTCTGACCTTTTTTTTTCATCCCTAGGGCCAAAGGTTTTCAAGAGACTTCCCTGCTGAAGACTGAGTCCCATCTGACCCTTTCCACCCATAGCTCCCTCAATAAACCTTATGGATACATGCCTGAGAGAGGCCTGGGGGGAGTCAGTGTTTGGGGTGTCTGCTCATTTGAAAATCCCCTAACTACCATTCTACACAGTCCACAGCACTCAAAAGGGCTTTTTGAGGACTCCCTTAAATCCCTTCCCTCCGGCACTGAGTATACATTCCCAAGCTCTCAGAGTGACCTTCGGAAGGGGTTGAGGATGTTCTCCCCAGCCAAGTTGACCACAGCTTCGCAGGGGGGCAGCCCAGAGCGGGTGAGCTCATTCTGTGAAAAGAAAGCAAAATCTGTGCCAACCGTTTTTTTCCACCCAGTTTTGTCTTTCGGGACACAACGTTCTTTAAAGAAAGGATGCTTCTCATTCTTGCTATTCCAGCAGGGCTGTCAGTGAAAAAATACAGAATTGTGCCTTGGAGTGTGTCTTTAAATGTGGGCGTCTTTACCAAGGCAGAAACATCCATTTCATTCTGAGGCTGTTTTGACAATTATATTTTTTGATGAGGGGCAATGAAGGAGCAGGAGGATAGAGTAGTGGAAAGCTCGGAGGGGGGCGGTTCTGCTTTCCATCACGTACCCAAGTGATGCGCTTGGCACCAGGCTGGCGGGAGACCACGGTCACCTCGTGTCCTCGGGAGAGCAGCAGCTGAGTCAGGGCCCTCCCGATGAAGCCCGTCCCGCCTCCTGGGCAGAGAGCAGCCTGGCCCTCACCTAGGGCACGCGGCCCTCCTCCCCCGTGCCCCTCCCCCGCGCTCGGCCTCCCAGGCCCCGCGGGCCCTGGGGCCCCGCCCCCTCCAGCCCCGGTATCCTCCTCCCCTGAGCCCGTCCCCCCCTCTAACTCCGTTATCTTCCCCAAGGCCCCTCCCCTCGTCATCCCCCCAGGAGCTCCTCCCCCTTCCCAGTCCCTCGCTAGGGCCCCTCCCCCATCCCTCCCCATCCCCGGCTCGGACACTGCCAGGGGCAAAGGAAGGTCAGCCTCCGGCCGACGCGGGCGCCTGGCTGCCAGGGTACAGGCTGGGATAGCGGCGGGCCAAGGTTTACAATCCCTCTAACCTCGCCTAACTCTTCCCTCCGGACTCCCGCCCCCTCCGCAGCACTGCTCACCTATAAGCACCCTCATTTTGGCAGCCGGCGCTCCGTGCGCCTGCGCAGGCAGCAGGTCACCACCCCCCACTGCGAAAGTGCCCCGCCCCCTCTGCGCCTGGTTCTGCTCATGCGCCTACGTGCCCCTCGGGGCGTGGTGGGGTGGGGGCGGAGGGGGAGGGGCTCCGGTGTACCGACGTCTTTTAAAGGGACCGGATAGTGAGAGTGTGACCCACGGGAGAAGGGGGACCTTGGGCAGGAAAGCCCCTGGGAGAGTCTGGGAAAGGAACGAAGCCGCTCCATCTAGGATGCGGGTTCAGATCTCGCATCCAGAGCTTCCTAGCTGTGTGACCGCGCCGTGCCTCAGTCTCCAACTCTGTAAAATGTAATATCCCCTTGATTGTTATGAAGAGAAGACTCCGGGTGTATGGTGACCTAGAAATGAGAGACCAGGGGAGAAAAGGGACTGCCCAGGTGGGCTGGTGTGCTGCCAGAGGGGCTTTCAGGGGGTCGACCCCCTCACCTGGCTCTGAGTTGGAAACCTGGACTAGGCGGCCGGGGATGGCCTGCCAGCCTTTACAGGAAATAGCCAGGATACTGAAATATGCGATTCAGCTTTGGTATTTAGACGTCAAATACTCAGAAGTCAAAAGGATACGTTCCCTTGTCCACATGTTGGGTTTAAGATGTCGAGTGGACATCCAGTTTGGAGGTCCTTGGAGAGAAGGTAATTAAATCCTTGGGAGCTGAGATCACCAAGTGAAGTAAGACCCAGTCTAAAGAAACACTCAATGTGACTTCCGCCACTTCCTAAACTTGAGATAACCAGTGTCTACATTCTCTTCCCCAGCCTCCCCATATGAAGGTGCTTCTCCAAGTGGCTATGTTAATCAGATTTGCAAAAAGGAGGAAAACTCTTTCTAAAAGTTACCTGTGTAGTCTGGAAGAGTCAGGCCATCTGCCTCTAGGAAGGAAATTTGGTGTGGTTTATGCAGAATAGAATTCTCCCTAGGCTCTTCTCAGTATCTCAGTTTATATCATCCCAGAAATGCTATGTTATGTTTTTGGCCCTCCAGTCAGTATGTTTGAAGTTATCTTGTCTCCATCCTCTTGCCCTCTAAGCATGATGTTTCCCCAGTGTTCTCTCTGAAGTATTCTCTTTGTCCATGCTCTCCTCCCATGGTGATCTCTGTTCCTGTGACTTTGTTTCATCACCTTTGTGCAGAAAACCCTCAAATCTGTGTCAACTTCCATTTTTCCTCTAGGATTCTGGAGATCTTATCTGAATGTTCTTACTCAGAAAAATCCAACAGGTCTCAGACACAGGACCTTCCCCCACCTTTACCTCTCCCTATTTTTTCTTGTCCTTAAGGGCACCAATTCTCACTTGCTCTGAATCTCTAATCAGTTCCCTTAGTTTCTACTTCTTGAACATCTCCCTCCTCTGGGACTTCCTCTGCATTCCCACTGCTGCCATCATAGTTCAGGTCCTCTTCCTCTTTCTGGACTGTTATACTACCTTCCTTAACGATGATCTTTATAGCAGTTTGTTCAAGTTCCAACTAAAACCCTGTCTTTCATGGTCTTCCTTAATTATGCCCTCCAAATTATGGTAGAGGCCAGGGAACCATAAAACAGAGGTCTAAGGTTTAGGGGTGCACAAGACCCCAAAGTACCAACGTGCCGGGTCCTGCTGAATGAATTCGACTCAAGTCTTCTCTCAGCCAAAGAATAGCAGTTTATTAAAAGTTCTTTAGAATGGGTAGACTCTTAAGGAGCCTGGGTATCTGACACTTGCACTGGACAAGCAGGCCAGAATCATCTGACACAGTGAGTCTGTCCTAGATAATTCTCTGGCCCCTTCATGGAGGCAAGATGGGTGCTATATACAGAAAGGTTGTAGGAGGATTTTAGGGGTGGTCTAGAGGAGGAGTTTGGGGAGGATCTTCAGGAGGAGTCAGATAAGGTCAGACTGGAGTCTGATGGGAGATTATGGGTGGGAAACAGCTGGAGGCTCTCTAGAGATGACAGACAACAGAGGGCTAGGCTAGTTTAAGGGTAACAGATTTGGGCATAGATATTTTGGGAGAATCTAGGGTGGGAAGTAGCTGGGCAAATGAGGGCTAGTCTAGTAGCAGATATTTGGGCTGAGCTATAAGGAAAAGCTTATGGCCTTAGGCAACTGCCTCTTCGAGTGGGTTCCCATAGTCTGTACCTCATCACTGTGAGATTACATCCAGTTTACCCTGTGCATGTCTTGTTTGTACACAGTTGTATTTCGCCTTCTTTGTTAGAGTGGTGTCCTCCTTGAGGGTAGCAGACATGGTTTTGCCTTTCTTTGTAGCTTCATTCCTTAGAACAGTGTCTGGCACATAGTAGGCCTTAATGCTTGATTTGTCTTCCCAAATAATTTTCCCAAGTGGTCCTCCTGGGAAACCAGCTTCCCAGTTTTGAGTTTAACCTCTGATTGCTTTTTGTCAGTCCAAGTAAGGCCTGTGTGCCTATGATGGGAGGCAGTGTAGTTGAATGGAAAGCAAGCTTTGGACTCCAAAGAATTCTAGGGTTAAATGCTGCCTCAACCACTTCTTGTGTGACCCTGGATAAATCACTGAGTTTGACTTCCCCAAGTACAAAATGGAAATAATACTTTTAGTAACAACTAAATATATGTGAAAACGTCTGCAGATTTTAAAGTGTTGATTAACAGGGTGTCCCAGAAGTCCTATTGCAGTTGTAAACTTGGGATGCCTGTGTAAATATCAACACTTTCTATCTCCCAACATTTTCTATTAGTTCTCTGAATCCTGTGTATTTCTGCAGCTATCTCCTCTTGCAACAACTCCCCGGCTGAAAGGCTTACCTGAAATTTAAATACACTGGCTTCTCTTAGTTACTGAGGTTATCACAATGCCTTGCACACAGTGAGTGACCAATAAATGTGTATTGATTGAATGTCTCTAGTTTATGTTGGAGACCTCTTGCTGCTGCCTCAGTTTTTTTTTTTTTTAAAGATCCCGTATCCCATACTATAGACCAACACATTAAGACTTAAGCTTCTTAAAGATTACTGCCTACAATGACAAAGCATAAACTGAATTTTAAAAACAAAATTGATTTATTGCTAGGATACAGTCACAAGTGATGATAGATAAGAGTTTATCTGTATTGGGTATATCTATATACAGATGGTTCTTGCTTTACATAAATTTGCATTATGCAAATTCTACTCTCCAGCCCTGGGCTGGGCTCTGGCTTCATCTGGTAGCAGTACCAGTGCAACCCTCTGCCAGGGGGGTCCTCTTCTTGCTTGGGCTTGGGGGACAGCAGAGCCTAAGAGGGGCTCCCCTCTCCTGTTTTGGCCATGATTAGCAGCCTAGATTCTCTTGTCTAGTGTAAGGATAGGAACAGGATTAAAGGGAGTATTGGTAAATGTATAGCTATCAAAAAAAATGTATTTACGGTTTTAAGTTTAATCAGCATTATAACATTTTCACCATCACTTAAGTCTAGAGTCTAAATGGCAAAACAATAAATCAAGTCCTAGTGTGTAGCTTTGTTGATATTTTTTTTTTGCCTTTTTTTTTGGAGGGCCTTTGGGGTTAAGTGACTTGCCCACGGTCACATGGCTAGTTTTTGTGTTAAGTGTCTGAGGCCAGATTTGAACTCAGGTCCTCCTGACTCCAGGGCCAGTTCTCTATTCATTGTGCCACCTAGTTGCCCCTGCTTTGTTGACTTCTGAGGTGTGAGCACTCACTGACAATCTAGCAGCTCTAGGATTGGTTTCAGCACACTGGTGATGGTTATATGAGGGGAGAACGCCTTACTCAGACATAACCAAAAAAGGGCTCTGGTGATAACATGAGCCACTTCCCCAAGGGGCACAGCATTGCTAGTTTAATCCCTGACAAAAGATTTGCAGTGGATTTAACACTTTAGAATTTATCCTGAAAATCTGAGGGTTCCCAAATAACTTTGTCTTAACCTTAATAACCACCTGAAGCTTCAGTACTCAAAAATCTGACTTTTCTGGTTCAGAGAAAAAGCTGGGATTTAGAGGGTCAGAAGGCCTGAGAATTCTTAGATCCTTAGTCAGAAACCACTTGCTCGACATTTGGAGAAGAGTATCTTTGTTGACAACTAGAGGATGGAGTGAAAGATAGACCGGAGTTTGTAATCCTGCCTAAGGTGTATGACCTTGGACATGTCACTTAACCACGCAGGGCCTCAGTTTCACCATCCACAAAACAGGGATGATAATAGCACCCTGTAAAATATAGGGTTGTTGTGGGTATTAAGAACAAGTCAGCATATGTAAAATGCCATATAAATGCTATGATTATCAGTGGTCTGTCTTAAATATTCTGTCATTTGCATCATTATTCACATGGTTTAAAAGTCCTGATGTTGGACTCTTCCTTCTTTCTCACACCTCATATATGGCATCAGTTACCAAGTCCTGTTGATTTTACCTCTGCAATCTGTCCTGCAACTTTCCTTTACTCTTGATTCCCCCTGCTACCAGCCTAGTATATAGGCTTTCATTACCAATTGCTTAGACTGTTGCAATAAGTTTTCCTGATTCTATGTTCTGCCCCTCCCCCCCCATCCATCACTTCTTTTTAACACCATTGCCATATTAAACTTTTCTGAATTTAGGCCTGGTCATGTCACACCTGGGTTAAACAATCCTCAGCGCTTTTCTGCTGACAGCCAAATAAAGTTCACCCTCCTTTGCCTAGCATTTAAGGCCTTCCTCAACCTGGCATCAACCTTTTTCTGGTATAAATTATACTATGTTGAATATAAAATACTGCCTTTTTATGCTCTGTGCTCCAGGAAACCTGAACTGCTTGCTGTCTGTCCCTAACCTCATCCTGTACTTTGCTTCTGCTGCTTCCTCCCACTGTTTCCTATCCCTGGAATATATTCTCTGTTTTATTGAATTCCTACTCATCCCTTAAAAGTCCAGCTTATAAATGACAGCATCTCTGTTGTATTTATCATCCCTCCATTTGATGACCTATTCCTCTTTCCTTCTCACGTAGGAGTTTGTTTGTGTCTCTTTACTGTACTTACACTGTATTGTTTTGAATAATAGTTCAAAGAATCATAGATCTAGAGTTGGAAAGGATCTTTGAGGCCATTCAGTCCAACATCATTTTCCAGTTGGGGAAACCGAGGCCCAGGGAAATTAGTGACTTGCCTAGGTCATATGAGCATCATGGTGGATAGGTGGAATTGAACCCAGGACTTCTGACTCTGGTTATGTATATAGCATATCTCTTTTCTGGTGTGATGGAAGTAAATGGACATGAGTACTGTTGAGTTTTGGAGAAATATTCTCCTTAGATAAAGTAACCTCTGAGACCAAGGAAGCAGAGCTGTAGGGTTTATATTTGACTTTTTTCTTTAATTGACAATAATAGGATGAACAAGAATGAATGATTCTATTTTTAAAGGGGCCTCCACCATCTTAGAGATTTCCTGATAATATAGGGAATTCTGATAAGACTAACTACAGAGAATCACATTTCCCACAGGAACAAATCTGACCTTAAGAAATTCCTGTGAGGGGCGGCTAGGTGGCGCAGTGAATAGAGCGCCGGCCCTGGAATCAGAAGGACCTGAGTTCGGAGCCAGCCTCAGACACTTAATCCGCACAAACAAAAACCTAGCCCTGTAACCTTGGGCAAGTTACTTAACCCCAATTGCCCTAAAGGGGCGGCTAGGTGGCGCAGTGAGTAAGAGTGCCCGGCCTCGGAGTTGGGATGACCCGAGATCAAATCCGGCCTCAGAAAATGAGCACCCACACATAAATAATGACTAGCCGTGTAACCTTGAGCAAGTTACTTAACCCCAATTGCTTTAAAAAAAAAAAAAAAGAAATTCCTGTGACCCCCTGACTTATATACTTCTCACATTTCTTTTCTGCCACAGAAAAGATTGCTGCTGATTGTCTGTGTACTCTAAATGAGCCTAAAAAGTTACAAAAACTTGCTTGGTACCCTGAGAAACTGCAGCTGCTACCAGGGAGCAGCCTTCCTTAGCATGCAAACTTCTTTTCTTTCCAGTCTACCTACTCACTTTTTGGCCTCCAGTCTTGCAGATATGATGGTGGATAAGATTCTCCCTGGGCTCTCAAGGAACTCAAACTGGGAAACACAACACTAGACTTCAAGCTACTTGAAGGCAGGCACACTTAGACTTTCTCTACCTCCAGCTTATTGTTCTGTACATGGTAGATGCTTAATGAATGTTTAATTTACTTTAATAGATCTTTGAATGTCTGAAGATTTAAATGTCTAGCTTTAGCTTAATTATCTTGAACCTTGAACTACTTCTAAGTTGATTCAAATTTATGTTGCATTTGATTATAATAAAAACATACTTACGTAACATACATAGATTTACAAAGCTTAAAATAACCCTTCTTTTATTTGTGGGCAGGAATTGTTATTAACCTTAGTGTCAGAGGTTGTCTTCTGACACAAAGGACTCAGGTACACTTTAGGGGGTTTTCTTATTCTTTTGGCTCTAAGCTCCACACGTAGGAAGCCTGGGAAAACTTGCATGAAATACATTTTAATCGTATACAGAGACTGGTCCTCCACTTACAAGCAGCAAGTTTATGGTATTACAAAGGAAAACTCTTTTTTCTTTTTAAGGAGGAAAAGTGGAATGAATAATATTTAAAAGCCAATATTTTAAAGTTTGCATATGTTTTTACATATATTATCTCGTTTGATCCTTGCAACTACACAGTGAGAACATGACTAATGTGAAAATATGTTTAACATGATTTCATGTGTATTATTTCTTCCATGTATCAGATTGCTTGCTCTTTGGGGGAGGACGGATGGGAGGGAGGGAGAAAAATTTGGAACACAAAATCTTATAAAAAATGAATTTTGGAAACCATCTTTACATGTAATTGGGAAAAAAAATCACTATTAACTAACAGCAACCACCTCAAAAAAACCCAAATAACTACCTTGTGAGGTAGGTATTATTGTGATCTCCATTTTACAGATGGGAAAACTAAGGCTAAATTGAGGGTAAGTGACTTGACCAGGAGTACACAGTTAGTAAAGGCATGAGACCGGATTCAGACTTAAATCTTCCCTGACTCCAAAGCCCTGCACCCTGCCCAAACACCTCTAGTAAGATGAAACAGAGGCTGCAAGGTATAGTGGAAGGTAGACTTTAATTCTGTGTAGATTTGGGTAAGCCACACTGTAAAGCCAAGCATGAGCATCTCTCCAGAGGACTGCTGCTGTGAACAGCCTTAAGGTTCTGATCACACAGTATAGTGAACCCACTATTCAGTGATAACTAAGACAAAACATTCTCAGAAACCAAAGTACAGCATTCATAATGTTGTGACATAACAAGCTATCACCAAAGTGGCCACATCGTTTTAAACAAAAGATATCATTCAGTAAGTCCTTAACTTAATCCTTAAGGAGCAGGACTCCAGAAGGGACACAAAGTACAAAGGTCAAAGTTCTCCACCCCTACTTCACAGTAAATCATGATCTCAGTCAGCATCAGGTACCCAAGAAGAGGTCTTTTCATCTTGACTTGAGACTGGCTCTCAGATTCCATGGTTCCTCTGCCTGGTCCCAGCTCCTGCCCAAATCTACCCAAATCACCTGGATTCAAAGGCAGGCAGCTCTCTGATCCTTTCCAGATCTGTCACCAGTTCCTCATCCAGTTCCTGTTCCATATTGAAGCCCACAGTGTCCAGTCCACCTCAAGTCCTTTGCAGTTTCTGTTTCTGGGAACAAAAGAGCCACAATAACATTCATACATGTTGAGGACCACCGCAGTTAGGCACATAGAAGCAGCTAGCTTCTTGCAGCTGTTCCCAGGTCACTGGATACTGGCTTAGCACTCTCTGTGGCTTGCAAGGAACAGAGTGCACTGAATTCTTACTCACCCTGATAGTAGTGATGCAAAGGGAACTAAGTACAAGGGAGTGTACAGCCTGTCCTGTGTGAAACGGGACCACTAGAGAAAGAATGGACACGAGAGCCTTCAAGGTCTGCCTGATGTCATGGAACTAAACAAAGCAGTAATGGAAAACATAGTGACCCAGAGTTACCTTCTTTGTCTCATTGCTCATTGTATCAACAAACATACACACAAACACAGTTTCTCTTCTTTCTTTTATTCCTCATGACTCTCTGACACTAGCAGCCAGTCTTTATTTTTCACACATGCAGAATTAGACAATAAGATGTGGGAAAAGGGAGACAAAGAGACACATGGAGAGGGAAAATGAGAGGAATGAGGGAGAAGGAAAGTAAAAGAAGGGCAGAGAACTATGTTAGTCCATCCATCCAGAAGGAAGGAGCTACCAGCTAAGCTGGATCCCAGACAACCCCAACAGTTTTCACAATCAAGTGAGTTTGTGACACCAGAATTTACATAAATCTTTGGGATTAACAGGGACAATAGCTGACATTTCTATAACCCAGTTTGGATTAAAAAGCACTTTTTTTTTGGAGGGGGGAAGGCAAGGCAGTTGAGGTTAAATGACTTGTCCAAGGTCACACAGCTAGTGTGTCAAGTGTGTGAGGTCTGATTTGAGCTCAGGTCCTCCTGACCCCAGGGCCAGTGCTCTATTCACAGTGCCACCTAGCCGCCCCTAGAGAGCACATTATAGAGATGATTTCATTTAATCGTCACTACAACCTATACAGGCAAGTATAACAAGCATTCTTTTGAAAATGAGGAAACTCAAACTTTAAAGAAGGTCATGTGGCTAATAAATGTCCAAGGGTGTGTAATGGCAAGCAAAGAAGTATTTAGCACCTTGCTTGAGTTGACGTGTCTTTGAGCCTTGCCCTGATTATATCAAGTCTTTGTTAAGAAACAGAACTTGTGAAACCCTGTTGCTGATACAACAAGAAGGGGCAGAACAGGGAGGAGCTTAATAAGCATATATAAGGAGAAGCCCAGGCAGAACTGAGAGAGCACTGCCACCACAGGTGGCAGATTCTGAGAAGGGGACATTTATGGTGGGAGCACTCTGTTTGTCTCTTCTGGGTGTGTTGGTTTTTGTTTGTGATTTGTGCTGAGTTCTCAGACCTTGTTGGTGGAGGAAAGATTAGGGACTTCCTGGGTTGGGAGAGGGAGACTGAACAGGTGCAATTCCTTGAAATTAGAAAAAGAGGTATTCCACCTCCCAAGTATCTATATTCAATCAAAGAACAAGTAAACAGTAACTAATTGGCCACTATGGGGCTGGTTTTCAGATAAGAATTGTGGATTGCTTGAGATATATAAATGTGAGAAAACTCCTTGCATCAATCTTCAGATCTGACTGGGTTTCTGGTCAGCATAACCTAGGTCCTTAGTCAAGGGTCTCCTTAAATAGGAGGCAGAGGTGGTCCGGCTTCCCAGCTATGCAGGGCTAGATTCAAACAATGCAATAAAGTTTTCTCACAGTTCCCATAATTGAGTAAAGTTTTCTGCAAGACAGACCCATAATTGAATAGAAAGGGAACTGAGCTAGACCCAGAATTGAGTCACAAGATGAAGTCAGTGTGGTTCACTCAATTCCCACAATTTCCAAAAGTAGATAGTGATTTTCTCTTCTCCAAATCTCTCTGCGACCTCTTTAGACTAAGAGGTTTGTATAGTGTGGATTTAATCAATCAGAATAGCTCTGAGCCCTCATCCCACAGTGAAACCCTGCCCCACCCTTCAGATTCTGCTGTGTCAATGAAGAATTTTAATCCCATGCAATATTGCAAAAACTTCCACACAGGCCATATACCCACAGATGCTTTTAGACCTAAATGGTCTTTAACCTGTATATTTCTGCTCACACACAAAAATTCTAGGATCCAGTTTAGGGTGCCCAGGTTTAACCTTGGCCTATGAGGTGAGGGGTTAGATAAAACTCCTGCTCTATATAGATGGAAAAATTTAAGCCCAGAGAATGAAATGATATATCCAAGGCTACATAGTTAATACATATCTGAACCAGGATTTCACCCCAAGTTCTCTTGACTCCAATTCCAAGGTTTTTCCCACTTTCCTTTCCTTTCCTTTCCCCCCATTTTTTTCCCCAAGAGTTACGATGCTTGGGAAGTGGAGTAGACAGCATATGTGTGGAGATGAGTAGCATCTCTGAAAAGATGGAGTAGACCCCTTTTTGCATTTAGACTGCCCTAATTCACTGCCCTCAAGCTGGGGCTAGTAAATTATGAGGAGAGCCCTTCTCCTCATTCACTAATTCATTCATTCAACAAATATTTATTGAGCACTTGCTATGAGCAAGACTTTGTACTAGGAAGTGTAGAGGATACAAAGATCAGTAAGACACAGTCCCTGCCTTTCTGGATGAAAATTTCATCCATCTAGGAGGGGAGAAGGCATATATTTGAAGAATTAGAAAAGGAGGTATATTGTAGAAGTGCAATAAGGCAGGTACAGGGTGCTAAATTAGAATGTTAAATTAGAAGAGGGAGAGTTTGCTTCTGTCTTTGGAGTTGGGAGAGCATCCCCCAAGGATGGTCAGATTGGCTCTCTTCAACCCACCCAAAGAATAACACCCTCAGACTCCTTCAAGACCTTGAGATCAACTGCTGCTGTCTAAATAGTTTCATCCTCCTTTCCCTTTCAAGGATTGAGACCCTTCTGGACTTATGAATGGGCAGATCTCATGCCACAATTTCTTGTTTAACTATATTCTAACCTTCCTTTTGATTCTGCTTTATCCTTAGTATTTGGGTCCCTCTCTGCTTCATTTCTCCTGAATCCAGTCCCCTCTCCTCAGTCTTCTGCCTCTCAGTGCCACCAGTATTGTTATGCAATATAAACTTCTTTGTATTTCTATAACATCCTTCGAAAGATAACCTCAACTATAATATTAGTCACCAGCCCCTTAGGAAAGCAAAACTTGATTTTTCTCCTTTATATCTTGAAGGAGAAATTTCCCAGTAACCCCCTGGTTTCCAAGTCAAGCATATAGTTACCACTCCCACCCCAGCCCCCCACAAATGACTCAGCTGCTCCACTAGCTGTGCCCCTGGCTTCTCAAATTCTGGGTACAGACTGCAGCTACACATGGGCTTTCTGTATGCATTTATGGGTCACAAATCGAGAGTAAGCGTTAACAGTTAGCCTGAAATACTAAAAGAATCAGAAAAAGGCTTCCACACTGTTGGGAAGATCCCAACAGAAAGGAATTATGGAAATAAATGGACTAAAACTGCATCCAATGAGAAGGTAAAGTTGTGATCTCTACCGACGGAAGGGCTGCCTATGTTGGTGAGACCCATAAAAGACTGGACTCTGTACTTTTCTGCCCACATCTTGTACTAGGCTACTATTGGTCTGGAGGAGTCTGTGTTGAACATGGGTGAAAAAGAACTGATCTGGACATTCTCGGGGAAGGATAAGGTACTCTTCCCTCACTTGACTTCCCTACATCTCGGCAGTAGCAGCTGTTTTGAAGGCCTGCTGTCATTGCCAGAAGGACTAGCATTTGTAATGTTCCACTGGATTTCCTTTCAATATACCTTTCCTCCCCTTCTCCATCTTTAATCCTTGATTCTCCTGCTAGGATTTCCAGTAGACCTCCTTTTAGATGGAATCAGAAGAAGCAAAAAGAAGCATGTGTGGACATATTGACCCTATCTGGCTACCATCCTGTAGAAGGAAATTTCTGGCCCTGTGGGTTGTTAAAAGGCCTGGGCTCATGTTTTAATCCTACTACCAACTGTGTGATCTTGACCTCTTTGGGCTTCCGTTTCTTCCACCTATAAAATGAGGGAATTAGACTAGATGGTCTCTAACATCTTTTCAATCTTCTACCATTCTGTGATGGTGGCATAAACTCTATTTCAGTGAATTCCTGTTCTGAAAAGCCTGCGCCAGTGAAGAGTCTCTGTGGAAGAAGATGTGGGGCTCTCTCCCGTATCTTGGGCACAAGGCTTCAGGGGAGAGATGTGTCTTTGGGGTCCATTCCAAGGGGAAGGGCAGGGGCTAAAGAACAATGATTTTCTGCTTTTTAGATTTCAGGGCTCTTCCTACCTGGTAGCCTATGTGAAGATTTGTCTCTGTTCCTCTTACATTGTGGCTCTATGACTGAGTATCCTAAAATTTAAGGGACACAGAAAGCTCCCTGTTGGGAGCTTTGGACCACACTCTGGACCACAGAGTCTCTGTGGAAGGTAGCATAGCTTCCTTTTTATGTGATTTAAGCCATTTTTTTTCTTCCCCTCTAATTGGATTACTGACCCAGACTTCTAAAAGGCATGGTGCAATACTGACATTTATTTCAGGGTAAAAAGGCTGATGTGGTGGAAGACATTAATTAGGTCTCTGGAAGATCTTGAGCAAAGAGGAGGGAGATTCTCAGAGAGGACTGTGTGCCCAGTCAGTGAGAGACCCAGTATTGGGTTCCTCTCATTTCCCCACTTTTCATGGTCTCCTCAGAGAAACTCATCTTCTGTATGACTCTCACTACCTATACTTCTACTTCTGAAATAAAGATCAACATTACCCTAAGGACCCCAAGCTTTATGGGGGCCAGAGGAGGGAGGAAAGGAAAAGGAAGAAGGAGACAACTGCTTTCCACTATAATTTTACTCTAATTAAGTCAATATATATAATTCCATGGCACTCTCCCTCCGTCCCCTCCTCTGACCCAGGTTGTAGGTTTTAGGAATTGAATTGCCTTTGGCAGTTCAGGGATTTAAAGGGAGGTCTCTTCTGAAAGTAAAGGAAGAGTCAGCTCTATACTACCTGCCTATGACTTGGTCATGGATTGGAAGGGTTAATGAAAATTATTCATAGGGGTGGCTAGTGAATAGAGCACCGGCTCTGGAGTCAGAAGGGCCTGAGTTCAAATCCAGCCTCACACATTTGACACATTTACTAGCCATGTGACTTTCGGCAAGTCGCTTAACCCCAATTGCCCTAAAAAAAACATAAACAAAAACAAAAAACCCAAAACAAAATAAGAAAATTATTCATGTGAAGGTTTTGTAAGAATCCAAAGTAAGAGTAATATATGTATGTAGTAGTAATAGTAACACCATAACAGGGTGGATGACTGGGAATCAGAAAGAGGTTTCAGGGTAAAGCAAGCATGGTGGGGGTCCAAACACAAAGTATGGGAGAATAGATAAAGTTAAAAAAGCTTGGACCATAACTAAAGAAGGATGATGTAGGATTGTTGAGGGTAACAGAAGGGGACCACTCTTTTCACTCTTAAGTAGAGTAGGAATTTGGGAATTTGATCTCTCAGATAGATACCAACTCTGGGCACCTTGCTTGGGACTCTGATTCCTTTTCTTTACTTTTGTCACAGATAGAATGAAGAACCAAGTTAAAAAAATATAATGAAATCCATCCACTGACCTGACAGGTCTGTCTAGAGGTAAAGTGTTCCATTTTTAGTGAGCAAGGAGGGAATTAGTGTGGATTAGATTATAGGAAGAAGAGTTAAAGGTGCTTAATGCCAAGGTCAAGGAGTCAATACATCTGGCTTCTCAGGCCAGCTATGTGTTGGAATCCCAAGGCTTTTATAAAAGGTCAGTCTGCAAGGTAGAAGCCTGATAAGTTTGAGTTTTTACTTCTTTTAGTGTTCTGGTCACTGATTTTTTTGGGGGTTGACAGAATTGATATGGTATCAGTATCTGGGGCTTTGGAGTAGGGTACTACAGTTTGCAAGGGTAGTAACAGCTGAAAACCACCCTCCTTCCCATCCCTCTTTTCCCTTTTTTCTCCTTCCTCCTCTAGGGATAGAATGGTGGTTGTGTGTGGGTTGGGGTAAGGGAATGGAATAGGCATTTATTAAGTGCCTGCTATGTACCAGGCACTGTGCTAAGGGATTTACAAATATCTCATTTGATACCTCCAGTTTAGTAAGTGGACATTCTTCCCAGAAGTCCTAGCCCCATTCTTTACATGAAGATTTGGAGGATGGGATTCTGATTTGGAGGATGTCAAAGTTGGGGACTGTAAGGCTGGAGAGGACAAGGAATTTCAGGGACCTCTGTAAATGCCTCAATAAATGCCATCTCTCCTTATGGTAGGCTTGTGCCTGTCATTTAATGATTGTTGAAATTAGGAAGAGAGGAAAGAGGATTTCTAGTTCACTTTTTAGGGATGAAGGTCAAGGGAATTTCAGGACCTCTTAGGTCTAGGCAAATGCCAGTCTCTCAGTATCTTAGGCTTGTGTTTGTCATTTTTACTCCCTTCCCTGTTTTTCCCATTAGGGAAATTTTGGGTGACTCTTAGACATTGTGTCCTATGGGACTCCACCCAAATCTGAATTGTTTATTGTCATATACCTCTATATTACTTTAAGGAACTTTTATATGGTATGTGTGTTATAAAGCAGGATTGTACCCTTTCTCCTGAGTTGAACCTCACTGGGATTCAGATTGCAATCATCTTCAGAAGCATGAGACAGAGTATGGATGCCCTTCATTGAATTCAGAGATCAAGGCTAGGAAGATCCCTAATTAAGCCCAATTATTGTAGCTCCTCCTCTTCTCCATCATCTCTCTGTCTCTCTCTGATTTCTCATCCCCATCTCTATCATCTCCATGTCTTCATCTTCCATCATGTTCCCATTGGCCTTCTCACAACTCTCAGGTTGCAATCAAGGGTTGAGAATGGTATGAAAAGGCATGGGATGAGTAGCAGTACAAGAGGACCTACCCAAAAAAGATTAGGCTCATATTCTTGCTGAGGTCACTAAGCAAAACTTCCAGGTTTTCGTGTTGTTCTCCAAATCTCTTAGAAAATAAAAAAAGGTACAAGTGATTTTCCGAAGCTTCTAGGCAGCAATCCAAGGCAGGATGGCAGGAGCTCTCCATCCCTTCTGGCTTTTCTTCCTGGGCCATGGGAAGAGGAGCAGAGGGAGAAAGGAGATTGCAGTAACTAGGAAAGGGAAGTCTTGCCAGGCCTTGGGGGGATACTTTAGGTAGATGAGAGGAGAATCTTCTTCCATTGGGTTTTGCAACCCTCTAAGCATATCAGATAGAGTGAATCTGATTTTTTTCCTTTGGAGATAAAGTGTTGTAATGAGAATTAGAAGTGGAGGCCATTAATCATTTTAAATGGAATCTATTATTGGAGCACAATTAACCCAGGGACTGCCAGGGGTCATATACCCAAATCAGGCAGCCCCAAGCATATACATCTAGGGGTTTATATAGACAAAAACCACAACATAAATGTCACAAAGGGGAGCAAGCAGGAAAAATACACAAGCCAAAGGATAGCGTTGCTTAAAGATTATTGTCAAGGAATCAATTTGTTGTCCAACTGGAAAGTTCCCAAATCTATTTCTAGAGCAGGAGTGGGGCTTGGGAGGGGTGGGGAAGGGGGCTATGGGATTCAGGTAGCAGGCTTGGGCAGGTTATTACTTGGCAGGTTTGCTGCCTGAGCTTTGTTGTCAGGTTTTCTAGGCAGCCCTTCTATGATGGGGAGAGTTGGGGAATGTTCACAAAATGAGGGGTGACTACACAAGGTCATGTGAAAATGCCTTTAGTCTCCACCTTCTGATCTGGGTAGAATTGTTCCCCATACCCCAAGACTATGTGACCTTATATTGTCCAGTGTACAGGAGGACAGGACAGGAGGTACAGTGCTAATGCCCAGCATACTCCTGTCCAACAGGCATAGTGTAAGGTGGGGCAGAGTAGAGCCACCCTTTACATAGCTGTTCTATGTGTGCTTCAGGCGGTTACGAGACTACAAACTGATCTTGGGCATTAGTATCAGTCAAAAGGAACTCATGGCCAATAAGTGTTCCAGGATATTAACATGGCAGGGGCTTCTTTATGCCCTGGCCTGTTCCCTGCTCCACACTGACTTGCTCCATGTGGTACCTTACCTCAAGGAGAACAATTGTCCTGTTAGGTCCCTCTGCACCCTTTCTGTTCAGACAGTCCATCACCTAATAATTTACCGGTATAGAGCAGCTTGAGAGTATGAGTGTATCCAGCTAGCAAATTATCCCTACCCTCTGTGCAGATGAAGAAGGTAGGGCTGGTAGGAGTAGCCTTTCTCCCTCTATGCCTAGAAGGTTTTAAAGTTAGAAATAACTTACAGGAAATAATGGAGCTGATTGGGGAAGAGAATGAACCTCCATTAGGTTCATAGTTTGAGAGCCTTTAGCTAAGGTCTCTGTTCTTTGCTTCTCCTCTTCCTAGAGCTGGGAGGTATCCAGGCAACGGAACACTAGAATTACAAAATAACGTGTTCAGATGCTGGATCTCACCTTTCCAAGTGAATATGAGCACGTTGTCCCTGTTTTCTTTGGTGTAACCAGGGAGGGACTGGTGAGTCCTTCCCCACCACAGTGCAGAGGCTTTGCTCCTTTTTCTCCCAGGCCTCAAGTGAATCTGAGCTGAGGGTGCCGAGAAATGCTTGGAGCAAAGTGTTGTCGCGGTGACTGGAGATAATGCTTTTGGAAAGCAAAGAAATTGTGGCATTCTTCTTGCCCTTGAATGTGCTGTCTCTAGTCAAACTCAATTGTTCTAATTTAGGGGTATGAAGTATTTCTAGGACAGGCTTAATAAAGACAGCAGCGTTCAGTATCCTGTAAACAAAATGTCCTGCAGTCTGGGTTTCTTCCTTTTCAGGGAAGATCATTGGAGGACATGAAATGCAGCCACCTCACTAAATCTAAAGATAAGCAAGAAAGATGCTTCTGATTATCCTGGTAGGATCTTGGCTTGAAACAGTTTTGTACTGATAGCTGCTCTATGTAACCAACAGGGCTCCTTTGCTCCCCTTTCTTTTGTACTTGCTCCTCCTCTTTAATGGGGAAGTTCTGTAACTTTGGATAGTGGAGACCTTTAAGGCATCAATATAAACTGGGGGTCAGAGGTTTTTGAGGAGGGAGAGCAGGGTATCTCTACATCAGTGAAAGGCAGGATCTCTTCAGGGCAGACCCTCTTTGGGGGTTTTCTTTACTATACTCAGTTCAGTTCCTCCTGGAGCTCTGGCCTTCACAATCTTTGGATTCTGCTTTGACTGGGGAAATTGGCAGCAGGTTATTGTTCCTTCACTCTCATCATCCTCTTAATGTGGCAGAATTGCAGGCTGTCCTGCAGAACACCGGGACTGGTGAGACTTAGATTCCTATGCTCTGTTAATGTCTCAACTTCTCCACTATGTTCTAAGTAACTTAGCCGTGAAGACCAAATCCTGATACTTAAAAAAAAATTCCTCCACGGCGCCTAATAGTATCTTACAGATTGGTGTCCAAAAATGTTGAATGAATGAATGAATGTTAATCTTCTAGACCCATCCTTCTGGGGGGATTTGGGTGGCATCTAGCAGCTGTTCCATGTTAGCAACGGTGGTTGGGAGGTCTGAATTGCCAACTTAAGGCTGGGATGGGTCAGGAATTAGGGGGAGTCGAATCAAAGTTGGCAAAGGTACAGAGAGAGCTTATGTCCTTTTATGTTACCGGAGGATTCAATGAGAGTGAGGGCAAGGGTGAGACAATATTGTAATTCTTCTAAGTAAATCCTTCTAACTAACTAAATACCCGACTTTTTTTTCCTTTCTTGTAGGGATTCTATTTGCTATAATAAAGTATTTATTGTCTCCCATGTGCTTGTCACTGTGTTAACTATGGGGGATGGGGCCATTGACATCCTCTGAGGGTGAATTTCTGTGTATTCTTCTCTATCATTTCTTATTCTGACCTCAAAGTCCTGTTTTTGGGCTAAGCTTCCTTGGGATGATAAGCCATAGTTTACAAGATGGTACCGACCTGTGAGATAATGCTCTTATGAGGTCTTTTTCACCAGCCAGAACACCCCTCCACAACCCCCCCCCCATAAAACCTGAAATGTACCTTCCCCTTCCTCTTCTTCATTTACCCCTCTTCTAACTCTATCCAAAGCCAAAATGTAGGCTCTCACTTTCCTGTGAACCTTTTCCTGTGGCACATAGATAAGAGCAGATGCCGTGGGCTGCTCAGTGTCCAGCACTTGGCATGATTTGAAAGAGAAGTGAATAGGAAATGACCAGGCCATGTGGGTAGTTCAAGGAAGAAAGATGAACTCTATTTATTGAGTCTCAGGACAAGGTTTTTGTAGAGCAAAGAGACAAAGGAAGGGGACTCAAGTTTTCAATTCATTACCTAATCTTTTGTATCCTGGAAGTAGCCCAGAATAGATAATTTGATAAGGATTTGTTATCTAGGAGACTAAAGTCTTAGGGTAAGACCTTTGATCTAGGCCTCAGGTACCTGCTAATGCAGCCGCAGTCATAAACTGATACAACTGAGAGCAAACTTCAAAGCCAAAGCTGCAATCCTCAAGAGACGTCAGATTTAGAGCTGAACACCCAAAGATACCTGAGTGCTGAATCAAATATTTTAGCTCTTAATAACTAAAATCTTGGGGTATAGCTGATTGATCTCAGAACTCAAGTAACATCCTTATAAGTGTAACCCATAACAAAGAACTCAGGAGCTAACTTGACAAAAAGTTGAATCTCAAAGAGATTCTTGTTTTAAAGTCCACAATTAGGATTTAACATCTGAGTTCTGAACCAGGTCTCTTTGGCCCCCCACAAGCAGGGAATAGGCAATTGTTAAATAGGGATTGATTTTGCCCCTCTCCTATTTCCTCTTTTATTTTGTTTCCTTGCTTTGCAAGGCTTCACTTTCTCAACTTGTTGCCAATGCTTTCCCCTAAATAAGGTGTTACCTCTCCTAGGAGTATTTGCTTTTTAATGAATGAATGAGTCAATAAAAAAGAATTTCTTGAGTGCAAGAAGCACTATGCCAAGCACTAGGGATACAAATAGAAAAGCAAGACAATCCCTGCTCCCAAGGAGCTCACATTCTAATAGGGGAGACAACATGTATAGTGGCTTTCAGCTGCATGTCAGATGGAAAGGCATAGTGGTCCCTAGGATACAGCAGCAAAGGACATAGTAAAAGACAAATGGGGTTGTCCTGAGGTGATGGTAAAATGTCTTTTGTCTGCACCTTCTGATCTAGATAGAAAAGATAACTAGTTTTAGACCAATGTAATGAATATCTACTGGTGCTGTTACAGAGGCAGTGGGCATATTTTTGGACAGACAATCTTCCTCACGACACATATTGTACTATGTTATGGAAATGCTTGTTTTAGTCCATACATTAAAAGTAAAATTAAAAAATATAAGTTAAAGACACATATATACTTCCCTCTTGTGAAACTACTCCTGGCTATGGAGCTCCACCAGGCAGGGATCTGTCATTGGGGTAACTGCAGGACCTTGTATTTTTCTTGGGATAGGGATAGAAATTCTCTTTTCAGCTCTGGGGCCTATGAAGGGCTCCCTCTTGTTCCTGTTACCCTCCTCAGAATAATTGTGTATTATTCAATTCCTTCCCCAATGGCGTAAGAAGAAAGCAAAACCAACAAAAAGAAAACCTCTGACTACCCTCTAGAGTGAGGGGAATAGAACTAGTCATAAAAGAGAACATGTTTAATGTGATTTGGAGAAGAAAAGGAAGAACCCAGGTCCCAGCAGGACCTAGGATCCTGAGGGATGAGGATATGAAGTATAAAGGATGTTCCAATGTCATTGGGTAGAAGCCTTGACCTCTTAAGCAGAAGTGTGTGGAGGGAATTGAAGAGAAGAAATTACCCATGGCATTTCTTATGAAAGAATAATTTACTGAAAGCTGAGAATGGACCCTTTGCTAGGAGGCTTGAGAATTGGTATCTGGGGACCCTGGGTGTTAGGGAAGTAAAAGCCGGAAACACCTGGTTCCTACCTCCTTGGTAAGTGGGGAAGAGGGCAGTCTCTTTCAGTTTAGTCTGTGGATATCACTCTCCAGAATTCTCCTAGCAAATCTAACCACAGCACAACTTTATGTGGGAAATCCCAAGAGGCGTTGGTAGTTTAGGGGTGTAGCAGCAAGCACCCCAATATCCCCAGGGTGACTGCCAACACAGGTTCTTAAATCTGCTTTTCAAAAGGAAAGCAACTCAAAATGGGTTAACAAGCTTACTTTAATCAAACAAACATATATTACCTAGTTCAGGGGGAAAAGGTCAGCACCCTGAATTTCAGAGTTACAGAACTTACAGATCAAACAGACAGGCTTCCAAACTGTCCTACCATTATATCAATACCAAATCACAGTTACCAGAGAGGGAAGCATCAACATCTGGGTTTTCAAAGCCGGGGGGCTCTCAACAACGGCTTCCCAGAGTCTCATCTGGTCAAATCACACAACACTTCTCAAAGTGAGCCCCAAAGCAAAGCCTCTCCTCAGGGCTTATATAGCCTTCTCTTGGCTCAGAGAATGTAACAACCTCCTTGACCCACTGCCCAATCACAAAGTATCAAGGTGTGGGCTATCCTGAAAAACAAGCCTCCCACCACAGGCTCCAGGTGCACTTAAGCTAGGGGCAGGGAAGATCTTTAAATCTGCATTTCCATTACAAGGGGAGGCACATCAGAACCTGAACGGGATGCTGAATGTTGAGGAGCGATCTCCATTTTAAGACAATGTATAGGATTTATGTTGTAGAGGGGCCAGGTCATTGGCTCCTCTTGAGTTGCTTTTATGCTCCTCCTCCTGAAGCTGCAAACCATCCTCATCAAGACTTAATCCTCCCCCTCCCAGCCTTCCTTGGTCTGAACCTGTAACTATCAGTCAGCCACTTAAATAGTATTCATTCTTTAGCATCCTAGAATCTCTCGCCCCTTGACCTCCCATTGTGTTTGCCCACCTCATAACCTGGGTGCCCTCAGAATCTAATTTTGCTGTTTATTCTTCTGGGTCCCTGGAGAAAAGATGGTGAGGAAATTATACCCATTGACTCTACCCTTCAGAGTTCTGTGTAACCCCAGCACTCCTCCATAATCCTGTGACACTTTTATCGACATCCCCACAAATAGCCGTCCTGAGCTGTTTTCTTCTAGCTTCAAAACCTTAATCTGCACTTTCATCTCTGTTCCCCTCATTCCTTCTTTTAAAAGGCCTTAACTTTTATTTTATGACTATCTGACATGAACCCCCTCAGCCTCCTTCATACCTCAAAATCTCTGTCCTTGGCCATCCTCCTCTCCCTTGTCTCAAGGAGAAGAGATAGTTCTCCTCTTTTCCCAGGGGTATACTTCCATCTGGACCTTTGATTTCATCTTCTTTGGGACCTTTTCCCTTTTATAATCTCCTCTCTTATGCATACTCAGTTTCTCCTCTCCACCCTCTTTAGTGACTCTTCCCTCTCTCATTTCCCATTGTTGCTATGATTCTATTAATTATAAGTCTGTCACTCTGCTAAATTCATTGAGCCACGATCCCCCTCTCTGTCCTCTCAGTGACAAATCTTTTAGAAATAATCCAGTGGAATTCAGTTTTACATAGGAATTAGATTTTAAGAGTTAACATGTGAGACAAAAATCGGAATAGTAAAAGTTATCTTTGAAGATAACTTCAATGAGCCCTGGTATCTTTAAAGAGGTGTAGCTGGCAAGGGACCAGGGTTTCTTGAAAGACTATCAGAGAACACATGAATCTTTGATGGTTGCTGTAGAACCAAGTGAATGTAAATTTCATTTTTCACTCTACCCACCTAAGCTATTGATTAGGAGACAGATAGGAACTAAGACTCCTACTCAAATAGAAGAAAATGAAAATAAGTAAAGATTCAACTCATAGGAAAGCTGGTGATTAGGGAAAATAATACCCTTGAAAGAACTTTATATTTTTGCAAGTGATCACACCACCACATAACTGTTTCTTCTTCCTGAAAGGAAGTGGTCACAAGGAAGTCAAAGGGAACAACAAACACATCAAGGGGTCTTCTAGCTGACCACCAATGTGAGGAAGGCTAACCAAGGCTGTCCATCTCTTAAGCTTCACCAACCTAAGCAGAATGAATGGATTGCTGGTATGATGAAGAGATTCTAGTATTGATGGGGTGCTTGTAATCTATGTTTGTAACATCAGTTTATAAAATCAATTTGTAAAACCAGTCTGTAAAATCACATTTCCCCTCACCCCCAGCCTCAGAGCATTAACTCTGCCCCTTCCCCCTGCCAGCACTCTGCCTAGCAACAGTTCATGAATTGTTTATCTCCCCTTAGTATAATGGCCAGAGCCAACTATACACATCCTGAATCCCTGTTAGCCTTGGTTTCCAACATCCATCTTGTCAAACATGACATTGATGGGTGGCAGACTAGACACTTCTCAGTCAGCCCTGACCACTAGCTGGCTTAGTGACATTTCAAGGCTAAAACCACACCTCCAGGTAGCCCCCCCCCTTGGGCTATTTCCCAGTGAATTATGGGCAATACACTTGAGCAGTTGATGTTAAAAGTGCATGTTCCTTTAAGCACTGACCACTCTTTAACTCCTCCCTAATCCCACCCTTACTCACCTAGTTAGCATAATTGGCATCTGATTTACTATTGTAACTCTTTATAAACTATACCTATGACTTCTTTAAGTTTGCAGGTTCACTAATAACTCTTGCCTGCTGTAAAGTATAACAATAAACTTTTACAATCCTGACTCAAAAGATTGCTTTGACCTTGTGAATTCATTCCAGACTGCAAACTCAGGATCTCTGGTCATTGGAGCCCCTGAAACACCTATCACCCCCTCCCTCATCAGTATCACACTAGCACGTTGAGATGCTCACATTATGGGAGATATGCTGAACCTGGGAAGACTGAAGGATAAACAGATTTGTATCTTCTCTTTAATATTCCCACCTTGTAATTTATTCCCTCCTCCCAACTCCCACTCCACACCAAATCCCTCTGATGGGGATATAGCTGAATTTAGCCAAATTAAATGTTTGTATGATTGATCAGTCACTCAACAAACACATTATATGCTTATTTTGTGCACTAAGGGATACAAAGAAAGGCAAAAACAGTCCCTGCCCTCAAGGAGTTCGAATTCTAATGGGGCAACTAACATGCAAACAATTATGGACATACAAGATTTCATATACAGAGAAAGACTCACACAGCATAACTGGGAGGTAATCTCAGAGGAAAGGCAGGAGCAGTAAGGGGTACTAGGAAAGGTCCTTTGTAAATGGTGGGATTTTAGCTGAGACTTGAAGTTAGGGAAACCAGTAAGTGGAAGTGAGGAGTGAGAGCATTCCAGGCATGGGGGAACAGCCAGGGCAAAATGCATAGATCAAAAAGAGGAGAGACTTGTTTGAGGGGCAGAAAGGAAACTAGTGTAAATGAATTGTAGAGAGGATTTAGGTATAAAAAGGCTGAAATAGGAAGGACCCAGGCTGTAAAGGGCTTTAAAAGTCAAACAGAAGATTTTATATTTGATACTGGAGGCAATATGGAGCCACTGTTTATTGAGTAGGGGTGGGGTGATACGGTCAGATCTGCAGGCTTCAGGAAGATCACTTCGGTAGCTCCATTGAGTGATAGGCTGGAGTGGGGAAAAGACTTATGTTGGAAGAACTAGTGGACGATATGGTCCTAAACTCCTATATGGTATACTTTGACTGTCTCTAATTCCTTATCAGTCCCTTGTAAATAAAACATATCCTTACTTTACTGAAACTACTTTGTAGGAATGGCAGAAGGGACCAGAGTGCCTTTTTCTTTTGTAACAAGTAGGTGATTTTGCCCGAAGGGTTCAGTTGGGAATCCATGGGGGAGGAGAGGAAAAGGGTAGGAATAGGAAGGGTAATCTTTTATCCAGATCTCGAGGGACCATTTCATATTCTATGGAAGGAGGTTGAGATCCCTAAATGAAGAGAGACAGGCAAATGATGGGAAGAGGGTTAAGCTGCAGCTTTTTTGTTTTTTGTTTTTGTTTTTTAATTTTATCAACTATGCACACCCAAGGAAATGACATTTTATATACTAAAACAAAAAAAGGCTATAAGTAAATTGAGAATATCAACAAAAGTGCTATTTTTAAAAGTACACAATTTTAAAGCTCGATTTCTTCACCAATAGCTGCTGAACTTGGTTTTTGAGTGAATGAGTGAAAAAACACCAAGTGCTTATTCTTTGACAAATACTGTGATAAGCCCTGGGGATGCAAATACTTAGTTCCTGACCTCAAGGAACTTACATCCTAATAGAAAGAGAGGGGAGGGGTGGCTGGGACCCTTTGGTCCTGAAAGCTTCTGGGATTGGGGAAATAGGAGAGCAGACACATCCTTCTTAAAACCATGGTGGAGATGATTTGATTATGGTTCAGAAAATGGAAAGCAAATGAGGGAGGAGGATAGCAGGTATATGTGCATGGTAATGGTTGAGGAGTAGGGAAACAAACAAGTGAAGCTTGGCTGGAGCCTGCCTCAAATAGTGGAGTGTCACCAATGAGGACAGCAGAGTCTTAGGCAGAAGTTGGGACAGCTAGACAATTCCATGTGACACAGGAAGCTTCCAGACCCTGACCTTCCTTGGTACCTGGGACTTCAGCTTCTGACTTTTGAGAAGTGTTTCAATTCAATTTCGCCCTTTCTTTAATTTTGCCCCTTCTACCAATCACAAAGTAACCAAGTCTTTCTCCACTGTACTAGGCGTCCTAGAAACAGAGGGAAAGGAAAATAGTCTGGTCAGGGTCAGGAGGTCCTGAGATGAACGAGACATCAGTGATGGGGGTTGACTGGAATCAGGTTCCTCAGTTTCTTTTGGTCTCTAGGTATGTCTGTGACAGGTCCGTGATGACCCAGAAAGTTGTGTATTTGTTTTTAGATGGAAGAAATGAAGTCATTTTAACATAGCCCAAGATTGCTTCCTGGAGCTGAGGATTAAGTGTTAAATGAGAATTGAGAAAATAACTGGGAGACAAGAGTGTGGGTTTGGAAGGAGGAAGGAAACCAGAAGTTCAGGGAATAGTTCCTAACTTTGTCTTGGTGATTGGATTTATGAATAATCTCATTTGAGGAGCAGATGAAACAAATGAGACAGATATGGTGAGAAAGCTGTGATCTAGACCCAGAGATGAAGTAGCCTCTGGTTAAATGAGTTGGAAGAAAAGAGACAGGGATGGAGATAGGGATTCTTTTTTCTAGGAGTTTTTCCTGAGATAATTGTGCAAAACTGAGACCATAGAGAGAGAAACTTTGTGAAATAGTTGAAAAAAAAGTTAACTGGCCAGTTTATATAACCACAGTAAACTCCATCATGAGACTTCCAGGTTTTGGGCCTCCCTGGAGGAAGGGAAGAATGGGCTTTAACCCCTTCAAGTACAGGACCTTCCTAAGTCTATGGAGCCATGTGTTTATGAGCTGGATTTCTAAAAGGTTTAGAACTCTCCCCAAGGGATTCCATTTTTCTTTTAAATAGTTTCCCTAGCCTAGAGTCTAGACCAAGTCCAAATTCATCTTATCTTCTGAAAAGTGAGGCTCTTTTTTGCCTGACCCTTTGTCTCCCAGTTATATTTACTGTCACTGGCTTTAAGTGTGGAAACAATGATGATGGTTCTGTGGAAAGGGCATATCTAGATTTCCTTCTAACTCTGGTCCTTTGAAATGCTAGGAGCTTGAGAGGTGGAGTTGGGAAGTAGAAGCCCAGCTCTGGGTTCAGCCAAGTCCTAACCAGTTAGCTTTCAGCCTCAATACCACGTTCAGTAGGAAGGATGAGAGGGTAGGTATGGGAGAAACAAAAATGGAAGAGTAGTTCTGTTTCCTCATCTATTTCTGGTGTTCCTCCTGTACTCTGTGAGGTAGGTTCAGCCACCAAGCCTTTCCACATCCTCCCAATCCTTCAATGTCTTTCTGGATTCCCAATGACCCTTTCCAGATAAACTTTCCCTTCCCTTCCACCTCCATTCTTAGATCCTTCCTGTCTTAGGGCAGGAAGGAAAAAATTGGCACTGAAATAACCCACTGAATTTTCCCCAGAGTTTGTTCTAGAATGATACTTTGGAATGGCTGGTTGGCAAGGTTCCTCTCTTTTGTAGCACTAATTGCTGTCTTTTTCTCATCAATAGCTGAGGATTGCAGGACTCAGAAACAGGATATAGTTGAAATAGGAAATAGTTGATGACTATTGTTGTAAAGAGAATTATGAGTGGAGACCATTAATCATTTTAAATGGAATTTATTGTGGAGCATAATTAACCTGGGGACTGCCAAGGGGCATATCCCCAATTCAGGCATCCCCAAACATATACATCTTGGGGTTTATATAGACAAAAGCCACAACATAAATGTCACCAACAGGAGCAAGCAGGGAAAATACAGAAGCCAAAGGATAGCGTTGCTTAATGATTATTGTCAAGGAATCAATTTGTTACCCAACTGGAAAGTTCCCAAATCTATTTCCAGAATGGGACAGAAGTGGGGAGTGCTATAGGCTTCAGGTAGCAGGCTTGGCCAGGTTTCTACTTGGCAGGTTTGCTGCCTGGGCTTTGTTGGCAGGCTTCCTAGGCAGCTCTTCTATGATGGGGAGAGATGGGAGATGTTCACAAAATGGGGGGGAGGGTTACTACACTATCAGATGATGAACCAGGAAGTTGGCATCCAAGAGGCTCCTAATGCTCCCCAAAGGATGATCCTTCTGATCACTCAGGGCTTGTTTGTTCTAATGATAGTACCCCTTTACTCACTCTCCTAATGGGCACTTAAATGGGAGTTCACTGAGGATTAGTTCTTCCTTTCCCCTCTGGAGCCTACTCCAAACCTTGTGGCTCTTTTTGAGGCACAAAGCTGGCTCATGAGGCCATTAATCTCCTAAAGGATAAGGGTACCAATGGGGCCTCTTTCCTTTTCTAGACCCAGCTGCTGACAGTGTCTTGAGAGACTGTGACTCTATGATAGTCATATCTACTTTCCCCAGTTCCCAGTTTTGGCAGCTTCACTCCCCAGAGACCCAGCATTATTTGTACCCCTGAGCCAGGCACTCAAACCAGAGTGAAGGGGGAGGGAAGATCCTTAACACAATTCAGTGATAGGCTGATTAGGTGAGGGTGCATAGGGAGTACAGATGTGGTAATTCAGAGGAGTAATATGGAAAAAAAAAGAATATTTATCTCCCACAGGGTTGCAAGGCTTTGGCATGGGTGGAGTGGGCAGCTGCTTACATGGCATAATTTCAAGGCAGAAAAGGGCTCCTTGACTCCAGAGTATCTTTCTAAATTGTCTATCTCTGATGTCTGAAAGACCAATACTGGAGCTTCATTCCTTTGAGCTGAAGAATTATTCCTTATTAAAATGTAGATATTCTCAGGAAAAACAATAGTCTAAGCTACAACCAGTCCTTTTCACCAGAGTGTGAATGAGTTCCTTAAGACAAAGATTGAAGAAACCCCTTAAGTGAGTGGTTGGTCCCAAGCCTACCCTCCCTACCTTTCCCAAAGAGAATAGTTAAAAAAAAAAAAAAGGAATTCTCAGCCTTTCCACCAGCCTAGCATAAAGGGAGGCCCCTAACATACCTTGGGGGCACTTCTCCTGGGAGACTCTTTTGAGAGTATCCTAGTATTACAGAAAATTCTCCCCTCTCCACCACCTCTTCTGTATCTCTGAAGGGTAAGCCTCTACCCCAGGCTCCCCATATCTGCTTTCAATTTTGTGTGGACCACTCTGCCACCTTCCCCACTGAACTGTAGTCAGTAAAGGCTACTGGCTGTTCATACGCTTTAATTGAAGAATGTCTCTCTAATGAGAACAAATCTTGAGCTGAAGAGAATGAGTTATCAAGGCCTTTTCAACAGATAGCCATGGATATTTGGTCCTTTGGAAGGTGGGGAGGATAGAGAGAATACTGAACTTGGCCCACAGAAAATGTGGGCACCATGAGTGAGTGAGAAGAATTGGGAGGTCACAGAAAGTATTATGTAAGTAGGGAGCTGAGAACAAACATCATGGCTTCAGAATTTTGCCTATGGCTATCCCCATCAGAAGAGAACCAGAGTAGGAGTTAGGGAAATTTCTTCAAAGCCGGTTAGGCCATCGACTATACTTTCATGCTCCAGGTCAGAAATTCCAGAGATGGCTACAGGTTTGCCTTCCCATAATAGCTCTCTTTTTGACCAGCCACTAGATTTATTCTCAAATCCTGGTCTTCTGGGAAGGAGGATATGCAGGGGAATAGGGATGAATACACTTCTCCCTAGGTCCTGGGTCTAGGTTGTTATATTTAAAAACTGGCAGTGCCCTGTCCTGATCTTTTCCATAGTTCTTCCTCTGGCTGCCCAAGGTGTCCTTCCTTTTACTATCCAAAGGAAACAAACATCTTCAGGGGTTGTTGCTTTTTTTCCCTAGCCCTTACCAGTTTTGTGTCTCTTGTCTTAACCAACCAAGTTTGGGCCCGTACCTGCTATCTCCTTGAAGTCTGAGTCCCCAGCTTGACACGAATGCTGTTAAACCACTGTCACCTGCCTACCCCATACTCTGGCAGTCTGAGGGGTTTAAGTTAGCAAACTTGTTACAGTTTCATCCATCACAGCACTCCCAAAGGCCTGAAAAACGAATCTTAGGCAAAGAAATGGGTGTTTGGAAGGATGTGACTTATATTTCTTCATTGATTTAATAAAAATCAGTTCTTCAAAGTTTGGTGTTTTAGTGAATGGCAAACTAGAAGTGAAGTCTGGTCTATGAGTTAGGATCTTTGGAAGATTGATCCTGACCCTGTCACTTGAGCTCCCCTAAAGTTGTTGAGCTCTCATTGCTTGGGGAAATGGGTAGCAGCTATCCAGCCACCTAAAGAGGTTCCCACATTGAGCATCAGTGGAGACCAGGTCTCTTCAGGGGTCTAGAACCCCTCTGCAAATCATCTTTTGTCCATGTTCTGTGACTTCTACTCTAGACTAGATCCTGAACTCCCCAACAACCAATTACCTCCTAAAAGATTGGGCCCTCTGAGGACCCCACCCCTTTGTCCTGAGGAGATTTGAGTCCAAACCTAGTGAAAAATCAAGAAAATCAATCATGGAATACTGAAGACTGAGTCTCTAGTCAGAAATCAAGAGCAAAAGACTGGTTGGTATCTGAGATGTTTCTCTCACATTAAAGAACAAAAAAACTGCTACTGCCCCTGGGGAAATAAGGGAAAATGCTCTGGCTTGCTTTCAAGGATGGGGGCACAGAAGTGGAATAAAAGGGATGTGGTTTGGTGCCACGAGGAATCTCAAGCGGAGAAATGGCCTATATATCGAGAGCATAGCTATAAGAAGAGGAGTTAGCATGAAGGCACTTGGAGCCTTGGGTGGGAGGAGGACACTCAAAGAGTAACTAAGGAGAAATACATCTTACCTCCCCTTCAGTTTTGCCCAAGGCAGGCCCTGCTAAAGGACATACAGCTCTGTATCACTGTTTGGGGCCCATAGCAAATGCTCAAAAAACATTTGTTGAATTGAAAAAAAAATACATGCATTCATTCATATGATTTGGCTTCTTAAATTCTCAACACTCTAAGAATAAGTATGTGGAATAAAACTTTACATGCATAAAATTGCGTGTGGAGGGGTCCAAGAAGCATTCTTGGATTAAGAGAATTAAGGAAATAGTCTGTGAAAGCTGAACTAAGAAAGGAGGATGGTTTAGTCACAGAATTAACTGTCAAAAGGAATTAGGATGGCCAGAGCAGTAACTAGCAATTTCTGCACTTGGGACAAGTGGGTGTGTATGGGACAGGGTTGAGGGGGAGGCAGAGGGAAGGGGAGTGTTAGGTTTATCTGGGGTTATGTATTGGGGAGGGGTGGGGGGAGTAAGAGAAGGAATTTAATTCTACTTTGGAAACCTGAAAGTTTCTAAGTTGCTGGAGAGAGAGGAAAGCCCCTCCAAATGAGGCATCTGTTAGGGTCTGGAGGTAGGTTAAGAGAGGAAACGGTTTTCCCTTCATTCAGAGCTTTTTAAAATTTCTGCCCTGGGCAAAGTTCTAACTGTCTGACCCTAGTAATGTCTCTGGGGATTGCTTCGGTCTGTTTTTGAAGAGATACAGTCACTGAGAAGAACCAGACAGGGATTTATAGTTTCAGACACAGAATGTTAGAACTGGAAAGGGGTCTTAGAGTTCACCTTATTATATAGGTAGAGCAAGTGACAACTTATTTGGTGTGGAATTATAGCAAATTCATTCATCCAGCTCAAGCATATATCTTTTCTTAAAATGTAAACGACCTTGGAAAGAGGTATCTCATTATGCCTTAGCTGTGAATACATTTAACAGATACTTTATGGAGAACAGATTTTTATGCAGGCTTGAGATGGAATGGGGAGGAGAGAATGGGATCACCCAGACACAGAGGAGGGGAGCCATAAAACAGGGGAAATTGAACCCAAAGCCATTTTTGGGTACCCCTAATTTTTACCATAAATGGAGCTGCTGTGATATAGTTAAACTAAGATGACAAGGGAAGATGTAAGTTTTATGTATATGCAAGTTTAGAATCTTGTTATATATTCTCAAGAATGCTAAATTGAATTGAATTCTTTCAAATACTCTCTATGTCACTCCAGGAGTTTCCTCCTGATAAGGGCTAACAGTATTTATTACTTCTTCCAGGGATGTTTCTAAATTTATTGGGAATTCTTGAAGAAGGAAAATCCTTCAAGATCAAAAGGAATGTATCTCTGATGGTGAAATTTCTTTTTTTTTTTTTAAGAATTGGGGTTAAGATTGCTCAGTTACGGCTAGTTTATTTATGGTGGTGTATTTTCTGAGGGTCTGATCTGGTCATCAAACTCCGAGGCGCCTCTTACATGGCAACGTTAAATGGGGTTTTGCCCATTGGGTAGTTTTGTTTGTGCGATTTGTCGGAGGCCCCGAACTCAGGTCCTTCTGATTCCAGGGCCGGCGCTCTTTCACTGCGCCACCTAGCTCTTTTTTTTTTCAAATGCATTATTTAACTTCTGGTTTACATCATTCATTTCCACCAGATTTTGAGTTACAAGTTTTTCCCCATTTTCCCCTACCCACCACACCCCAGAATAGCAGTCCCACAGGATATCCCCTCCTCCAATCTGCTCTCTCCCATATCTTCTCCCATACCCCCTTCAACTTTTTCAGTAGGGCAAGGTGAATCTCTGTGCCCCAATGCCTGTATATCTTATTTCCCAATTATATGTAAAATAGTATTAATAATAGTATTTATATATTTTTAAACATTTTATTTTAAAACTTTGAATTCCAGATTCATTCCCTTCCTCCCTTGTCACCCATCCTTACTGGGAAGATAAGCAATTCAGTATATGTTGTACATATGCAGCTATGCAAAACATTACCATGGTAGATATATTGTAAAAGACTGGCTATATTTCCCTCCCTCCTATCCCACCTCTCACTTAGTCTATTCCCTACTCTGATCCAGTCCCTTTTCAAAAGTGGGTGTTTCTAACTTCCCTCTCCCCCTTTCCCTACCGCCCTCCCTTTCTTCATCCCCCCTCTCATCCCTTTGCCCCTACTCTCCTGTAAGGTGAGATATCCTATTTGGTATGTATGTCATTCTCTCTCTGAGCCAAATTCAGTGAGAATAAGGTTTTGCCTTTTTGCCTTCCTGTTCTTCCCCTCCCTTGTGCCCATTTTCCCTTGCCTCTTTTATATGAGATAGTTTACCCCATTCTGTCTCTCCCCATCTCCTCTTGTTATATGCCTCTCTCACCTCTTAATTTCACCTTTTAAGTATCGTCCCTTCCTATTAAATTCAACCTGTGTCCTCTATCTATGTACACCTGTAAACATACATACACACATTCACATATGTATTCATATGCCCATATACCCTTCTTCAACTATTTTCATACTGAGAATAGTTTCCTGATGGTGAAATTTCAAACATCATGATGAGCTTGTTTTTGAGATATTGGGCTCTGTGTTCCTCTAATCAAGCTATGTAGGTGCTCACCACTGCAAAATAGAACCCCTCCTCTCAGGGCAACTCCCAAAGGGAAAGCTCCCCCAGCTCTCTTCTTGCTGCTCCTTGAATTCAATGGCTTTCCATTCTCTTTACACTGCGCCCAAATTGGAAGCAAGTTCCCCACACACCTACTTTTCTCCATACCTTTGAGGATGTGGTCCTTTTCTTTCTCCTTTCTTTTCTGTCAGTGTCCTATTGTGCACTCCTCTTAGATTCACTGTCCCATGGCCCACTCCTATGCAAGTGCATGTCTAATCAATATTAGGGATTATCACTATAGTTATGCTAAATTTAAAATACTCAGCCTAATCTAAAGCACCCACTTGGACGATCTTTAGTCTCCTGTGGGCATTTCCCTTTTCAATCAGCTGTCTCTATCACTAGTCCTGATCCCTGGACTTACTGTCATTAATTGCTAACACCCCCTTTCTTACTTCTCTTCCTCTAGGTCTAGATAAATAATCTTTTCAATCCTTTAGGTTCCTGACAAAAGTCTTTTCCTGTTTGGGCTCTAGAATCACTCCTTTGACTTCAGGTTGAAGTTGTGGCCTGATACCATCTCAGCCAGTGGGACCCTTGCTGAGTGTGTCTTCAGGAAACCTTTTGACAGACTTTCTCCTCTTCACAGACTAGGGGTAGTATCTTACTAAATGTCCTTTAGTAGAGTATCCTATTTCCACTGGCACATCTTGGATTCTCTCCTAAGTTCTTCTCCCCATCCATAATGTCTCTAACTAAAGGCAATGCTAGGTCATCCCAAATCCCCTTCAACCTACCGTTAGCCCACCTAGGCCAGTATGAAGGGTTCTTAACTGATTCATTGGAAAGCACTAATTTCTCTACCCAGCCCCACCCAAATGGCCAAATCTTTGTTAAATTTACTCAGGAACAATTAACCTGTCAAAAGAGTCTTTCAAATAGTCCAATAACATTTATAATTCAATTTTTTTAGGCTCTAGTCAGGCTGAACAAGACTAAATCTATTATGACTTTTGATAAATGAATATTCTCTTAAAAAAAATCCAAATGTAATCCTGTGGTAAAACTGGCCAAATAAATCACTGGCTATTCATAGTTTTGAAGGTGGAGGGTCAGAAATGTTTTTTTCATGGTTCTGGGAGAAAGGCTGTATATTGGCTGGAGCAGAAGGAGAAATCATTAGCCTCCAGGACCACTATATTGATGAATAATGGCATTGGGTGTCTGTTCACAGCAGTCAAGGAGGAAAGCCTAGTTTTGGTATAGGGAGAAAAAAATCAAAGAAAAGGCAGTATAGAATGGTTGGAAGAGAAGGTAAAGGGGAAGAGAAAATGGAGATAGAAAATTACAAAGAACAAGTTTGGCTCTAGAATGAAAAAGTCAAATATACATGGCAGCTTAGTGGCAGAGACCTGAAAATACATTTCTGTTCCTATTCTATGCTATTTTCTCTCTGGGAGTCATATCCATTTGCCACATAGTATTCATAGGATCCTGGTCCTGGTAGAGTTTGATATAGTCCAGGGTTAGTTGTGATTCAAATAAATGCTGAGTTCCCACCTAGGGAGGTCTGTGATTTATTCTTCCTAATTGCTTCTCCATCTCCTTGCTCCCCCTGTTATTCTCTACTCATGGTTCTCTCTGTTCTTAGGTCACTCACTGAAGTAGGTCCAAGTCCATCACCTCTTATACCTTCCACCTCCCCAAGGGCAGGGGACTATGACCCTTCTTAGCAATTTTAACCCTTCCTTTTCCCTCACAGTTCATTGTCCTTTCCTCTTGAGATCCCATGCAATTTCCCTGTCTTTGAATGGCCAATACCACTATGAATGTGGATTCAGGCTTGGCAGGGGGGATGGAGGGAGATATGAATGGGCAATATCATTAATTCTAGGTTTAGGTTGCTTCTTCTCCAGGAAGTATATGGATAGGGAAAGAGGAAGAGGGGATATTTTCTGGCAATATTCAGTACCCTGGACAAGCTCTTGGCCTTTCCAGTTTGGGATTTGGGGTGGTGAGAGATATAGGGAGCAGGCTATGTAGTTGAAGATTATGTCTGTGAAGTTCTCAGGAATCCACTGGCAACAGGGAGATATTGTTGATGGGTCTTCATGCACATCCTCTATGTCAGTGAAGATTTCTTCTGTGTGTGTGTTGCGGGGCGGGGGGGAGTGGGGGTGTGTGTCTGGGAAGGAGAAGATAAAGAGGGATAGAGAGAAGTCCATTTAAAGTTGGGTGTAGGTCCCAAAACAGGAGACTCTATCCTTCAGGTAGCCCAGAGCTCTCTGTATATGTGACTATGATAACATAATCTCTGTCTGAAAGGAATTTGATTTTTTGGCAAAGTCTGTAAATGAATTCATTCAGTTGAAAAAGGTAGACCCCAGACAGCTATGGCTGAACTCCTAGCATGGGAGCTGTGAAGTATTAAACTCCCTGGGTATCTGGGCTCCTCCTCTCACATTACCAACTGCCATAGAATGCTATAGAAGGAATAGCTTTTCTGCATTCTGAGGATTCCCTCCTTTCTGACAAGCAACTGCCACAGAATGTTTTTTTCTTCTTTTGAGGATTATTGGGAGCCCAAAGATTAACCTCCTCTCTGTCCCTCACCCCCACTCCTGCCTTGGCTTTAACAAGCAGAGATATTTACAGTCTTGGATGTCTAACTCCTAGTCCCATCATATGTAAATGACTTACAGAATAGAAAGGTGACATGGCACGATGGGACGTGGAGCGTATTTGCAGTCAAAGGACTTCTTTCCAAATACTATCCCTTCATTTTCAACCTGTGTGACACTTACCGAAGTCATTTAACCTCTCCAACCCTAGTTTTTTCTGTAAAATGAGGGGATTGTTGAACTAGATGGCTTTTAAGGGGTCTAGCTCTAAATTTATGATATCACATAAATTGTCTATATGAAGGTTTTTTTTTTTAAGTTCATTATTTGAATGTAGGGGTGGGTGAGGGATATAGCCCATTAAGGCTAGGGAAGATCCCCATGTCGTTTTCTACATCTTTATTTTCCAAAAATTTTTTATTGCTTTCTTTTGTTTTTACATTGTCTAAATATCTCCTTGTATTGCCCGAGTGTCCCCTTCTGGATAGCCATCCTTTATAACAAAGATTTTTTTTAATGGAAAACAACAACAACAAAAAATAAACAAAACTAATGAATACACTGAGCAAAATCTGACAATATATACAATATTCTATACCCAATTCTTCCCTCATGACAAACTTCCACCCTACGCTCCCACCCCCAACCTCTCTGCAAAGGAGAGGATCCAGGGTTGTTTTCTCATATCTCTTCTTTGGGGTCAAATTTGTTCTTTGTAATTTTGCAACATTTATTTTTGATTGTTTTGTAGTGACTCTTTCCATCTACATTGTGGTAGTCATTGTATATATCATTTTCTTGGCTCTTTTTTTTTTAATTGAATTTAGAATCAGTTCATGTACATCTATTTATGCTTCTCTGTATTCATAATATTATAATTATTTTTACAGTGTAGTCATACTCTATTAAATACATTCATATCCCACAATCTGTTTAGCCATTCTGCAGCCAATGCACCATCTACCATCTTTGTTTCCAGTTATTTGCTGACACAAAAGGTGTTGATGTAAATATTTTGTTACATATTGAATCATATTTATTTATGAAAATGGCATCAGTTCCTTGACAGAGGATTCCAGAGGCTGGGTATTCTGCTGAGAATAACTCTAGGGGACCCCCTAGTCACTGTTAATCTGGGACAGACAAGGAATCATTCATTGCTGGGGAAAGGGAAACTCTGTAAGTGTTCTTTCCTTCACATGACCTTGTATTTGTTGATTAGCATACATGTATTAGCTAGAATTAACATAGTGCTTTAAGGTTTACATTGTAAACAAGATATTTGTTTACAAGATATTTTGCAAGATATTTCATTTGATCCTCACAACAACTCTGTGATGTAGGTACCAACATTATTCTCATTTTACAGAAGAGGAAACTGAGGCTAAGAGAGGTTAAGTGACTAATCCAGGGTCATACAGGGTTATGTGCAGTAGTAAAGGAAATCAGGCTTTCTGACTGCAAGTCCAGCACTGAGTAGTTACCTCAACTACATGTAGGATACAACACGTACCTTAGTTGAATATAAACTCCTTATGGTGGGGGACTTTCACTTTTATCTTTAGTTCTTCAGAACCTTGCACAGAGTATGCCCTTAATAGTTGTTGAATTCCTTTGTGGTCTGAACTCAGATATGACTAACAGAGACTGTATGATCTGAGCTCAGAAGGGCTTAACAGATGTAACTAGCTCAGGATAAATGGGGCTTTGCTCCAGCATATAGACATGGAGTGGGGTGCTACTTTCTCTTCAAGGTGACCCAGTCTTTACACCTTGCTATGTGACCCTCTGCCTGTCCAATTGCTGCATGACTTGACTGCCTCATGCCATCACTCCCCTCTTCTCCCCCCCCTCTTGCTTTGTGGGTGCCACAATCTCCAAGGCAGTTAGGGTCTGACAGTCCCTCTCCTGAGGCAACTATTTATTAATAGGACTATTTTGTGCTTCTCCTGCCTCCCTTCCATTGTGCATACAATCCCATTTATAAACTATTGCCACTGCTGTCTTTGCCCCCTCTCCCTTGGTCTGTGGCAATAAAAGTAGCAGGTCTAGAAGTTAGAGCCTTTAGCATTCTCTTTCCCTGCTCCTCTCTGGACACCCAGTCCTTCTCTAGCAACAGCCCCTTTCCCTCATTTCCTTCTCTTGAGTCTCATGGCTGACACCCTGCCTAGCTAACTATACCCCAGTCCATCCTCTCCTATGCCCCAAAGCTGGCCCCTAAGTCTGTTCCCTTGTCTCTTCCTCCAGCAGCAACATCACTAGTTCATGTACTTAGGGCTCAGCCACAGGGAGGATCATACCTTTTTTTCTGTATCCTGGATAATAATGACCTGAGCAGTTAATAGACCTTGAGTTTATATATGAAAGCCCAGTCTCTTGTCAGGAAGAGCTGACACTGACACTGGGATCCAAAGGAGTTGCATCTCAGCCTAGAAAATTCCCTTTCCCAGATATCCAAAGTAAAGTCTCTCGGCCCTTTTGTGTCCAGAACCCCAGACTCTGGAGCAGGTGAATGTGTCACCAGATCCACCTTCAGACTCTGAAATGTTCACCTTTGTCCCTGTTCCCAGGGCCTGACATATCCCTTTGAATTGAATTTCTGGCCTGACCCTTTCTTCAGATTTCCTATGGTCAGTTCTCTTAGAGGCCAGTGGTTGTGAGAAAAGCTTCATTCTCCCTCTCTATTCCCTCTGTTTCCCCATATGAAGAATAGATACAGAGATAGGAAAGACATACCACTGACAGTTGATTTCTTCATGGGATATGTGGGCACATGGACTTCTGTTGTCTGTGTCTTATGGGTCCTTGAATTCTAGGGTATGGGGGCAGGAGATAGGCAGTTCACACACACAGATCTTCAGATGAACATACTACCCAGGAGCAGCCAGCTGTTAGGTGTCCTTTTGAGGGACCTGAGGAACTTCACAATAATGTTGAGGCTGGCCCTTCTACCTCAGCCCTTCCAGGTAAAACACACACACACACACTCTCTCTCTCTCTCTCTCTCTCTCTCTCTCTCTCTCTCTCTCTCTCTCTCTCTCTCTCTGTTTCTCTCCCTCTCTCATTGATCCCATAAATAGAATTTCAAGTGATTAAGTCTGGGGAGAAGAGTGCCAGAGAGAGACTTTGATACTCATTAGGACTTTAAAGAACCATTGGTGGAACTACAGGGGCTGGACTACTATTCCTATTCCCTTTTCTGGACCCAGGCATAGGGTCTGAATTGGGTTCTATTCTCAGGAGTTTGGTTTCTAATGAGATAGGGCTAAGGCTCTCTGTCCTCATACTCTTTATTAAATCCCCTACCATGATGTCCCCAGGATGATTATACTTGTGGCTAGGGTTTCCCCCAAAAGTGAGAGTCATAAAGGTACATAATGTGCAATATGAAAGAGATGGGACAGGTAATTTATTCTGACACACAAAAGAAATGCTAAACATAAAAATAAAAATCTATAGCAACAAAAACAAAACAAAACAAACTTCACAAGCTCTCATTTGATCAAATCAAACTTAAAATAGGATCCAATAATTACTGTTACAACCTGCTGGGAGGGTGATACTTAGACCTCACAAGAACAGAAAGCAGTTTGCAGTAATTCTAACGGGGCATATTATGTTTTATCTTCTCACTGCATTGTCCAAACAGCTCTTGTTGCATACTTGCTGGTAAAACTGCCAGGCTTAGTCAATGATCTTGACTGAGCCTGACCTCTTCAATGCAGAAGTTTCACCTGTTGCTAGCTTGCTTCTGCCACTGCTACAATCAATCACTGCTCTCACTGGATCCCTTGAACCTTCAAAGTCATTTTAAGCCTAGATATGCCAACCTTGAAGCTGATGCTTGGTTATTAACTCAGTAAATGAAACACAGAATGGGAAAGGCTGTCATGGACCCAGGCACAAACTTTCCTAGTTTAGTTCATCCTTCATGTGGGAGAGATGGCAGGAGTTGAGGAAGGAGCATAGCCCATCACCTCTTTCCCCTCTTGGGGATTCTAGAGACAAAGTGCTCTACTTGCTATATGGGAAAATGCCTACAAAAAAGGCTGAGCTGGCTTTTCTTTTAATCAACATGGCATACTGCCTTCTTGCTGTTGTTACAGGGCCCAGAGGGATTAAGATACTACTCTGAGTTTTCTGTGTTACAGCAAAATGCCAAGTACTTCAAGTACTGGGTTACCATGTACCTGGAAGCAGGCTCAAAGCTCACATGTGGACAGAACCAGGAAGGAAAACTCTGAGTATGCTTTATGGGGTGTCCTTGTTTACAGGGTTTGGAGCTCAGGGTTTATTATGATCAAAATCAGTCTTGGGCTCCCAGTCTAGTTCAGGATTAGAGTTGTACTTCAAAAGACACCAGAGGACATTGGATACAAGTCCCAAGGAAAAGAGAGCTCAGCAAAGAAGGCCTCAGTCTTGACCTTAGGGTTGTTCAAGTAGTGGGTACTTGATTTTTCATGATTTACACTGTTGCAGTAGAAATTAAGGTAAACTGAGGCAAAGTTCTGAGCATAGTCAATTTATTAACAAAGTGCAAATTTGCTAATAAATAAGGTCTCAGCCTCCCTCAACAGGCTCAGATTCCCAATGAGAGCTGATAATTTTTAACAGACAAAAGGAGGAGCATCCAAAAAAATATAGAAGACAGCATCATAGATGAGGAAGACAATACAGTTGGTTACAAAGTCAGAAGCATCACAGTCATGGAGGATGAAACTAGGGAATGCAGAGCTAGCAACAACCTCTCCTTCCATCTTGTAGCTAGGAAATTCTGACTGATTTAGTCCACCTGCAAAAATAATAGTGTAGAGATAATAGATTTCCTCTACTTGTACAAGGACAGCTAGTGGTGTGGAGATAACAGGTTTCTTTTAATTAAAGAGATTTATAGGGAAACTGAACTTTTAAACTTAACTCAGAGAGGAAGACTAAATTTCTAAACCCATGGACTTCTGAACTTAATTCAAAGATAAAGAAACACAACTTAGGCAGTTATACAAAATGTTGAGGAGATACAGAATGAAATAAATTACAAAACGGAATCAATAGAATCAATTAGATTTTCTCAATTTCTTAACATTTAGTGAACTGTGCATTGGACCTGAGGGTCGAAAAACCTGGGTTGGAGTTCTGGGGCTACCAATTCACTATCTGTATGACCTCGGACAAATGAGCCTCATTTAACTTATTTATGGGGTGTCCTTGTTTAGAGGTTTTGGAGCTTAAGTTATATTATGATGAAAGGCAGTCTTGGGCTCCTGATCTAGTTCAGGGTTAGAGTTGTACTTCAAAACACGTTGGATATAAGTCCCAGAGAAAAGAAAGCTCAGCAAAGAAGGTCTCAGTCTTGACCTTAGGTTTGTTCAAGTAGTGGATACTTGATTTTCATGATTTACACTGTTGAAACAGAATGCTCTCTGAGGCTCTCTGAGTCTCATTTAACTTATTAGTAAAATGAGAATGTAATGAAAGACTTGGTAAAATCTAGGTGAGCAATATTTATAGAATTACCCTGATCTACTAGCCTAGTAACCCTGTCAAAAAAAAGGAAATGAAGTTAATCTGACAGTCTCTTCTTGATGAAATTATCCTGGCTCTTTGGATAATGTGATCATCCCACTTCTTTTTTTTAGATATTCACTAAATGTCTCTTTAATAATAGTTTGTAAAGTTTTGTCAGAAATCAGGAAAGTTCAGCTCATTGGACTATAGCTTTTTTTTTTTTTTGCTTTTTTTTTTTTTTTTGGAGGGCAATTGGGGCTAAGTGACTTGCCCAAAGCCACATGGTTAGTGTGTCAAGTTTCTGAGGCCAGATTTGAACTCAGGTCCTCCTGATTCCAGGGCCAGTGCTCTACTCACTTCGACACCTAGCTGTCCCTGGACTATAGTTTTTAGAATCCACTGTCTTCCTTTTTTTGAAAATTGAGACATATATAATGGCACCTTTCTTAAGATCATTGACAGCAGCTCAGCAATCTCATCTGTTCTCTCAGTTTCTGAAGATGCAGTTCATTGGGTTCTGTTAACTTGAACTCATCAAGGGCAGCTGGATGCTCTCACTATCTACTTATTTTAGGTATCAACTCCTTTATTAATAATTTTTATCCTGTCTTTTCAAGTACAAAGATCATTCTCCTTGCTGTGAAAAATGGTTTATTATACCCCTATTTTATTCCAATCAGTATTATTCAGTTGAGTGTGATTTCATAGGGATAGTGATTATTTGTACTTGTCTATTAATATACATTTAGATTATAGTCAGTCTATTCATTAATTCATATCTTACATATTTTATGTAGATTATATCTGAGTATAATTTGATAAGGTTAGATAGATCCTAGGCCCCAGAACTTCAAAGTGCAAGTTACAAGTACCCTTGCTTGTTATAAAGTTCACTTAACCATAGGAGGTTAACTAGAGGAGTTCTACCCTTTTTAAGTGACCAAGCTCAGCATGGCAGATATGATTCAGTGATATGGAAACTCCCCCAGCTTACTTTTGTCTCTCTCTGTAGCCCAATGTAGGAAAATCGCCAATGGGCATTTGAACAGTGGGCATATGAACTCATATTTGGTCAGCAGATGTCCTTTGCTTTGCACAAACATGACAATTTTCCGGCCTGTCTACCAGAGTTGCCCACCATGCTCTCTATTGCCTAACATGGGCTAGTGAATGACCATCAACTCTACCCAAATTTGGCCATCCTCTACCCATCATTTACCAGAAGCATGAAATGAAGATTTTCTTAAAGGGTCAAGGTCAAGGTCTATCAACCAATGAGATTCTTCATTTTACTCTGCATTTTCTATATCATCTCAATATCAAACACTATGAAACTAAGGTCCTGGAGACAGGGGGCATCTCAGATTGTGAGGAAGATCTGAGGTCCTATTCATTAAAGGGAGCCAGGTCTCTTAAATAAATGGTAATTGGCTTGGTTTTTTAATTGTATATTGGAGATTTGGGGACATCACATTGCTATAGAAAAGAGAAGCAAAAACAATTGTTCATATGTTTAGAGCTCTAAAGGGCCTTAGAGAGTATTATCAATCCAATCTCCTAATTTTACCTATGGCTTACACAGCAAGTGTCTGAGGAAGGATTAGAACCTGAATTGTTTTTGTGACTCCATGTTCAGCATTCTATTCACTGTACCACAGTACCTCTGGGTGAGTAGCTCTGTTTTTTCTTCGTCTTTGTTATTGCTTTGAACATTATGAACAACCTTCCTATTGCTTCTTTGATCCTATTTTCCCTAACATAGCTTAAAACCTCATTTTGTTTTTCTTTGCATACTTCACCAGCCTTAGCTCATTCTGAGTTTTAGTGTTTCAGATGCTATTATTACAGGATAATGCCATGCATTTGTATTAATCCTCAGCTATTTGCCTTTGCTTTCATCTTCTGTATGTCTTTTAAAAATCTAGGTTGAGAGGCTGCTAGGGGCTCAGTGAATAGAGCACTGGCCCTGAAGTCAGGAGGATCTGAGTTCAAATCTGGCGTCAGGCACTTAACATAAAAACTAGCCATGTGACCTTGGGCAAGTCATTTAACCCCAATTGCCCTACCTTCCCCCTCCAAAAAACAACAAAAAAATCTAGGTTGATAGGCTTTCCTGTGCATCCACATAGGTCTTTTCACACAACTCTGTTGGGGAATTATAGATCAATGAGTCTCACTTTTATTCTGGGCCAGGCCTAACTCAGGTCAGTCCAATAATTCAGGCTAAGGGTAAGGCCTCAGAAAATTACTAGTTGTGTGACCCTGGGCAAGTCACTTAACCCTGTTTGCTTCAGTTTCCTCATCTCCAAAATGAGGGGGAAAAGGAAAAGTCAAAACCACACCAGTATCTTTGCCAAGAAAACCCCAAATGAGGTCATAAAAGAGTGAGACACAACTGAAAATGACTAAACAACAACAACGGAGTCAGAAATGGGTAGCTAGGTGGTATAGTGGATAGAGTGCAGGGCTTGGAGTCAGGAAGACTAATCCTCATGAGTTCAAATCTGGCTTCACACACTTAGTAGCAGTGTAACCCTGGGCAAATCACTTAACCCTGTTTGCCTCAGTTTATCCTTCTGTAAAATGAGCTGGAGAAGGAAATGGCAAACCACTCTAGTACCTTTGCCGAGAAAACCCCAAATGGGGTCATAAAGTATTAGAACTGAAACCAACTGAACAAGAACAGAGGGGATAGAACAGGCCTACACAACCTGTGACTTGTGAAAGGATTTCAGGTGGCCCATGAAAAATGTAGAGGATGTAAATACAGGCCTGCACAACATACCACCTGCATATGGCCTGTGGGCCATATGTTGTACAGGCCTGGGTTAGACTGTGATGAGACACTTATAGAGGTAAATGCTTTACTAATAAGGTAAAATTAAAATGCTTTACAAATAAAAAGATGCAATTTCTATGTTTAAAAAAAGATAGTAATTCAGATGATATAGCTACACTAGTCTACATATAAATGTTTAACAACCAGCTTTCTAAAATGTACATATAACACATTTTAAAGTTTAATCTGCATTACTAACATTTTCTCCACTTGAATCTGGATAATCAAAAAAATAATAAAGCTCCAATTTGTACATTTGCTGATTTCTGAGGTGCAAATCCTCACACTGATAATTTAAAAAGTGGCTCTCGGGGGCGGCTAGGTGGTGCAGTGAGTAAGAGCGCCGGCCTCGGAGTTGGGATGACCCGAGATCGAATCCGGCCTCAGAAAATGAGCACCCACACACAAATAATGACTAGCTGTGTAACCTTGAGCAAGTTACTTAACCCCAATTGCTTAAAAAAATAAAAATAAATAAAAATAAAAAAAAAATAAAAAGTGGCTCTCACTAGCAGGATCAATCTGACTCTAGCACACCCAAGACTACTCCTTTCCACTGTTATTGGACTACCTTGGTCAGAAAGGCGTTCCTGCCGGGCAATGGGAATTTTGCTAACACTTCCAACACCAGCTCCCTGTAGGATGGAACTTTTCTGCTTCAGATGTCAAGGAAGCCAAACCACTGATGATCACAAGAATGGCATTTCTTCCCCCTTTACCGTACAGGTAAACCAGTCCAGCCTAGTTAAAAAAGGTGTGTTGCTCTTACCATATCCCACCTCTTGGTGGCAAGTTCCCTTAAATTTTCTAAGGTACCTTCCATCACTAAAATAATCTTAAAACAACACTGTTATAAAAAGCAGTGGAAGAGGAGCTTAAGATAACAAGATAAAAAATTAAAAAAAAACCAAACCCCACAATTTCTTTAAAAGTGCAGTTTAAACAGTGGGTGTAATATCAAGTCTAATTCACCATAGATTTCCTCATATAAAACAACCGTGACATCTAGGAGCAGCATCAGTAACATCAGATCCACAGTACAAATGGTGAGACCTTGAGTATAGTTATTGGTCCTCATCACAGGTCTAGAACATTTGTATCAAGGTGGGTGAGAGATCCTAGGGCTCTTGCATACAACTGGTTCCATGGCCTGAATTGATACTGGTGCCTAACCCATATTTCCACTCAATATTACCCAAACCACCAATCAAAACCTCTCCCACCCTTGGAACCTTATCAGAGGGATGATGTCATGGTTCATCCCCTTCAGAGGCTTAAGAGGCCTCTACTTTGGGTATACCCCCTTCTTCTGTTGGGGTATGACCTTTATTCAGGGACTCAATATTAATACCAACTCAGCTAAAGGATCTCATATCTTCCAAGTGAATTTCTGAAAAAGAAAATTATACCTCCTGACATCATTAAAAATCAAATGAACAATTTCTGGCTTGATAACCATCAATAGAGAGGCAGGCTACCCTAGCAAAAATCTGAAATTCACACCAGATTGACTAATGATCAAGAAACCCAGTGAGAAACTATGGTAAATGACTTTAACTTCAGAGCTACACAGAAAGACAGAAGCCACAGGTAATGTGAAAGGGGCCCACCAGTGTAGACAAGCAAGCTGGCAACATCCCAGGGATGCCAAAGACAGGCCATCAACATGTGCAATGTGTGAGGCTCTCTATCTGGAAATAAGAGTTGAGGGTTCCCAGAAGAAAACTCCAAAGAAGAGACAGAAATTAAACCTTGGAAGCCCTGGGGAGCACTAGTGGTAACTACTACGGTACAGTGGGGTCACATTCAAACCAGGGCAGCCTACATTCTCAGGAGTTCAGAAGTCCCTAGGACTATGTCATGGAACGCCAGAGCTGGGTCCTGAATATCTACCACTTTAAAAGATCTAAGGAGGGGCGGCTAGGGGGCGCAGTGAGTAAGAGCGCCAGCCTCAGAGTTGGGATGACCCGAGATCAGATCCGGCCTCAGAAAATGAGCACCCACGCATAAATAATGACTAGCCGTGTAACCTTGAGCAAGTTACTTAACCCCAATTGCTCTAAAAAAAAAAAAATCTAAGGGTCCATAACCCAAGGAAATGGAGTCCAGGTAACCCAGGTTACCCAGGGATAGACCAAGCAGTGATGGCCCTCCACTACCCAAAAGGACAAGAAGGGGACAGAGTCTGGTCCTGACACAAAGCCCTAGTTCAGGAACTAAAGTTGGAGAGAGGGATAACTAAAGAAGATGCCAATCAATATTTATAATGCATGATAGAGCTGGAAAGACCCAACAATTTGACCTAGGAGAAGAGGGTAACTCCATAATAAGTGCAAACAAAGACTCAAAAATAGATTTTTCACAAGGACTACCTGAATTCCTATAAGAAATGAATGAAAAGAAAAATGAATTAAATACTTTGGGGGAGAGAATTGGAGGAAGAATAAATAGAAGCAAGAGTGGTAAATTTTGAGTCCAAGTAATAGACTCAATAAAAACTGGACTTGGCCAAACAGTCAATGACACCATGAAATAGTGAGAAATATAAGAAGAAAGTCAAGAATAAGATAGCTGATATCAAAAACAACTGACCTGGAAAACATGTCAAGGACAGACATTTTAAGGGTTATTGGACTTCCTGAAAACCATGACAAAACAAAAAATCCTACATATTATATTTCAAGAAATCATAAATGAAAACTAACTCTATTAGAACCAGAGGGAAAAGTGAAGATATAAAGAAACCACAGATCACCTCTGGAAAGAAACTCCCCAAGGAAAAATTCCAAGAATTTCATAGTCCAAATCCAAAGCTTGCATATCAAAGAGGAAACACTGCAAGCTTCCCAGAAGGAAGAATTCAAGTACTAAGGAATCAGTCAGGATCACACTTATTTGGCAGCTTCTACCTTAAATGAGAGGAAATCCTGGAAGACACTTTCCTAAAAGGCAGAAGATGGAGGTTTATAATAAAAAATAATCTTGTAAGACTGAGCACTATCCTACAAAGAGAAAAATGAATCTTTACTGGATTGTAAATATAAACATAAGAATACAGAGAAACCTAGACAGGTTAATTTATTTGAGTGATTGGATGGATTTGTATAATGATATATTGCTAACTTTCTAATAGAGGAAGAGGAAACAAGTGTCTCTTCAAAACCAAAGGTAATAAGGGAGTTAAAATAGGGAGAAAAAAAGAGGTCCTAGGATTTATTGGTCATGTTCTGAGGATTTTAAGAGTGGCAAAAGAAGGGTAAAAAGAGAAATATACATTAATGTAGAAAGGAGGAAGAAGGGAGTGGAATTTGTTATTTTTCATAATTGGGATACTTCAGAACAGAATACAAATATGTAGGAAGGAGTCGGGGAGAAGGCACCAAATGAACTTTAATTTTACCTGAAGTGGACAAAGGAGAGTTGAATACACACACACACACACACACACACACACACACACACACACACACGTACGTGTAGAAATACATCAAACTTCAAATACTATTGTGTTTTAAGAAATGATGAACCAGTTGCTCTTAGAAAAATCTGGAAAGACTTATATGAACTGATGTTAAGTGAAATTAGCAGGAGGACATTGTATACAGTAGCAGCAATATTATATTATGATCAACTGTGAATGATTTATCTATTTTTAGCAATATAGTGTTCCAAGACAATTCTGGAGGACTTACAATGAAAAATACTATCTGTCTCCAGAGAAAGAACTGGTAGAATCTGAATGTAGATCGAAGCATACCTTTTCTTTTTCTTTTTTGTCTGTTTTCTTTCACAATATGACTGAACTTGTATAATCTTTTTCAAATTGCCTTCTCAAAGAAGGGGGGAAGGAAAAGAGAGAATTTGGAACTCAAAAATTTAAAAAAATGAATGTTAAAAATTGTCTTTACATGTAATTGGGGAAAATAAAATACTAAATTTGGGGCGGCTAGGTGGTGCAGTGAGTATAGCGTTGGCCCTGGAGTCAGAAGGACCTGAGTTCGGATCCGGATTCAGACATTTAACGCACACACAAATAAAAACTTAGCCGTGTGATCTTGGGCAAGTTGCTTAACCCAAATTGCCCTCCAAAAGGCAAAAAAAAAAAAAATACTAAATTTAAAAAACAAAAACCAAATAAAAACAAATCCTACTTCAGTAGTCTCTACTTTAGCATCTGGGTTAGCATAGATATTACAGTAAACAACGCAATTTATCTGCATAGATGTTTGTCACTTTGTGATTAAAAATTACTTTGATCATTAAAATAAAAAAATACATAAAACACAATGAGGGAAATAAGCAGGGATGGGAGAAGCTTAAGGAGTAAAAAATAACAAACCCAGGGGGCAGAGTCAAGATGGTGGAGTAGAAACAGCACTTCCGCTGTGCTCCAGCCCATACCACTTCAAATATATATAAATGGGGACTCTGAACAAACTCTGGGGCTCTAGAACCCGCCAAAATGACACAGAGAAGCTAACCTGCCACTGAGGACAGCCTGGCAGGAAGCAGCCAGCACAGTGCTCTGGGAGCTGAGCCCAGGCCCACGAGAGTCCTAAGTTGGAGGTTTTAGCCCCAGGGTGGCCAGACCAGAAACTGGCTGGAGGGACCCCAGAACACCAGCAGCTATGGCGTTTCCAGAGTTACTAACACATAGGTGCCATGGACAAAGTGAGAGGTTAGTGCAGTACGGACTTTGAGACTCATTAGTGGGGAGAGCCTGTCGGCCTCCTTCCCTGGGGGCGAGAAGCCACTGAGACACTTCAGTGCAGCGGCAGACACACGTAGCAGCTTTAGTTCCTGGTCTTGGGGGTAATCGCTTTTGCTTTAATTTTCTTGGATCTGTATTGCGGTCTGGTGTGGAGGTCTTGGATGTGTGACCAGCTTGCCAGAACATGTGGAGGCTCCAGAGAGGGCACCCAACTAATACCTCTGGCAGCTGAGAAAACCCCAGCATTTGGGATGGAAGCTCCCTTGTCTGGTGGCAGAGTCCTACTGTGGCAACAAGCCCAAAAGCCAAGTAATTGAGTGGCAACATGCCTCGGCAAAGGAAATAAAATAAACAGAAAAATTCAACATTAGACTCCTATTTTGGGGGCAAAGAGGATCAAAGCATGGAACAGGAGGAGGACTAGGAGGTCAGAACTCCTACACCAAAAGCCCTAAATGAAAATACGAGCTGGTTACAGGCCATAGAGGACCTTAAGAAGCAGATAAGAGAAGTGGGGGAAAAATTGGGAAGAGAAATGAGAAGGATGCAAGAAAAGTATGAAATGAGAGTCAACAGCCTGACTGAGGAAAATAACATCTTAAAAATAGATTAACTCAAATGGCAAAAGAGGCTCAAAAAGCCAATGAGGAGAAGAATGCCTTAAAAAGCCAAATTTGCCAGATGGAAAAAGAATCTCAAAAGCTCACTGAGGAGAATCATTCCTTGAGGATTAGACTGGAGCAAATGGAAGCTAGTGACTTTATGAGAAATCAAGATGCTTTTAAACAAATCCAAACAAATGAAAGAATAGAAGGCAATGTGAACTATATCATGGGAAAAACCACTGACCTGGAAAATAGATCCAGGAGAGACAATCTAAAATTATTGGACTACCTGAAAACCATGATCAAAGAAAGAATCTAGAAATCATCCTTCAACAAATTCTCAAGGAAAATTGCACTGATGTTTTAGAACCACAGGGCAAAATAGAGGTTGAAAGAATCCACCAATCATCTTCTGAAAAAGATCCCCAAAAGAAAACTCCTAGGAATATTATAGCCAGGTTCCAGAATTCCCAGATCAAGGAGAAAATATTACAAGCAGCCAGGAAGAAACAATTTCAATATTGTGGAAACACAATCAGGATAGCCCAGGACCTGGCAGCTTCTACACCGAGGGATCGAAGGGCATGGAATATGATATTCCACAGGGCAAAGGACCTGGAATTAAAACCAAGAATCACATACCCAGTGAAACTGAGTACCATGTTTCAGGGAAAATATGGTCATTCAGTGGAATAGAGGACTTTCAAGCATTCTTGAGGAAAAAACCAGAGTTGAATAGAAAATTTGACATTCAGACACAAGAAGCAAGAGATGCTTGAGAAAGTAAACAGGGAAAATAAGTCATAAGGAACTTATCAAAGTTGAACTATTTACATTCCTACATGGAAAAACGATAACTGTAACTGATGAAACCTTTCTCAGTATGAAAATAGCTGAAGAAGGGTATATGGGCATATGAATATATATGTGAATGTGTGTATATCTGTTTACAGGTATGCATAGATAGAGGGCACAGGTTGAATTTAATGGGAAGGGATAATACTTAAGGGGCAAAATTGAGAGGTGAGAGAGGAATATAGCGAGAGGAGATGGGGAGAGACATAGTGGGATAAACTATCTCATGTAGAAGAGGCAAGGGAAAGTGGTTGCAAGGGAGGGTAAGAACAGGAGGGCAAAAAGGCAAAACCTTATTCTCATTTAATTTGGCTTAGGGAGAGAATGACATACATACTAAATGGGATATCTCACCCTACAGGAGAGTGGGGGAATGAGGGGGATGGGGGGATGATGTAAGGGAGGGCAGGCTGTGGGGGAGGGAAGTTGGAGGCACCCACTTTTGAAAGGGGATAGGATCAAAGTGGGGAGTGGACCAGGTGGGAGCTGGGAAAGGAAGGAGGGAACTGTAGTCAGTCTTTTACAATATATCTACTGTGTCAATGTTTTGCATAGCTATACATGTACAGTATATACTGAATTGCTTATCTTCCCAGCAGGAGTGGGTGGCAGGGGAGGAAGGGAATGGGTCTGGAATTTGAAGTTTTAAAATCAAATATTTTAAAAATATATAAATACTATGATTAATAAAAAAATAAGCATTAAGAAAAACAAAAAACAAAAAACAAAACCCAAACTGGGGAGGGAGTATTCATAAGCAAAGCAGGCTTCTTGATCCCAAGTGGGAATAAAAGGGGAGAAAAAGGAAAAGAACTCAAATTAAGAGGAACCTTAGGTTGTCTTTTATACAACCAATGGATGAACAAATTCTGATACGTGAATGAAATGCAGTATTATTGTGCCATAAGAAATGATGAAAGAGATGATTACAGAGAATCCAAGGCAGTATGAACTACTGCAGAGTAGTACATACAGAACCCAGAGAACAATTTATACAAGAACAGCAGCAATGTAAATATAAACTACATTGAAAGATTTAAGAGCTCTGTCTCCAGAGGACCTATGATAAAGCATATTGCCTACCACCTGACAGAGAGGAGATGAAAGAGAAATACTTTTTGGACATGATCACTCTGTAGATTGGCTTGCTATGTACACTTCTTATTTGTTACAGCGTTTCTCCCCTTGAAGGGGAAGTTGGAGGGAGAATGGAAGTTAGCCATGGTGATGACAAAAACTGAGGGTGATTAAAACATTTTTTAAAGGGCACAGAAGAGAATAGAAGGAAATTCAGAAGGAAGCACAGCAAATGGGGGCAGTTTTGAAAGTAACACATTGAATTTTGTTATATACTTTAAGAAAAAAGCAAGCAGGGGCGGCTAGGTGGCACAGTGAGTAAGTGCGCTGGCCCCAGAGTCGGGAGGATCCGGCCTCAGACTTAACACCCACACAAAATAACTGGCCATGTAACCTTGGGCAAGTTACTTAACCCCAATTGCTTTAAAAAAATAAAAAAATAAAAAAGCAAGCAAGTATGAAATGGAGATTCACAGTATCATATATAATTTCTGGGTGAGTGTATTCTGTATATGGAAATGCTCTTCCTGGGGGGGAATCTTTAAGTTTGGAATAAAAAAATTAAAAAGGCTTAATAAAAAAGCAAAGCACTTCCACCAAATAATTCCACTCCTTAGTCCCCTAAACACTTTCTGGGAAGGAGTTGTCCAAACCATTTTCAGAAAAAGGCAACATGTGATTGGACTTCTGAGAGCCAAGATAGAATAAGCAGGAAATTGCCCGTATTCACCTTCAAACAACCATAAAACAGAACACCAAAATGAATCCTGGAACAGCAGAATCAGCAAAAAGAAACAATCTTCTAGCCCAAGAAACTTAGAAGATCAGCAGGAAAGGGATATCTCATTCTGGTCAAAGGGGAACCCAGTCCAGGACAGGAAGCATCTCAGGAAGCTAGCAGCCAATCTCACCTCAGCAAACCAAGAGGAGGTCCTGACCCTCAGTGCTATGGAGCAGGCAAATGCTAACACCAGGACTACCCAGCATGGCCAGGGAAGTAGGCAAGATGCCAGCACCCCAGTCCATCCTTCATTGTAGCGCCAGGTAAATAGGTAGATGCCAATGCCAGACCCCACAAGTACCTAAGCAAACAGGCAGGCACCAGCTCCAGGACCCCTTCCCCCACCAAGTGACCCAGCATAGCCAGGCAAATATCAACCCAGAATCTACCATGTGCTTCAGTGTAACCCTGGGCAAACAGACACCAACTCAGGGACTCCCCACAAATCTCAGCATACTGCAGACACCAGCACTGGGACCCCAACTCAGCATCAGGTAAGGTGCCAGAGTGCTACAGCCTCCAGCAGCACCAGGCAATGCTCACCAACCATCTCAGTGCAGCATCAGACACCCCTGTGGGCCTTAGGGAAACACTAGTGCAGCACCAGGTAAACAATCAGAGCCTTCAACCTCTAGCACAAGAAACTTGTGACACTGCCCCTTCCATCCCAGGAGTAGAACTCAAATTTAAAAGTAAGGAAAAAGGCTGGAAAAGATGAGTAAACAACAACAACAACAAAAAGAACATGACCATAGAAAATTATTATGGTGACAGGGAAGATCAAGACACAAACTCAGAAGAGGATAAGAATGTCAAAACACCTCTGGGCAAAGCCCCAATGAAAAATGGGAATTGGTCTCAAGCCCAGAAAGAATTCATGCAAGAACTCAAAAAGGAGCTTAAAAATCAAATGAGAGGTAGAAAAACATTAGGAAAAGAAATGAGAGTGATGCAAGAGAATCACAAAAAGAGAAAAAGCTTGGAAAAAGCAAACAACTTCTTAAAAAATGAAATTGGACAAATGGAAAAGGAGGTACAAAAGCTAACTGAGGGAAATAATCCATTAAGCATTTGAACTGGGCAAGTGGAAGTCAATGACTCTTTGAGACATCAAGAATCAATCAAACAAAATAAAAAAAAATGAAAAAAAAATAGAAGAAAATGTAAAACACCTCATTGGAAAAGCAACTAACCTTGAAAATAGTTCCAGGAGAGATAATGTAAGAATCATTGGATTGCCTGAAAGTCCTAATTAAAAGGGGGACTCAGACAGCATCTTGCAAGAAATTGTTAAGAAAAACTGCCTCAACAGAGGGCAATAGACATAGAAAGAATTCACCAATCACCTCCAGAAAGAGATCCCAAAATGAAAACTGAAGAACATTATAGCCAAATTTCATAATTCTCAGGTCAAGGAAAAATATTGTAAGTGGCCAGAAAGAAACAATTCAAATACTGGGGAGCTGTAATCAGGATTACATAGGACTTAGCAGCTGTAACATTAAAGTATTGGAGGTCATGGAACATGATATTCTTTTTTTTTTTTTTTGAGGGCAATTGGGGTTAAGTAACTTGCCTAAGGTCACAGGGCTAGGTTTTTATTTGTGTGTGTTAAGTGTCTGAGACTGGATCTGAACTCAGGTCCTTCTGACTCCAGGGCCAGCATTCTACTCACTGTGCCACCTAGCTGCCCCTGGAACATGATTTTCTGGAAGGTAAAAGAGTTAGGATTACAACCAAGAATCACCTACCTGTCAAAACTGAGCATAATGCTTCAAGGGAAAAAAATGGTCACTCAATGAAATAGAAGGATTTCAAGCTTTCATAAGAAGACCAGAGCTAAACAAAAAATTTGATCTCCAATATCAAGACTCAAGAGAAGCTTAAAAAGGTAAAAAGGAAACATGAGGGATTCAATGTAAACAGTTTACATTCCTATGTGGGAAGATGATACTTGTAATTCCTTTTTTTTTTTTTTTTGCTTTTTGGAGGGCAATTGGGGTTAAGTAACTTGGCCAAGGCCACACGGCTAGGTTTTTTTTTATTTGTGTGTGCATTCAGTGTCTGAGGCCAGATCCGAACTCAAATCCTTCTGACTCCAGGGTTGATGCTCTACTCACTGCTCCACCTAGCCGCCCCAATATTTGTAATTCTTAATAACTGTGTCACTAATAAATAGTGTAGTAGAAGGAATATATATACACATTGACAGAAGTATAAGGTGAATCTGAGAAAATGACATAAAAAAATTAAGGGATGAGAAAGAGGAGTACAATGGATACAGAAGGAAGGTAGAGGTAAAATGGGGGTAAATTATTTCACATGAAGAAGCATGAAAAACCTATTACATTGGAGGGAAAGGTGGGAGGGTAGGTAGTGAGCATCATTTGAACCTTACTCTCATCAGAATTGACTCAAAGAGGGAATAATATACAGAGTCAGTTGAAGATAGACATCTATCTTACCTGACAGGGAAGGAGGAAAGGAGGAGATTAAATAAGTGTGTGGGGGCCGGGGGGAGGGGGGGAGATGGACAAGGAAGGCAGATCAGGAGAGACAGTAGGCAGAAGTAAAATAGTGTTGAGGAGGGAAAGAGTGAAAGGAGAAAAAGGACAAACAGAATGAAAAACAGTATAGAGGGAAATATACAGTTAGTAATCATAACTGTGAATGTGAATTGGATGAACTCTCCCATAAAATGGAAGTGGCTAGCAGAGTGGATCAAAAAACAGAATCCTATAATATGTTGTTTACAAGAAACACACTTAAAGCAGAGGACACACACAGAGTAAAGGTAAGGGGCTAGAGCAGAATCTATCATGAGTCAGCTGATGTAAAAAACAAAACAAAACAGGAGTAGCAATCCTGATCTCAGACAAAGCAAAAGCAAAATAGGTCTAATTAGAGAAAAGGAAAAGAAATTACATCTTGCTAAAAGATGTCATAGACAATGAAGTATGTCAATACTAAACATATATGCACCAAGTGGCAAAGCATCCAAATTCTTAAAGGAGAAATTGTGAGTCACAGGAATAAGTAGACAGTAAAACTATACTAGTGGGGGGATCTCATCTATCCTTTCTCAGAATTTGATAAATTCAACTAAAAAATAAACAGGAAAGAATCTATAATAATAGTATAATCTTAGAAAAGTTAGATTTGACAGATCATTGGAGAAAATTGAATGGGAATAGAAAAGAAATGACTCAACAATAAAAATACTGCAACAAACAAGGCAACAGAAGTTTAAAATAAAGATAGGAATCACTGAATTTACTTCAATACTTAAAGGATTGATGATTTGCGAATAGAACTTTTTTATGACTTGGTTGGTGGATTGGAAGGGTTGCTGGGAATGAAAATTTCATCAACCTGTGGTCAACATAGCGATGAACCTCTCTCTAATTTGGTTCTTCAACAAAAGAAATGCATCATTTCTATCTCCATATTCAAGGCTTTCCCCTCTTGGTAAAGCTTACATTCTGTTGCCCAGCCTTCAAGAACACAGGGTCATCTCTGTGTTCTGAGGACATATTTGAGTAGGACTTCAGTGGAAGTCACAATTACTATACTCTCAACACAAAAACAACCTAGTAGAGATAAACAATATGGCTTCTACAAGGGGGAATCACGTCTTAGGGTCAGAAAATCTATGTAACTCTCTGTTTAATGTTGTCATGAGGATCTTGTGATCCCACACCCATTGCAAAGATTTGGTCACATTAGGCCCTGCATAACTGTGTGGACTTGACTTATTGTTTCTTAGGGAACTCAAAATGAGTATGAGCCAAGCCCAGGGGACATGGTCATTGCTCCTCCCTCCCCCAAACCTGGCTACATTGCTATCTTTAGTATGCAATGCTATCTAGTAACAAACTTGTCTTTAATATGCCTGTGTGGAGAGCTGCATGTTTTTCCTACCTCATCATTCCAGATATTCCATGTTATTTCAGCTGGTGTGCTCTATACTCCAATCAAACAGGACTACTTTCTGCTCCCCAAACTTTTTATTCCATCTCTCCCTTTCATGTGTTTGCACAGTGCACAGAGGGGCAGCTAGGTGGCACTGTGGATAGAGTATTGGGCCTGGAGTCAGGAAGACTCATCTTCCTGAGTTCAAATCGAACCCCAGACACTTACTTGCTGTGCAACCCTGGGGAAGTCACTTAACCCTGTTTGCCTCAGTTTCCTCATCTGTAAAGTGAGCTGGGGAAAGGAATAGAAAACTACCCCAATAACTTTGCCAAGAAAATCCCAAATGGGGTCATAAAGAGTTGGACATAACTGAAAAGGACTGAACAGCCAATGAGTGTACAGAATGAGGAACACTGAGGAATAAAGGAATTTTACTAAAAACTGTGTGCATCTCTGTCTATATTACTTATTCATAATTGCTGTCTTCAGTGATGTCAGTGGTCCATTTATCCTAAATTAGTTTGTTTCTATAGGGTTCTATTTTCCTTTGTCTCTTTTGATTCTTTTGTTGTTGTGTCCAACTCTTCAAGATGACCCCATTTGGGGTTTCCTTGGCAAAGACAGAGGAGAGGTTTGCCATTTCCTTCTCCAGCTCATTTTTAGAGATGAGCAAACTAAAGCAAACAGGGTTAAGTGACTTGCCCAGGGTCATACAGCTAGTAAGTATCTGAGACCAGATTTAAACTCAGGTCTTCCTGACTACAGGCCCATCATTCTATCCATGATAGAATCCATGACACCTAGATGTCCCCCTCTTTTTAAAAATTTTGCTTTTTGTAGGGGGGAGGGCAGGGCAATTGGGGTTTATCAACTTGCCCAAGGTCACATGGCTAGTGTTAAGTGTCTGAGGTCACATTTGAACTGTGGCTGAGGCTGAATTGAACTCAGGTCCTCCTGACTCCAGGGCCAGTGCTCTATTCACTGTACCACCTAGCTGCCCCTAGATATCCCCATTTTGACTCTAAAACTTTATAAATTGTTATTTCTATTAATATTTTTTCTCTTGCCCTCATTTTCTTTCTATGCTTTTCCCTGACCCCTCAGTTCAGTCTGCACTCCTGACCACCTCCTGGATGGTCCCTAGTGACTATGTCCCATGTGCCATATGTCTTCACTGTTTTCTTTTTTGTAAACATCAACAAATTATATCTAGACAAGTTCCTTGTCATTATGTGGTTCTTCCTCAGACTGACATGAACCTTTACAGTGTTTTATCTCCTCAGTAGAGTGACCAATTTATTTTTGCCTTCATCTCTAGAGACTTGCAGATGCTTTGCACAGAGATACCTAATAAATGTGTGTTGTACTGAATTAGATTTGCTTCTCTGTAACTTCTATTCATTGATCTTAGTTCTGCCCTTTTCCCCCCCACGCCCCCAAAAAGCAAGTTCAACCCTCTTTCAACATAATAGCCTTTAGAGACGGGGTTATCACTATCATGTCTCCATGCCAAATGTGCTAATATCCTTTAATCAGCTATCAAATGGCGTGATATGTAGCACTGAGCTAGTGTTTAAGTAAGTGGAAATCTTTGGCCATGGTATTTTATAGATGAGGCAACTGAGTCAGAGTTTAAGATACACACCCAAGATCACACAGACAAATCAAAGGAGTTATGAAGGGTAAACTCATGGAAATAGAAACAGAAACAGCAGTTGTATCAGCACTGGCCTGTGCCTCCTAACTCTTGAGTCTTGAGTCACAGTCTAAGCTGATCAGGTGGCCACACTTAAATTGGTATTTTTCCCCACATTTTATTTTTTTTTAAAGCACATAGACTTTTTAATTCTTTTTTTTTTTAAGTTCCAAATTATCTCTCTTTCACCATCCTCTCACCCAGCCATTAAGAAGGCAAGAAAAACAAAACCCATTACAAATGTGTAATGTTTTACAACTGATGTTTCTTGGTTTCCATAGGTCTGCCTCTTTTTAACTCCTTTTGAAGAGGGAAGGGTGATAAGGAGGGGGGGAGGGTAAGTGGTTCTGCCAGGGATGCACCCTGGCATCCAGTCTGGAAGGAATTCACCAGGCTCAAGCAAACTTTGAAGCCAAAATTGTAAAGTTTATTGTTACACTGTACAAGGACAGCGGGCTAGATTTTTATGGAACCTGCAAACTAGCAGAGGCCGCAGGCATAGTTTTAAGGTGTCAATTATGCTAACTAGGTGAGTAAGGGTGGGATCAGGGAGGAGTTAAGGAGTGGTCAGTGCTCAAAGGACCATACACTTTTAATATCAACTGCGCAGGTGTATTGCCCATGATTCACTGGGAAATGGCTCAAGGTGGGGCTAGCTGGAGGTGTGCTTTTAGGCCTGATACATCACTAAAGAGTGCTGAGTCTGCCACCCACTAAGGTCATCAGAGATAGTGTGGGTATATAATTGACTAAGGAGTTACCCTATAGATAAGGTATTGAAGAATTTATGGTGGGGCTGGCCACTCTAAGGGAGATAACATTTACATAACTTATTGTTTCAAGCAGAACTAAACAGGTCATGAATTGTTGCTGGGCAGAGTGCTGGAAGGGGGAAGGGGCAGAGTCAATGCTCTGAGGCTGGGGGGGTGGAAATGTGATCTTACAGACTGCTTTTACAAATTGATTTTACAGACATAGATCCCAAAGCACCCCACTTACAAACTGATGTTACAGATTGATACTACAGACATATATACATCACAAGGACCCCATCACTTTGATTTGTCTGACTCTGTGACACTTGATGATGATAGGGTTCAGTGGGGCTATATTCATTTCCCCATATTAGAAATGTAAATGGTTTGTCTTTATCATTTTTCTTGTCTTTATCATAGTTCTTTATCATTTTTCATTAATGTTTTACTTTTTCTTAATTCCCGTGTTTTGGATGTCAAAGTTTCTACACATCTCTGGTTTTTTCATCAGAAATGTTTGGATATCCTCTATTTTATTAAAAATCCATTTCTCCCCCCCCCCCTTTAGGATTATGTTCATCTTTGCTGGATAAGTTATTCTTGGCTATAACCTTATGTCATTTGCCTTCTGGAATATAACATTCCAAGCTCTCCACTCCTTGACAGTTATGACTTTTAAATTGTGTGTGATCCTGACTGTGGCTCCTCAGTACTTGAATTCTTTCTTTCTGGATGCTTTCACTATTTTTTTTTCCTGACCTGGAAGCTCTGGATTTTGACTATAATGTTCCTGGGAATTTTAGGCATCTGGGGCCAACTCCAGTCCACCTGATCTTGCCACTGGACTTAGATGGCTCTAGGGGAGAGAGTGAGGTTGATTACTTGGTACAGCTCTCTCTCACTTAATTCCAGTTCACTTGCAAGTCATGGCATCACCTTCCTCATGTCATGATCCTCTTCGAGAATGAAGGACAAACAACAGCCTGTGAGTAGTAGGAGCTGCCCCATTGGGAACCTAACTGGCCAGTTCTAGTTGGGCAGTGTGGTTTTCTTTCTTGTTTCTTTCCTTCCTTCCTTCCTTCCTTCCTTCCTTCCTTCCTTCCTTCCTTCCTTCCTTCCTTCCTTTCTCCCTTCCTTCCTTCCCTCCTTCCTTCCTTCCTTCCATCCTCTTCTCCCTCTGTCCACATAGGGTATAATATTATTACCTGTGGGTGCTCTGCCTAAAGGAATATAAATTTTGATCACTGAATCCTAGCAAGATATCTTGGGGTTTATGGGCTAGATTTCTTTCTTAAGGACCATGCTTTAAGTCACTCTGGCTCTCATAGATTGGTCAATAATAGGTTCCAGCCCAAGCCTCACTTGGTCATTGCTTGGGCCCTAGTGCCTCAGAGTGAGTGTACATAGCAATTGTTTCTGTTTGGGCCAGAAACCCTGAGGGTCTTCCCTTCCTGGATTGATTTTCTTTTTGGATAGGAAAAAGAGACCATTCTTTGCCTAATTTCTTAAGAGTTCTTTTTAAAATTTTTTTTTTGCTTTTTGGAAGGCAATTGAGGTTAAGTGACTTGCCCAAGGTCACACAGCTAGTTTTTGTGTTAAGTGTCTGAGGTCGGATTTGAACTAGGTACTCCTGACTCCAGGGCTGGTGCTCTATTCACTGCTTCACCTAGCCGCCATCCATTATAGTTTTTTATATTGGGAATTCTTTTTTTTCTCACTCGTTTCTCCAACCTACTTTCTGACTTTGGTTTTGAGGTTAGGGCCAGGTTCTGTGAAGTTCTGCAGGGAAAGTCTAGGATGGTCCTATTGCTGCTTTCTTGGGGTATTAAATGTCATGTTATTCCAGGTTTTCAGGGACAGCTTGAGCTGGGGACCTGTAAGTTTTCAGAGCTCCTAGAGTAGTCTGATCTGGGGTAAAGTCTAATTGCTGCCCCTTTGGTCTAAGCTTTGAAAGTTCCTGACCTAGGTTTGGATATGAGTCACCATGACTGGGCTCAGCTACTATCAACCAGCTGGGAAGCTCTATTAGTTCAGAGACTCAGAAATGTGTGTTTCCCTTTTGTCTGAAATTCTTGCCCTGTTTATTTTTCTGTAGGCTTCAGAGACATGCCTCTGCTTCTTGCTTCTGAATTTTCTCTTTTCTTGGTATATCAACCAGATCCTCTCTACCTGAGAATGCTACCCCCTCCCCCAACAGGTCCCTTAGTTAGTCTACTCTGGGTAATGGGTATTGAAGCTGCCAGTTGTCACTTGTCATTATCAAGGTATTATGGTAAGGGTCTAGTACCTCTGCTTATTCTGGTAAATAGCCTCTCCCTGTGCTCCTGGACAGATCCTGTCCCCAGTGTCCACAGACCTTTCTGTCTCTCTCCCTATGGCTACCTGGGCTGTATAAATGACTCACTGTGACATTGTCTTGCATTTCCCCATCAAGATGCAGTTTGATGAATTTTGTAGATACGTTTAGGGGAATTGTTTTTATTCTTTCTACTCCACCAATTTGACTCTGCCCTCCCCAAATCTTTTTCACGGAAATTATTGTTTAGATTATCTCCCATAACATACCTGTGCAGTTAGTTGATTTTTTGAACATAATTGTAAGACTTTAGATTTGTCCCTATTATTAATATTATGTAAATATATTAATATATTAATCATGAGGGGCAGCATGACTTAGTGGATAAAAGACCAACTTTAGAGTCAGAAAGACTTGGGTGCAAATCCTACTTCTGATTAGCTGTGTGATCATGGGCAAATCACAATCAGTGCCCTAGAAAAATATCTAAAGCTGTAAGTTATAGAGAAATTGCCAGTTGGCAATAGTATAAGGAATTTCTATACCATAAATTCACTAAATGGATTAAATTACAGGTCTGGTTCCCCTAAACCTTCACTTTAAAAAATCCTATTAGATTTAGTGCATCATTCAAGCTTATCAAGGTAATAGACTCTTCAATTGAGTGCTTTTGGATCCTGATTCTTTCATTTAATGTATTCACCCTCAACTTTATTCCAATCTGCACATTTTGTAGAAATGCCATTTATACCTTTATCCAAGTCATTGATGAAAGTGTTGAACACGAGAACACAAAGAATAGATCCCTAGGACACTCCATTATAGACCAATATAGACTGGTGGTTGATATTAATAACTACTCTTTGGATTTAGCCACTCAACTAACTCTAAACACATTAACATAAAATTTAACTGTATTATAATTTGAATGATTAATGTCATCTTGTCCATAAGACTATCAGAAGAGATACTATGGTAGTATGAATTTAGAGTCAGAGAGCCTGGGTTTGCCATTTAGTACCTGTGTTAAATTGAGCAAATTATTTAACCTTAATCTATGTCTCAGTTCCCCGCTCTGTAGAGAATGAGGGAGTTGTACTAGATGATCTTTAAATTATATGATTCTATCACTGCCAACTGTCTTGATGCAATCTGAGTCTATGATTTTCCTCTTATCTATCACTCTAGTAACCCATTCAGAAAAGGAAACCAATGATAGTCTAGCATGAGCCATTCTTGATGAACCACTATTGACTTTTATGGAAGACTACTTTCCCTTTCATTTTTTTCTTAAACATTTTTTATTTATGTCTTTTGGTTTTTTTTTAAGCAATTGGGGTTAAGTAACTTGCTCAAGGTTACACGGCTAGTCATTTGATTTATGGGGTGCTCATTTTCTGAGGCCGGATCTGATCTCGGGTCATCCAAACTCGGGCCGGCACTCTTCTCACTGCGCCACTAGCGCCCAGGGCAATTGGGGTGTAACTTGCCCAAGGTTACACGGCTAGGTTTTGTTTGTGCGGTTAAGTTCGGAGGCGGCTCGAACTCAGGTCCTTCTGATTCAGGGCCGGCGCTCTATTCACTGCGCCACCTGCCGCCCATGTCTTTTGGTTTTTTAAAACTCATTTTTATTTCCAAATACATCCTTCCCCCTCCTTCAACCCAGAAGACCATTCCTTATAAAAAAGAATAACAAAGAAAAAGAAATAAAAGCCCTGCATCCCTTTCAAAATGTTCACAAATGAATTTTAAAATAATATATGCTAGAATTTTGCTAGAAACTATAGTGAAGCTCACTGGCCTATCATAGTGAAGATCCTACCCTCTTCCTTTCCCCCTCCCCAAAATAAGGACAACTTTCTTAGTGGTGTCCAATTAAAATCGAATACAATGAACGGTCATTAGGAAAAGCTAGATAAGACCAGTGAGGACTGTTTACTTGCACTCAGAGACTGAATACTGACTCACTCTTCTCTATGAAGCCCCTTGCTACTATGCTGACTACCTAGGGGAGAAGAGCAGGGGATGATAGTAGGAGAAGAGAGAGGTAGAGAGGAATCATGCACACAAGCTTGGAAGCTCAGCTTTATTGAAGTCATAGCCAGCCTTCAGTTCAATGTCCAGTTTAATGCTTTTCCATCTCCCTACCCTGAGCCCCCCATTCCTCACCCCAACCTTAGGCTCTGGGATGAGGATGGGTAGACACTGGGGCAGTCCTACTGTGAGGGGTATAGAAAATATGGATGATTTGACCTGAGGATGGAAACGCCTTTGGCTGAGCCAAAGCCACAGGGCTAATTTAATTTTAGGATATGATTGATCCAGGGGCGGTAATGGGCAATTCGAGTGAAGACTGAAGGAGGTGTTGCATCCTTTCGTCCGTAGGAGACAATGCCTTGGGCCACACCGGAACAAATGAGGGGTCCTCCAGAATCTCCCTATTAGACAAAGGGGAATAAGCCAGAAAGGTTGATCCTGCCTTACCCCACTCAGCACTGGGCTCTTTCTGAGTTGGGTCCAGAAATCCTGAATTTTCCTAGTTTCATAAGCTCCAGCACTGATTCTTTTCTTGCCTCATATCCAGCTTCCTCTTCTCACCCTGGTCCCATTACCCTCCCTCTTGTCAGCACCCCTTTGAAATTCTGAGTCTGGGGAAGGGTTGGGGTTGAGTCTTCAACTCCCACCCTCAAGTACTAGGGAAATGGTGCTTGGGTTTGGGGATATTTTCTACTCTCACAGACCTAATTACCTGCCCTCCCCACCCAAGTCCTAGACCCTGTGGAAAGTGTTGACCTTATCCTTTCTTAGGAGTATTCTGACTCCTAAACAGTGAATGATTTCCAAAGAAGAGAAATATGAAATGTGGACTCACCTTGTAAGCTGATTTAATTGAATTGGGGTCCCCCACACACAACTGGAGTTTCTTATCAAAAACTTGATACACTTTGCAGTTAATGGGATCCATTAGTCTCAGTTTCACCTCCTGTAAGGTGTCTGATTCAGGGGCTGTTACCCCTGTCATTCCCCAGCCAGTTGCTAGACATACTTTCCCAGGTGAGACAGAATTGAATGCTGAGGGCAGGGGGAGAGTCCCCACTGCCATAGTCAGTTTGGCTTTCTCATCCAGCTGTGAGAAGGAAGGAAAAGGGATTGTTGGTGCCAGGGACAGGTTACAGGGGGTAGGGCAAAGGCTCAATGAGATGTAGGGGCTTCAGGTTCTTGAGAAAAGGAAAGGAATAGAAAAGGAGGTAGATTTGGGATCATAGAATGGGGAAGGGAAAAGTTCATAATTTCTCACATTTATACACACACACACACACACACACACACACACACATATAGTATTATAGCAAAGCAATTTGAATGAATAAATGAATGAATGAATGAAAAAAGCATTTATTAGGCACTCTTTATTTCCTAGGCAGCATGCTCAGCTTTTCTCATAACATTTTCATGAGACAGGTACTGTATTATTATTCCCATTTTACTTATGAGAAAGCAGGCTCACAGAGGTTAAATAACTTCCTCATTGTCACCCATCTAGAAATAGGTTGGAGTTAGAACTTGACTCTAGGTTTTCTGATTGTGAATTCAGTGCTTCTCATTAGACCACACAATTCTCATAGGACATAGACCCCAAAACATAGTTATCACAGTGTCTCAGAGTTAGAAGGGACCCCCAGAGATCATAGTGCAACCTGTCCCCAAATAGAAATGATCTCTTTGACATCCAACCTTTGCTTGAAGACCTTCAGTGATGGGGAACTCACTACTTGATGAGTTGTTGGTTTATTGGTCTGGGAGTACTTCATGAAAGAGGTCCTGGGTTTGAACTCTGGGAGGCTCTGATCTTGAGAGGCAGTATGGTATAATGGATAGAGTGTTGAGTTTGGATCCAGGGAGACCTGGATTTAAATCCTGCCTCTAACTCTTAGTAGCTTTCTGATCCTGGGTAAGCTGTTCAAATGTCTCTGAGCCATGTTTTCCTCATCTATAAAATGAAGGGGTTGAACATTTGGCCTCTGAGATGTCTTCTAGGTCTAAAGTTATGATCCTTCGAAGGAGACTTTTCCATGTTCAGACAGATCCAATTGTTAGGAGCTTTTTTTACATCCAGCTGAAATCCTTACCCTCCTCCCCCCCAATTTCCACCTATTCTAATGGTTCTGCTCTTTGGGGACAAACTGACTAGGCTCATCTATCTCTGCATGCATGAACAAGGAATATTGAAGCTTGAATGTCAGACATCTTTTTGTTCAACTTTTCATGTTATGGGTAAGAAAATGGAAGGCATGAAAATTCAAGTTACTTGCCCAAGGTGACATGGCTAAGGTAGGGACAAAGATGGAACTAGGGCCCAGAACCTAATGATTCCTAGTCCTTTGTTTCCTGTTAATCCTTACCTTGAGTAACATGATGTCATTGATATAACTGTGGGGATTATATTCTGGGTGAGGAAATTGATGCTTAACATTAAAGGTCTGCCAATTCTCCTCCATCTTTGTGATGTTATGGGCTCCAAGGATGACTTTTATGGAACTGTTGGAGGAACAAAGGAAGAGAGGGAGGTATTAGAGGCTCAAGATCCTTTGAGAAGGAAACATGTTAAGGAATGGGGCTCAAGGACTCTCCTAGGGCACCACCCTCTCCTCTCTATCTCCATGGCAGCTGGAGGGGGTGCGGTACTCAAGGATGGATGTCAGACTGAGGCCTCGACCAGACCTAGACCTAAAGTGCTTACAAGGGGCAGAGCAACTCTCTAATTTCCTTTGGAAGGGTTGGAGCCTACCCAGATGAGGATAGGGTGACAACTGGGCTTGTCTTGTCCTACCTCATGCTGCCCTTGATCTAACCTTTATGGGACAGAAAGTCCAGAGCAAAGGGGTCAAGGATGAAATGAAGAGAAACTTCATTGCACCAATGTGTGCTCCCCAGGAATCCTGTGATAAAGCCTAGTTTTCCATAGAAGTACAGTTGCTGAGGCCCCTGGGAGCAACTAAAAGGAGGGGGAAGGAGAACCTGGGCAAGAGAGATAGATTCTTGAGTGGTAAGATCTGAAGTACAAACTTCATCACTTAGGGCAAGACAGTTACTAAAGGTGGATGGACCTTGAAGGGAGAGGGCAGATCTCAATTTGGAACATGAATACTCTTGCTCACTCTTGCTTTTTCTCAGACTATGGATCTTCTCTTTCAAGGTGAGCAACCCCAAGGAGACAGAAAGGCCACTATCAGAACTTGATTTAATGAATCCCTCACCTGGTGAGTATCAGGGAGGGGGAAGCGGATGAGGACACTTACTCTCCTGCACAATGGGCTGCTGTCATCACAAAGTCCCTCCGAATCAGGAACCCACCACAGTGGTATTGGGAATGATTCATTTTGATTATCAGAAATGCCATGTAAGGGCGGGAATGTGGTTTTGATTCTTCTCCCCCAATGATCTCATCTGAAACAGAATTCCCACCCCCAAATGCTCATACCCCCAAATATATAGATACACACAATTGAGACAAAACATCAGATCCAGATTAAACTATCAGCTGTTTAATATCAATGTATATGTAGAACCTATATCAGACTGTCTTGGGGAAGGGGGAGGAGAGGGAGGGGAAGAAAATTTAAAACTCAAAAGTTTGTGGAATTTTATGTGGTAAACTAAAAAAATAAAACAACACAAAAATAACAACAACAACAACAAAAAACCCACCATCTCCTAGCCAGCCCAACCTCTTAGGCCTTCCCTCAACCATTATTGCTTCTCAGCCCTTAGTTTTTCTCTTTTGGAAATAACTCCTGGCCTGTGCCTCTGAAATATCGTCATCACAATTTCTTATATCCCCCACAACATCCGTCTCTATTTCAGTGTAGTACAAGATTTCCAAGCTTGAATCCTAACCTTTATCTATCTAAGGACTAGGGTCAGGTCATAATTGAGTGGGAGAAACTAAAGCTTGGAAGAGACTTGAATGAGGAGAATCTCCCAGGGCTTTTCTGGGAAGAGACTGGACCCAATCAGAAGTGTCTGCCAGGCAGGAGTACCTGTCTTGGGGCATTGCCAGTGGAACTCTGACCCAACCCTGTTTCTCAGGAGACTTACCAGCTCCAATCTCATGAGACAGAAGAAAACTCATCAGGAGCAGCAGGAGGAGCTTCATCTTTCCAGAGAGGATACCCAGAGCAGATGCCGCTTCTGTTCCACCCGTCTCCCATCTCCTGGGATTTATAGCTTAGGTAGGGAAGAAGAGGAAGGGGCTCACTGACCACAGGAACTTCCTGGTCATGTTTTCTTCCACTGTGGTTGAGCCAGTTATCTGATTAGTCATAATTTCTCCTACCCTTGCTCTCAACCCTCCTCTGAATTGACAGATGGAAAGCATGAGTCCTGGGTCCCCAAGCTAAAGGTAGACCAATCAATCCACAAACATTTTTAAAGTACCTACTATGTGTCAGGTGCTGGGGCTGCTTATACCAAAAAACCAACAAAAATAACAACTAACCAAAAAAAAACCCCCAAACAAACCAATCCTTGCTTTTGAGGTTTTTTACATTCCCAAAAATGTTTACATTCTATCATAGTGGGAGATTCTGTATGAGTAAAGATGAGGCTGAAGCCCCCATGAAGGTAGAACACTCCTTCTAGACTGCTGTAGACACTAAGAACTGGGCCCTTTTTTTGTCATTTAAAAAGATTATTTGAAGAAAGGATAGGATGGTAGAGTTGTAGTGATAAGGGAGATGAATAAAGGTGAAGCATATGGGAATGAGGGAGTGCTGTGAAAGGGCAGAAGAAGGGGATGGAAAAAACCTGACATGATAGAAGGATGGGATGGAATTGTGGGAAAGAGGGTAATAGGGTGAAGTTAAGAATCTTTATATGGTGAGGGGGAAGTTAGGTTAACCCCTTTCCTATTCTGTATCTTACCTGACTTTACTGAGACCTGACTAAGGGCTTGCCCACCTACAGGAATACTACTCAAATCCAATGAGAACCAAAAATAATCCAGATAATGAGCAAATGGACTGAGATCCTACGAGAAGGGATCTTTTGTTTTCATGGGGCCTAAAAACAGTGATGGGGAAACGTAGGGAGGGAATATCTGCCCTTAACTCCCCCACCCAATTGGTGTTCTTGCCCCCAACTCGCATCCACATACTCTTGGTCTGAACTTGGATACCATAGGCTCTCCAGCTCTGAGTGTTCCATATGATCTTAACTGAAGCCTTCCTGCATTGGAGGCCCTTCTTGCATTTCAGTGGGGACATTCCAGAGAAAAGAGTGTGGGGAAAGAGGAAAATTTTAGCACATGCAAGCACAGATTATTTGGGGTGTGGGGTGGGAGGGGAAATACATGTCTTTTAACTGAAAAGGTCAGGCAGTTGCAGTGTGTCTTAAGCAGGAACCAAGTTTATTAGCTAGAATTACTTATTAAGGAGTTAAATGGGTCAAGGTAGTAGCAGTGGGACTCAAGTAGTGGATGTGGGACTCAAACCTTGACCAGGATTGAAGGGTGGGTCAAAACCAATAGTGCAATCAAGGTCAGGAAGATTAGGGACTCAGGAAATAGAGGTTTGGTACCAGGTAAGCAACAGGTTGTAGTTCTCCTCCCCCTGACCCCCCATCTCTGAAAATTCATGTTTCATTGTGTGCTTCTAGTCCTTCATCACTGCTAAGTGGTGGGAAGCATGTTCACCATCAGTCTTCTGAAGCAATATGACTGTTTATTACATTGATGAGACTTCTTCAATCTTTCCAAGTTGTTTTCCTTCACATCATTGAAATCACCATATATACTTTCCATCTATTTCTGCCCACTTCACTCTACATCAATTAATACTAGTTTTCCCTGGTTTCTCTGAATTGGACCCATTCATATTTTTTTATGGAAGAGTAATATCCCATCACATTCATATGTCATAATTTATTCAGCCATTCCCCAGTTGATAGGCATTCACTTTGTTACCAGTTCTTTGCTACAACAAAAAGTGCTGCTATCACTATTTAAGAAACCAGATTTTGATAGAGATAAGGACAGTTGCAATTTGTCACTATCAGTATAGGAATTTTTAAGCCTTGTCATTTGTGGCCTGGCAAGGTCTCAAAAGATTTCTACACTTTGGAGGGGATACCACAGGGTCCCTAGTCTGATCTTGGCTTTTTCTAATTAGAAACTTGATTTTTATTAGTTTATAAGTTCTGAGAAACTAGCTTGCACTAAAGAAATTAACAAGAGATTGATCAGTGAACCAGAATGAAATTGTCATTAAAATCATTACTTCCTGAGGCAGTGGATTCCACTTTTAGATAGTTCTAACTCAGAAAATCACAGAAGGGAACTCAGTGGCCATCTGGTCCAACCTGGACCAACAAAAGGAATCTCCATAGTATAGCATAACTGACAAGTGGCCATCTAACCTTTGCTTGAAGACCTCCAAGGAACAGGACCTACAAGTCGTTGAGGCAACCCTTCCTACTTTTGGATAGCTCTAATTATTAGGAAGCTATTCCTGATATTTAGCCTAAATTTGCCTAAATTGTTAGGAAGTCTTCCTTATATGGAACCAAAATCTTAAAAATAGCTATCATGTCCTTAAATCTTTTCTTCCTCAGGCTAAACATTTACATTTTCCTCAAGTGGCCCTGGACAATGCTTACTTTACTATGGACACCAACTGATAGGAGAACAAAGGTCTACAGAAGAATCAGTGTCATCATTGCTTATTGATTACATTTCTTTAACATCCCTTAAAATAAATTTTGAAATACTTGCAACTTCTAGGCTTGGATCATGGTCCAATGAACACTGGTCTTAGAGTCTGAATACAAGTCTTTGGTTCTGGCAACTTCTGGCATATATTTTCCTCATAGCAACACTGTGATCCTAGACAAGTCATTTCTGTGCCTCAGTTTCCTTCCTGTGGCTATGATATAGCTGATAAATTTTAACAACCCCAGAGGCACTCATATTTTTCAATGGTGACTCTTAAGACCAAAAAGGCTAGGCCTTTGTGATTCCAGGGCATCAGGAATAAGTAACCCTTCTCCTTTATCTCCCATACCTCCACCTCACTAATTACTCATTTACAGACACATACTCTGAGACCATTTTTGCTTAGTACAAAAAAAAACTATATTGTAATAAACATGAGGATGTATAAGATGTGACTGAAATGTCAAGAGCATCACCAAACTGAAAGCTCCTTGAAGGCACCCAAGGCATAAAATATTATTCTCCTCTTTAGACTTAGATCATAGGATTCCAGCTTATTCCTTTGCTGACATATTGTCTCTGTAGTGAATCTTTCCAATCATCATAAGCTCAGCCAATCATCTACTGTACAAGAATTATTTTCCTACAAGGAAGAGTCTCTTGACGCTATACGGGTTGACAAGTTATAGGCATATGATATAAATAGTCTAGCTTTGTCCTGCCTAACACGGAAGTCTGCCTTCTCTGTTAAGTTCCACTGCTTGAACTAGGTTAGATAGGGCCTGGTCTTTGAAGAAGGCAAGGCTTATCTCTGCAGTCTTTGAATAAGACTGCATGATCTGACAATGAAGTCAGGTGAATGGTGGGTAGAGAGCAGATAGTCTCCTACGCCTCAATAGGGAGAGGGAAGACCTTTATGCTGTATTTTCCTTACTCTCCTGTTATAGAGACCTTCAAGAGAAGATAGCTCACTTAAGCTTCATTACTGCCATGATCCCTTCCCTCCTAGAAGCAAATCAGTTAGTTTGGCCACGAATCCCTTTTGTCTTTATCATTTCCTGATGGATTGTACCAGGCTTATTATCTTTAGACTGTTTTTCAAGAGGACCTTGTCATGTTGTCATACCCCTTATCAAATTTCAGTATGGGCCAGTCTGGGGAACATGATGGGGGAGATAGCATCACCATCTCTGATCAAATCTTGCAGCTGTAAGACAGATCATCAATCTTCTATCTAGGGATCTGGGTGTGCTAGTGAAGGCCAATGTGAAACCAACAGCCCTTTCTTTTACTGTGTCCACGCATGAAAATGATCTGGTCTACAGCTGTTGCTGTGTCAGTGGCTATCTCAGTGACCCCCAGCCTGAAGCTTTGTCCTCATTTCTTCATGGCTGTATGTTTCCCTCCAGTCTGGTTCCACTCACCAGGGCCCAGCTGACAAGGCCTCTTATAATAATAACTTTTACCTCTATTACCTTTCAAGGTTACAAAATGTTTTTCTTTGGGTGGAAATACTGTTGTCCTTGCTATAGGGAAAGTTAAAGCTGTTGGACAGATTGTATCCCAAAGTTCTGCGCTGTAGCAGGGTTAATGCTGAATAATGAGATCTCAAAAGTGGAGGGCTACAAAATTGCTAAGGAAGGGTGAACCCGGACCATGTTGGAAAAATGGAGCAGGTTAAAGCTTCTATGCCAACTGGTATTAGGGTTGAAGCCATGAATGGCCACTGTCTATAGGTGAAATAGGGAGATTCAGTCTAAAAAAAATTGTTATCTCCATTTAAGATATAAAGAAACTGAGATTTAGCGGGGCTCAGTGACTTACCTATATTTGCACTGCTTGTAACACAGGTCTCTTGACTTCAAGGCCAGCACTCTTTCTCCCCCAAGCACCATGCTTTCTCTCCTCAAACGTCCCTTGGCACAGTCTTGGCTGACTTGTGTTATCTTTCACATCCTGTTCAGAGAAATTGTCTCCTATGCTTTTTGGTTGCTTGTGTCCCTGGCAAAGGGACATGTTCCAAAGCATGGAGCTATGTATGTACTTAGGATAGAACTATTAACTGTTCTCTTTCCACCTCCTTCTATGCCTCCTCCCTCCCCCATCTTTTTTCCCCTCTAGTTTGGGTTCTAGGTTTCAGAGAGGTCTCTGTGGTTCCGTTTAAAGTATGTTATAATAGTCGTTACTCCTTCTCTTAGTCCAGGGACTAATTTGATGATATATCTCCTATGTGACTACTGGAACAGCCACCAGGCTTTCCCTTTGGCCTACCATGGGAGTGGGGTAGCCCGGTTGTGTAGGAACCAGCATGGAATCTTCAGAAGAGTGATACAATTGATAGCAAGTATACGACGTCAAAGGCAAGATACAGGAAAGAAGGAGGCTAAGGAACTTTGGCTAATCTTGGATAGACTAGTCTTGTTGACTCTAAGAGTTGTGCCTGGACCATTCACATACAGATGAAGACAGGTAACTCCATCAGGGACTCTAATTCCATGACCTTCCATTCCCTTCTCCTCCTTTCTTCTCTGTTGTTGTTCAGTTGTTAGAGTGGTGTTTGACTGTTTGACACGCCATTTGGGGTTTTCTTGGCAAAGATACTGCAGCTGTTTGCCATTTCCTTCTCCAGCTCATCTTACCAATGAGGAAACTGAGTTAAGTGATTTGTTTAGGGTCACACAGCTAGGGAAGTGTCTAAAGCCAAATGATGAGACTTCCCGACTCTAGGCCTGGCACTCCATCCACTCACTAAGTCAGGAAAGGTAAGCCAGTCAGTCAATAAGCATTTATTAAGTGCCTTCTTTGTGATAGACACTATACTAAAATGCTAGAAATAAGAAAAAAAGGCAAAAAATAATTCTTGTCCTTGGGGAATTCACATTCTAATGAGAGAGAACTCAAGTTAACAAATATGTACCAATAAGCTATAGCCAGGGGAAAAAAAGGAAATAAACAAGAGGCAAAGCACAAACATTAAGAGGGATTCAGAAAGATTTTCTGTAGAAGGTGGGATTTTAACTGGAAGTGAAGAAAGGCAGGGAGGCTGGAGGCAGAAGGAAGGAGAGAAAACATTATAGGCATGGGGACAGCCAGAGAAAACTGTCTAGAGATGAGAGGTGGAGTATTTTGTTCATGGAACAGCCAGGAAGCCAGTGTCCCTGTACTGAAAAGCATGGGAGTGATGGTGGTGGGATGCATGGAAGATATGAAACTGGAAGGGAGTGTATGTGAGTATGTTATGCAGGGCTTTGAACACCAAACAGAGGATTTTGTATCTGATCCTGAAGGTGATAAGGAGCCACTGGAGTTTGTTGAGTGTGGGGCATGACATAAAACTATGCTTTACAAAAATCACCTTGGTGGCTGAGGGAATTAACAGCAGAAGATAGAAGAGAAGATTTTAGGGTGAGATAGATTGGGTGAATCTAAGAAGGAGCCCCAAATCCCAGATTTAACAATTTGTCTCAGAGGAGACAATTTGGGTAATAATTGGGAATTTCTTGCCCTGGCGTCCTTAGGGACTTGAATGATTGTAAGATTAGATACTTAAGCCCTTAGAATGTACCAACCACCATGTTAGGCTTTGGGGACACACACACACACACACACATTATATATGTATTTATGAGTATATGCATACACATATATGTAAACAAAGAACTTATATTCTAATGGGAGAGACAACATGTATGTTAGGTGGTGATTAAGGGAAGTCATTTTGGTCCTTAAAGTTCCAGGGATGATGAGGGCCATGGAGGAGCAAATTAATATACTCTATCTAGGAACAATGGTGCTGATTTAATCATAGTTCCAGAACTGGAGATAAGGTTGTGGGCAGGGAGTCAGTGTAGGAAAGGTACCTACAAAATAGAAAGATGGTTGGACTATGGAGGAGACAGATGGACAGAAGGGAGGTGAAGCTTGGCTGGCGCTTGCCTGAAATGGTTGTCCAGGAGAGGTAGTGACCAATTAGGACAACTGTATCCCAGGGCAGGAATTCTGGAAATGGAAACAATGGACCCCAAGTTGTCCAGACTGTTAAATTTTCAGTGTGAGCATATGCCTTGGAAATCCACAAAATCAGAGCTTGATTTATTGTTTTGTTGAGTGTTATTTTAGACCAATGGTATCAAACCTAAATGGAAACAGGACCAATAAACCATACTATAAGGATCCTTGTGGACCATATTTTGGCTTAAAAGGGCCTATATTTTATAGATTTCTTTCTTGATTAATACATCAACACATTAAAATCAGATAGGAACTAAATTTTTATCTGGGTTGGGTCACTGGAGTTTTGTGTGTGTGTGTGTGTGTGTGTGTGTGTGTGTGTGTGTGTGTATGTGTGTGTGTGTGTGAGACATAGTCAGACCTATGCTTTAGGAAGACCACTTTGGTAGCTGAGTAGGGGGTGGGCTAGAGTGGGGAAAAACTTGAGGCAGGAAGGCCAACCAGCAGGCTATTGCAATAGTCTAAGCATGAGGTAACAAGGGTCTGTACTAGTGTGGTGGCACTGTTAGAGAATCAGGGATTTAGTCTCAAGTCTGTGCTAACAAGTAGGACAAAAGGGATAACATTTTCTAAAGCAAAATCTGGTCCCTTGTTCCCATCAATAGTAAAGTTATTCTTTGGAACATTTGCTGTAGGTGGTGATTTTTTTTTCAGGCTAGGTTCAGAAGTCTTGTATTTACCTCAGAAGAGGCTATGACATCCTACATGACTTGGGGACAGGGGTGGATGGGATTGTGGCAGTTTAGATCTGACCTCTTCCTCATCAAAATCTCCATCAAGCCAGAAGAGAGTTACAGTTGATTCTGATTTAGAGGTGATTGCACTATTTCCCCTATTTCCCATAACCTCCCCAAACTGCTGCTGCTTAGAGCTGATAAAGGGAAATAAGACATTTTACAAAGGAAATAAGAAAGATCCTAGAGATAAGAGTGTTGTTCAAGGCCTCTATGGTTCAAGACCTTCCTAAGCTGCTGCCTAAGCTCAGTTGTTCAACTAGAAAATGGGGTCACAAAGCCAACAGTAGAACTGATCAAATTTTGGGGTTTCCACAGGGATTTGGAGCAATATTAGGAAAGCAGAGGGTCCAAATGCTCCTGATCCTCCCTATCTTGCTTCTCTTTCTTCCTGCTTTTCTCCTTTCCTTCCTCCCTTCTTCTTCCCATTCACTTTTAGTGTTTGACTTGTGCTATGAGGATCTGGGTTGGAGGAAATGATTAAAAAAATAATGCCACTTGGCTTTTCTCCATATCTAGAAGCCCTGTTTGCTCCTTCTTTTTACTGTCAATATTTAGACATGTACCCCCATCCCAAACAGGTCAGGTGGCTAGGGGCAGGGGTTGGGGCCTCCCATGTTTCCTCCCATATTTCAATTCCCTTCATAGATTAAATCAATGTTAGACCAGCATAGAGTTGAAGGTTCTAATCCTGGGAAGGCCCTAGACCTGGGATTTATGGAAGGATGTTTTTCAGGTCATCTCTTCTGGAAGTCAGTGTGGACTCCAGAGAGGCAAAGTATGACCATCTACATGAGCCCATCCACGTGCACGTTGGACCAGTCATAGAGTCAGAGATTTTAAGGGCTTTAAGAAGCCATTTAGACCAGCCTAGACTTCACTGAGAATCCTTCCTATGACATCTCTTGTTCTGACTCTGCTTTAAGAGCCCCATTCGAGGAGAAACCCACTACACTGCATTCATCTGAGAGAATGAGTCTCTCTCATTGAGGTGTAAGAGCTCAAAGGCCTGATATGAGTGGAGCACACCACCCAAGGATCACTGCCTGATTTAAGACTCTCCTACTTGTGTTCTTACTGTCACTTCTCATTGGTTAATTTTGTATTTCCACCATCCAAGGGTAAAGTGGAGGAGGGGAGAGAGCAGGATATTTCCCCTCTAAAGACCATGTGCTTGGAACCAAGTCTTCTTCCCTTTTTTTACGCATAACTTTTTTTTTTCTCCTCCTACTGTGCAGCCTGTATAGATGGTTCAGGTACACAGCTTCTTCAGTGGAATGGAGTTTAGGGCTTAAACCACATACCCTTAAGATAAGCCACAAGTGCTACCTGATGGTACTGCTATGTGTACTGTTATATGGACTTGGAACATTAAATAGACCCTTTTAGTTTCTCTTTGGCTTCCTCTACCTTCTATTCCAGCATCCCATTTGCTGTCTCCTCCATGAATCCTTCCCTGAACTACCCAATTATTTGTGCTCTCTCTCCCTCCTTAGATTACCTTGTATTATACTCATTCATGTACATGCTCTGTACTCCAATAAGTAATATCTCTGAGGGTGTGGAATGTTTCATTTTTGGTTTTTGATTCTCATGATATGGGGCAGTGCCCTCATGTATTGTGCAATCCAATAATACCGGCTTCTCTCTTGCAGCTCCTAGCACAAGGCCCCCCATGTCTAGACTATGGACATTGTCACTGTCCTCCATGTCTGCTATTTTTCTCTCTCCTCATTTTGGCCTCTTGGCTTCCTTCAGTTTTCATCTAAAATCCCATCTTCCACAAAAAGACCTTCCCAATCCCCCTTAATGCTAAGCACCTTCCCTCTATTGGTTATCTCCAATTTATCCTGCATACACAATTGTTTTCATTTTTTGCAAGTTCCTTGAGGGCAGGGACTGTTTTGTTGTTTTTTTTTCCTTTTCCTTTTTCTTTTTTTCTTTTTGGAGGGCAATTGGGGTTAAGTAACTTGCCCAAGGTCACACGGCTAGGTTTTTGTTTGTGTGTGCCTTAAGTGTCTGAGGTCGGATCCGAACTCAGGTTCTTCTGACTCCAGGGCCGACACTCTACTCACTGTGCCACCTAGCCTCCCGTTTTTTGCTTTTCTTTGCATACCTAGAACTTAGCACAGTGCTTGGCACATAGTAGTGCACATAGTGCACATCTCTGCACATGGTTAGTACTTAATAAATATTTGTTGAGAATGAAAAAGTAACTGTATATGATGTCTCCAGAATATGACCTCTTATCTTTAATTAAACAAATACTTTATTAACTTCTGGTTTACATCATTCATTTCCACCAGATTATGAGTTACATTTTCCCCCCATTTTTTCCCTACCCACCACCCCAGAATAGCAGTCCCACTAGATATCCCCTCATCCAATCTGCTCTCTCCCATATCTTCTCCCATACCCCCTTCGACTTTGCCATTAGGGCAAGGTGAATCTCTGAGCCCCACTGCCTGGACATCTTATGAAACATTTAATTTTAAAACTTCGATTTTCAGATCCATTCCCTTTCTCCCTTGTCACCCACTTCCTCTGAGAAGATAAGCAATTCAGTATGTGTTGTACATGTATATCTATGCAAAACATTACCATAGTAGATATATTGTAAAAGACTGCTTATATTTCCCTCCCACCTGTCTCACCTCCCACCTGGTCCATTCCCTATTTTGATCCTGTCCCTCTTTGACAGTGGGTACTTCTAACCTCCCCTCTTCCCAGAATGCCCTCCCCTTCATCATCCCCCCTATCATCCCCCTTTCCCCTACTCAGGAGAGTGAGTTAGGGTAAGATATTCCATTTAGTATGTATGTGATTCTCTCCTTGAGCCAACTTCAATGAGAATATGCTTTTGCCTTTTTGCCTTCCTGTTCTTCCCCTCCTCTGCAACTATTTCCCCTTGCCTCTTCTATATGAGATAGTTTGCCCTACCTTGTCTCTCTCCATCTCCTCTTGCCACTTTCCTCTCTCACCTCTTGACTTCACCCCTTAAGAATCATCCCTTCCTTGGGGTGGCTAGGTGGTGCAGCGAGCAGAGAGCCAGCCCTGGAGCCAGAAGGACCCGAGCTTGGATATGGCCCCAGACACCCAACACACAAACAAAAACCCAGCCACATGAACCTGGGCAAGTCACCCAACCCCAATTGACCTCCAAAAAAAAAAATAATCATCCCTTCCCATCAAATTCAACCTGTGCCCTCTATCCATGTATATCTGTGAACATATGCCATGTACCCTTCTTCAATTATTTTCATAATGAGAAAGGTTTCATCAAACACAGTTATTGTTTTTCCATGTAGGACTGTAAATAGTCCAACTTTGATAAGTCCCTTTTGCTTTCTTTTCCTTGATTACCTTCTCAGGCATCTCTTGCTTCTTGCATCTGAATGTCACATTTTCTATTCACCTCTGGTTTTCTCCTCAAGAATGCTTGAAAGTCCTCTATTCCACTGAATGACCATATTTTCCCCTGAAACAAGATACTCAGTTTTGCTGGGTAGGTGACCCTTGGGTTCATTCCCAGTTTTTTTGCCCTCTGGAATATCATATTCCATGCCCTTCGATCCCTCAGTGTAGAAGCTGCCAGGTCCTGGGCTATTCTGATTGTGTTTCCACTATATTGAAATTGTTTCTTCCTGGCTGCTTGTAGTATTTTCTCCTTGATCTGGGGATTCTGGAACCTGGCTATAATATTCCTGGTAGTTTTATTTTGGAGATCTTTTTCAGGAGGTGATCTGTGGATTCTTTCAACCTCTATTTCACCCTATGGGTCTAAAACATCAGGGCAATTTTCCTTGAGAATTTCTTTAAGGATGATTTCTAGGTTCTTTCTTTGATCATGGCTTTCAGGTAGTCCAATAATTTTTAAATTATCTCTCCTGGATCTATTTTCCAGGTCAGTGGTTTTTCCCATGAGATATTTCACATTGCCTTCTATTCTTTCATTTGTTTGGATCTGTTTAATAGTATCTTGATTTCTCATAAAGTCACTAGCTTCCATTTGCTCCAGTCTAACTCTGAAGGAATGAATCTCCTCAGTGAGCTTTTGAGATTCTTTTTCCATCTGGCAAATTCGACTTTTTAAGGCATTCTTCTCCTCATTGCCTTTCTGAGCCTCTTTTGCCATTTGAGTTAGTCTATTTTTTAAGGTGTTATTTTCCTCAGTCAGGCTGTTGACTGTCATTTCATACTTTTCTTGCATCTTTTTCATTTCTCTTCCCAAATTTTCCCCCACTTCTCTTATCTGCTTCTTAAGGTCCTCTATGGCCTGTAGCCAGCTTGTATTTTCATTTGGGGCTTTTGGTGCAGGAGTTCTGACCTCACAGTCCTCCTCCATGCTTTGAGCCTCTTTGCCCCTAAAATAGGAGTCCAATGTTGAACTTTTCTGTTTATTTTGTTTTGTTTGCCTAGGCATATTGCCACTTAATTACTTGATTTTTGGGCTTGTTGCCACAGTAGGACTCTGCCTCCAGACAGGGGAGCTTCTGCCCAAACGTGGGGTCTTCACAACTTCCGCCAGTTGGGTGGCCTCTGTAAAGCCTCCACCCACTCTGGCAAGTTGGATACCCACCCCAAACTTCCCCCCCAGACCACAATCCAGATCCAGGCAGTTTAAAGCAAAAGCGATTAACCCCCAGACTGATTGCTGGATCTTCCAACAGTTCGCAGACCAGGAGCTAGAGCCACTGCTGACTTTGCAAAATGGCTTCTGTGCAGCTGTTTCTTCAGCAGCTTTTTGCCCCCAGGGGAGGAAGCCACGTGTTCCCCAAATACTGGTCCCAAAGTCCATAGGACACTAACCTCTCACTTTGTCCTAGGCATATCTGTGCTGATAATTCTGGAATTGTCACAATTGCTGGTGTTCTGGGGTTCCACCAGCTGGCTGAAGGCCCGGCCGCCCTGGGGCTAAAACTGTGGACCTGGGCTGGGCTCTGCGGGCTGCGCTGTTGGTTCCCAGCGCGCTGTGCTGCCTGCTCTCAGAGCGCTGCGCTGGCCGCTCCCCGCAGGGCTGCTGGGCTGTCCTCAGCAGGAGGTTAGTTTCTCTGTGCCGTTCTGTGGGTGCTGTGGTTCCAGAAGTTGTTCGGAGCTCCCTTTCACATTGTTTGAAATTTGTGTGGGGCAGAGCACATTGTAAATGCTGTTTCTACTCCGCCATCTTGGCTCCGACCTCTTATCTTTAAAGGTTAACACACTAGAAAAGAAGATATATTATATGATGCACCCTGAAATATATGGAGTTCTTTAAGAAATCTACTTTTTGGCCCCCTCCTCACCCCTTCCCAGACTGCTCACCCTTTCCCTTTCCCCCCCTTCCTTGTCCCCTTTCCCTTCCTTTTCCCTCTCCCTCTCCCCTTCCCCCCTCTCCCCTTCCCCCCTCTCCCCCTCCCCCCCTCCCTCTCCCCCTTCCCCCTCCCCATTCCCTTTCCCATCCTTCCCTCCATCCTTTCTCCTTTCTCGCTTCCTGGGCCTAGACAATGCCGTGGTGGAGATGGCTGAGGAGGCCACGGAGCCTGCCGAGGCGGACATCACCGGGCTGTGCCAGGACATGTTCTCCAAAATGGCCACGTACCTGACGGGCGAGCTGACAGCCACCAGTGAAGATTATAAACTTCTGGAAAATATGAACAAACTGACTAGCTTGAAGTATCTAGAAATGAAAGATATTGCAGTAAACATAAGTAGAAACCTAAAGGACTTAAACCAGAAATATGCCACCCTTCAGCCTTATCTGGATCAGATCACTTTAATTGAGGAGCAAGTAGCCTCTCTTGAACAGGCAGCTTACAAGTTGGATGCCTATTCAAAGAAACTAGAAGCAAAGTACAAGAAGTTAGAGAGGTGATGAAAGAATTCTTTAGCACAAAGACTTTAACTACAAGAATGTTTTATAAGAAATATGTGGGATGGGACTTCTCACTAGGCTTCAGTTCCCAAAAGGAAGCGGTGCTGCTGATCCAAGGAGAATCCCAGCCCCCACCTCTGGCTGGATGTGTAACTCTGGCCACCCCCGTGTTTTCCTCAGCCTGTACCCTTGGAACCTCATCTTAGCGTGTGCTTCCTTGTGTGCCCTGGACCAAGGCTCAGAAATCAGGATCAACCCCGTCTGGAGCAGACACAGATGAGAGGCTTTCGGCTCCCTAGCTCTTCCCTTGCCCCCACCCCCCTCATAACCTGTTCTTCAGCTTAAATAAAAAATGCCAACCTAAAAAAAAAAAAAAAGAAATCTACTTTTCTGTCACTAGAGCTGGGCTGTGGTGGAGAAAGTAGCTGTTCTCCAGATTTAATGAACAGCCTACAGCTGCTTAAGAATCCTTTTAAAGACTGGACCATGAAAGGAGAAAGTAACTTCATGTGAAGTCCCCGAGCACAACCTCTGATCTTGCAGGTGAAGTATGAAAAGAAATTTGTGGTAGGAAAAGAAGAAAATAACTTTAGGAAAAACCTTCCTGATGTTTCCTTTGGCTTTAACTCTTCACTTTCAGTCCTTCAGTTTAGGCTGCCACAGTGGGAAAAGGCAAGGAAGGGATCCTGGTGCTTTACAATCCCCTGTCCTAAATCTCTCTTCTCAACCTCTCAAGAAACATGTTTTCTTTGGGGCAGCTAGGTGGCCAAGTAAACAGCATATCAGCCCTAGAGTCAGGAGGTCCTGAGTTCAAATCCAGCCTCAGATACTTAACACTTACTAGCTGTGTGACCTTGGACAAGTCATTAACCACAATTGCCCTGCCTTCCCCCCTCCAAAAACAAAGAAACATGTTTTCCTTGAGCGAATACAGAAATAGATCAGATAGAATGGGCATGCATGTATACAATCCCATGAGAGAGGCCAGGACTATCCAGCTAAGAGAAGAGAATTCATCTAAGTAGCAATGATTAAGATCAGAACTCATAGCTTCCTGCTTCATTTTTTCAAACTCAGGTAGTTCAGTGTGAAAAATGTTTTAGAAACTAAACTATTCACTAATTCATGAGATAATAAGCAAAGGCCTGCTTTTACTCAATGTTATTGAATTAAATTAGGTTCTTAGTGAATTGAATTAAGTTTAAATGAATAGGGTCAGACAACTGATCAGGTTCTACAAAAGGCCCTAGTTGGTTAATGCTTTGAAAGTACCTTGTGTTAACTCATGTGTGTGTGTGTGTGTGTGTGTGTAAATATACACACACATACACATACATATATGTATACATATAACACACACACACACACACACACATATATATATATATATATATATATATGCTATATCCTTCCACCCAAGTAGACTATAAACTCCTTGAAGGAAGGGACTATTTTGTTATTGTTTTTGTGTCTCTAATATTTAATCCAGTGCTTGGCACAGAGTAGGCATTCAATAACACTCATGAAATTGAATGTAAATGTGAGTTTTGAAAATGCTAATATTGAATTAATTTAAAATAAACTATTTAATAACAGCTAATTAAATAAATTAATGATATTTATTATGTGTCTCCTATATCTTTCTATGAGACCTCATTTATACTAATTAAATAAAATGTTGAAAATTTCATTTACTTCATTTTTTAAAAATATGCATGAGATTGCCTATGTGTCCAGACTTTAGGGACACCCTGTACATGCCAGACACTGTACTAAGACCTTTATAATTATTATCAGATTTTATCCTCACTTCAGCCTTGGGCAGTAGGTGCTGTTATTAGCCCCATATTACAGAGGCAAATAGAAGTTTAGTGACTTGTGGAAGTTCACACAGCTAGTAAGTAAGCTTCTGAGGCTGAATTTGAACCTAGGCCTTTGCTACCTCCAGGTCTGGAGCTCTATCCATTGACCAAACACTTAGCTCTTTCTCTTTGAAATACTGTTTAACTCCTCACGAGTTGTTCATAGTCCATCATCACAATACCACGCCTTTCCCAGTGCATTTATCTATCTGCAGTATCTATCTCCACTGTGGTATTATGGAAATATCTGACACTCTGGAGTTAGAAACCCTGGGTTTAAATGCCTTCGCTCCCACTTAGTTCCTGTGTGACTTTAGTCCCCTCTGGGCTTTAGTTTCCTCAATTGTAAAAGGAATCAATTAGACTACATGGTCTATGTAAGGTCCCTTTTAGCAATAGCTCTAAAATGCCTTCCTTTCTCCCTCTCCCTCTGAAAACAGAAATCTAAACAAGTCCACCTACTGGATAGGATATGACAATCTATTACCCTATGGCTTCATTCATAATCCTTGTGACCATCTAGACCAAAACCTCTTTCCCTGGCTACTATTCCTGTAAAGTGCTGTATCTACTCCTTGAAGAAAGAAGCTGGTTCACTTTTGTATTTATAGTTCCAGGCACATAGTAGTAGGAGGGTAATAAAAACTTGTTGATTGACTGAAGATAATGTGCTGTAGAGAAGAAAAGGACATTGCATCATATGCCTGAGCAGAGTGGCCCCTGGGGACTTTGCTACTTTTCTCTGTTAAGCCACATATTCAGAGAGAGAGCAAATGTTCCTTTCTAGTCTGCCACCATATTATGTCTGTAGTGTCTTCTCCATGAAGTGTGTCTAGTGAAAAGCATCTCAGAATCATAAAGGAACAAGAGAGAGAGGTCTTCTGGGAGAGTCAGTGAAAACTTCCTATGTGGTTCTAAAGCAGAATAAGCTTATGTCATAATGTTTATGTATAATAATGACTGAATCATTAATTCTATCTGTCTGATTTGCAACAACTATCCTTCTTATGGTCCCCAAACCTGAATGAGGCTATAGGATGGCAATTCTTCCGTATTAGGAATTCAGATATTTTTTTCCATCTGAAGTTCCAATTACTTTTTTTGAGTTATTTGTTTTTTTAGTCTTCACTGAGTCTTTGCCCAACATACTCTAAAATCTTTTACAAATTGTGCCTTATTTTGAAACAAAGAAAAATCATTAAGTAAAACACTGCCAAAATAACCAGTTCTGATAGCACATGCAACACTGCATCTGTAATCTTCCCAGCCCTCTACTGAGGGAAGGGAAATACATTTCATCCTATGCTTTCTGGGTGCCACAGAATTTTTTCTAAACTCCAGGGCTGGCTCAGAATGGCTTGTTAAAGAGGTTCCCAGGAGAATATTTTAGTGTGGTTCTAGGGAGCAAGTTGAAAAGAGGGAGCACCTTTTGTGAGGGTGGGGAGTAGAATGATATGGGATTCAGTGTCTCCTCTTGTGTATCAGATTTTGCTATAGTGGGAGGGAGGGCAGCTTTGTTATGGGGACTTTTGCCATAGCCATTGCTGAATGATTCACATTCCCAATACTTTTCAATTCATTAAACATTTATTAAGTGCTTACTGTATGTCAGTCCTATAGTACTATGTGCTAGGCTCTGGCGATACAAGTAAGAAGAGAGACAATCTCTGTTCTCAAGGAGCTTACAACCTAATGGAAGAAAGAAAACGCTAGAGTCATTACTTTGACCCTATCATTGGACAGCATATGCTGAGAAGCAAATGTTGAGGATAACTGTGGAATATCATAAGGGAAACAGATTAAAAGAAAAACATTTGGGTATAAAGATGCTCCAGCTGAGGAAGGGTAAATATGAGAGGCAGCAGAAGCTTAGTGAATAGAATGATGTCAGTGTCAAGATGACTTGTGTTCAAGTCCTGAATCTGACATGTGATGACTGTGTAACCCTGGGCAAGTCACTTGACTAGGTAAGCAACCTTCTAAGACTACAAATTGCAGAGGAGGTGCTTTCTACATTGCTGGAAGGAGGCTCATACACCAAAGAAATCACAGATTGGATTAACTTTTTAAAAAGGCTATGTATCTTTATTATAAAACAATTATTTTAAAGCAGAGCAATGATTTCCATCTATTAACTAAAAAAGCTAATTTATTATTTACAGTTACGTTAAATGGAAATCATTAGCATTTAAATAAAACATAATGGTTTTTAAAACTTATTTAATTCACTAAGGAGTACAGTGCTTTATAGTCTGACTCTTTTCTGGGAGGGCGACCCAGATTCTTGCAACTCCTTGCTTATCTTGATAGTTATGTGTCTGATCCAACACCAGGGGGCACTGGGGATAGTACTGAGATGTGGTTTCCTAGCTCCATGCTTTTTACAGAGTTGCTACCTCTACTCAGAGCTCAGTCCTTTGGTGAATGACAGCTTCTGGCTTTAGAGTCAAGGGGTATGTAGTCAGTGTGGACTTAACCATTTAGAATCTTGGTTTCAGCCTACCAAGGAAACTCTGCCTTCCTTGTTCATTTGTTGTATTTCAACGAACCCTAGGATCACATAAACATGATAAAATGGAGTCAATCACAAGCATGGCTTAATTGTACATGGTCTTAACTTAGGACAAAAAGAGTAAAAATGATTACAACCAGGCTACCTCAAAGAAATACCAAGTGGGTTACCTGCTGACAGCTGCCCACAACTATAGAGATGCTCCGGAAGCAGAAGGAAGCAGAAGGTCTGGGATACAGTCTGGAGGCCTAGATTCAACTGCTCACATTGTGTCCTACAAGCATCCCAAGTGTTGGATTTAGCAAATATCCACAAATAACTGAAAAACAAACCAAGAAAACCCCAGAGACTATGAGAAATATTTAAATATGAAAAACCAGTAGATGGATGAGGAGGTATACTCAGGGTCTAAATTTTCTTCTAGAGAGTCACATGAAAGATAGTTGAGGAATTGAGACAACTTGGCTGCCCTCTGGCTCCTCCAGGGCAACTATTGGCAATCTGGACTCAGACTGGATTCTTCTTAGGACCTCTTTTTCTTCAATGCCGACCCATTCAGCTCCAGCTTCTTTTATCTTGCTGTTTGCTTCATGACCCAACTCCCACCCAGAAGTGCAGGCTTCACAGGATAATCTTGTCCTGGGAAAGGTGCAAGAGAGTCAAAGCTGGCTCTCTGTCTCCTCTGCCCTTGAAAAACTTGCATATCCCCTTGCCATGCCTTGCATAATTTCTTGTTTATCTCTTTAGCTCTCCCTGTAGCCTCCTTTGGCAGCCAGAGAAGCTCCCTCCTCCTCCCTACCTCCTTAGTCATGGCATAAGGAGAGTGAAGGGAGGGTGCTACAGTATAAACTTTCAAATGTAAATAGGAAAATGGAAAAGTTGATGGTTACAAAGTAAGCAGCTAAATTCTCCTCTTTTGGTCCTGCAAAAGCCTATTAATATGCCCTTCAGACTCCTGAAGGGAGACTACATGTTCCATCTATTTCTTCTTCCTCTGAAAGTTCAGGTTTAACATAAGTAAATCCTAAATGTCCAGTTAAAACATAAAATTTATTTCCATGGACACAAATAAATAGATTTTTAAAAGAAATGGACAACAACCAATTTATTTAATCCATCAGAGAAGAGAGATGGGAGTAAAACATTATTTAATCTATTGGAGAAGAGAGATGTGAGTAAAAACCTTTGATTTTTAGCTGTTACCTTGTAGTTTGAAGTCAGAGGTTTATTTTTTAAAAAATCCATTTTCTTTCTTTGATTGGCACTGTTTGCAGGGAATTGAAAGGCACAACTAGGTGGCACAGTGAATAGAGCACCAGCTCTGGAGTCAGGAGGACTTGAGTTCAAATCCAACCTCAGACACTTAACACTTACTGGCCATGTGACCTCGGGCAAGTCACTTAACCCCATTTGCCTGCTTTCACCCTTTAAAAAAAAAAGAAAGAAAGATGAGAAGCTGGCAGATGAGCCCTTCATCAATTCCTCTTCCTCCTCTTCTTCACTTCTACTCTGGTGGTCTCTGGGGAGTACTGACTGTAAGCTCATCCATCAAGTTCATCTCTCACATTGGCCACATAGTATTAGGAGGTATATAAGCAAAGGTGAATGGAAAAAGTAGGGGCTTTTGGAAGTGGTGAACTCCTGGATTAGGTGATATTGTTAGGACAAGAATAGAATGGCTGTGGTGGGATGGACTGAAGAAATGATAACATAGTCACACTGACTTTTCCAGCTTAGCCTTGGTGTGGGAGAGAATAAACATTCAAATTTTTTAAAATTGGTACCTTTTGCATCACTTTCTTTTTTTTTGCTTTTTTTTTTGGAGGGCAATTGGGGTTAAGTAACTTGCCCAAGGTCACATGGCTAGGTTTTTGTTTGTGTGTGTTAAGTGTCTGAGGCCGGATCTGAACTCAGGTCCTTCTGACTCCAGGGCCAATGCTCTACTCACTGCGCCACCTAGCCACCCCTTTTGCATCACTTTCATAGGTCCTTCCTCTTCCTTTCCTCCTTCTCCTCCCCATCAAGCCATCACTTGTAGTAACAATAATGCCAATAGTTTATTACTGTGCTTGTCTTTCACAGGAGAAATTTTTGTTGTGTCTGTAGTAAGTACTTATATATCAGTTGAGGCATTGGCTAATGGATTTATCAAATGCTTTCAATATGTGAGGTAGGTGCTACCTTTATTTTACAGGTAAGGAAACAGAGGCTGAGAGCTGTCACACTTTCCTAGGATAACAACACTAGTAGTGTATGAGGGGAGATTTGAACTTTGGTCTTTCTGACTCCCTATCCAGTTCTCCCTCCATGACAGCTGGCAAGGGGATATTTGTATTTTATCTTGTAAAGAGGCTCTAGGGAGAGAGGGATGGGGAGAAGTTTGCCAGATGACTGAGTGGCAGATTCTTTAGTGGAGATGAGATTCTGGGAAAGTGGTGGTGTGGACACTCTTAGCTTTGCCCCTTAAAATATGACTAAAGGTAAAAGATTTAGACATAAATGTTGATATCATAAGCAAATTAGAGGAGCATGGGATAGTTTGCCTGTCAGATTTATGGATAAGGGAAGAATTTATGACCAAACAAGAGATGGAGAGCATTATGGAATATAAAATGGATAATTTTGATTTTGCTGTTGTTCAGTTGTTTCTGTTGTGTCTGACTGGGTGATCCCATTTGGGGTTTTCTTGGCAAAGAAACGGGTGGTTTGCTAGTTCCTTCTTCAGCTCATTTTATAGATGAGGAAACTGAAGCAAACAGGGTTAAATGACTTACCCAGGGTCACATAGCTATTGTCTGAAGTTGGATTTGAATTCAGGTCTTCTTGACCCTATATTCATCTGGCAATCTATCCATGGTGCTCTATAATTTTGATTACATCAAATTAAAAGTTTTTTTCATAAATAAAACTAATACAGCCAAGATTAGAATGAAAGCAGAAATGTGGGAAACAAATTTTTTACAGCAAATATCTTTGATAAAGACATAATTTCTCAAATACATAGAGAACTAAGTCAAATTTATAAGAATATAATTCATTTCCCAATTGATGCAAAGTAAAATGAGCAGAACCAGAACATTATATGCAGTAACAGCAATATTGTATGATAATCAACTGTGAATAACTTAGCTATTCTCAGCAATGCAATGATCCAAGACAATTCCAAAGGACTCATGATGAAAAAATGCTATCCACATACAGAAAAAGAACTGATGGGATTGAATGCAGATTGAAGTGTATATGTATGTATATAGATACAGATATAGTGTATGTATGTGTATCTCTCTCTCTATATATAAATAGTACACACATAAAATAAAGTATATATACTTAATTATTTTTGTTTTTCTCAATTGTGTTTTCTTTTGCAGCATGGCTAATGTGGAAATGTTTTGCATTATTGCACATGTATAATTATATCAAATTGTTTGCCTTCTCAAGGTGGGGAGGAGAAGGAGGAGGAAGAGAATTTGGAATTCAAATTTTTAAAAAGTTTAAAATTTTTTGTTTACATGTAATTGAGAAAAATAAAAATTAAACATGGAAAAATTTGAAAAATGGCTAGGGAAGATTTCTGTTCTATCTACATTAGGGGTGTATTGGTTTTTCCATATCTCTGCCTTGATTATTCCAGGAACAGAAAAGAAAGAGGTAGTTGAAATGAGGTACTTGTCACACAGAAAGGAGTTGCTCAACTGTACCTACATCATTGCCATTTTCAGAGAACCAGTGTGCCTGGGCATGTTAGTGTTTGTTCTGTTTCTACTGTAACAAATTGAGCTCTTAGGAGGGTCTCAATGTCTGATGATGCCTATTTTGTGTATTTTTACTGTGAGTACAGAGTTGTGCTTGCTACCAGGGGAGATACAAAAGGATTAGAAGTGGTGGTCACTGCCCCTAGGGAGTTTGCAATCTATTTGGGAAAATTTTCTTTCACTGATGCCTTTTGCTTTTACATCAGAATTATTTCTGGAAATATCTCTTTATCTCTTTCAAAACTAAACTCCCTTACAACAAAGAAAAACAGTTCAACAGAAACAGCTGATATAGTGTCTAGTCTGATGATATATGCAACCTTTTGCCCTCTCTGCTGCAAGGAGGGAGGTATGTCTTATAATCTGTTCTCTGGAACCTTTTTTTTTTTTTTTAGTTATTCAGGGTTTGATAGCCTTTCAATGATCTTTTTATTTACATTGTTGTAGTCACTGTGTACATGGTCATTTTAATTTATTTCACTCTATCCCAGTTCATGCCAAATATATCTGAATTCTTAACATTAACAATTACTTAAGGGACAATATGTTCTTACAGATTATTCAAACATTCTCTGATAGACACCCATTTTGTTTCTGGTCCTTGGCTACCACACAAAAAAAATGATGCTATGGATATTTTGGTATATATGGGTCTTCTGTTTCTGCCTTTCTCCCTGGAGAAAGATGCTTAGGAGAAGGATTAGTGGCTCAAAAGGTAAGAACAGTTGGTAATTTTCTTGTACAATTTCAAGTTGATACACAGAATGGTTGGATTAATTCTTAGTTCTACCCATAGAATATTAGTATGTCTTTCTTCCCACAGCCCCTCCCAACATCAACAGTTTCCATTTTGGGGGAACTCATCTCTGTCAGGTTGCAAAATGTAAGGTGAAGCCTCAGAGCTGGGGAAGATTTAAAAATATATATATATGAAGCAATAATTACTAGTGTTTAATCACGGGTTATTAATAATCCAGACTTGAAATCTTATAGTCATCTTGTACTCTTTCTTCTCCATTATTCTCCTCCTCCTCTTCCAATATTTTTTTCTTTTCGGAGGGCAATTGGGGTTAAGTAACTTGCCCAAGGTCACACAGCTAGGTTTTTTGTTTGTGTGTGTTAAGTGTCTGAGGCCAGATCCGAACTCAGGTCCTTCTGACTCCAGGGCCAGCACTCTACTCACTGCGCCAACTAGCCACCCCACCTCTTCCAATATTTAATTAGTTGTCAGGTCCAGTTTTACCTCCTGGAAACCCTCCCTTCCTCTCATCTCCTTTCCTCTACTTTGACTTTCCTGATCTACCTTAGTTCAGGCCAGCATCACCTTTTATCTGGAATATTAGAATAGTTTCTAATTGTTTTCTCTGCCTCTAATCTCTCTCATGTCTCTAATGCCTCCTTTCTGCCCAGCCAGGGTAAGCTGTCTAATACAGGGACCTAACCTTTCTACTTCCCTACTCAAAAACCTTTAATGGATTCCCATTGCTTTTGGAATAGAAGGCAAATTTCTTAATCTGTCATTTGATGCCCTCTATAGTAGCTCCAAATTATGTTTTCCAACTTATTAAATGCTCTTTTAAATACTCTTATTAAATGCTCATGGGCTTTTGTAATGGAAATGCAGATTTGAAAATCTTCCCTGCCCCTAGGCCCTTTGATTGGCTTAAGTGACTCTGAGAACCTTCTTTAATTTGAAAATATACTCTGCCCCCTAACAGGCTGAATATGGTCATATGGAGCCTGTGGTAGGAGGCTTGGTTTTCAGGAATGACCACACCTTGATGCTGTGTGATTGGGCAGTGGGTCAAGAGGGTGGTTACATTCTCTGAGCCAGGAGAAGGCTATATAAATCCTGATGGGAGGCTTTGCTTTGGGGCTCACTTTGAGAAGTGTTGTGTGATTTGACCAGATGAGACTCTGGGAAGCTGTTGAGAGTCCTCCCCCCCCCTCCCGCCCCCTCCCCTTTGAAAACCCAGATGTTGATGCTTCCCTCTCTGGTAACTGTGATTTGGTATTGATGTAATGGTTGGACAGTTTGGAAGCCTGTCTGTTTGATCTGTCTGTATACCCTGAAGTTTGGGGTCCTGACCTTTTCCCCCTGAACTAGGTAAACAATATGTTTGTTTGATTAAAGTAAGCTTGTTAACCCATTTTGAGTTGCTTTCCTTTTGAAAAGCAGATCTAAGAACCTGTATTGGCAGCTACCCTGGAGATGTTGGGGTGCTTGCTGCTACAGCTTTATATTCCCTTGAACTATCTGTTGCCACATTCTGATTCTGTGCTGCCCTTCCCTGTATTAATACTTTTGCATATGCTTTCCTCCATGCCTGCAATGGTATTCCTCTCACATGCCTCCTTTTCCTCTTCCATGCAATGTTGAACTCTCATCCACTTGGTAAATAGATTTCAGTGAGAAATACCAAGATCTTTAATTCCAGATCCAAGATTTCCAGACATGATTGAATTCTTAAGAAAACAAACCACACACATTTATTTTGAACATCCATTTTAAAAAAATTTCATGTTCTGAATTGTCTCCTTCCCTCCCACCTCCTCCATCCATTGAGAAAAACAGTGTGATATCAATGATACAAGTGAAATCATGCAACACATGTGTCCATATTAGCCTTATTGTAAAAAAAAAAAGTCAAGAAAAATAAAGTGAAAAAATTGTGCTTTGACCTGCTTTCAGACTTCATCATTTCTCTCTCTCTGAACATGAATAGCATTTTCCACCACAAGTCTTTTGGAATTGTCTTGGGCCATTTTATTGATCAGAGTAGCTAAGTCTTTCACAGTTGATCATTATTAAAATATTGCTATTACTGTGTACAATGTTCTCTTGGTTCTGCTAACTTCACTTTAAATCGAGTCTTCCCAGGTTTTTCTGAAACTATTTCCCTCATCATTTCTTATAGCACAATAGTATTCCATCACAATCATATACCACAACTTGTCTGGCTGTTCCCCAATGAATGGGCATCCTTTCAATTTCCAGACACAATTGAATTCTTTTTTTTTTCTTTTTGGAGGGCAATTGGGGTTAAGTAACTTGCCCATGGTCACACGGCTAGGTTTTTGTTTGTGTGTGCGTTAAGTGTCTGAGGCCGAATCTGAACTCAGGTCCTTCTGACTCCAGCGCTGACGCTCTACTCACTGTGCCACCTAGCCGCCCCTACAATTGAATTCTAATCACAGAACTTCCTAAACCATCTTCCTGCATAATTTTCTTATAGAAATTCCTTTCTTTTGTCTCCTGTTTTCTTTTGACCTCATATCAGCAGGAGTTTTTAAAATTTAATGTTCTTTCCCTAGATATCTCAATAGCTGGTTGTATCTGAGATCAATAGAGGATATCTGAGAGGAAGCCTAGGGGATGGAGAGTGGAAAAAAAAATGAAAGAGAAAAGTCCCATTGCCTGAGGCTTGGTGGCTCTGGGAGTCTTTTCTATTTAAATCAATAAAGACCCTCTGAGTACTTACAAGGCCTGAGACAGCATATTAGCCACTGACTGGAGGGATTAGTTTGTAGCCAACACTTTAAAAGTGTCAAAAAGCAGATTCCCCTCATTCTGTATGTCTTTTGGGAACTCTTACTACCTCTCAGAATAGGTTTCATTCAGTATTAATACACACATTAATAAACAAGTTGTACTAGAAAGCTTGTAATATTCCCTGAGGCTTTCTCTCATAGCTGTATGAGGTTCAAGTGGGACTTTCATCTGAAATACCCAAATAATCGCCCAGTTCTTCAGCCTGTACAGCAAAAAATCCTTGGACTTTTTGAATCATGGGGTACCAGTTACTGTTCTATAGGAGACCGATAACTTACTTTTGAGCCCATTCTTTGAGCCCTGTTTATGTAGCAGTTATTTTTCTTAGATATTTAATGTATCTCAGTTGTTCTCACCAGCCTGGAGTATTTTAAAGTGGCTAGCTCCTTTCCAAGGGACTCATAGATTAATATTGGCATAGAGTTTGCATTGTAGTTAGAGCTTTCCAAAGAATATCTGAAGGAATTTAGTGGCTGTTCAGAAATAGAAAGAGCAGGGAAAGATTGGGTTGGATATGAGTTATATTGAAAAACAAGATTCAATAAGGTCTAGTAACAGGTTGGATGTGGGCATTGATGGAGGAGTCAAATGTTTCTGGTGCTGGGGGATAGAAGAAAAGGTTATGAGAAAGGCAGAGATTGGGAAGGAAAAGTCATTTCTGTTGTCTGACAAGGAGCAATTTCACCCTCTTCTTAGAACTCCACAATTCACACCATGCTCTCTAATTTGGTCAATCTCTCTGTCTCCAGGACGCACAGTTCTCTTTCTTGACATTGGATTGTCCTTCTTGCCTGGAATTCCCCTCCCTGTAAATAAATCCTATGCATTTTTCAGGGCTTAACTTCGCTTTTACTCTCTCCATCATGCTATCCTAATCATTCCAGCTCCTGCTAATTTCTCCATCCTCAACTCTCACCATGCTCATTGCAAACTTGTAGTCAGTCCTTCACAGAGCAGCCTTTAATTAGTTGTTGTCTAATTATTTCATGGGTTTTATTTATGCTTCCTTAGCTAGACCAACAGCTTCCGGAGTTCAGAGACTACGGGCCATCCAATTTTTGTGTCCTCCATAGTAAACAACATAAATCTTTGTACATAGGATCACTATCTGTCCATGGCATTTGATTGATGGATTGACTACCTTGGGAGGAAGGGGAACTCTGGGATTTGGTGAGAGATGACATGCTTATCAGGGGAAAGGGATCATTGGAAGAGAAGAAAAGAGAAATTATTTTCAATGTGCTGCACCAATCTCTTTTGGGTTTCTTGGGTCTGGGTGTCTGGTATACATGCTGTCCCATAGAGAGGTCCAGTGAGATAGTGAGATTCTATCTATGGCCACCAAGTGACAGTGTGAGATATAGTCACTGTAGAAAGGGACACTGTTAAGGTCTGAGCAAGCCAGGAGTGTATTTAATAGCAGGTCATAGTAAGCAGAAAAGACGGCTGGAAGGAGCTATGTTTTGTAGGTTAGATGAGCATCCCCAGGCCCTATATATATAGCAAAACTTGGATGGGGCATTTGTGTTTCCTGTGTAAGTTTTGAAATGTGCAGCTCCTTCATGAAAGTATACAACATTTTTATCTCTCAAGATAAGTTTATTATAAGCATATTGTCATGCAGTTGACATCACAAAAACATGTACCTACATGACCTAGGAAAGCAGAATTTTCTCTCGTTAAAAATATGTATTTGTAAAAAGTGTGAAAAGCTAGATGGCACAGTAGAATAGAATTCTGGGCCTGGAGTGAGGAAAACCTGAGTTCAAATCTGGCCTCAGACACTTACTAGTTGTGTAGTCCTAGGCAAGTCACTTAACCTCATTTGCCTCAGTTTCCTTATCTGTAAAATGAGCTTGAGAAGGAAATGGCAAACAGCCCTAGTGTCTTTGCCAATAAAATCCCAAATGAGGTCACAAAGAGTTGAACACAACTGAAATCACTGAACAACAGCAAATTTATAAAAAGCAACATTTGAAAGTGTCTATGTTTATGCCTTTCTATAATATTGTGTCCTAGGGGACTGACTACTTTGCTATCCATAGTCCTCACTCTGCTTAAAACATAGGGTGATCAACCAGTCTAATAAGCCACCATACTCTTCTGGGACTATACCTGCTACACAAATGAGAACACTTGGGTGGTCCAGACAAAGCTTCTTTTCCCTAGGGCAGTGCTGAAGATATGCTGATAAATCATTTACATTTTTTTTGTTTTGTTTATTGACTTATTTTAATTTGATCCAAGAGCCTTTAACAATTCCCTTGCCAAGTACATTCCTCCCAGATGGTCAAGTTAGTCAGTTATTAATGGACAGGAAGCTTTTGTCTTTCAACTTTGAGTTTATCATTAACTTTGACCTTAAGATTTGTCCTGGGGTTTGTTGTCTCTCCATGTTGACTTAAGCACACACATCCACACATCCGTTGTTAGAATCAAGGTGTACGTTGTTCTTTTCTCTGTCTGACTTTATTCAAGTCCTCCCAAGTTTCTTTGAATTCTTTGGATTTCCGTTCCTTATAGAGCATAGCTGCATCAACTTCCTTTACATAATTTGTTTAGTCATTCACTCCATGCTGGGCACATAATCTTTCAGCCTTTTACAATCACAAGTAATGCTATGAATATTTTTGTACATCACAGTCACTTTCTACTATCACATGCTATTAATGTTTGTTGACTTGAGGAAGGAGAATTTGGTAATTTCAAAGATTATAGATTTTTTGTTGTTGACTATATTTTGGATGAACTGGTTCTTGGTGATATATTAACAATTATTAACAAAAGGGCACCCTCTATACCTCATCAGTGATTATAGTCAGAAAAATTGCTTCTTTGGGGTTTTCTGTGGAAAGTGAAATGCAGACATAGTTTGTGAATTTTGGTTAACTGTGACATAGAAGGGGGGTAGTGGGGGTGGTGGTACTCTCATCTGGCTTGAATATTCTCTCCTCTCATTGACCTTTAGCCTTAATCATCTCTTGTCCTCCATCTCAGGGTCCATCTTACTTTTTGGTCCATCTTACTCCATCCATCACTTGGTTTGAAGGCCTAGAAATATTTTGTGATCTACTTACAAGGCTTCTATTCTTGGCAATGAACTATAAGATATTTCTAACTTTTGTAATTATTGTTCCTGTAATTTGTTTCATTTCCCCCCAGCATTTTATATAATATTTTGCTTGTGATTAAGAATTATAGGCTGGGGGTGGGGGGGCGGAGTCAAGATGATGGAGTAGAAACAGGACTTCCTTGGGGCTCTGGCTTCCACCTTCTCCAATTCACGTAAAAAAGGAGACTCTGAACAAAATTTGGAGCTACAAAACCCACAAAATGACACAGAGAAGCTAACCTCCCACTGAGGGCAGCTGGACAGCTGGTAGCCTGGCAGGGAGTGGCCAGGGCAGCACTCTGGGAGCTGAGCCCAGGCCCGTGTGAGCTGGAGGTTTTAGCTCCAGGGTGGGCCTGACCAGTTGCTGGCTGGAGGGACTTCAGATCAGCTGTGGCAGTTTCCAGAATTATCAACACATAGATGCCAAGGACAAAGTGAGAGGTCAGTGCACTGTGGACTTTGGGATCCAGTATTTGGGAGTGTGTTGGCTTTTGCCCCTGGGGTGAAAAGCGGCTGAGACTCTGAGGCCTTGTAGCTGCAGCCACATGTGGGGGACCAAGCGACCAGTCTAAGCGGTAATCGCTCTTGCTTTAACCTTCTTAAATCTGGATTGTGGTCTAGGGTAGAGGTCCTGGGGCGTGTGACCAGCTTGCCAGAGCATCTGGAGGTTTCAGAGAAGACACCCAATTAATACCTCTGGCAGCTAAGAAAACTCCAGTGTTTGGGACAGGACGGAAGCTTCCCTGTCTGGTGGCAGAGTCCTACTGTGGCAAAGGGCCCAGAAGTCAGGTAATTGAGTGGCAACATGACCAGGCAAAGGAAGCAAAACAAACAGAAGAATCCAGCATTAGACTCCTATTTTGGGGGCTAAAAGGATCAAAGCATGGAACAGGAGGAAGACAGTGAAGTCAGAACTTCTGCACCAAAAGCTTTAAAGAAAAATATGAACTGGTTACAGGCCATAGAGGACCTTAAGTAGCAGATAAGAGAAGTGGGGGAAAATTGGGAAGAGAAATGAGAATGATGCAAGAAAATTATGAAATGAGAGTCAACAGCCTGACTGAGAAAAATATCACCTTAATAATAGATTAACTCAAATGGCAAAAAAAGGCTCAAAAAGGCAATGAGGAGAAGTATGTCTTAAAAAGCTGAATTTGCCAGATGGAAAAAGAATCTCAAAAGCTCACTGAGGACATTTATTCCTTCAGAATTAGATTGGAGCAAATGGAAGCTAGTGACTTTATGAGAAATCAAGATGCTGTTAAACAGATCCAAACAAATGAAAGAATAGAAGGCAATGTGAAATATCTCATTGGAAAAAACACTGACCTAGAAAATAGATCCAGGAGAGATAATTTAAAAACTATTGGACTACCTGAAAGCCATGATCAAAGGAAGAACCTATAGAAATCATCCTCCAAGAAATTCTCAAGGAAAACTGCCCTGATGTTTTAGAACCAGAGGGCAAGATAGAGGTTGAAAGAATCCACCAATCACCTCCTGAAAAAGGTCCCAAAAAGAAAACTCCTAGGAATATTATAGCCAGGTTCTGGAATTCCCAGATCAAGGAGAGAATATTACAAGCAGTCAGGAAGAAACAATTTGAATATTGTGGAAACCCAATCAGGATAACACAGGATCTGGCAGCTTCTACATTAAGGGATTGAAGGGTTGGAATATGATATTCCAGAGGTCAAAGGAGTTGGGATTAAAACCAAGAATCACCTACCTAGCAAAACTGAGTATCATATTTCAGGGGGAAATATGGTCATTCAATGGAATAGAGGACTTTCAAGTATTCTTGATGAAAAAAACCAGAGTTGAATAGAAAATTTGACATTCAGAGACAAGAAGCAAGAGAAGCATGAGAAAGTAAACAGGGAAAAGAAATCATAAGGAATTTGTCAAAGTTGAACTATTTACATTCCTACATGGAAAAACAATAAGTATAACTGATGAAACTTTTCTCAGTGTGAAAACAGTTGAAGGGAATAGAATATATATATATATATATAGTCTATACTGGAAAGTATATGGGCGTATGAATACATATATACATATATATTCACATACATATGTGAATGTGTGTGTATATGTTTACAGGTATACATAGATAGAGGGCACAGGACCAATCTAATGGGAAGGGGTGATACTTAAAAGGTGAAATTAAGAGGTGAGAGAGGAATATTATGAGAGGAGATGGGGAGAGACAGAATGGGGTAAACTATATCATATAGAAGGGGCAAGGGAAAATGGTTACAATGGAGGGGAAGAACAGGAAAGCAAAAGGGAATGGGTCAACCTTGTTCTCATTGAATTTGGCTCAGGGAGGGAATGACATATACACTAAACAGGGTATCTCACTCTACAGGAGAGGAGGGGGGGAAGGAGATGAGAGGGGGGATAATGGAAGGGAGGGCAGGCTGGGGGAGAGGGAAGTTGGAAGCATGCACTTTTGAAAAGGGACAGGATCAAAGTAGAGAATAGAACAAATGGGGGGTGGGATGGGATGGAGGGAAATACTCACAATATATCCACTATGGAAATGTTTTGCATAGCTACACATGTACAACCTATATTGAATTGCTTATCTTCCCAGTAAGGGTGGGTGACAAGGGAGGTAGGGAAAGAATCTAGAATTCAAAGGTTTAAAATCAAATGTTTTATATATATAATTATTTTACATGTAACTGGGAAATAAGATATACAGGCATTTGGGCATAGAGATCCACCTGCCCTACTGGAAAGTTGGAGAGGGGATGGGGGAAAATAGGGGAGAGAGCAGATTAGAGGAATATCCTGTGGGACCACTATTTTGGGGTGGTGGGTAGGGGAAAATGGGGAGAAAATTTGTAACTCAAAATCTGCAGGAAATGAATGATGTAAACCAGAAGTTAATAAAGCAATTAAAAAAAATAATTATAGGCTATGGGGTGGCTAGGTGGCACAGTGAATAGAACACTGCCCCTGGAGTCAGGAGGACCCAATTTCAAATCTGGCCTCAGATGCTTAACACTTACTATCCTTGTGACCTTGGGCAAGTTACTTAACCCCAATTGCCTTCCAAAAAGAAAAAAAAAAAAAGAATTATAGACTACTTAGGCAGGACCTCCATTTCTTGTCTACCATTCCCAATTCCTCACTACTTATCCTCTACTTATCCAACCCTCCTTTGCACCAATCTCTTTCTCTCCCCACTTTGATTTTGTCCCATGGAACCGCATTCTGATGTTAATGTGGGGAGACAGAGGTTTTTCTGATGTCCCAAACAACTACACTTTGTTGAGGGTAGATACACATAATAGAGGCAAGAATAATGGCTAGTGGAGAACAACAACCTTGCTTCCTTACTTCTTAGTTTTGTTCAGACTTAAATTAATTTGCATGCTAAGCCAGAGAGCACTTGGGAATATTGAAACCTAAAGTATATAGTTATCCATAATGGAGAGTTTTGATCTAATGCCAGGCATAGGTGTCAAAAAAGAAATTAGACCGGGGACTTTCTCTGTTTGGCTTTTGTAAACTGGGTGGAGTGGCTATGACTAAAGACCTATTTATCTGTTTATCGGGGAGAAATTTTATCTATTATAAGTTGCAGACTCAGAGCACTTAGAACACCAGTGCAGATAGCATACCCATGTAGTTAGAACAGTGAGATGATATCATCAGAAGATATAGGCATCCTATTGCATCAGAAGAATGAGTGGGCTCCTTTACTCCCAGGCCATTTTCCCTGATGATGTGTATTTGTGGGAGAGTGGCTTGTATTTATGGAGCAGCATTGTCCTATTGTGACTTTTCTTACTATGCATTTTCATTTAATGCCTTCACTTTGAATTAATTATATTCTCTCGTTGACTGGAGAAAAAAGTAAACATTCATGGGGGCTCAGGAACTATGGTTTTCAGTGAATACTGACCTACAGAGTACCAGGAATATCTATTCTGAAAACCCTGTATGTGAGAGAAGAGTGCTTCATTAATAGACTGACCTATATGAAGGTCAGATCTCTTCTCAGACTTTCAGTTTCCTTTTGGCCACAGAAACCTGGCTCTAAAGGTGTTCTGGTTAATGTTTAATAACTGTCTCTCCAGGAAAAAAATATTCATAACATACTTTGTTTGAAGTTTGAGTTGCATTATTAACACTTTATCAGTTTCTTAAGTGATTTCTTAATTTGTAGTTTTTGCTGATTTCTGAGGTAGAAATGCTTAAACTCCTGTTTGGTTCCTCTTAGAATTCTTGACCACTGTCCTGAGTCTCAGAAGGACCTTTACTCAATCCCTAGACATACTCCACTCTACAAGGAGAAGTGAGCACACTTCTTGTTCCCCACCATTACTTCCAGATTATCCTATAACTGTCCCTCAGCACCTTCTCTCTTTTTAGGTTCACTCCATCCAGATATATCACCAGCTATATCTTGATGGCTATTCTCCATTAGTCTTGTGTCATTTTCTCTCTATCAAGCAGTTCAGGGCCTGACCCTCAGAATAACAATTTATATTTGTATGGGGTTTACAGTTGTTTTTTCCTTTTTTCTTTTTTTGGGGGGGCTACTGTTATTTTACAAAAAAAATTCCTTTTTATAAAGAGTAATCCCTAAAAATTCCTTCAGTCCCAAGTGAAGTAGAGGTGTAAGTACTACTATTGCCATATTAAAAATGAGGAATCTAAGTAATTTTCTGAGAGTTTAAGTGATTTGCCCACAGTTACTCAGCTAGTAAATAATGAAACCATGGTTCAGACCTAGAGTTCTTTTCTTTTCTTTTTGGAGGGCAATTGGGGTTAAGTGACTTGCCCAAAGTCACAAGGCTAGTTCAAGTTAAGTGTCTGAGGCCAGATTTGAAATTGGGTCCTCCTGACTCGAGGGCCTGTGCTCTATTCACTGTGCCATCTAGCGGCCCCAGACCTAGATTTCTTACTTCAGGTCCTGTAGCAGCAAGCACCCCAATATCCCCAGGGTGACTGCCAACACAAGTTCTTAGATCTGCTTTTCAAAAGGAAAGCAACTCAAAATGGGTTAACAAGCTTACTTTAATTAAACATATATTACCTAGTTCAGGGGGAAAAAGTCAGCACCCCGAACTTCAGATTATACAGACAGATCAAACAGACAGGCTTCCAAACTGTCCAACCATTACATCAATACCAAATCACAGTTACCAGAGAGGGAAGCATCAACATCTGGGTTTTCAAAGCCAGGGGGCTCTCAACAACGGGTTCCCAGAGTCTCATCTGGTCAAACCACACAACACTTCTCAAAGTGAGCCCCAAAGCGAAGCCTCAAATCAGGGATTATATAGTCTTCTCCTGGGTCAGAGAATGTAACCACCCTCTTGACCCACTGCCCAATCACACAGCATCAAGGTGTGGTCATTCCTGAAAACCAAGCCTCCTGCCACAGGCTCCATGTGACTACATTCAGCCTATTAGGGGGCAGAGTATATTTTCAAATCCAGGAAGGTTCTCAGAGTCACTGAAGTCAATCAAAGTCTCTTAAGCCAGTCAAAGGGCCTAGGGGCAGGGAAGATCTTCAAATCTGCATTTCTATTGCAGGTCCAAATCCCTTTCCATTAGGTTTGAATTGTTTGAATTGGAAGGCAGTTTAGATGCCACCTAGCCCAAATTTCTCTCAAGCAGGAGGAAGCCAAGGAGTTTTAGGGAGGAGAAATGAGCTAAGGTCAAACAGTGAGTGTTTGACCAAGATTAGAAACAGGGTCTTCTCACTTCCAGCGTGCAGATTTTTCTATGACACCAAGCAGATCCTGACAGAATGGGCACAGATGGGAAAGGATGGAGCCATGATAGGAATTCTTCCCTGGCATTATCATGGGGTCATGAGCCACAGTGATACTTTGCTTAAGGGGCAGGAATCAGGAAGATCCAGAGCATACATAATTTACTTTAATTAATATTAATTTTTTTTATTACTGTTTGTGAGGTATTGTATGGGGAACCTGTGGCCTCAAGGCCATATGTAGCTTTCTAGGTCCTTGGGTGGGGCCTTTTGACTGAGTCCAAGTTTTTCCCTTTTGTTAAGGGAATTTGTTCTGTGAAATTTGGATTCAGTCAAAGGCCACATTTGAGGATCTAGAGGGCTACATGTGGTCGGGGAGGACACAGGTTCCCCACCCCTTCTAGCCCTTAAGTATACAAATCTGATATATGGCCTCAAGGAACTGACAATATAATACACTGGGGTGGGGGGGGAGTCATATGCAAATGATATAATAGAAGTTAGAATTTCATGGTGTAAAAGAGAAATTCAGAAGACTTGTTCTAGGAATATGGAAGATGGAGAAATTGCTTTTAGCTGTGAGGATCAAGTTAAAGTATGTGGAGGGGGCGGCTAGGTGGCACAGTGAATAGAGCATAGGCCCTGGAGTCAGGAGGACCTGAGTTCAAATCCAGCCTCAGACACTTAACACAAAAACTAGCCATGTGACCTTGTGGTGAGGTATGGGCTCTGGGAGTCCCCTCAAGCTAGCCTTGAGTCCTTGAGAACTCAAGGAACCTCCCTAGGACTCTTGATTGAATCATCCCATTTGATGAGGCAGGTCTGTTGCTAGACACCCCACCCTTAAACTGACCTTGCCCACCATTGTTTGTGGTCTCCAGGTGGCTTCCCACCCTTAATCACTCATTGACCTCATTAACCCCTCCTGAAGACCCTCCCCAAACTCCTCTTCTAGACCACCCCTAGATTCCGCCCACAACTTTCTGTATATAAGATTTCATCTTCCCTCCATGTATGTGAGAGCTCCATAGAATGACCTAGCACAGACTTAACTCTGTGTCCAATACAAGCAAACTTTTTATCAACTTTACTTTTCTTTGGCTGAGAAGACTAGTTGAATTCATTTGGCAGGACCTGGAGTGTTGGTATTTTGGGGTCTCCAGAGCAACCCTAACCCTCTTTATGGGTAACATCTTCAGTAGCCTATTATTAATGAGGGAGTCAGTGACACTCTAATGCAATGACCCCTCATGGCACCCTTATATGTGCTTATATGCCCTTGGAAGGGTGGGTACTACTGAGGGTGGCAAGTTATTGGTTAACAAGTAATGAGAGAAAATTAATATTATAATGAGAAGTGGATTTATTCTAAAGAGGGGCTGGGGAATGTGACTGTGATTATGTAGTTTACTTCCAAATCATTCCTAGCCTTGGGCAATTTACCAGTGCTTCTTAAACTGTGGGTTGAGACCCCATATGGGGTCCTGTAACTGAATGGAGGTTGTGAAAAATTTGGCAACAGTTTAAAATTTCTGAACATACAATGACCAAATTCAAAAACAAATGCATAATGAATCCAAGGTATTTCTGGTAGTGCTTACCCATGTTGCATTGCAGAATTTCACTGTGGCTTTGCTTCTGAGAATACAACATGCACGGTTTGCACTGTATATGCTATCATGTCATGTAATGCCAACAAGCTCTGCTAGAAAGACCTTGGCTTAGGTTTGGGACTGTCGTAGGTTATGAATGGAAGTGTTTTTACTGTATGTACAAAATTGTTAAATGAATTTTGGTTTGGGATTAGGACAGAATTTCCTACAATTTCTGAAATGGCCCTAAACATACTTCTGCCATTTTGTACTATGTATTTATGCAAAGCAGAATTCTCATCACTGATGATTATAAAAATCAAAATATCAATCAACTCTGAAAAAAGGTTGAAGATGCTCTGAGTCTTGCAGAATCAAATATTCCTCCAAGACTTAATTTTTTATGTAAAAATGAATAAGCAGTCCATCTCATTAGTATGAAATTTGCTTTTATCTTTAATAAATGGTAAAACTATATGTTTACCAAAGAATTGCTTTAAAACAAATTTATTTCTGATTTATTATCAATAAATGTTTGATTTGTATACCTATTTTATATACCTATATTTTATATGCCTATATCTGGGGTGGTTGTATAAAAATTTGTCTGGGTGTGGGTGGGGAGGAGAGAAAGGAGCCAAGAGTGGAAAAAGTTTAAGAAAACCAGATTTAGACAAAGGATCTCTATCCTCCATCTGAGCCAGAGTGGAACACTATGAGTTGGGAGTTTCACTTTAGATTAAATTCTGGGCAAGGTTGGGTGGGGGAGCAATATCTATAGGGGGTGGGGAATATGTGCCTCAGGGCCCTCTAGATCCTTAGGCCTTTTGACCTAGTCCAAGTTTTGCAGAACAAATCCTTTTATGAAAGGGATTTGCTTTGTAAAATTTGGATCCTGTCAAAGGTCACACTTAAGGACCTAGAATCTTAGATTTAAGAGAATGTTAATCGTTATCTACTATGCTGTCCTTCCAAGTCTGAGTCTTGAAATGAAGGCTTTACAAAAGCTCTGATCTCTCCAAATCACTGCTTACTAATAATCATTTCTCTTAGTGGCTTTGACCAATGATGACACCAAGAGGCTCTGTCATAGGTTGGCCCAGCCCCTCTAGGAATCATCAGACAGAACAGGGTTCAGACTGAGTCTTGGAAATGAAGGACAGAATCAAATCAGGAGCTTCAGGAAGTCCCAAGTGATGTTCCAGGTAAACACAAAACCATTTAAACACCAGGTGGGAAATAAGTAGTTAAAAATATGATCAGATAGCAAAGCCAAGAGAAATAAGAGGAACAATGTTATTTCAAGGTTAAACACATATGAAGTTTGTTTGCAGAATTTAGTGTTTGGGACACATTTATTTCTGAAGAAGCAGTGACATCTGCTGGCTATAAAATGGATGGCAATAGCTGTACAAATCCACCTGTAACCAATAAGGAAGGTGTAAAGCAGTATTCTTTGAATACTTTGAAATACTGCATAGAAGCTAATCTGGGAAATACAGTCCAGAAGAATGAGAAAAAGAACAAGAATAAAGCATAGTGATCACCACTACCTCCATCACCCCGACCACCAATCAGCTAACCAGCCAACTACCTCCACCACCAAAAAGCAATGCAAACACATCAGCTCTCCCAATTCCATAGCATTTAAGATTTACAAAGCACTTTCCTCAAAGCAACCTCATAAACCATGAGTGCTATCAATACCCAGAGTATCATTACAACAAATAAATACACATTCATGGAGCTTTGTCACTGTACTTGGTGATATAAAAGATATAAAGTATAGAGGATAAGGCAATGAATAGGGGCTGGAGACCTGTGCTGGGAATCTCAGATATAGGGTATATATAGATATACTCAGATATAGAGATATATCTCAGGCATAATTTTGTATTTAATTCAATAAACATTTATTAAGTGTTTTCTGTGAATCAGGTACTGTGCTAAGCTCTTGAGATATAAATAGGAAAAAGAAATATGGTCCCTTCCTTCAAGGAGCTTACATTCTAGTGGGGGAAGATAACAAGAAAGCAGGTGTGTGTGTGTGTGTGTGTGTGTGTGTGTGTGTGTGTGTGTGTGTGTGTGTACACACACACACCAAAGGATACCTGGAGCAGGGAAAAGATGTTCCATGGAATTCAAACAGAGCAAAGCTGCAGAAGGAAAGTGGAGAGATCACAGAGAAGAAGAAATCAAGGATCAGTTACATTAAATAATGTGCCCAAAGTCACACACCTGGTAAAGAGCCAAGAGTTAACCCCATATCTACATTCAGTGCTCTTTGTTTTATATCACACCGCCTTTTCAGTGTGGGGATCCTGGCTCAGAAAGCCTTAACAACGGACATTGGCAAGTCATTTAATATTCTAGGTCACAATTTCTTCATTTTCTAAATGGGGATAATAATACTTGCATTACCTTCCCCCAGAGCCCCATAGAAATGCTAGTTATTTTTTTTTTTTTAAGCAATTGGGGTTAAGTAACTTGCTCAAGGTTACACGGCTAGTCATTTGATTTTTGCGTGGGTGCTCATTTTCTGAGGCCGGATCTGATCTCGGGTCATCCAAACTCCGAGGCCGGCGCTCTTACTCACTGCGCCACCTAGCCGCCCCTTGAGGGCAATTGGGGTTAAGTAACTTGCCCAAGGTTACACGGCTAGGTTTTTGTTTGTGCGGATTAAGTGTCAGAGGCCGGGCTCCGAACTCAGGTCCTCCTGATTCCAGGGCCGGCGCTCTATTCACTGCGCCACCTAGCCGCCCCAATGCTAGTTATTTTTACTCTGGGACATGATCCATACCTTTGTAGGAATTCACACTCTTTTTGGAAGAAGGATGGCCCATGTACTTATAGAAAATTACGTGAAACTCAGTCAGAGGAAGCTATCTTTAGAGTCTGGGACTTTCCCTCCCCTGAGGTCTCTTGCTCTCAGCTTCAATAACAAACTGCCCCACTCACTCACATTATAGCCCTTCTAACCTATTTCATGATTCCTTATTTGTCCCATATATTCTAGTCAAACTGTGTTACTTGCCATTCCCTAAAATTCCTTGTGCTTTTCTGCTAGTGTACCCAACCTTGAATGTTCTTTCTAATACTTATACTTGCTAAAATCTGATCTTTCAAGATCTTTCTTGATCTAAAGATACCTCCTTCATGAGGCCTTTCTTGATAACTCTAACCTGAAGTAATCTCTTTCTCCTCTGGGCAACTGTGGTGTTTAAAAAGAGACATAATTTCTGGGTAATTATTCATTTTTTAAAAAATAAGGCCAGCATTTTAATAAAAGAGGCACTCTTGAATGCCAAAGACCTTCCTGGCAGCTGGCTCAAACCTGATATGGCCTTGGAAAAGCGGGCGTTCCAACTCTGGTTAACAAGTAATGAGAGAGAATGAATATTACAATGAGGGGCTGGACCTATTCCAATGAACTTTGATTATGTCATTTACTTACCCACAGCCTTGGACAATCTAATAAAAAAATATTTATCCCCACCCAAACCTTAGTAGAACACAGTGGGATTAAATTCCTTGTAAGGTTGAGTGGGGTCTGATCATGATTGAGGAGAGTTAATTCAATCTCATTATCAGTAATGTCCTTCAAGAGACTGAACTTTGAAATGAGGATTGTAGAAAAAAGGAGGAAATTCTGGATCTCCCCCAAATTATTGGTTATTAATAATAATTTCTCTCATCCCTTAATACTTAGCAGATTTATTTTTTTGTTTTTAAAAAAAATTCAGAACCCTCCACTGCTGTCACTTCCTAATGATAGTCTCCTGTAATCAATAAATTACTTTTGGTAACAAGTGTAGTTAAATAAAACTAAGCAACCCATTGACCATTTCTCATTTCGTACCTACAGTCCACTAGCTCTTTGCTGAGAGGATGGAGGTATGTTTTACTGCTTGTCCATTGTAGTCAGGGCCATCTCTAGTTGTCCTGATCTATATCTTGCCATTGGACCCAGATGGTGTTGGAGGAGAAAGTGAGGCTGGTGACTTTGCATAGCCCTCCCTCACTTCAATCCAATTCCGTTGCAAGTCATGGCATCACCTCTCATCATGGTCCTCTTTGAGAATGAAGGCTAAACAATAACAACCACAAACAACATCTGTAGTGGCAACAGGTTGCTGCATTGATCAGAGTTCTAATGTCTTTCAATGTTACTTTCTTTTCCATTTTATAAGCCTTGTGTAAACTATTCTGGTTCTTTTTTACTCTGCATCAGTTAATAATGTCTCCTAATAATAAAGTCTTCACTTTCAGTGGATTTTTCATCTTTGTCACTTCCTAATGGTACATTTCACAATTTGTTCACCTATTTCGCATAGATTGGACACCCAATTTGTTTCCAGTTCTTTGCCACTACAAAAAGGGCTGCTATAGATATTCTTTAATATATGGGCCTTTCCTCTCTATCTTTGGCTTCCATTAGTTAGGAGTGGAATCACCTCCTGGATTACTTTTCATTGCTTTTAAGGCACACATCATACAGGAATAGGTACTGCATCTGTGATTCCATTGATTCAGGGAATTTCCAAGTGAAGAAATTCCTTCTGTCAGTTAATAACTTCTCTGTAATTTATAATCTTAGAGAGTGATCCAGAACACTGACAGATTAAGAAACTTTCCCAAGGTCATGATACCAGTGTGTGTCAGAGACAGGCTTGGAACCCCCTTCTTGGCTCTAGGGCTCTATCCACTATATCCCACTGAATCTCATGTATACTGATTTACATGTGCCATATCTCATCATTTCGACCAGACTTTAAGTTCCTTGAGGGCAAAGACCAAATTTCATGTGTATATATGTATATACACACATGCACACATATACACATATGAACAAATATGTGCACACATGTATATGTACTTATATATAATAAATGGTTGAGGAATATTTGTGGAATGAATAAGTGAATTAATAAAAAAAATTTGGAGGGAGAAGATAATGATTAGCCCAAAGAATAATTCACTAATGGTGAAATTTCAGACACCCCAGTTGAGGAGGTTGGAGGCAGCTTTCCCTAAACATACGATGAGGGATGATTAAATCTTTTGTTTCCACAGAAATTATGTAATTCATGACTTATGAAATCTAGGGGATTCACACATACCAGAAAGTCTTTTGACTTGCAGCAAATGCAGGAAAATAAATTGATTGTAGGAGACACTATCAACATAGATTAATCCTAGATTATCTTCTAGCAGAAGAGGGAAATTGAGAGATATAATGGAGAAATTTGTTTCCATAAGTTCAGAATACTAATCAGAAGAATGGGAGACATAACAAAGGAATTATGTCTCACACAGAGGATAATGGGCAAAGCAAGGATCCAACTGGTTTTTATCTTGTTTTGAGGTTAGAAGTCAGCTAAGTAGAGTAAAAGTTAAGTCTTGCTTGGAATGCTCATGAATAATAAACTTATGAATATTAGTCTCTCCTCCTCTGGGAGGAACAAAGGTTCATTTTAATGGTCATATAGTGTATGTAGTGGGAGGGGGAAAACATATCAAGGGGAACTGTGTAGTAGGTGTGACGAAAAGTTGCATACCCTATATTACCCAGTCAATGGGGAGACAGGGGAGGGACTTTGTGGTTGGGTATAGGTTTTTTTTTTTTTTTTTTAAGGGACAGGCTATGTTTAATTGTGTGTTTAAATACCTCCAGAGAGTGAGCATGTGTATCTCTCTTCCACTGCTGGACAGACTGTTGTCCCACCCGTGTAAAACAGGTCCCTTCCCCAGGTCCTCTATAGGTTTAGGGGTTTCTAGAGCAAGCTAAGGAACAACTGCTGGCATGATCATGATCCTCGGGCCTACTTTCTTTCAGCTGCCCCAAGACATAACACAGATACAACCCAGACTAATGGGAGGCCACAGGGCTAAGCCTGGCGAGGCAAAGATGGGGGCTAGGGCAGACAGCAGGCCCGGAACATGAGCAAGTCCTCGGCTGAACTGAGTTCCAGTGAGAGAGTCTCATTGGCTGCAATGAAGACCACGGTGCCTCGGTGCAAGGAGAGCTCAGACTTGGATGCTCTTGAGTTCCCCTTGGCTTTTCCCTTCACCACCAGGAGGATGCTGGCCGACTCTATGGGGCTAATGGTGTAGAGGCGAGTAGTGGAAGGAATCTGGATCTTTAACACTGTGAATTCAGGTATAGGTGGATTGTAGATGGAGACATAAGGGTCAGATTCATCAGTTGCAGGAGGAAAGAGTTTTGAACTGCTTGGGGCTGGAGTATAGTTGAGCATGTCACACAGGGTTGTCACATCAATGAACTTGGGTGTCAAGCCAGCCCGCACTGTGTTGTCTGAGCATGCCATACACTCCACACAGTCTCCACTTAGGTAGGCATGGGGCTCATTGGCCTTCAGGAAGATGGCATCCCCTGGCTCTAGTATTACCAAGTTCAGGAAGTAGATGACAAAGCAGCCGATGTCACCAGGATACTGTCCATGAAGCTTCAGGAGGAGCACCCCATTACTGTCTGTCACGTCTTTCCCTTCTGCCGCTTCCTGAGAGATGCGCTTCACCAACACATTGAGCTGTTCCTCAAAGTCCTTCTTTTCACTCTTCATCATTTTGGTGAAGCAGACCCGAAGGGCAGAAGAGGTAGCCTGGAGGTCCTGGCCCATGCTCTGCTCCAGCTGTTCCACTGCCTCATTGCCAATCAGTAACCGGAGCTCTGGCACCTTGTGAAGGAAGCCCATGATCTCCTGGACAGGCCGGAAGCCACATAAAGCATGGAAAGGGGTAAGGGCGATGGCCATCTCTGGCTTATGGTTTTTATCTGGGTAGTGTTCAGGGGCCTGGGCATGAAGCTTCATTGCCAGTTCCTTATTGGGATGTGCCTGGATGGAAAGGGCGGTGTTGACAGACAGCACTTTGAAGAGAAAAGGCAGATCTTGGTAGGTTTCTTTGATATTGCGGCCTAAGCAAGTCTGGTTGTTGGTGATCCATTGCCCCAGGGTCTTCTCGGAGATATGGTTGTCAGAAATCACAGCATCACCCCGGGGGTGGGTTCCCATCCACATCTCTGCATATGGCTTGTCCTCTTGAATGTGGACCAGTGGGTCACTGCTTGCCAGCAACTGGGCTACTTCGCTGGAAAAGCCCACCTTCCCCCAGGCATAGTGCTGAACAGGGCAGGACAGCAGGAACACCCCGGCTCCCGGCACGTCGGGATTTCCCGAGAGCCGAGTGCTACCTCATCAGCCTGAGTGCGGGGCCCCCTGGGAAATGTAGTCCGGGCCAAGGCTCAGCTCCGAAGACTCCTGGAGGGGGGCGGGGTGGGGAGATGGGAAGGGGGAAGGAGAAGAGGAGGGGGAGGAGAAGGAGAAAGAGCTGGGTATAGGTTTTTAAGGCTCATTTTTGTTTCTGGTGGGTGTGTTTATCTAATGAGACACCCACCACAGCAGTTGCAACTAATAAACTTTTCTTTTATCTTTATTCCTCCTGAGCCTGAATGAGTTATTTCTCACAATACTATAGACAATTCTGACTAGTGTGAAGTCAGTCCTGACAGCTGGTGATGGGTTTGATTTTCCTGGTTCCCCTTTTATCATCACTGCATATTATCAAGTAATTTGGTTGCTGATTTGAAAGCTTCAGTGAAAGTAGGCAGAATTAACTGAATTCAGTGCCTTGAGTTCTCTTGATTCTCCCTAATATTGCACTAAATGAATCTGAACTATTGAGAAGCAGATCAGATTTTCTCAGTCCATCAAGAATTGCTTCTAGCTACTTGGATTTGCCCAGAAAATTAATGTAGTATCTCTCCATCCTAATCCCAAGGATAAGTAATTTCTCTTGCCAACTCTGGAGACGATGTGGTATAATAGAGAAAGCATGGTACCAGGAGTCAGAAGACCTGACTCTGCCATTTGACCTTAGAAAAGTCGTTTATCTCTCTAAGCCTTAGTTTTTTTCATCTGTGAAATGGGAATAATAACAGCCTAGCCAAGCTCACAAGATTATAACATGTTTAAAAATGCTTTTTAGGCTCCAAAGTGCTATTCAGATAGAAGTTATTATCAGACTTGTACCTAGGAATTTTGGCATCTGCACAAAGTCAGGCAAGTGCATGGGAGGGTGATAGTTTTGAATACATAGTTGAGATATGGTGGACACAAGTCAAGGGAAATGGAGAGGGTAAGGAACCTGGAGGTCTAGGTATCTGTAGGGGAGCAGGGGTTAAGATGGAAGAGACTGTAAGCCTGGTACTAAACTTGTTGGGGGAAGAGAAAGAGTGACCTAGAGGTCCATAGGTGACAGTAACAGAGATCTGGTCAGGATGGACATTAGGTCAGCCTTCTGGCATTACCCAGTTGTAGGTGCAGCTATCAACTGGGTACCTGGTTTAGCTTAAAGGAAAGCTGTGGGCCAGCTAGGAACATTGGGGGAAATAGCTCCTTAATGAGTTTGCATGCTGGGAATAATATGTAAAACAACAAGAATTAGTTCAATACATGTTCATTTGGGTGAATTTACAAACAATGTGAAAGGGGGAAGAGGAAAGGAAGAAGGGGACCCAATATACAACTCAGACACAAACACTGACATAGAGTAACTCACCTATGGGTGGCACTGCATTGGGGAGCACAGAGACTGGGGTCAGCTGGAAAGGTGTGCTCTGACGGGCCCTCAATGAGAATAATCGTAACCTGATTTTGGTAGCTGCTTGGAGCTGGTTGATTTGCATGTCAAGTTTCAGGGCACATAAGGGATTTTGCAGGGTGAAAAAGCAAGCTGACTGTTGGCAAAATATTATTTTTTGGTACACAGCCACATTGACCTCAGAAAATATTATTGCCAGTGCAGCTGGGTATCTAAAACATCATTCCCTGATGCCTGAAGAGTGTCCTAAAAAATGAAGGGAAGAAATAAGTGGTCTCAGGGAGGTGCTTTTGGGGGTACAGGGAAAGTCTTGTGATTTGGGATTTATTCTGATTCTTGAATGAGGCCAGGGAAACCAGGAGACAGGGGTGAGGAGGGAGAGCATTCCAGACCCGAGGGATGGCCAGCTAGTCAGGAGATGGAGTGCATCGAACCAGGAATAACAAGTAGTACAGAGTACATGAGTCAGTGGAGGGGAACAAAGAGTCAGAAATGTAGGAAATGTAGGAAAGCACCAGGTTGTGAAGGGCTTTAAATTCCAAACAGAGTTTTATGTTTGATCCTGGTGGTAAGTAGGAACTACTGGAGCTTATTCAGTAGGAGGGTGATTTGGACAGACCTGCACTTTAGCAACATCACTTAGGTAGCTGAGTTCAGGATGTTTTGGCGTGGAGAGAGGCTTGAGGCAGGGAGGTCAGCCATAGAAGTGACCCAGGTGGGAGGTGAAGGGGCCTGTCCCAAGGTGGTGGTTGTGTGAGTGAAGGAAACTAAGGCAATAGAGGCTGAGAGAGAAGACTTGATAACAGATTAGATATATGGGGTGTTCATTTGGGTACATAATTTCTGGTGTGGTTTGTTAAACAGATCAGTTTCATTCCCTTGTGAATGACATTTCATGGCACACTAGTGTCCTCTCCATGGTGTAGGACAGAAATTAAGTTTGATTCAAAATGACTTTGTCAAATATCATATCTGTGCCATGTATCTGAGTTAAAATCTGGTCTCAGACACTTACTAGCTGTGTGACCCTAGAGAAGTCACCTAACCTTATTTGCCTGGTTCCTTATCCACAAAAATGAGCTGGAGAAGTAAGTGGCAAATCACTGCAGTATCTTTGCCAAGAAGACCCTAAATGGGGTCATGAAGAATTGGAAGTGATTGAAAACCCACTAAACAACAAAATAATACCGTAAGAAACTGGGAATATGAAGATAAAAATAAGACAATTGCTTCCCTCAAGAGGCTTACATTCTTCTAGTAAATATATAAAATGTATATAAACAATTTTTTTGATAGGTGGAGCTATAGTAACTTGAAGGATCAGAAAAGACCTTGAGTTGGAGGAAGCATTTGTGCTGAGCCTTAAAGTAAAGGAGTAATTCCAAGAGGCAGAGATGGGGAGGGCATTCCAAGCATAAGGGATAGCTCATGCAAAGGCATGGAAGAGGGAGATTGACTTTGTGCAAGTAGTCCCCTTTGTGTAAATATATACTGTGTGAAAGGGAGTCATGTGAAATCAATCTGCAAAGATAAATGGGTGTCAGATTATCAAGGACTTTGAAAGAACTTCAAATGATTTAAAATAAACAAAGGAGATCGCCGTTTTATCTCTATTTTCTTCTTGTGCAATAGAGTCCTAGCCATAGAGTATTAGAACTAAAAGGGACATGAGAGATCATCTTGTTTAACTTTCCTATTTTGTAGATGTGGAAACTGAGGCCAAAGCAGTGAAGTGAGTCAGTGGCAGAACTGGGACTCAAATTTAGGTCTTCTGCCTTTAAATCCAATGTTCTTTCTGTAGTATTTTTACTTTATTCAATTACTGTTTATTAAAAAAAATACACACAACACTTTCAACATCATAATAATTCCAGTTATACATTCACCAGGTGTAAACTACATTCCCCAGATATCATAATCCAATCTCAAGGCTTCAGTTTCATAAAAATGAATTAATGTTTGTTATAGAATGAAGGCCTCTAGAACTGGCAAACAAGTTTGCTTAAAGGTGCAGAAATCCTTTTTTGGTAGATGTTTTCTTGTTCTGGATAAATTTAGATGACAGGTAATATCACACTTCTATAAGGGAATTATGTAACAGAATGAAAATTCTATTTAAAAGTCTTTTTTGTTTTTAAAGAAAAAAACAAAACAAAAAGATTACTTAGATCCAGTAGATGGCTCTAGAGCCCACCTTGGAAAGAGAAATTGGGAAAGAAATGGTGACCCTTGCAGTTCTTTCCAACGTGAAGCACCCAACTCCCTCAGCCTTCACTACTTTAACAAAGACAATTCAGTGGGTTTGAAAAGTGCTAATGGGCCCCAGGCAAGGGTGTGCTGGAGTCAGTTTCTACAAGCAGCCAATAGTTAAATATTTGGTGCAAGCATTACCTCAGAAATGAGTAAATACTGCAAGTCAGGGCTTGATTTCTCTATATTCTATGTTCCTCTGGATTTCTTCATCATGTCTCAGGAACCCTATCTTGCAAGATTGTATCAGCCCTGGAACTTTTATCTCGTGAGTACTCCCTGCCCTTGGGGCCCATCCCTTCCTCTGGCTGGGGCCTTCTACCTCAATCTTCACCAACAAGGAGAGAGTCCCACACAATTGGCCCTTTGAGGGTTCCATTTATATTAGTGAATGATGCATTAGAAAGATTATTCTGGTTGTGGTGTGAAAGACAGATTAGAGAGGGAATATAGTGGAAACAGAAAAATCATGTTATTGCAATTGTCTAGACTAGAAAAGACGAAAGTTTGACCCAGTAGAAGTGGAAAGGAGACCTTAAGTCTCTCCCTACTGAATCTGGCAAAGCGGTTTTCCCAAAGGACATGTCTGACTATGTCTCTCTCCTACTCCATACACTTCAATTTCTCCTGATTGTCCTAGGATCAAACATAAATTCCTTAGTCTGACTTTTAAAGTCTTTCACAGTCTGGCCCTGGCCAATCTTTCTAACCTTACTATATGTTACTTCTCTATCCTGTATCTACAATTCAGCCAAACCAGTCTTCTTGCATTTCACCTCAGTGGCTGAGATCTCATCCTGCAATATCACTCCATGATGCTGGCTTCCTTCTATTGCTGAATTCCTTCCAGAGCCTCCATTTTGGGGACTACACCAGCCAACTTTTATTCACCTCCTGGCTCTGCTTCTAAATTTCCATAATTCAAACCTATATCCCAAGCAGGTACTCCTCCCCCTTCTTAATCGTCCTCTCCCTTCCAGCATCAGTTTGTGCATTGTCTTCCCCAATCAAAATGAGGGCAAAAACTTTCTTTTCTTCTTTTTTTGGATTTGTATTCCTAGCACTTATATAATGCCTGGTAGATAGTCGTACTTAATTAATTAATTGATTTTAATTGATTAATTAATAGTAGTGCTGGTTGATTGAGAGGTCTAGAAGGAGTAGTGTTGTCAAGGGTGAAGTTAGGTATTAGATAATTAAAAATTTTTTTTGTTTTTATATCCAGTACCTAGCATACTGCCTTGTATATAGTAGGGGCTTAATAAATGCTCATTGATAGATGTGGGAAAAAGGAAGTTGTTGCTTCTACGTAAAAAGCCAAGTTGCTAGACAAGATGCAGGTGCTTATGAGGCAGCTGGAAATCATAAAGAAAATGAGGGGAAGGGGACAGGGTAATGGGAGATGTAAATGGGGAGAGAGAATCAGGTGGGGAGTTTAGGTGTTCTAGATAGGCTGTTAACCCTGTGATACCCAGCCAAGGGGGTAACAGGGGAGGGAAATGTGAATCAGGAATAGGGAATAAAAAGCTGTGTATTAGTCTCAACGGTTTGCCTACTTGTTAGGTGTCTGCTCTTGCAAGAATGTTAAGAAGTCCTTCCTAACTCACCAGCAGCTTTGTGGAGTTCTTGGTTAAGACACTCATTTCTTACAATAGACAAATGGACATCTGATCCTTTGTCAAACAGTTCTGGATGAGATACTGAGATTGCTGGGGTGTATTTACTTCAATGAAATTGAAGGCTCCAAGAATGTGAAAATGTTTTCAGACATTAAATCTTTGACTATTAAAAAAATTTACATGCCCAACTCGAAACAAGTCATCATCATTAAATGTCAGGGATGAGCTATTACTAAAAGAACATTAAGGAATTTTTGTTGTAATTACCCATGTGGTGGTTGCTTATGGCTATAACACTAGATAATGTTTTCAGGAATATAGAAGTGTCTAATCACCATTTTCTAATAGTTGGATTGCTAATTCAACCTCTACCCCTCAAAAATGTCTTTGAATATCAAATGGGATGTTGAAAATTTGCTGAGGACCAATGGTTCTTAAATCCCATTTTTTTACTATTAAAAAAACACCTTTAAAAGTGATTAAATGTTTCCTGTTTTAATGCTTTAAACATCAACCTACCAAGAAAGTATACTAGGAGTTATAGATTACTGTTTCATTTTAAACGTTTTAATCAATGTGCACTTATGAGTCTTTTTGTGTTTAAAGTATTCCTTTTGTGGTAGAGGAAATGAATCACTGATATATCTGATCAACTTTATACATTAAATATCTTTCTAGAAAGGTGTTTAATCTCAATCTCACCTAAGCCAGGAAATCTTAGAATAGGAGATCCTATGTTTGTTCCAATGTCAAATGACCTATCACATAAATTATCAGCGTTATCTTTTTAATAAATAGTTTACAACCAATACAACAAAATAGAATAGGACAAATATTAAGGAGTACATTTTAAAAGGATAGGGGTAGGGAGAGAGTAGCTGACAGAAAATAATATTATACAATTACATTAATAACTAATTGTTAACTGTGATCCATTCTTTTTCTCCTTTTTTCTGTAAAGGCACAATTTCTATTAAGGTCATTGAGAAAGGAACAGGCAAATTTTGCAAGTAATTTTCTCCTGTAAACCACATCTTCACTGTCACACAATTGACTGAAAAGCAGAGATAGTACAAGATCCTACTTGTGTTTATTTTTGGGAATAAAAAAAAATCAAATGAAAGAGAAAACATGCAAAGAAAAGTCTGCTGAATATGTTTACCAGGGTCATGGAGAATGTTCTACATAGGCTCCAAATAGAAAAGAGACTTGCTAGTGTAATGGTGGGGGTAATTTTGTTGTTGTTTAGTTGTTTTCAGTTGTGTTTGACTCTTCATGACTCATTTGGCAAAGATACTAAAGTGGTTTGCCGTTTCCTTCTGGAGCTCATTTTAGAGATGAGGAATGGAGGCAAACAGTATTAAGTGACTTGCCCATGATTATACAACTAGAAAGTATCTTAGGCCACATTTGAACTCAAGTCTTCCTGACTTTAGGCCCAGTGCTTTATTCACAGGGCCATCTAGCTATCCCTGTGGAGTCTCTTGATGTGCTCACCCCTGGGCAATTTCTAGAGAGACATGCAGTATGGCTCAGTGCTGAAGAGCTTGTGCTTTGGGATGGCAAAACAATCGCCTAACTGGTTTGCACACCATGATAGCAATGATGGTGGGGAAGATAGAGCAAAAAAGGACTGGTCACTGGATATAAAAGGCTCACACTCAGTAGACTTGTAGGGAGAGACAAGTTCCATATATTCTCTCTCTCTCTCTCTCTCTCTCTCTCTCTCTCTCTCTCTCTCTCTCTCTCTCTCTCTCTCTCTCTCTCCCTGTCAAGCATTCTAATTTCTTCAAGCTTTCCTTCAAAATAATCCTGTTGGGAAGAAGGGGATGTCTCTTCTCTCCCCTCCCCTTCCCAGGCATTAACAGCATTACTTGCACCTGAGCATATATTATACTCATTCATCTAAGTAAGCGTGAGTCTGAATCTCAAGGTCTGGGCTCCCTCTGGTGCTTTATCTTTCTTAGCCTGAGCACACATAACTAAACAAATCTGAGATGTTTCTAGTCTTACCAGCAGCTTAGTGAGTTAGAGAAGTTGGGAGTAGCCGGGTTTGGATGCTGGTTTCCCAGCACGAAGTAATATTCACAACTTCTCAGAAGAGAAGATGAACCTGACTCATGTCTTGACTTGCTGGAAGACAGTGAACTTGACTGAGTTGCTTGGATGGTACAGAAATCAGCTAAAGGCAAAATGCCTGTTTGTGAAATATTTCCTGTTTTATTGCTTTAAACATCAACCTACCAAGAAAGCATATTAGGAGTTATAGATTACTGTTTCACTTTTAAATTTTTAATCAATGTGCACTCATGAGTCTTTTGTGTTTAAAATATTTCTTTTGTGGTAGAGGAAATGAATCACTGATATATCTGATCAACTTTATACATTAAATACTTTTCTAGAAGGGACTCTGTTAATACCTTTTCCAGAGACCCTAGACAAGAGTTAAATATATTCTTTTAGAGAATTCCCCAAGGGATCCAGGGCAGGAGCACGAGGAGCCAGAGAATACAACAAAATCATATTCCTCTTTGGGGTCAGCCTCCTCCAGAGATTGACCCTAGTCCACTTGGGTCCAGACCTAAGGTCCCTTAGTGTGACAGGCACCTCATCTCTGGGTCATGGATTTTTACATTAGAGATGGTAAAGTCCTATAGATGTTTTTGTTTATACATGACACTGCCCTGATTTCATGAAGTCCTAGAATACTACAGTTTTCTCAGTGAGATAAATGACAATTCAAAGTAATGACAAAAATCCATTTAGTGTTTTCTTAAAAAAAATTTTTTTTTTTCTGAATTTGATGAACACACAAAACATTTTGATATACATTCATTGGTTTCTGGACAAACATGAAACATTTTGTATGAGCACTAATTGGTAGAGACGATTCTATTATGATGCTGCATGCCTATGTGAGGGGCAGAATTGGTGTGAGAATATTTTTTATTAATTTGTTTATTTACTTTAGTTTACAACATTCAGTTCCACAGTTCCTTGAGTTTCAAATTTTCTCCCTTCTTCTTCCTCCCTGCACCCCCCCCCCCACCTCCCTGTCCCTGCCCATGGCGGCATGCAATCAAATATAGGATCTACAAATACCTTCACATTAAACATTAGTCAAGTTGTAGTGAAGGATTATAACTGATGGAAAGATCAGTAGGAAAGAAGTGACAAAACAAAACAAGAAAAAGAAAGGGAGCAAGTAATTTACTTCAATCTGCAATCTGACTCCATGGATATCCCTTTTGATAATGAGTCTTTTGGAGTTGTCTTATAACCTTACATTGCTGAGAGGAGCCCAGTCTATCGAAGTTAGTTGTCACACATATGTTGTGTCTGTGATTGTGTGCAGATTTCTCCTGGTTCTGCTCTTCTCATTTAGCATCAGTTTATATAAGTCTCTCCAGGTTATTATGAAGTCTGTGTGCTCCTCATTTCTTATAGCAACATAGTATTCCATGACATTCATATACTACAACTTGTTCATCCATTCCCCATTTGATGGGCATCCTCTTGATTTCCAATTCTTTGCCACTACAAAAAGAGCTGCTATAAATATTTTTGTACATACAGGTCCCCCTCCTGCTTCTCTGGTCTGGTGTGAGAATTTGGGAAAGGAGAAACAGTCTTTATTCCTTTTTCTTCGAGAGAGACATGTGGTTTTCCTCTCTCTTTGGGATCAAGTTAAGGGAGAAGAAAGAAAAATAATCTCTTGCAGACATATAGGGTGTGACATAAAAATTTGAGAGACAATTTCTGGGAAATCAATGATTTTATAAATCATGCTAGCATACAATTAATAAAAGGGGTCAGTGACACTCTTGAATCCCCTCAATGCTTATATGTTCTTAGAAGAGTGGGTGTTCCTGAGGGTGGATATAAACTTTGATTGGTTAACAGTTAACGAGAATGAATATTATAATGAAAAGTAGACCTATTCTAACTTGGGTCTGAGGTATGTGACTCCCATCACTCAGTCTTCATCAAAGAGACTTATTTATATTCATATCATCCATCTGACAAAAGGGAGAATCCACATTTTATTAATTTATTTTAATTTTATATATTTATTTATTTAATATTTTATTTACCCAGACCTAAAACACAATGGGCTGGAATCCATAAATTCACCTAAACTAAAATTTCTTCACCTTTTGAATAGATCTGAGTTTTCCCTCTCAGTATCAGCCCTGTTTTTCAAAGCCTGCCTAAATAACCTACAGGGGCTGATTTCCGAAAGAGGGAGTAGAAAATGGGAAAAACAGTGGTCCTGATTCAATAATTAGTTATTAATTCAAGAGAGAAGTAATCATTTCTCTCAATGGGAAACTGGATCCTCAACATATCCTAAATTCCCAGCTTACCTCCCCAGGGACTCTAAGGACTTTCCCCTTGAGTAAGATTGGAGTCTCTTTCTTGGTTGATTAAGATCTTATCTTCTTCACTCACCACTGCATATTTTCTGGTATATTCTAGTTTTTAAAACCTCTCTGATTTCAATTTGATGTTTGCTTGAATAAATAGGTTTAATTGCTATTTACTATTTGTGATGGTCTTTTGTGTAAATGTTGTTTGGTGGGAAGGCGCTAAGCTTGGAATAACTATCTCTCACTAAGAGACAGTGACTAGGGAAGCTAGTAGCTTTTTTGTTCCAAATCAATTGCATCTCTACACCAGTAATACATAGGTAGGCAGATAGTCAGAATTCTAGCATAGCCTCTGTAGTGACCAGTCTCATGGCCCCTTCTCTTGGTCCCCTCAAAGCAGGAATCATAATCTCAGTGGGAAGGGGTGGGCAAGATTCTAGAGGTATCCATTAATGCCTCTGCTTGATCTATCTCTCTATATGTTTAAATAACCCATGTGGATATTAACATCTTATAAAGTAAGATTTTATACAAAGTAAAACAGAAAAAGATGATTATATGGGAAACTATGAATTTTTATTATGTATGACTATTTTTTCCCATTCGATATAGTCCATTATTGTAAATTGCTCCCAAACACAGAAACCCATGTTTTAAAAACATCATTATTCTTCTTATGAAATGATGTGATTGCAAGTCACAGAACACCCCCTTCTCCAAAGAATTAAAATCATAGGTAACCTGGAGATTACTATGTAGTGTATAAGTAGGCTGCATCATATTGCCAGTGATAGATAGTATGTAAGAGTTGGTGTAAAAGATATCATGGCAGAAAATGTGTAATCAGAAAAGAAAGTACATCAGTTATATAGTGAGATCAAGGAATAATAGATGGAAAGTGCTAGTGTTGTACCATTGTTCATGGGATATAATAAGGCCCAGAAGAACTCCAATGTAGTATCTAGGCAGGAATACACTGATAAAATTTAACAACTGTTTCTCTGAAAACACTTTTAGAAATACTTTAAAGTTTATTCTACATTATTAATATTTTCATCATCACTTTCTTAGGTGTAGACAATGGATAAAACAATAAACCAAGCCCTAATCTGTATCATTTATGGATAACCAAGGTGAATACACTTACATTGACAATTTGACAATTGGCTTTCTCAGGGCTTTATAAGCTGCCTCCAGTATACCCCTCCATGGGGGAATTTATAGAAGATCATGGACAAGAATCACACAAATAAGAAGGCATGGAGAACCTACAAGGTAAACTGATAGAGGGAGTACCCATTTCTATGAAGCCGTGATCTATTGAAATATTGAAGGGTCACCTCACAAAACCACAAAAGGCAGTGGAAGAGTAAACAAGTGCACAGAGAGCACAGTAGAAGTCCTAGGTAATAATAACAACAACAATAATCTCATTCATCTCATGGAATCTTTCTCCAAAGATATCAAAATGTCATTTGGGCACAAAAACTCACCATGATTCCAGAAGCTTCATGAGGAAGGATGCTATTTACTTTCTGATACAGAGGAGATGGATCCAAGGTACTGAAGGAGATGCATATATTTGGACATGGCCAATGCAGGGATTTGTTTTGCTTAATGTTGCATATTTATTACAAAGTTTTTTTTTTATTCCTTTTTTCCAGTGGGGGAAAAGTGGAAGGGAAAGAAAAGAAAATTTTTAATTGAAAAAATAATTAAAATGTTATTTGGATTTGTTAAGCATAAGAATTTTATCATGTGCCAAAGAAATATGAAATCCAAATGTTTTGGTCTTGAATCTGGAGATAATACTGAACTAAAGGAGGTCAAACCTACTAATACGTTGGTTTCCTCTGGATAAGAACCCTTGCATATATCAAGAAGGAGTTGAATTTGTTAAGATAATTATTTGCATCTGAAATTAAAGTTGATGCATCTGAAATTAAAGTTGAATGGAAAGGATGCTTAAAAGCAATGAAAACTTATGCAAAACCAGTCTGTTAACACACAGAGGTCAAGTACATGGGAAGAAAATTGCCTTCAAGGTAGGACAATACCTTGAGTTCATACTGCCAGCATTCTGCACTTAAGTTTGTTCTCTGGGGAGCTCTGGTTTTACACTGGGTTAAGAGATGGACATCTGAAGAGTCATCTCTGGTCAGATAGAAATATTAAGTTTCTTAAAGGTTTTTTTTATGGTGGAAAAATGATGGTACTCTATAGTTCACATTAGTTAATGTTCCAATGTGTGATGTCTGGAAAAGTTCCGTATCTGCTCCTTCCTCTGAACTCCAGGATGAGATAAGTGTACTTTTTCAGACTGGGGCTAGAGATCTAACTGTGACTGCTGGCAGCTCCTCGCAGAACCTATAGCTGGTGGAAACGGTGATGTCTTTCTAAAGGACAACTCAGTTGCTAGTAGTGGTTTTCAAGTAGGGAAAAAAGTGTCTCTGTGTCCGTTTCAGATCCTGGCTGACCAGGTGTCAGGAGGTGCCCATTAAGCATCAGAGACAGCCTGCAGCAGGACTGAATGAGACTGTCAAAAACTCTGGTGTCTGCAGGCAGCTGTCTATTTTAATTCTCTTCCAGGGGCTGAGCTCTGACCCACTTGACTGTCTGCTCTGTGTTATAGACCTTGGCCTGTGACTTTGGGCTTTTCTCTTGGATACAGTCCCTTGGTTTTGTTGACTTTGAACACCATCCTTACTTTGGCTTCAGTCTCCCTTTTCCTTTGCTCTCCATGCCTACTTGTACTCTGACTCTGTTCTACTAAAGTTACTCACAGATATAAATTGATTCATTCATTCTGGAAAGCAATTTGGAACTATGGCCCCAGAGTCACTAAGTTGTGCATGCCCTTTGACCCATGATACCATGACTAGGTATATACCCCAAAGAGATCAAAGAAAGAAGATAGGTACAAAAACATTAATAGCAACTCTTTTTATGGTGGGTTAACACTCCCCCCTTAAAACTCTTGAAATTGAGGGGGTACCCATCAACTGGGAAATGAACAAGTGCAGGTTATTGGGGATGAACAAATTAGGATATATGCATAAGGTGTAAGAAACAATTAAAGGGGATCGTTTCAGAGGAACTGAGAAAGACTTGTATGAACTGAGTGAGCAGAAACAGGAAAATACTTTACACAGTAACAATATTGTAAAGACAAAAAAGCTGAAAAAAATGAAAGAACTTTGATCATTGCAATTATTGACCACTATTTCAAAGGACTGATGATGAAGCATGAAATCCACCTCCTGACAAAGAGGTGATACAGGGAACAAAATGAAACCTCTATTTTTTTGGGCATGGTCAATGAGGGAATTTGCTTTGCTTGGCTATGTGTATTTGTTACAAGGGTTTCATTATTCTTTTTCTTTCCCAATTGGGCAGGAAATGGAAGGGAGAAAAAATAGATTTTTGTTAAGTAACAAAATGTAATGTAAAAAAAAAACCTCAAACTTGGGGTGGCTAGGTGGCACAGTGAATAGAGCACTGGCCCTGGAGTCAGGATGACCTGAGTTCAAATCCAGCGTCAGACACTTAACACAAAACTAGTTGTATGACCTTGGGTAAGTCATTTAACCCCAATTGCCCTGCCTTCCCCCCTACCCCCCAAAAAGCAAAAAAATAAATCTCAAAATGTGCACATCTCAGCCTCTCCTCTGTCATAAGTACTGGCTAGCATTGGGTAGCCCTATGTTGTCCCCAGCTGTCCATCATGGGGAAGAGACATCAGCTCCCTCTAAAGTACATCAATCTTTGGACTCTTACAGGATATAACAGTGCAGGGAATTTTTTCTCAAAATATGCTGAAGTTCTATATCATGGGAAGGAAAAGTGAGCAAATATAACATAAAAGGGATATAATTATGGTATAGACTCATGCATAATAAGGGGATGAGGACTGGACTTGTGGTTTCATTTGATAGAAGGAAATCTCAGATGAGGAAATTATCTTTACTAATGCATGTAGGTCCTTTCTCTGCAACTTATGGTCCTAGAGACTTGGATATAGCATTGAGAAGTTAAATGACTTTCCCAGGGTCACCAAGCCTGGTCACAAAGTCAATATATATCAGAGGTGGGATTTCAATCCAGATATTCCTCGCCCTGGCTTGATTCACTATGCCAGCTGCTGCTGCTGCTGCTGCTGCTACTACTACTACTACAGACTTTATATAGTGCTTAAGTTTTGTAAAGCATTTTACATATACTACCTTATTTTGGCCTCCTAATAAAGCAGTGAGAGTGTGATATAGTAAATGGAGAGAGAATTTCAAAGTTTCTTCATTGGGAGTTCTCTACGTCTAATGAAATCAATCACAGTTCTGTTTGGATAACAGTAATGGCAACAGCGCCCCCTTCCTCAAACCAACCCAAAACTCCATCACAAAGCCAAAACCGAAAATCAACAGCCATGCAATGACAATACTGTAAGTTCAGTATGACTGATACTGTTATCCCCATTTTACAGATGAAGAAACTGAATCTCGTAGGAGTTAAGTGGCTTGTCCATGATCGCACAGCTAGTAAGTGCTAGAAGCAATTTCAACCGAGGTCCTCCTGACTCCATGTCAACATTATTTATTAACACTGGCCTATGAATAATCATCTCTCACTGATCCATGAGGACCTAAATCCTCTGCAAATTGCTTTAACATTCATCTCCTTTATGATAGAAAAATTATATCATGTTTTTGATGATTTAGTGAGAGTATGGGATTTCTCTTAGAGAGTCCAAAAGAGCCTGGAAGTAAAGTACTTTTTATCATCATCCACAGGTGCTTCAGAGAATGGTCCTCTCTTTGATATGGATATTCTCTGAATTGGTGAAAGTCATAACCCATTTACATCCGATCCTGAGTTCTTCTCATCTGTGTTTGTCCATAAATTCACTGAGAATCCAATTCAACATAATGGAGGACTTTCTGTAGGCCCTTTTGCATTTCCTACCTGCATAGCTATATATATGCATATATATGTATGTACACATGTACATATACACATATATAGATATACATATGTCTATGTGTGTACACACACACACATACACATAAATGTATAGACTATTCTTCCCTTACTCTTGCCCATGTCTCCCAATTCCTTTTCTGATCGTATGGAATGATATCTCTTTCATCACGGTTTGGGCACAGGTTATTGATGGAAAAATGTCACAGCCAACTTATGCTTGCTGCATATGTCTTTATTGGCTTTTGGGTCAACTGCAACTTGAATGTTGTGGAGACTGTGTTATTCCAAGATTTAGAGCTGCATAACATCTCCAGAAAATAATTTGTATCAAAAGATGGGTCCTTGTGTTAGGGAGCAGCTTGGGATTGTCAAAAGCACTCTGCAATTTCCTAAATGCAATTCAGTCAACTCCCTTTCTCTTATTCAGTCCTGGGTTCAGCTCACTGTCCATCTGAAGTAATTGTCACAGATACGTGTATGGAAATATTAACTCAGTGAAATAGCCATTAAAGAAAGAAAGACAGTTACAATAAGTCTTTCCTTTAAAGCTGAGAACCTCTACAGAAAGCTGTGTGAAAGATTTTTTTTTTCTTTCAGTTGAGGAATGCCCTGGGGGAGAGAGAGATTCTTGAAGAATGTCCTTCATATCAGCAATGCAACTGACTGCATGGTCTTGGTGATAAAAGGACTGATTGATTGACCATTGAAGCCTGGTTGGATAAAGTTCTACCTTTTTAAAAGCATTTTCAATCAATGAGTATTGGTCAAGTAAAATTTTGTATTCAGTGTTCTGTCCTCAGGGCTGTGAACATTGGATTTGAAGTTCATAGACCTTAGGTTAGAATCCAGATTCCAACACTGACTAACTGTGTGACCTTGGGTAAGTCAATAACCTTTTCAGATCCTTGGCTTCCTCATCAGTAAAACAGGTTCAGTAATACTTGCATTACCCAACTTATAGATTTGTTATGAGCAAAGTGGCTTTGAAACCTTAAAGCACAATGGAAGAATGAAAAGTATTATTGGGAGGTTTCTCCCCACAGGGAACTTAGGCATTAATAATAATAGCTACCGTTTACATAGTGTTTACTATATGCCAGGCACTAGGCTAGCACTTTTAAAATTATTATCTCATTTTATCCTCATAGCAGCCCTGGGAGGCAGGTTCTATTTTCATTTCATTTCATTTCATTTCATTTCATTTCATTTCATTTCATTTCATTTCATTCCCATTTCACAGCTAAGAAAATTGAAGTAAAGAGAGGTTCAAGGACTTAACCCAAGATCACACAGTTGGTATGTGTTTGAGGTTAGATTTGAAGTCAGGTCTTCCTGATTCTGGGCCCCTCATTTTATTGACTGCATCACCTAGACGCCTTATATTTAGCCTTATGATAAAAAAATTAAATTAGAAACTACACCATACACCATTGCCCCCAATTTTATCATCAACTTTCTTTGTCTTCAATAGAGTTGCTGTCTCCAAAGTAGTTGCCAGGGACTCCTAGGTGTGGGAGTAAGGAGTGAGTGAGTAAGGAGTTAGGTAAAACTGTAGTTTGACCCTAGGGAATGTGATCAGCGAATTAGAGAGTGGGAAAATGGGTTGCATCCAACCCACAATGCAATCCTTGGGGGGCTCATCTCCAATACAATGATACCTACCATTATTCCCAATATTCTTCCACTCCTCCCCCTCCCTTTGCTGTGTAAGCTCCCACCTTCTCCTCTTCTGAGGTTGGCATCAACTTCTCAGCTATTATCTAACTGCCACCCAGGCACCCATTTTGGCAACTATGCAGTTATGATTGGGGAAATTCTCTTGTCTCTCAGCAGCTCACCTCCTGTCCCCCCATCTGATGTCATAGCTGTAACGTGTTTCATGCTGAGCAGATGCTGAGGTTGAGCCCTCTTGTTTCCTTTTATGAGGGTCAGAGTGAGCTTCACAGGATAACTAGACACGGGCAGGTTATAATCTTTGTCATAGATTGCGTCATAATGGCCAGTCTTATGACAACTGGATTCTCTTTCTCCCCAAATCCACCCCTTTTCCAAACATACCTATTATTGTCAAGCACATAGCCATCCACTGTGTTACCAAGGTTTGCAATCTCTGTGTCATTCTCAGCTCCTCACTCAACCTTATCCCACATATCCAATCAACTGCCAAATCCTGTTGTTTCTATTTTCACAACATCTCTCATATATGTTTCCTTTTCTCTACTCACACAGACATTACCTTAGTTCAGACCTCTCACTTTTGTTGTTGTTCAGTTGTTTCAGTGTCTTTGTGATGCCATTTGGTTTTTTTTTTGGCAAAGATACTGGAGTGATTTGCCATTTCATTCTCCAGCTCATTTTACAGATGGGGAAACTGAGGCAAACAGGATTAAGTGACTTGCCCAGGATCACACAGCTAGTAAATGTCTCAAGCCAGATTTGAATTCAGGAAGATGAATCTTCCTGCCTCTAGGTTTTGTGCTCTATTGTGCCACTTACCTGCCCCCAATTTCTCACTTGGACTATTATAATAGTTTCTCTGTCTCAAGTTGCTCCCCTTTTCCCACTCACCCTCCACATACCTGGAAAGGGGATAGACTTGAGGCAGAAAAACCAAACTATTATAATAGTCCAAGTGAGAAATTTTCCTAAAGCAGAGTTCTGAAAACATATTCCTATACTCAATAAACTCCAGTGGCTCCCTTTTGATAGAATCTAATATTATTTCATCTTTGTCTTATCCTTTCACACATTAATATAATTTATAGATAAGTACATACATATAAGCACATGCTCAGCAATTCCTAACTAAAAGGGTGCAACAACAAAACAAAAATATGGAGATGACTGATATATGATATGAACCTTTTAGGCATCTCCAAAACAGAGCACTTTCCAGAAATTTCTTGATAACTTTGTCTGCCAATACTGATGTAATGGAGGAATTTAAGGGAGTGTGAAACAGTCTTAGAGGGAAAAAACGCCAATCTCTTCTTAAAAACAAAATTATGCTGAGCTAGCCTCCTGGACTGTGTGTTGGCCCTTTCTAGAGTTACAGAGGAGAAATGATTGCACAGAACCATTGTGACAACTCTACCCCTTCTTAAGGGGTGGCAACTTTGATGAGAGACCCTGCGGAGCTGTTCTCTCTCCCTTCCCCAGCATCAGTGCACTCAGAACAATCATCATTCATACAGTACAAATATATTCAACACTACAGATGTGAATCATTCTTTGGGCAGCTCCAAAGAATTAAATTTAGCACTCTGAGACCATGATGGCCAATAAGCCCCATCAGCTATGGCTCTGATCAGTTTGGAATCTGATGACATAACAGGTTTCAATTTGTCTCAGATTTTTGTCAATAAACTTAGAAATACTACACAGAACCAAAGCCTCTGAGCTGACCTTTAAACGCAACCCACTCATTCAGCCACCTACATGGGTAAAGATGCCATGGAAAATCGAAGTCCATGAGAGCTGGTGCAGAATTTAAACTTTGGTAGAACTGGGGACCTCATCCAGGATCACTGACCACACATGTATCATTCGTTGCCATTTTAGATCTGCTTAGACATTAAAAAACAAGCTGCCCAAATGATGCATTTGACACAATTTATAAAATCTCAGGCAGGTGTCTTGTCAACACCTGATTTTGCAGATGGCTATCAGGACCATTGTTGCACCATGCTTTTTGTCATCTGAGGTAACAACAAAAATAACTAGTCATATTGTATGTGTATATATATTTTATAGCTTTTTAAGGTTTGCATAGTGCTTTATGCATATTATTTCTTCTTATCCTCACAATAACCCAGGGAGGCAGGCAGAGATTAGATGGCTTGCCCTAGGTTACACAGCTAGTAAGTGTCTGAGGTTGCATTTGAGCTCAGTTCTTCCTGCCTCCAGGTCAAGTGCTTCTATCCACCAGGCCATTTAGTTGTCTCAGGTGAGCATTGGCTAGTATCTTAACATTTCTGGACCTCTGTTTCCTCATTTGTAAGAGGATGTGGTTGGGATGTGCAATCTCTAAAACCCCTTCTACCTCTAAAGTTCAATAGCATCATACAACAACCCTTGAGGTAGGTTTGTGCAAACTTTACCATCTCCAATTTACAGGTGAGGAAACTGAGGCTCAGAAAAACTGAATGATCGTCCTGCAGAATGTCAGTTGCCAGAATTTAAGTGAGATTTTTTGACTCTAGGTCCAGCATGCTTGCCACACTGCCACATTGTGTCTTTATTCTATTATCCTTGTACATTGCCAGGGAATTGCCAAGACCTCTTGTATTCTTCCCTGAGACTGGTAGAAATAATTTCTAGATCTTAAGTATCCTTGCACCAATGAATCAACCACCACAAAAGCCTGGAGTACTTGATGAATAGCAAACAACAAACCAGGTCTTTGAATCATAGCTACCTGAAGTTGGAAGGGTCTTTAGAAAATCACTCTGTTGCCCTGTTCCTTGTTGTGTGAATCCCCTCTACTACACCTCTCCATTCCACTCCCCAACCAGATGTCAGCTTGCCTCTGCTTGAATATTTATAGGGATAGGGAACTTATAACTTCATTGGGTAATTAATTATTTTCTGAAAGATCCGATTGTTAATAATTTTTCTTTAGATTAAGCCAAAAATCCATCTTCTTGTAATTTCTACCTCTTGGTCCTAGTTTTCCCTCAAGTCAAAAATAATGAACTTAATGCCTATACACTGTGACAACCCTTCAAAAATTTTGACAGGCATCATTTGCCACTTCCTTCTTCCAAATCTTTCTATTTTTCAGGCTAAAAATTCCTAATTCCTTCAAATGATCCCCCTAAGAGTGGAAAGATCATTGTGGAAGCTTTATTAGATGATTGAGAAAGGACAGACTGAAATCAGAGAGACAAATTAGGAGGTTATTACAGTAGTCAAGGCAAGAGGTGATAGGATCTGAACTAGGGTGGTGATTATATAAGTGGAAATGAAGGGATGAATTCAGGAGACATTATGGAGGTAGAATCAACAAGGTTTGGCACCTGATTAGATATGAATATTGAAGGAGAGAGGAGTCAAGCATGACTCCAGGTGATTAAGAGGATGGTAGTGATCTCAAAAATAAGGAGGCTTAAAGGAGGGGTAGCTTCAAGGAAAGTTTTTGTGTTGGATATTTTAGTTTGGGATACTTAGAAGATATACTAGGAAAGATGTCTAGTAGACAATTGATAATGCTATATGGGAGGTGAGAGAGATTAACTCCAGATATTTAGAATTAGTATTCATCTGTATAGAGATTGAACTCAAAGATGAAGGTTAAGAGAAATAAAAGATCTCAGGAATCAGCCTTGGGAGATATTCACACTTAGTAGATGGGAGATAGATGATGATACAGCAAAAAAGACTGAGAAGGCATGATCAGAGAGGAGGGAAAGCAGGACAAAGGAGTGTTATGGAAGCTACTGGAGGAGGTGGTAGCAGACACTGTCAAAAGTTTAAAGAGAGATCAAGCAGAATGAGACTAAGAAAAGGCCACCAAATTTAATAGTTAAGAGATGAATGGTGAGTTTTTGGGAACTGAGGTTGGATTGCACAGGATTAGAATTAGTGGGTGAAGAAAGGGTGGGCAGAAATTGTACCTGTGTCTAGGAGTTGTGCAATAAAAGAAGAGGAGTCATAGTATGATAATCAAGAGTCAGAAGAAGATTTTCTAAAGATGGTGGAGACCTTAGTATGTATATAAGCAGTGGGGAATGGAGAAGGTGAGGTTAAAGATTAGGGAAGAAAGAATAACAGCAAACTCCCAGAGGAGATGAAAAGAATGGGATCATGGGAACAAGGGCTCAAGTCATATATAAGGTTAATGAGATATAAAATATTCCCTGCCCATTAATAGGTCTCACATGGAACCCATTAAGGGAAATGTGATTAGGGGAGGATTGCTTTTCAGGAAGGCCTATACCTTTTGTTACTTTATAATTAGGTAGTGGGTTACAAGGGTTGTGATGCCTTCTGACCCTGAAAAAGTGTATATATATATATGTACTCTGAGGTTAGCATTTTGCTTTGGGGCTCACTCACTGGAAGAGTGTTCTTGGGAGTTGACCAAATGAGACTCTAGGTAGCCATTAAAGAGCCCCCCAGCTTTGAAAAACCTAGATGTTGGTACCTCTCTCTCTGGTACCTGTGTATGTATTGCCTTGGTCAGACAATTGAATCTGTCTGTTGATCTGTCCTAATTTCTCAGATAGTTAGAAGCCCTGTCTTTTGGTCTTTATTTCTGTTTGTATTTTCTCTGAAGTTAAGGGTGCTGCCTTTTCCCCTGAACTAGTGAGTGTAATTAAAAGAGATTGTTGATCCCTTAAACAACTATCTTTCTTAGTAAAGCAGGTCTAAGGACCTGTGCTAGCAACCATCCTGGGTATGCCAGTGTGGTTGCTGTTATACCACAGAAGTCAAGAGGGATGAGGAGTTAGTCTTGGCAAAGAGAAGATCTAACTTCTTTTTAAAAACAATTTATTTACTATTAGTTTACAAAATTTAGTTCCACTCAAGTTTTTGAGTTCCAAAATTTCTCTCCCCCATTTCTCCTCCTCTTCCCTCATGGTGGCATGCTATCCAGTATAGGTTCTACATATGCCTTCACATTAAACATTAATCATGTTGTAAAGAAGATTCATATTCAATGAGAAGATCTAACTTCTTTAGAGCCTGAAGCCAAGAAAGAGGGGACAGGTGAAGATGTAGAAGAATTTTGAGATGTGGAGCAAAGATGATGCTGGAGTCCTTGGTCTTTAGGCTCAATTTCTCAATAAGATCTGTCGAAGGAAACTAGGTTAGGAGTTGGATAAAAAGAATTTGAGCTCCTTGAGGACAGGGAGTGTCTTTACCTCTTTTTGTATCCCCAGTGCTTAACATAGTTCCTGGCACATAGGAGGCACTTAATAAATGCTTATTGATGGACATGAAATGACTACAAAGTTGTAGAATTAATCAGGTAACAATAAAAGATTGAATTGCAGCATTGAGGACCCAGGTGAGAATTGATACCATTGTTTTAAAGAAGATCCATTTGGTGTGGTTCTTACAACTTCTACCAGTGGTGTTCAGCTGCTGGGGAGATTATGTGAAGAAGGTGGGTAGAGGTTGTGATCCAGGGCTGAGGATTGGCAGATCATGGAGATACTGTGAATTTCAAAAGAGTAGAGGTTGTAGAGTGCTGTAGTGGTCTGAAAATAGCAGTAGGGAGCAAAGAATATTCTTTCTTGATGGCAGGTACCATTTCCCTTTTCATTTACTTATTTAGTAATCTATTTATTTACTTATTAATTCATTCATGCATCTATCTATCTATCTATCTATCTATCTATCTATCTATCTATCAGCACAGCTCAGTGCCTAGCATAAAATGGCTGCTTAATTAATACTTGCTTAATTGAGAAATCTGGTAAGAAACTGGTGTTATTAGGGGAAATAAGGTTTTAAATAGGGCAGCTAGATGACACAGTGGCTAGAATGCCAGGCTAGAGTCAGGAAGACTTATCTTCCTGAGTTCAAATCTGGCCTCAGATACTTAGTAGCTATGGGACCTTGGGAAAGTCACTTGATCCCATTTACCTCAGTTTTCTCAATCTGTAAATTGAGCTGGAGAAGGTAATGGCAAATTACTCTAGTATCTTTGCTAAGAAAACCCCTAATGGGGTCATGAGGAGTTGGATAATGACTGAAAAATGACTGAACAACAATAAAGGCTTCAGGTAATTTGAAGGGGTAAAAGGATATGTGTAGGAGTTTGCTCCAATTCAGCTCAGTTTAATTCAACAAACTGCTGTGTACCAGGCTTGGTGCCAAGTATTGGGGTTACAGAGACAAAAATGGAAAAAGTCCCTACTCTCAAGGAATTGACATTCTGTTGGTAATTTAATCATAGTATAAAAAGAAAGCGTGGAGGAGAACAGAAGAAAGGCTGCCAGGAGTGAAGGGAGTGGGTGTGGCACAGGTTAAATATAAACTAGATGGGAGCGATAGTAAAAGCAAACAAGAAAATAAACAAAAAGGCCATTTATGTATTTAGGGTTCCTCATCACCCCTTGAGGTAGGTAGTATAAGCATTCTTGTTCCCATTTTACAAATGAGAAAACTAAGGTTTGCAGAGGTAAAAGGATTGCTGTGATCATAAAGCTATCAGCTGAGTTCTGTGAATGGTGCCCTCTGCCCTACTCTACCTTTGTCCTGATCTCTGACTACCTCCTTAACTCAGTCAATTCAGAACTTCCAATTATCTGATCCTGAATGGGGCAAGAATAAGGTACATGCCACTGTTTTTACCTGGACTCTTGTCACAGAAGACATTATGATATAATGGAAATGGCACTGGTCTTAGGAGTCAGAGAACTTGCGTTCACATCCTTCCTCTGATGCTACCTGTCTGGCCTTGGGTAAGTCACTTAACTTTCATGGGCCTCGGTTCCCTCAAATGTGACATGAGGGGCTTGTATTAGGTGGTTTCTGAAATCCCTTTCAATTCTATATCTGTGATTCTTTAAGTATTCCACTGAACATGGAGCCAAGGACTTTAGAGTGGTACATGGGTAAATGTGAGGGAATTTAGAAAAGCATACATAGGCTTTAAAAAAAGGGGGAAAATCTAAGCTTAACTGGTGAAGAAGGGTGGCAAGAAAATGGGAAAACTATTTCTGGTTATCAAATGGGATATTATAAATAGGCTAAGAACCAATTATCCTCAAGTAAGGAGGATAGAAGCAGAAATAATGGCTGCTTCAGGGAAGACTTGATGGGCTACACATTCTGAGGATCCTTACAACCGGAGAGACAGCTGAGCAATAGGATGGCCCCGGGACGCTGCAGAATCATCATTTTCAGCAGAGTCATTTAACAGAGGATTCAGTTCCAGAATTGGGTTTAGATACCTTGTCCTTCCTAATGTGAATCATTCAGTCTTTCCTAATGTGAATCATTCTGGGCAAGATGAAAGAGGAAGGAAAGAAATCAGAGGAGAGAGAAAAGAAAAAAAGAGTGAAAAAGGAAAGAAAGGAGAGGAATTTGAGAGGCTGGAGAGGAGACAAAAACATTCTCTATGCCCTCTTTTTAAACGTTTAATGATAAATACTTCTGACATTACAAAAACCTTGCAACATTTCCTGTTTAAGTTCTGGAAATACAAGGTCTCGGAGTTGAAATGCGCAAATGGATCTATGATCTCAGTAATATGTGTATTGCCTCCAACAAAGCCGATCACAGCCTATTTATGCCTGCCCATCCTGCACAACTGTTGCCCATATCCTCCCATAAATTCACCATTGAACTTCACCATAGAAGGTCCATGGTGGGTTTGGGGGTGGGGGATGGAATCTTGGATTTCTTTTATTCATTCATTCGTTTATTTATTCATGCATCAACTATTTATTCATTTATTTTTGGAAACCTGGATTTCTCTTGACATCATGAGGATACCAGAGGAATATCAGGTTATCTTTTGGTCACCCTTGCTCTTATTCCATGACTAGCCCATCTCCTTTGCTCATATATATTTTTGATGACCTCTTTGTTACTTGAATTCTCCTTTGTAATTCATTGTCACACACTCCACTCCTACCCACCTCCTCCATCTCTTACCCCTGGATCATATTGTTTCTCAATTCTTTGGAGAATTAGGTATACAACAGAACTAGTAGAATATTTGTATTAGGGGGCAGAGTGAAGATGGAGTGAAAACAGGACCTCCACACGGCTCCAGCTCCCACTACCTCCAATACATGTAAAAAAATGATTGTCAACAAATTTTAGAGCTATAGAACCCACAAAATGACAGAGAGAAACAAATCTCCACTGAAGGCAGCCCAGCAGGCTGACAGGAAGAGTCTATTGCAATGGGCTGGGAGCCAAGTGCAGTCCTGCATGAGCCACAGGGTTCTGGCCCTGGAGCAGTCATGACCAGCAGGGGCCAGAGCAGACTTCAGGACAGTGAATCACCTGCAGCTGTCACAGTTTCCAGACTTCTCAACACGTAAATGCCAAAGAGAAAGTAAAAGGTCAGTCTGGAATTCTGTTGGAACTGGGTGTAGAAGAGCATGGTCCAGCCCCTGCCCCTGGGACGAGAAGTGATGGAAGTGCAGTGGCTGCAGCTGCTGCCATGTGGCTACCTCCAGAGCTCCTGGCCTGCAGAACAAAGGGGGACCAAGCAACCATTCAGAGGGTAATTGCTCTTGCTTTAACCTGCTTGGATCTGGATCATGGTCTTGGGTGGTGGTCCTGGGGTGTGTGACCAGCGTGCCCAGAGCTTGTGGGGGCTGCAGAGAGGGTGCCTTCCTAATAGCTGTGGAAGCTGTGAAAACCCCAGTGATTTGGGGCATAGTTCTCTGCAATCTGGAAGCAGAGTTCTACCATGACAAAGAGCTCAAAAGTCAAGTAATTGGCTGGCAATATGAGCAAGCAGAGGAAGTACAAACAGACAATAGAATCCTTTTTGAGGATAAAAAGGATCAAATCATGGAATGGGAGGAAGACAACGAAGTCAGAACTCCTGCATCAAAAGCTTCCAAGAAAAATATGAATTGGTTACAGGCCATGGAGAAGCTCAAGGAGGATTTTGAAAATCAAGTAAGAGAAGTGGAGGAAAAATTGGGAAGAGAAATGAGAATGATGCAAGAAAATCATGAAAAGTGAGTCAACAGCCTGCTACAGGAGACCCAAAAAATACTGAAGAAAATAACACCTTAAAAATAGACTGACCCAATTGGTAAAAGAGACCCAAAAGCCAATGAGGAGAAGAATGCCTTAAAAAGCCAAATTGACCAGACAGAAAAAAAGAATGTTAAAAACTCACTGAAGAGAATAACTCCTTCAAAATTAGATTGGAACAACTGGAAGCTAATAACTTTAAGAGAAATCAAGATACTATAAAACAGATCCAAACAAATGAAAAAATAGAAGACAATGTGAAATATCTCATTGGAAAAACCACTGACCTGGAAAATAGATCCAGGAGAGATAATTTAAAAATTATTGGACTACCTGGAAGCCATGATCAAAAAAAGAGCCCAGACAGCATCTTTCAAGAAATTATCAAGCAAAATTGCCCTGATATTCCAGAACCAGAAGGCAAAATAGAAATTGAAAGAATTCACCAATCATTTGTTGAAAAAGGTCCCCAAAAAGAAAACTCCTAGGAATATTATAGCCAAATTCCAGAGTTCCTAGGTCAAGGAGAAAATGCTGCAAGCAGTCAGGAAGAAACAACTTGAGTATTGTGGAAACACAATCAGGATAACACAAGACCTAGCAGCTTCTACATTAAGGGATCAAAGGGCCTGAAATATGATATTCTGAAGGTCAAAGGACCTATGATTAAAATGAAGAATTGCCTACCCAGCAAAGCTGAGTATAATGCTTCAGGGAAAAACATGATCATTCAATGAAATAGAGGATTTTCAAGCATTCTTGATGAAAAAAACCAGAGCTGACCATAAAATTTGGCTTTCAAATACAAGAAGCAAGAGAAGCATGAGAAGGTAAACAGGAAAAAGAAATCATAAGGAACTTATTCAAATTGAACTATTTACATTCTTACATGGAAAAACAATAACATAACTCATGAGACTTTTCTCAATATGAGGATAGTTGAAGGGAATATATATGTATACATACATATGTATGTATGTATCGGAGGGTGTATGTGTTGATAAATATATGTGAGTGTGGGCATATATTTGTACATGTATAAATAGACAGAGGGCACAGGATGAGTTGAATATGAAGTGATGATATCTAAAAATATTAAAAGGTGAGAGAGGAATATATTGGGAGAAGGAGAAAGGGAAAGATAGATCAGAATAAAATTATCTCATATAAAAGAGGCAAGAGAACACTGTTACAATAGAGGGGAAGAGCAGGAAGGTAAAAGGGAATGGCTCAACCTTACTCTCATTGAATTTGGCTTAGAGAGGGAATAACACACACACTCAATTGGGTATCTTATCCTACATGAAAATAGGGAAGAAGGGGATAAGAGGAGGGGTGATAGAAGGGAGGGCAGATTGGGGAGAGAGTAGTTAGAAGCAAACATTTTTCAAAAGGGACCGGGTCAAAGTAGAAAATAGAATGTGGGGGGTGGGATAGGATGGAGGGAATTATAGTTACTCTTTCACAATATAACTACTATGGAAATGTTTTGCATAACTACACATGTACAACCTATATTGAATTGCTTATCTTCCTAGTGGGGGTGGGTGAGGAGGGAAGAAGGGAAAAAAATCTGGAACTCAAAGTTTTAAAAACAAATGTTTAAAAAATATTGCTTTTTACATGCAACCGGGAAATAAGATATACAGGCACTGGTGTATAGAAATCCATCTTGCCTTACTAGAAAGTTATGAGGAGGGGTAGAGAGAACAGGTTGGGGGAAGGGGTATTCAGTAGGCTTGCTATTTTGGGGTGGGGCTAGGGGAAAGATGAGGAGAAACATTTGTAACTGAAAATCTTGTGGAAATGAATGTTGAAAACTAAAAATAAGTAAATAAATCAGAAAAATAAAAAAAATAAAAGAATATTTGTATTAAAAATTTGGTCTTTGTTTCAGGAAATTGAAATAAGAAGGAAAATTAAATTAATACTGATAAATGTGATTAACATCACAGCTCCAATATGATCAGTTAGAGTGCAGGATATGACATCAAAGTAAATTCTTTTCTTACTTCCATGGGGTTGTAGTCAACTCTTAATTCTTCTAGAAGTCTAGGCTTACAATGCTAAGAAAATTTTCTTTCACTGATGCAGCTGGCTATCCACTTACATCTTTTAATCTTAAGCAGTTTTTGTCCACATCTTTTTGTTTTCTTCTCTTTGGAGGACCTGCTCAGTGTGCTGGAGACTTTTTCCTGCTTCTTTTAATCTCTCTTAAGTAGCAGTGCAGTGTTAGGTCTATTGACAACTACTCACTCTCTATCTGTGATTGTCCCGTTTTCTCCAATGATGACTTTATTGCCATTTATTGCATTTAAGTCTTCTTGTTTGTAATTTACTAGAGTCTGCTTATACCTGCCATCTGTTCTTCCATTGATCTTTGGTTCACTTGTGATTGTGATTCTTCTGAGGACATTGCATTCCATAACTTACATAGAATGTCACTGGGAGAAGATTGGTGCTCAGAAGATGGGCAATTGGGAATTACTGAAAGTGCAACTTAATTTCATGAATGCAATACAGTCTATCTCACCCTATTCAGTTATCAGAGTCATTCTGGGGCCAGACATGTCCCTACAGTAGGAAACAAACAATCTGAGGGGGAGTTGAGCATTAGCTATGAATCCTAGTGTTTCTTAAGATTTGAGCCATATTCATCTGTCAGGCTCTTTGATCTAAGTCTAATGTACTCTGTCATATTAAGGGGAGATTTTCATTTAAATCTGTCAATCAGTTATGACTGCTGAAATGGTTTGTTATTTGATACTTTCAGAGTGATTGCTTGTTATAATGAGGATTCCTTTTATGTTTTATATTTGGATATTATATATTTATATTTTATTTTTATACTTGGATATTATATTCATATAATATGTTGATGTACTATTTATATTTAATGTTTCATATTTTGATATTATATATTATATTTATATAATATGTTTATATTATATTTATATTTTATGTCTCATATTTGGACTATTTAGCTACCAAAGTCTCTTTTAACTCATAAATTCGGCAATCCTATAGTTATCTGTGTCTGCTCCCTGCCTTATTTGTCATATAGTCAATAGGGCTTAGTACTATCAGCTTTTTCCTTAGCAATAATCTCCATGGTGAAATGTGAGGGTCATCACAAGGCCTGCTTTTATGAGCTTTTAGTTCTTGGCAATTCATAGACGAGGGCAGCTAGGTGGCTCAGTATATAGAGTGCAGACCTGGAGTCAGGAAGACTCATCTTCCTGAGTTCAAATCTGACCTTAGGTACTTACTAGCTGTGTGACCCTGGGCAAGCCACTTAACCCTGTTTGCCTCAGTTTCCTCATCTATAAAATGAGCTGGAGAAAAAATGGCAAACCACTCCAGTATTTCTGTCAGAAAGCCCCAAATGGGGTCTCAAAGAGTCAGACACATCTGAAAACAACTGAATAAATGAATAGAATTAGAAGGTGATAGCCTGAGAGTTAGAGGGTTCCTTAAAAGTAATTTAGTGTAACCACTTCATTTTAAAAAAGAAGAAAGTCAGGCCCAGAGAGGTTAATAAAGTTGCTTAAGCTCACATAGTATCTTGGAAATGACAAGAAGTTACCTAACTGAAGTGTGTATCTACTATTTCTCGCTTTTGCCAAAGTGGGTAAGATGCGTCCTCCTGCCTCTGAGGTCCTTATTATAGGGAGATTTTGTGCTTCTGTCATCATGTATAAAACACAACAACCACACTCTCATATAATATAGTCCTTCATAAGATCCAGGGACATGTCAAGCAAGTAAAAATGTTGAAATACACTTTAATATTTATTAACCTTCATAAGAGTACACAGCCACAGCTCTTGTAAAAGTGATACCTGGATGCTTTCTGGTCCTCTTATCCCAGTTCATTTCCCCATGGAGTACATCTCCCAGACCAGTGTGATCAGTTACATGGTGTTATGTCTGTAGACAGAGTGTTAGTGCCAATACTGATTGATCTTTGTGATTTCCATATCTGATGGTACCCAGTTTCTGGACTGCAATCTTCATTCAGCTAAGTAGGGCCATATTACACAGAGAGCTGGGCCTGGAGTCAGAAAGTTTAGAGCTGACCTCAGACACTTACTAGCTGTGTGACCCGTGGCAATTTACTGAACCTCCATTTGCCTTAGTTTCCCCATTTGTAAAACTGGGATTATAATAGCACTTACTTTATAGGGTCGTGAAGATCAAATGAGATTATATTTGTCAAGTGTGTAGCATGGTGTCTGACACATAGTAAGTGCCATATAAATTTTAGTGATTATTGTTATTCTTTTGCTTCAAGAACTGTTTTAGAGCTTTTGGGCATTTTGACTTGTTGAAGAGGTTAAAAGGCAGCCTGTGTTTAGCCTCCTAGGTTCTTATATTAAGCACACATATGGGATTTGTGTGTGCATAGGCCTCAAAGGGCCCCTTATCTTATCCACTTAAATAGTTCTATAGGATGAGATCCTTGTGCAATATAGTCTTTTATAAGATTCAAGGGCATAGTGAGCAAAAATATTGAAGTATATTTTAATGTTTATTAATGTATTAGTAAATAAATATTGCATTTATTAATATTTTTAGATATGAATAATATACAAATGTTTTAATTTTACTTGACATCTATGCAGGTTTACAGTAACATCACACATGTGATAGAATGTAAGCTCCTTGAGGGAAAGGACTATTTCTTTTTTGTCTTTGTATCTGTCATGCCTTTTACAGTGTCTGACACATAGAAGGACTTTTAATGTATGTCGATTGACTGACTGATTAATTAATTGATCAAAATGCATAGCCAATTCAGTCTTCATTCATTTGGGCTATAATTCTGTCCCCATTATACCCTTTCCTCTCCTCAAGGTTAATTTGTTGTTGTTTAGTCATTTCAGTCATGTTTGATTCTTTGTGGCCCAATTTGGGGTTTTCTTGACAAAGATACTAGAACAGTTTGCCATTTTTTTCTCCAGCTCATTTTATAGATGAGGAAACTGAAGCAAACAGGGTTAAGTGACTTGCCCAGGGTCACACAGCTAGTAAGTATCTGAGGTCATATTTTAATTAAGGTCTTTTAGACTCCAGGCTTGGCACTCTACTGTACCACTTAGCTGCCTTAATATTTTTACCATTTTGAATTGGAGTCATCTTGAAGTTGGTTTGGAATCCAGAACCAGACCTTTTCTTTTTTTTTGAGGGAGCGATCCTTACTGGGGAACATAGCAAAGGATATAGTGACCTATAGTCATCCCCACTCCAAGTCCCTTGCCATTAGCACCTCCAATGTACTTTTAAACTTTTGGTGTTAAGTTTCATGTAAGGCCTTACGGTAAGGGCTTACCTGTCACTTCCATAGCAGCAAACTTTCCATCTTCACAGGCCCTTTATTCATAGGCCAGCACTTCCTCCCAGCCTAGTGTAGGAATAAATACCTTCCTTCTTTCCCCGCCTTCTTTCGATTACATCATGCTACCTATTAGGGAAAAAGGCAACAGGAGCTGGAGGAAGAATGGAGGCCTAAGGGGAGGAGCAGGGATATGGTGGGGGACAGTGGAGACATTGGAGAGAGGGGTGGCATTTGTGTTTTTCCTTTATACATTTGTGGGGAGGTCAGTAATGCAAATATCTAAGCTTAAAGCAAGCAGTCAGTAAAGTAAGAGTAAAAGGCCATGTTCAAGAACTTGGGAGTCAAAATGCAAAGGAATGATGAATGTGTAGCAGGATTTTCAGTAAGCCTCCAAGGAATGAGTTAATTTGGCACTGAGACAACCTTGCCAGTTTGGGGCAGTGGGAGGCAGGACAGTGTCCTCTGGTGAGCAGAATGAATATTGTAACAGTTGGAAATCTATACGTATATTCTAGCTACTGTCTGATGAAACCCTTTGACTGGTGGCTTGAGGGCAGTGCCACCTGGTGACCACATTATAAATTTCACTCTCTTGCTGTTAAATTAATCAAATAATCCACGCCATGCTTTTCTGAGGGGCAATCAGGTAGCACAATGGATAGAAAGACCTGGGTCCAAATCTGGCCTCAGACACTTATTAGCTGTGTGATGCCGGACAAGTCACTCAACCCTGTTTGCCTCAGTCTCCTCATCTGTAAAATGAGCTGGAGAAGAAAATGGCAAACCACTCCAGTATCTTTGCCAAGAAAACCCCAAAAGGGGTCATGAGAAGTTGGACACAACTGAAACACAACTAAACAACAACATAATTTTCTGCAGGTTGCAGAAAGTAGGAAAACAAGCCTTGAAAACAAACCAAGTATGCACCTACACCCCAAACCACCTGTCAAATACCTACACGTACTTATGTACACGTACTTCTTTTTCAGTTGTGTCTGATCCCATTTGGGGTTTTCTTGGCAAAGATACTGGAGTGGTTTGTTATTTCCTTCTCCAACTCATTTTACAAATGAGGAAACTGAAGCAAACAGGGTTAAGTGACTTGCCTAGGGTCACATAGCTCATAAGTGTGGGAGGCCAGATTTGAGCTCATGAAGATGATCCTAACTCCAGACCCAGCACTCTATCTACTGTGGCATCTAGTTGCCCCCATTACTTGTATGCATACATATTTACGTGTGTGTGTGTGTGTGTGTGTGTGTGTGTGTGTGTATGCATGTATATAAGGCAACATAATGTTGAATAGCATGGAGTTTGAATTCTGACTTTAATACTAACTTTGTGATCTGGGGCAAGTAATTTAATCTTTCAGTTGCTTAGTTTCTTCATCTATAAAAAGTAGAGAATAACTTGTACTACCGAACTCCCAAGGATGCTGTATTTCTATAGTACTTTATAAATCTAAAAGAACTATGCCAGTGTGACCTAATATTATACAGAGAAATTCAGGGTATTTACAATTCAGGACTTTAAAAGACTGTCGTGACTTCATCTGTGTGGCTTCTCTCCTGGATGGTGTACTTGCCAGCCCCTCCACAGCTTAGTAGATGTTTTTCATGAATTGTTACCACCTCCCCCCGCCCTCCAAAAAAAGAAGTCATTATCTGGCAAGAAGCTTCTGAAGGTGATGAACCTTTCTGAATTCAGCTAAGCTGGTGTTTGGGCAACAAATACACCACTACTCCCCTGGCATCCAACGTCTCCTACCTTGGAGGATTTGCTCTCTAGCCTGTGCTCTGTTGATATAACTTTGAGAACCCAGGGTCACCCCCAGATCTTGATAAGGCAGTGGAGGAATATGTTGGTGGTAGAACAACACACACATATTGCAACAATTCACAAATAGTATATTATATTACATGTAATATAATATCATTACATTAAGACTTTATGGAATAGCTGACATTTAAGTTGGTATTTTAAGAGAAAGATTTCATCTGGTGAAGAAGGAATAGAGAATAACCCATGCATAGGGAACATGAGCAAAGAGAGGAAAGCAGGAAAAGAGGCAGGTTTGAGAGATAAAGAGTACACCAGGTTGACTTGAATAAAGAGTTTATTATGTTACATTACACCTTATATAATACATTATATTATATGATTAATTTCATTATCATATTACATCTTGTCACATCTTTTCTTAATGTAATATTTGTATTGATTGTTGTTACATTGTTATACTATATTACATTGATTATATAATATATCACGTTACATTATATCATGTATTAGCTTGATGACTAATTCTTTGGGATCATGTGTCATCATTCTTATTTTAGCCATCTTTTATTCCTGTTCTTCCTGCTACCTCCATCCTCCAAATGGGACCACAAGAGACCATGCCTGGAAAGAGCTATGTCACTTAGCTCTGCATTTCTGAGACCACTCTTCCTCAGTCACATTGCCTTCACTTTGTCTATCTTCTGTCCTGTCTCAGTACACCGCATCCTTTTCCCCATACTTTACAACTCTTTGAGAACCATAATCAAATCATATACTACTATTGCCCCAGGAAAATTTATGCCATTGGGCTGCCTTATTATTCTGCTTCCCATCTCATTGACTTTCCAGACTGAAATACCCTTCCCTGCCTGCTATTCTTCTCTATGTGTTGTTTCCCTCATGAGAATGTAAATTCTTTAGGGGTAAGGATTATCTTGGTCTTGTATTTGTATCTCTAGCTCTTAGAACTGTTCTTGGCATGCAGTATCTTCTTGGCTTCAAATCTGGCTTCAGATAATTATTAGCTGTTGTGACCCTGGGCAAGTCATTTAACTCTGTTTGCCTCAGTTTCCTCATCTATAAAATGAGTTGGAGAAAAAAATGGCAAATCACTCCAGTATCTTTGCCAAGAAAGACCCAGTTGGGGTCATGATAGCTTGGGTATGACTTAAAAATGACTAAAGAGCATTTGACAAATGGTTGTTATTTACTGCCTCATCTTCCTTATTGTAAAATGAGGGGGCTAAACTAGAAGAGTTCTAAAGATCCTTCCAGATCTAAATCTATCGGGATCCTATGAAGTGGTACCTTCTTCAACTGTCTAATAAAGTTGTTGTACAAGGTAACTGACTTCCTTATGCACATCATGTCCCTTCTCTATGAAAATTTTTCCTGTGGTTTCCTATTTCTCACCCAGTAAAAGCCCAGACATCTTTGCCTGGTATCCAAGACCCAAGATCCAAGTCTACCTTTTGATCCTTATTTCAAATCCCCCTCCATGCATTCTTTATTTCAACCAACCTGATCTAGTTTCTATCTCTCAAGACTGTCTAGTGCTTTCCAGATTCCCTGACTTTGCTTCTACTGTTTCCTGTACCTGGACAGTCTACTATTCTCTTCTTCATCAGCTGAATTCCTTCTCAGTTTTAAAAGCCCATCTTAAGTGTCAGCTGTTCCATAAAGTCTTCCCTGACCCTGATTATCAGTAAGGACCTTCCACCTTGAACCTCACAAGTATTTTGTTCGGCACTTCTCTAATGAACTTATTGTGTGATATTGCAGTTAGCTCTGCCTGTGTTCAATCCCCAAAGAGACTGTAAACCCCTTATATCTCTTCTACCATACAGTAGTTATTTAATAAAATATTAATTGAATAAATGAATGAATGACCTCTAAGATGCCCTCTAGCTCTGATACTCTTTGAATTGTGGATTCTGTGAAGGGGTGTGTTATCAGTCTTCAGTCCTGCTGAGTCTGTCTCTGACACCTCCAACAACTCTGTCCATCACTCTGAGGCTGTAGCAGCTGGAATGTCTGAGATTCTGTTTCTCCAGATGCCAAGGTCACCCCAGGAACTAACCCTTGGTCCTGTTCAATTTCAGACCGAAGATTCTGCTCTTTTCAAGCCATAAAAATGCCTTTGCTTCATGTGACTCTGAGTCTCCTTAGCTATGATTGCCATCTCCCCTTCTCCCCTCCCCATTTAAGAACCAACTAAATTAAAGTGTGTGTGTGTGTGTGTGTGTATGTGTATGTGTGTGTTTGTGTTTTGAGGGTAGGGAGTTGGCTAGACATCCTAGGCATTAATAAATCACCTCCTCACTGATATTTGGCTCCTCAAACTCCCCCTCTTGTGCCCAAGTCTCTCCCCATGGTCCATGAGGATTTTTACATGTCTAGGAAATTAACAAAACCAACCCTGCTCCATTAAGGGGGGGGGGGAAGGGCAAAGGACAGGGGCTGGAATCTCTTGGCATTTCTTTGAGTAGCCAGTATATCCAGTGACTGTCTTCTGTATGTATAATTAATCAGGGACTTATTCACAGTTCTTCTAAGCAAACAAGCTGACTGACTGATTTATTTTGTGAAGGCAGTGAGGGACAATCCAGGCTCATCAACCAACCAACTCTCCCTTGGACTTGTGCTACAAGGTCATGAGGGAAGAAGTTTGGAGGACAATAAAAATAACCATTTTTTTTTTGCGGGGTGGGGGGGAAGGGGAATGAAGCACACCTCCAGCTATTACATGCTCAGAACATGTGATTTAAAACTATTTCTTTTATTTTCCTCGAGAGTCACAATATGTCAGGTGCAATGAAATGAAGAACTAATTTCAAACTATTATTTCAACTCATAAATAACTGATGTCTAACCCATTTAATTATTTATAGTCTTGAATCTTTCAAAAATTAAAATGGCTATACTCATTTTTAAAATAAGATTCTTGGTAATTTGCCACCTGAATGATAAGATTCCCAGATCATCTTGGCTCACAACCTGAAAAAAAAATAAAAGCATGGACTGATTGGTCTATTCCATGGGAGTGCTTCTTTGGCTCCCTGTGGCATTTAAAAAAGATGGAGACCGAAAGTGAAATCTAATCACAACAAAACGATGTTCATATCCTCACATTAATAATTCAGGTCCCTAAGATCATGGTGGAGGAACCTGGGACACCAGAGATTCTTCTGCTGCCTGAAAAATCAATGCTTTAGCTTTCTTTGATATTTATCTCTGTGCTAGTGAACTGGAGCTACATTGCATAAAGGCATTTTGAACACTAAAGTTTAGGGCTTTCAAAGCTATCAGTTAGGCTGTCTCCATAAGTTTGGTGGTCACGACAGGCCTTACATAAAGGGAGAATAGGTGGCTACCTATGATATGTTATGATTTTTAAGACACTAGGAGGGGACTTCTCAAAGATATCATTTCCATCTGCCCTGGGAAAAAAGAAATTCCTGAGGAGGGACAGAGATTCATAATGTTTTTTCTGTCATGGACACTTTTAGCAGTCTGGTGAGGTTTATGGACCCCTTTTCAGAATATTGCTTTAAAATACAGGAAGCAAAATATATAGGAAACAGGAAATACAAGGAAAATAGATTATGATGACATACAGATATAAAAATATTTTTAAAATGAACTTCATAGATTCAAGGTTTAAAATGTTCTATTTTTAGAGACTTTCTTAAAACGAATTGATTTAGGTTCACACTCTGGTTTAGATGAGGGTCATCAAATTATAGCAGCAACCTGGCAGAGGGTTTTTTCAGTTAGAAGTCTGATTCAATTCCTGCCCCCTAGTCCACAGACTAGCTGTATGACCATGGACCAATCACTAAACCTCTTAGTGCCTGATCCACATTGCTTGAGAGAATTTTGATACCAGAAATTCCCTATATTAATAAAATCACAGGCCCAGAACAATAACAAGAAAAAATCAGATTAGGATTGGGTGGTATCATAGTGGTGACTTAGTATAACCCTAATTTTATTAAAAAAACCTTACTGATGTCTTTATGTTCTTTTACATTACAACCTTCTTCCTATATGCCTTTTCCTACTATCACCAGAACCCTTCCTCATAACAGAGAAAGGAACTCAAGTAAAACCCAACCATATCTGGCACCAACTGCAATGTTCAGCTTCCACAGTTATCTGACCTTTTGATTCAATATTGGTCATTGTATTTACTCTGAGATCAACTGAGTTGTTTTTATTTACCTAACTGCAGTATTTTGTCTATTATTCTCTTGGTTCTGCTCCCTCATTTTACAGATAAGGAAACTGAGATCCAAGGAAATGAAATGTTTTGTGAAAGGTCACATAAGAAGGGTTAGGATTCAGAACCTAGTCCTTGAACTCCAAATTCACCACCAAATTCTAGCACACTGGCTTTTTTTTCCCCTTGAAAATTTTTTTTTTTTTTGCTTTTTGGAGGGTAATTGGGGTTAAGTGACTTGCCCAAAGTCACACATTTAGTTTTTGTGTTAAATGTCTGAGGTCAAATTTGAACACAGGTCCTTCTGACTCCAGGGCTGGTGCCTTATGTACTGAGCCACCTAGTAGCCCCTTTGAAAACAAGTTTTAACTGGAGGAGGAGTATGGAGACATTATGGGAGGCAAAAAAGAGCACTGGGGACAGAAAACAGTCTTTGCCTACTAACTGCCCAAGTGTTACTTATTCAGTCATTCTGTCACATCTGACTCTTTGTGACCCCATTTGGGGTTTTCTTGGCAAAGATACTGGAGTGGTTTGCCATTTCCTTCTCCAACTTATTTTTATGGATGAGGAAACTGAGGCAAACAGGGGTAAGTGACTTGTCCAGGGTCACACAGATAGTGTCTGAGGCCAGATTTGAATTCAGGAAGATGAGCCTTCCTGACTCCAGGTCTGGCACCTATCCTCTTGCTGTTAGGTAACCTGCCGACCTGCTTGACCCTAATGTAACTGCTTTATGTGACAAAGCATTCTGCCATTCTGTCTCCTCTTCAGCTCCTTGGATTAGTCCCATGTGCTGGTTCCCATCCTTGATCCCATCAAAATCCCATTTTCTTGGTTCTTGGAGTCTGACCTCAGTCCCATCAAGATCCTCCTAAGACTCCTCCTCAAGATCTCCCCCAAACCCCTCCTCTAGACACCTCTAGATCTCTCCCACAGTCCTTCTGTATCTAAGATCCATCTTGCCTCCATGAAGGGGTTCAGATACAATCTAGCTCAGACTCAGTTTGTGTCATATTATTCCGGGCCGCTTGTCAATACAAATGTCACCAATACTGAGGCTCCTTAAGGATCTACCCGTTATGGTGGATCTTTAATAAACTTTGTTTTACTTTGGCTGAGAGAAGGCTTGAGTTGAATTCATTCGACAGGGCCCAGCATGCCAGTATTTTGGGGTCTTGATCACCCCTAAGCCCCAAATCTCAACACAGCCAGTTTCAGATAGGCAACAGTTAGGTGGTGTGGAAATGGAGTTTAGGAGCACAATGTAGAGGGGGTGGTTCTAGGAAGGAGAAGGGCCACTTCTCTGTCTGAGGAGGAGAGAATAAGTAATGCTGATGAAGGGTTTTGAGGACTAGAATAGGGGAGGATAGTGATGACCTCTGTTTTCACCATAAAGTAGAAGACAAGGACCTCTGTTGAGACAGAGGTTAGGGCAGCCTCACTGTGTTCAGAAGTGAGCTCATTATCTTTTCCACCAAACCTATCCTTCTTCCAAACTTTGCCATTTTTGTTGAGGTTGCTACCATCTTTCCAGTTTCTCAGGTTCAGAGCTTCTGGGCTCTCTTGGACTCTTCACTCTTTCTGACCCTAGTATCTCATCATTTGCCAAACCTTATTTCTATCTCTACAGTATCTCTCACATCCAAACCCTTCGCATGCTCATTGATTATCACTTTAGGCCAGACCCTCATCACCTCTTTCCTGGATTTTTGCAGTAAGCTTCTAATTGATCTCCTTTCCTCAAGTTTCTCCCTACTCTAATCCTGCCTCCATGTAGCAGCTAAAGTGATTTTCCTTAAGTGTGGGTCTGACCAAGTCTTCTCCTCTATAAGCTCTTATGGATTCTTATTGCTTCTGGGATTGAATAGAAACTCTTTTGTCTGACATTTAAAACCCTTCACAACCTGGCCCAAATCTTTTTTTAGGCTTACTATGCTTTAGACTCTTTATAGTCCTTTATGACCCAGTCAAACTGCTTTTCTTGCTTCTTGTATTAACTCCATCTTTCATCTCAGTGATTTAGTCTGGCTATTTCTCATGCCTAGTATATACTCCTCCCATGCCTTGGTCTCATAGAATCCCTTGTTCCCTTGAAGACTAATACTCAGAAGCAACTGGGTGGTTCAGTGGCTAGAGCATGGAGCTTGGAGTCGGGGAGACCTTAATTCAAACTTCAAACACTCACTCTCTGTGCCTTTGGGTAGGTCACTTAATTACCTACCCCAGTTTCTTTTTCTTCTTCTTCTTTTGTTTTTTGGAGGGGGGAAGGCAGGACAATTGGGGTTGAGTGACTTGCCCAAGGTCACATGGCTAGTAAGTGTTAAGTGTCTGAAGCCAGATTTGAACTCAGGCCCTCCTGACTCCAAGACTGGTGCTCCATTCACTGGGCCACATAGCCGCCCCCCACCCCAGTTTCTTCAACTGTAAAATGGGAATAATAACAGTACCTACTTCCCAGGGTTGTTGGGAGGATCAAGTGAGATGATATTTGTAAAAACACTTAGCAGAGTGCCTGGCCCACAGAGGGTACTTAACAAATGCTTGATCTCTTCTATGTGAAGCCTTAGCTTCTTGTGCCTTCGGAAACTAGTCTGCATTTATTTTGTATAGCCTATGTGCATATTGATTTCTTCAGCTGAATGCATGCTCCTTGAGGGTAGGAACCATTTCATTTTTGTCTTTGTCTCTCCAGCTTCCAGCACAATGCCTAGCATATAACTGGAGCATAATGCTTATTGATTGATCAATGGACAGATGTGAGATATATTGCAGAGGTAGAATGAACAAGACTCAGCAACTGATTTGATGTGCCTGGAAGGATGGCAGTTCTCTCAACAGCAATAAGAAAGTCAAGAAGAAGGGAGAGTTTGGGGAAGAAAGATAATGAATTTATTTTGGATAAGATGAGTTTGGGATGCCAATAGACAGGACTGGAGTTGAGCAGAGATTAAGGCTTCTATATAGATCTAGGAGTTACTGGCATGGAACGGCTAGCTGAACCCATGAAGAGTTGAGTTGAATGGCTTCAGGGAGGCACAACTGGAATGACCACCTGTCTCTACAGATTGCATAGATGGATGACTGCCAGCTGTTTCCCATCAGAACAGTTCTTTAATTCAAGCTCAGTCTTAAACAACTTCTACTTATTTCCATTCTTGATTTACTCTATAATAAAAGTCTCTCTTGACTTAATGATTTAATTTTCTTCATATGATGAACATCATTCATTTAATGACGACTGTAATGATTAAAACTTGAAATTTCATTGCCTTCTGTGGCATGTTTTTCTTGATTCTGTTTCTACCCTCCTGACTACTGTTTTTTTGTCTTCATCACTGAATCCTCCTCTTCCTCTTGTCCCCTGACCATGGGCATCCTTGGAGGTCCAGGCTTTAGCCTTCTCAGCTCTTTACTCACTCTGCTCATTCTTTGGAGAGCTCAGCCACTTCCAAATCTTCAGCGGCTACTTTTATGAATGTCAAACTTTCATCTTCAGCTCTGCCCTCTTAGCCTCTCTGTTGTCTTTTATCTTCAGCTAGCTCCAGTTGAATAATGTCTTACTGACTGCTGAAATTTAATAAGCCTGACTTTTCCTATTCTAAGAAAGAGTAGTAGCAGAGGTGTAAAGAAAGCCTGTAACTGTCAACACAACTTTTATTTCTCCAGGTCTGGGGCAGAGATCTCTATGTACCCCCTTTAGGCCAGTCATTCATCTATCCATCCATCAAGCCATCCATTCAACAAATATTAATTAATACTAATTTTGTTCAAGGCACTATGCTAGGTACTGTGGCTATGAAGACAGAATAAAATAGTCCCTACCTTCATGAAACTTAAATTCTACTGGTGAAGAATGTGAGACTAAGGATATAATCATTGCTTTTTATAAATAAACTCAAAATTTATAAATGCAAAATAATTTCAAGAGGGAGAGAGCACTAATTAGAAGGAAATAAGAAAGGCCTTATGTGGGAAGTGACACTTGAGCTATGCTTGGAAGGAAACTAAGGCTTTTAAGTGGTAAGGAAGAAAGGCATCACATAGACATGGGAGAACTCTAGTGCAAAGGCCTGAGACAGCAAATGGAATGTTGTATGTGGATCTGAGATCTTAGCTCTAGAAAGAACCCCAGAGTCTGGTTAGTCCAGTGAACTCACTTTATAGATTGAGAGACCCAGAGAGGTCACCCAAGTAGTCAACATCAGAGGCAGAATTTAAAACCCTATTCTCTGACTCCAGCTATGATACCACAAATAGGACAGTTTGACTGGAATGGAAAATGTGAAGGGAAGGAAAATGAAATGATTTGAAAAGTAGCTGGGAGTCAGATCATGGAGGATTTCATTCTTCAGAACACATTATTTCATTCCCCTTTTCAGTATCTGGTGGATATAAAATAGTCTACCATTATTTGAATTTTCCTTTCCTTGATATTTGAAGGTCTTTCTTTTGGTTGTTTGCAGAATATGTTGTTTGTCATTGGAATTTAACCACTATGTGTCTTAGAGTTTGCAGCATAGGGGTTTTTTGTTTTTGTTTTTCTGGCAGAGATCTGTGGATTCTTTCAACTGGGACCTTGTTTTCTATATTCAGAAGTTCTGGGAAGTTTTCTTGGATAATGTTTTGTATTATGTTATTCAGGGTTTTTGTCTCCTCTTCTAGGAGATGTGTTATGCTTAAGTTGTCATTATACATTCTGTCTTTGACATCAAGTCAACAAATTAACAAGTACTTCTTAAATGCATACTATGTGCTGGGTATTATGCTAAGCTCTAGGGATACAAGAAAGGCAAAAAACCCACCACTTGTTCCTGCTCTCAAGGAGCTCACAGTCTAATGGCAGGAAGGGCAGGGGAGAAAAACCTATAAACAACTATATACAAATAAGATTATGTGTATGTGTGTACATATATGTGTGTGTGTGTGTGTGTGTGTGTGTATATATACATGTATACATATAAAATAAATTGGGGAGGCAGTAGTGTTAAGGGGAATTAGGAAAGACTTCTTGTAGAAGGTGAGATCTTTTGTAATTTCAGTCTTTCCCCCTTATACTCCCTAATCATTTATTCCTAACTGCTTTTCTGTAAAAGTACAGTTTACTCAAGGGGTCTGGACCTCAAAACTGTCCCAGTTTCATCTCACACTGGGGAATTCACTTTTCACTGGTTTCAATCTCTGCTACATATGAATTCTGCATGGTCAGAATGAGTTACAATCTGGATGCTATCCCCTTTTTCTCAGGCCTGGTGGAGCCCTCTCCTGCTCCCCTATTCTGATGCCCTCCTTTGACTGAATGAACACAGTTTCATCATAGAACACTGCCTCCCTGCCCAAGGCAAAGCAAGTTTCTGGCTTTTGGCTTCCTTTGGTGCAGGGTTTCAGGGAGAGGATGTAGAATTAAGTTCTGCTGCAAGCCCATGGGTTGACTTGTGTAGCCATGCCAAAGCATGATGGTTGGTGGAAGAGGGAGAACTGGGTAACATTTTTAGGGATTGAGGATTAGTCTTCTCTGTTGTTAGCTCTTTGGGTTGTTACCTTTTTAAGATTCTTGGTTTTAGATCATAAAATTGAATTAAATTACTTTATCTTTTTTTTTTTTTGCTTTTTGGAGGGCAATTGGGGTTAAGTAACTTGCCCAAGGTCACATGGGTAGGTTTTTGTTTGTGTGTGTTAAGTGTCTGAAGCTGGATCCAAACTCAGGTCCTTCTGACTCCAGGGCCCGCACTCTACTCACTGCGCCACCTAGCTGTCCCTAAATTACTTTATCTTATATGTATAATTCCTATTTTGAAAGGTCATGAAGATCAGAGAAAGCATGTAATTCTTTCTGTTGGACATGTGACTCAGACATCCTATGGCAGACTTTGAATGCTAGGCTAGGGATTTTGTATTTTAGTCTAGAAGAAATAGGGAGTTACTGAAGACTTTTGAGTAGGGGACTGACTTGATCATACCTGTCTTTTAGGAATATCAAATTACCAGCTGTGTGAAAAGTAGATTGGAGTGGGGACTGACTCGTAGAAGGGATGTCTTGAAGTAGTCTAGGCAAAAAGGGGTGAAGGAACATAGGTGGGTGATATGATAGAACTGACAAGAAAGCAAGTATTTCACATACTAAGAGAGAGTGAAGAATTGAGGATCACTATAAGGTTACAAACCTGACCATGGGGAAGATGGTGGTGTATTCAGCAAAAAGAGGTAAGTTTGAGGGAGAGGTAGAATTTTTAGGGAACTATAATGAATTCTGTTTTATACATGTTGATTTTAATATGCTGATAGAGTATGAAACTAGGGGCAGCTAGGTGGTACATTTCATAGAGCACTGGAGCTGGAGTCAGGGAGACCTGAGTTCAAATCCAGCCTCAGTCATTTAACTAGTTGTGTGACCTCAGACAAGTCACTTAGTCACTGTCAGCCTCAGTCTCCTTTCCTGTAAAATGGGGGATAATAATAACAACTATATCCCAGAGTTGTGGAGAAAAAAATGAAACAATATTTGTAAAATGTTTTGTAAACCTTAAATATTATTAGCATTATCACTCCTCCTCCTCTTCTTTCTTCCTCCTCCTTCTCCTCTTCATTTCAAGGTGAATATGAGTTACAGGTAGTTACAGTAGGTACTGGAGAATGCTGGAGAGATTTATAAGAAATCTATAGATTTCTTGTTTTCAGTTCTTGTTTTCAGATGGGAGTTTTTGTTTCATCTGTGGAGACTGTTCAGTTAGCCTCCTGGCCCCTCTGGCTGACATGATTTAATATGTGCCCTGCACATGGAGGTGCTTATAAAGATTTGTTGAACCTGAATTCCATGGACAGTCAATCTGCTCCCTTCCCTCAGTTTGTTTACCAAAGCCCCAAACAACCTGGCTCTCAAGAGGGGTGAGGTGGGAGGCCTAACCTTTACCCCACTCCCCAAGATAAAAGGCTTCACTGAAGTTTCACTTTACAGAGACCTCCTGTCCTAAGGCCAGAGTGATTCATTAAAGCAAGGGATGGTTTGTTATTGTAAGCTTACTGTGTGAGACTCTGCATGATCTCATGGAAACAAAACTAGCCTTGGAATCAGGAGATGCCTGAATTTGAAGCACAGGTCACTAGATGGGTGGCTACCTGTCCATCATTTAACCTTTCCAGGCTTGGGTTTCTTTATCTAGAGACTGAGACTGATAAATACTTATAGGCCCTACGTTTCTCATGGGATTGTTGTGAAGGACTTTGGAAGTCTGAAAGCAACGGAGGAATGTTGAATGTTCATCCCTGTGTTACATGTGGTGGGCATCCCCCAAAGTATGTGCTAGTAACCCCGTTTTTCAGGGCCTCACAATCTTCTGGGGTTAATAAGATTTACACAGAGTGGCACCAGGGTGTGCTGGAGTCAGTACTAGCCAGCTTGCAGAGTCCTGTTGTTAAATTTTCAGTGTGAGCATTTCCACCTGAGAAATCAGCAGTTACTACAAGTCAGAGCTTGATTTATTGTTTTGTTGATTGTTTAGATTTAAGAAAGTCTTAATAGTCTACATTAAACTTAAAAGCGTGTGCAAGTATTTTTCTCCCAGAGTCTAGCTGTCAAACTGTCACACCCCTGCATTGTTCTACAAACATTGCTAGGGCTTAGTAGGAATGCAGGGAACAAATCATCAGACTGGAGGCTTGGTGCCTTTAGGCTAATGATGATGATAATATTGCATTTATATAGTACTTTAAAGTTGCAAAATTTTTTCCATCTATTATTTCATTTGTCTCAGAACATCCCCAAAAGGCACCTCATTTTCATTCATTAACAATTAACCTGGAACAACTACCTATTATTAGTAAATAAATGTAAGACCAACATAATCCATTCAAATATATAAAAACACTCAGGCACATGTAAAGTGGGGTTTATTTGCCCCAAGAGAAGGGAGTAAAATGACAGGAACACCAAAGTAGGAACCAAGAAAACTAATTGTGTAACCTCTCATAAATCACTGCCTGTATTTACATTTTCTCCCCTAGCAATTATAATCACTGCTGGGTCCAAGAGACTGGGTGTGGTAGCCTCTATCTCTCAGCTAAAGAGTGCCCACTATTCTGGACCCACACACATAGTGACTACACCATGGTCCTTCCTGGGGAAGCTTGGACTCTAAGGAGAGCTTAATCTCATGCTCTTTGTCTCATTACACCCTCATTCTGGCAGCATGGAGAACTACTTAAAGATTAGGTTTTGGATCATGCCTAGAGTATCCCCAAAGTGGCAAGCAGAAAGATACTCAACATGCAGTATTAACAGGTTTCTATGTCCTACACACAAAAGAAATCCTAAACACAGAACAACCCAACATGTTTACTGACTCGAAGACTTAAATAGAATTCAGTAACATGGCATAGCTACGGTTTTTCTCTTCCGGGAGAGTCATACTTAAGCTTTAGCAGAGCATGAAGCAGTTCGCAGACCTGCTGAATAGCCATTGTTTCTTTTCACCTCAGCCCTGTATTGTCCCTTCAAAGACCGTGTTTAGCAGCCAGCTGGGTCAGGGCAAAGTGGGGATAACGGCATCTTCTTGTCAGGGTTATCTTCTTTTTTTTTTTTAAAGCAATTGGGGTTAAGTAACTTGCTCAATGTTACACGGCTAGTCATTATTTATGTGTGGGTGCTCATTTTCTGAGGCCGGATTTGATCTCGGGTCATCCCAACTCCGAGGCCGGCACTCTTACTCACTGCGCCACCTAGCTGCCCCTTTAGGGCAATTGGGGTTAAGTAACTTGCCCAAGGTTACACGGCTAGGTTTTTGTGGATTAAGTGTCTGAGGCCGACTCCGAACTCAGGTCCTTCTGACTCCAGGGCCGGCGCTCTATTCACTGCGCCACCTAGCCGCCCCGTGGGTTATCTTCTTCTATACAGAAAATTCTCTTGTCACCAGAGAGATCCAAGATTTCTGGACATGATGAACTCGAAAGGCTACTTCCAAGCCTGGATGTGTCTACCTCAATATTGGTGTCATCACCTGCTTAGGAAAGGAAATACAAAGTGTAAAGGTCAGCCAGGGCCTACATTCAAGCTTATCTAGTCTTCAAGAATCAAGCAGTGACTGGAATCAGGGAGAGGGGAGAGCATCAACTTGGCCTTCACCCTGCCAGCCAGAGGTTCAAAGGGTATTCAGGTACTCATTTAGGAGGGAAAGGGAAGAGAGGAACATCAGAAGAGAGGTCACTACCTTTAAAGATCCATTTAGTCATGGCCTCTCCCTGCTCAGTGGCCTCTCAAGGGATTATTGCTTCATGATTTCAAAGCTGAAGTTCTTTGATGCTGTCACACTCATCCAGAAGCAGCCTTCCCTCAGACTCCCGAGTTGTAAGCTGGTAGGCAGTTTTGTGCATGCCTTGTTCAACCCATAAGTGGAAATAACACTAATAACAACAATGTACGCTCTGTCTGCCTTATAGGGTTGGTTTTTGATCAGGTATGATAAGATATACGAGAATAGTTTGAAAAGTACCAAGTGCTATGCAAAGGTAAGGGGTCTAGTCAATGCTGGGGTATTTGCCCCTTCCTCCTCTCTTTCCCATTTGAGTAACTGAGAATTTGAGAAAACATAAGTAAAGCGTCCATTCCAAGACACATGTATAATTTTGGGGTAGACTTGGTGACTGTGGGGAGATGTAAGAAAGTGAAGAAATAGGGAGAAGGGACAAGAGGAGAGAGTAGAGGCAAACAGGGAGGGACTGAAGAATATCCTGTAAGACTTTAATAACAATAGCCAGAGTTCACTTAGTGCTTCAAGGCTTATATGTGACTTTGCATATGTTACTGATGTGGGACTTGCAACAATCCTGTGAGGTAGGTGTTATTATTATCCTCATTTTATAGGTGAGGAAACGGAGTCTGAGAGAATTTTAGTGACTTGTCCAAAGTTACACAACTAGTAAGTGTTGGAGGCAGGATTTGAACTCAGATCTTCCCAACTCCAGGTCTACTGATCTACTGCCACTATAGCACCACCTAGGTGCTATTTTCTCCATTATCTTACATCAAGGAGATGACATCGAAGGGATTTTTGATTCTAGGAATATACTAAATCGGGTGCTGGAAAATTATGTTGTGATCCAAATAGTAAGATGTATAGACACAGACTCAAATCATGACTGTCCCTGTGCTAGTATCGGCAAATCAGAGATCCAATAACTTTTGTTGGGTTATGTGTCTAGGCCCTATAGCAAGTATGCTTGGTACATCACGGAACTGGAAACTCTCAGAGGATGGAGGGCATTCAGATGTTACCTAATCTAGCCCATACCTTGGTGAGAATTTCTTTTGCTTTTTGGAGGGCAATTGGGATTAAGTAACTTGCCCAAGGTCACACAGCTAGGTTTTTGCTTGTGTGTGCATTAAGTGTCTGAGGCCGGATCCGAATTCAGGTCCTTCTGACTTCAGAGCTGACGCTCTACTCACCACGCCACCTAGCCGCCCCGAGAATTTCTTTTACGAAATTAGGAGTTTCTGTGAGGCGTGCAGTGGATACAGTGCTGGGCCTGGAGTTAGGAAGACCTGAGTTCAAATCCATTCTCTCTCTCTCTCTCTCTCTCTCTCTCTCTCTCTCTCTCTCTCTCTCTCTCCCTCTCTCTCTCTCTCTCTCTCTCTCTCTCTCTCTCTCTCTCTTTCTCTCCATCTCTACCTCTCTCCCCATCTCTCCCTCTCTCCTGTCTCTCTCTGTCTTCTTGTTTCTCTCTCTCTCCCTGTCTTTCTCTCTCTCACATACCCACACACACACATATTAGTTGTATGGCCCTGGTCAAGTCACTTAACCTCTGTTTACTTTGTTTCTTCAACTGCAAAGTGGGGATAATAGCATCTGCCTTGCAGAGTTGTCATAAGGATCAAATGAGATAATACTTGTAAAGCACTTAGCCCAGTTCCTGACACATAGTAGGTGCTATACAAATGTTTATTTCCTTCCCCTTTTATGCCATCCCTTGTAAGTGGTCACCCACGCTTTGTTAGAAGACCCCCTCCAGTAAGGGGAGCACATTAGCCCCTGAGGGAGCCCATTTTGAGCCTGTTTAGAGCAGTCCTTTTTTGGAGTGCTTTGCTCTTGGGAAGTTTTCCCCTAACATCAAGCTTAAACTAGTCTCTTTGTAACTTTCTCCCTTTGCTCCTTGTTTTGCCCTCTGGGGCCAAGCTGAACAAGTTTAATCCCTCTTCAATGTGACAACCCTTCAAATGCTCCTGACTATACAACTATTCTGGTACAATTTATGTGTATTCCCAAGACTCTTCCCTCATATCAGGACAGAGGAAGGGAGGAAAGAAAATATTTTCTAGAAAACTCTCTTTTCTTTGGGAGCTGGTTATATTTCACAGGGAGGGGTCTGTAGTAATAGCTTAAATTTATATAGCTTGTGAAAAATACTTTCTGTACTTATGTAAAATATTTTAAATTATATATTCTATAATTCATTATATTGTATAATAATATAAATTATATGTTAAATATATAATATTTTAAAATTATTAGTTTATTTCTCATTATATGAGGCAGTGAGGTGGTGCAGCATAGAGAGCACTGGACCTGGGGTCAGAAAGACCCCAGTTCAAATCTGGCTTCAGATAGATACTTTTTGTGTGATCCTGGGTTCGATTAACATCTTTCTGCCTCAGTTTCCTCATCTGCAAAATGGGGTAATAATAGCACCTACCTCTAAGAATTGTTGCAAGGATAAAATGAGATAATATTTGTAAAGCACTTTGAAAACCTTAAAATGCTATGTAAGTATTAGCTACTATTATTACCCAGTTTATATATGCAGAAACTGAGGCTCAGAGAAGTTAGATAATGTGGCCATAGTTGTCACATTATTTAATGTTAGTTAATATCTATCAAAGCCAGGACTCTAAATCTAGTGCTCCCTGTGCTGTAGAGATTTGGAAGTTCAATAGGATTTAGAGTTGAAAGGGATTATAGATATCATCTAGTTCTACTTTCATTTTTAAGATAAAGAAACTTGGGAAAAAATGATCAGTGGTCACCTTACACATCTTCTTGCCATCCTCCTTTCTGTTAAACCTTCTGGATCACCAGACCTCCAAAGGCTATGCCCTAGGGGACTTAATTAGTTTAATTTTGGAGGGCTAAGGTGTCCTTATTAGTGAATGAACACAAACTCATATAGCCCACTTAGCCCACTGTAATTCAACTCAGATCACTAGACCAAGTTTCCAGCTGTCTACTTTGGCTATCTTCCAGCCATGTGCACTGTCTCCAAAAGTATATCTCCTATGTCTCTCTCCCCCATATCCTCCACTTTTCCTCTGGGAATTGTAATCAGATCAGTAATACCATTATTTCTGGTAAGAGTTCATCAGCCAACTCCCCTAAGGCTTCACTCACCATCCCTCTAACTTCTCAGGCCGAAATACCCTTTCCTAGCCATCACTCCCTTACATATGCTGACTCCCTCATTAGAATATAATCTACCTGAAGGTAGAGACCATTTCATTTTTGTATTTGTATACCTAGGGCTTGGCACATAACAAGTGCTTAATATATGCTTTTCATCCATCCATCCATCTATCCATTCATCCATCCATCCATCCATCCATCCATCCATCCATCCATCCATCCATCTATCAACCCATCCATCCATTTCATTCATTCATCTACTTGTCCATCCATCCATTTCATTTATCTACTTATCCTTCCATCCATTTCATTCACTCATCCATCTATACATTTTATTCATCCACCCTTCCATTGATTTAATTCATCCATCTCTCCATCCATCCATCCATCCATCCATCCATCCATCTATCCATCCATCCATTTCATCCATTCATTTATTCAAGTTTTCATTCCCCTAGAACACTTAGCTAAGAAGTAACAGATTTGAAATTTGAACCCAGAACCTTTGATTCTACATGTAGACCCCTTTCCCCTCCAACATGGCTTCTGTTGTGAGTGAAGTGAAGAGATGATAAAATAAAACAACCCGGAGGGTTTATTTCTCAAGAAGGGTTATTTTTAGGAGGAGTAGGAAAAAAGTAACAGATAAAAGTAAACACAAAACTCTGGCTGAGAGGATGAGAGGAAAAAAAAACAGGCTTACAAGCTAAAGGAAGGTCTGTAAAATGTATTCGGGAAACCAAAACAGTTCAACCCATTAAAAAATGGAATATTGACTTTAAAGAATGAAGGGGAACCAAGGGCATCCATGCTAAGTGAACAGAGATACACAAATAACTTGGTTGGAGGAAGAAGCAGGTAACATGTAAACGAATGACATCCATTTTCTGATGAAAAAAAGGAAAGCGGGTCCTGTTGGCACAGAAAAACATATTTGCTCAGCAAACTGAGTTCAGGTTGACATTTCCCAGCTACCAAAGGAGGGATGAAGGCAGGAAATATGCTCTGGATGTTTCTGCATCTCCTCTCCACCCAGTCCTGAAATAAAAAGCCGACTTCAGCTGCACCAAAGTTTCTCTTAATGATGCTTTGGACCAACCGAGGCAGAGCAGCAGAACAGCAGTCCAGATTTGATGCTGCCCTCTCCAAATTTCCATGGAAATATTTTCCATCATTTTGACATTTCATTTAAAATGAAATATAGGAGATATTAAAAATTCATATTCCTGACGGGGATTATTTGTTTGACTTTGAAATATACAGTGAACATACTGTTAATGAACAGTGAGGGGAGTGTGGTGGTGGCATGTCTGTGCATATTCATGGGGCCACTTCCTGACTTCAGGAAAAAAAGAATTAAAACAATTGCAGTATCAAAGAGACCTGACCTTTTATGGTACTAAAATCCATGTGTGTGTGGTTATGAATAATTGAATACGAAATCAGAAGAAATGACCCCTTTTTTTTTGGTTGCTCAGGTAAAAGCAAAATGCCATGACTTTATCCCCCAACACAACCCTCAATTATTTCTGAATTTGCATAAATTACATGAATCTTGCACCTGAAATATTACAGGGATAGAGTCACATTTACTCATCTGCTGCCAGCCTTCTGTCATTATTTCTCTTTCTTTCCTCTGCACTAGGAAACAAATTCCGCAGGTGCAAAGGGAAAAGGAGCCTTTTAGGATGGTAGAAAATTGGATCTGGAAGAGACCTGAGGCATCAACTAGTCTACTCCACCATTTTTTCAGATGAGGAAACTGAGGAATAAAAAGATTAAGCAACTTGTACAAGGTGAGAGAGTTAGAAAGTATCATAGCTGGGATTTGAACTCAGGTTCTTTGACTCCAAATCTAAGTGCTCCTTCCACTATATCACCCTGCCTTGTTAAGCTTTTTTTTTCTCTCGGAATCAAGAAAATCTTAGAATTGGAAGGAGACTTATTGGTAATTTAGTCTAACCTATCATTGTTCTGTTGTTTCTGTTGTGCCTGTCTCTTAGCGACTATATGGGGTTTTCTTGGCAAAAATACTGGAGTAGTTTGTCATTTTCTTCTCCAGCTCATTTTATAGATTAGGAAACTGAGACTTGCCTGGGGTCACATAGCTAATAAGTGTCTAAGGCTGGATTTGAACTCAGGTCTTCTTGACTCTAGGTCAGGTGCTCTATCCACTGGTGCCCTGGTCCAGTCCATTCCTGATTAGAAATATCTTCTACAAGACAGAGGTGGAGGTGAGGAACACATCATCTCCTGGAACTGTTCATTTCACTTTTAGACAGCCTTATTTCTTTGTACATTTTTTGCTCATGTGGAACTGAAATTTGTCACTCTGTATCTTCCACTGGTTATTGAATCTAAGTTTCTCTACCTAAAAAATGAAGAAGTTGACCTGGTAGGTGTGGTATTTGTTGTTGAGTAGCATCCAACTCTTCATGACCCACTTTGGAATTTTCTTGCCAAAGATTCTGGAATGACTTGCTGTTTCTTTCTTTAGTTCATTTTACAGATGGGTAAACTGAGGCAAATGGAGTTAAGTGACTTGTCTAGGGTCAAACAGCTAGTACATGTCTGGGGTCAGATGAGTCTTCCTGATTCCATGTCTAGTACTCTATCTACTGTACCACCTAGCTGCTCTAGGGGTGCTATAGTAGGGTGATTGCTTTTCTTCTCATAAAGTTTCAGGAGAGAAATAGTCTTTCTAAGGTCTATGGCTTTGGCTCTGACATTTTTTAAAGAGTGCAACAGTTATTGTTGTATATCCATGGGGACCTACTATGTCCTAGAAGCAATGTTTGAATCCTGGTCATCCTGGTTCTAAGGCTTACCTCCTGTTTATCATGATGCATTGACTTCTTGTGAACTATGTAATGCCATAGGACTTGGACCTTACTGAAATAATCTAGCTCAAAACTACATTTTAGAGAAGTAACAACTGAAGCCCGAAGAGATTTAAGTGATTTATCTAGGGCAAATAGGCTATCAGTAGCAGAGTATGAGCAAAACGACCCTTGGAAAGCAAGCAGTATAATGAGAGAGTACTTTAGAAGGGGGAGTTGGAAGGAAAAGAAAATCAGCTTTTTAATGGAAGAAAGGAAAATTAAAAATGGAAATGGTATGAGCAAAATCCTTGAATAAAGAAAAATCTAATAAATCAAAGGGAAATCTAATACACACAAACAGTGTTACTGGAAGTCAGGAAATTGTGTGACCTTTGATGGAATCCTAATAAAGCTGCCCACAACCCCAATATTCTAACTTCATTATAGATCCCACTGTATCTAAGAAGGGGCCCCCCCCATGTCTTAACTTCTTCAAATATGCCTCACTGCTCACTGGAACAACAGGTGTGTCCCTGAACTCTTAGTTCCCGCAGAAACCATAGGTGTATCCCTGTGATGGGAACCCAGCTACTGCCTCTACCTAGTCACTGCCCCCAGACCCATTCCCACAGAAACCGGTATGTTCTTAATACTCAACTATAATCATATCACCCATTTAACCCAAGATAGGACCACAATAGCTAGCCAATTGGAGGGCAGCATGACCAGAATGTTTAACCACTGAACCATAGATGGGAGCCCTCCTCCATTACCTAATCGCTTAACAAAATCCTTCTGTCTTTTTAATAATAATCATATTCCTATATTCTATGTAAATTTTGATTGTGTAATCAAGATCTTTACCCTATAAAAATCCATCTTGCTTTCTCTGAAGTTGTTGGTTCCTCTTGGAACTTAGCTACCTTCATGAGAGACATCAATCTCAATAAATGCCTATACTTGCATTAGAGGTGGTCTGACTGAATTCTTTGAGATGGTTCCACCACAACACATCATGAAACCCCAACAGTTTTTGGGTGGACAAAATCCCCACCACAACAGCTTTGTCTAAGGTTTCAGTTTCTTATATGTAAAATGAAGCACAGGGATGGGATATATTCAATTGATAGACCTTCCCAGCCAAGAATTTCACTGATTATAAACATTGACATCTTGTCCCACCCTTCTCTTGGAATGCAAACTATTTGTTTTTCATTTAGGCATTTAGAGAGAAAATCTATAAGCCTACAGCAACCACACTTCTGGAGGACGTGTTTTCTTCCCTATCACACCTGGGCCACAGCATGGACAGTTAGATTTGGTGTTCTTTCCTTTTCTTGTTGTATCCTTTGAGTGTTCCCTGTATAGCAGATGTGTTCTTATAGATTTTCTAAGTGTGAATTAGATATAAAACTCTTGTATCAGAGGTACCCCCTGTTCACAAAGGTCCTGGATACGTTTTGAGAACCTGTCACTAATCTGTCTTGTGGCCCACATCCAGGAAGAACCTGGAAACTTTAGTTATCTGGCACTCTCTACCAGCAGTGATCAGCAGTCCCTCTTACAAGCGTTGAGGCTTAAAAGGCTCCACAACATGGAACGGTTTATTTACACCGTTTTATTACATATTAAGAACTTCAGAAAAGACTTCTATCCATGCCCAGAGGAAGTAGAAGGTGGCTCATTCTTCCACAGGGTCTCCTAAAGTTCCTGTGACTGATAGTACTGCCCTTTGTGGGGCTCTAAGCAAAGGGGGAAGGGCAGGCATGGCTGTTTGGTGTATCTTTGGAGCTCTCTGCATTACTGCCCTTTGGCTGGGAACTACCCTCTTAACTGACGATTTCTTGCTTTCTTGCTGTTGTTCTCTGTTCTGCTTTACTGATCCTTGCTATTCAATTCTTTTCCCCAGGAGATGATGCCAGATGGAGCCACACTGGAGTTTTTCTTACCTCTAGAACCAAAATGCCTCTGGGCCATTTAAAACTTCTTTTGTTTTACATTAGGGTCCCACAGTTTTATCTCCCCCTCCCCCACCGAGTCTCACCAGGTGACTGTGAGAACACTTTTTTTCCAGATGGATCAGAGAGGCTGTGCCTATTGCTACTTTGGTCCTCCTACTAGAAACTTCAAGTCCTTCTGCTTACATCAGCATATTCCAACTTTGCCTCCGGGTTTGGAGGGGAACTTCTACTTTCCTTGCTTATCTTTCTTCTTGTCCCTCTGAGACAGAACAGCCAGGGTACACAAATTATTTCTCTCTACTTCTCATAGGAAGAAGGGGGTAGGGATGGAGTTACTCTAAACACAGGTACCTGTTACCTGAAGGGAAGATGAGTCCATGATCCAGAGTAGAGGTGTGTTGGTAAATGTTTAACAACCCATTCTCTGGGGCAAAAAATTATGAATGGCAGACTTCTAATAATTTGCAGTATTAATATTTTCTCTATCACTTTCTTAAATCTAGACAATCAACAAAACAATAACTCAAGCCCCGATCTGTGTAGTATTTGTTGATTTCCAAGGTGTAAATGCTCACTACAAAAATTTAATATTTGGCTTGTGAGCATGTAAGAGCTGGCTCCAGCACACCCATGACCCAGAGTCTATGACTCATTCAATGATGAGTATTTTCTTTCTAAGATTCCAATTTCTGAGACTGGATCCTTGAACTGCTTTTCCATGATTAGTAGATTATAATCCTTGACCTGGATCCTAGGTTTAGAGGCAATCTGTCACTGCAGTATCTGCTTTACTCCTACACTCTAAAGACCCTGTTTCTTTAGTCATCATCAGAGAAATACCTCCCCCCTTTCTCCTATCCTTTTCCCTAAACCAACCTACCTAGCATTTTAATAATCGCATTTATTTAATGAGAAAAGAATAAACCCACAAAGAGGATCTGATGCATAATTGGGTAGCTTTTGAGGTTCCTAAATTTGCCTAATTTCTTTTCTTGGATCTAGTTTAATGCCTCATGGCCATATATTTTTATATACCAGGGCCCCAGAATTTTTCCATATAGCTTCTGTAACTGTCCAAATTCTTCCTCTCCTTTGTCATCCTGCATGGGTATATGTCCCTCTTTCCTAGGATGTATGATTTGGCCCCTTCTACTTAGGATCCAGTTCCCTGGGTCTATAGTAGGTTAATGAATCAATCAATTAGCGTTTATTAAGCTCCTATTATGTGCCAGGCACCAGGCCAAGTACTGGAAGAACATTAAATCTTGGCCAGTCAGTAAGTTCTACTTTTTTTTACCTGTCTCTACCCTGACACCTCCTTCTTTCCTCCTTCAACCAGGGAAACATAACCAAGTCTTCCTACCTATTCTAGGCAATAGCCCACCACCCCAAACAACCCCAAAAAGTCACCAAAACATACTACTTCTTTACATATATATTTATACACATATAGACATAAAATGGTTTCCCTCATTTCTGAATAACAATCAGGAAAAAAATTATGTCTAATGAGCTTCCATAAAAGGGAAATTTACATGCCTTAAGGACATTTAATTATCATGCAAAAATGTTCAGAAAACAAAAATCTAGGTCTATGAGCCAATTTTCTGGAATCATTTTGATGGGGGTGGAATAGGAGAGTGAAGGCCCGTTTCCTTCCATTTGGGGCTGTATCCAGAGGAGGATTAGATGGTCTCTGACAGGGCATGATGTAAAAGTCACTAAAAGAACCCTTTGCCCAGAGCTCTCACCCCAAGGGTCTCCCAGGGTGTCTAAAAATCTTACCCTTAGTGTTTCTCCTTTGGATTAAGCCTCTGAATCCCCAGTATGTCTCTTTTAAATTGCAAATATTTTACCTGGGAGGCATAACACATGAACTCATTAGCACCTATTAATGCAGCAGCACAGATTAGAGAGGGTTGTCTGAGAAGGAGAGGGAAAGGAAGAGAGAAAATAACGAAGAAGAAATGGCATCCCCCAAGGGAACAATGATGCCATTTCAACTTAAAAAATTGCCCCCAAATGCCTGCTGGCAGGCCATGTGGGCATATGAATAATCCATTGTAGAAAAGGATTTATGGAGAGTCAGATGAGAATAAGAATGGAACACTGGCTACACCCATGGGGGAAGTGAGTAGCCAGTGGGGAGGAGGGGTCACCTACCCTGGTCTGCAACATTAATACCAATTCTTCAATATTTCATGAATGTGTGACTTCGTCAGTGTAAGTATTTCCTCCATGACTGCAAATAGCAACTCTCACCATTTGTTTCTAGTATGAAGGACTAATTGGTCAGGTACTCAGATCTGAATTACAAGGCACTGGAATCAACTTTAATGAGACACTTGGAGATACAGCACAAGTCTAGAAATGTTTTTTTGAAGGTTCTACAGGATCAGGCGTAGATCAGAGCCTTCTGTTCCCTTAACCAGGCAGCAGCTGCCATATTCAGCACAGAGGGCATGAAACCCCACTTGCAACATGGGGTGTGTTTTATGGGTCTCACTAATTAAAAGGTGTGTGGCAACAGGCAGGAGATTTCCCTGACCCTTGGTCAACACCCCTGTAGCTGAGAGGTTTTTATACCCGAAAGGAGAGTGTTGAAAATTATGTATCCCATAGTTCCCAGCCCTACTTGTCAGTCAGTGTTGGGGGAGGACCTGGCAGCAAAGGAGACACCAAATCTGCAGCTTTTCATATTACTTGCTCTTTTCCATGCACTTCTACCCACAAATTGTCAGATTCTTGCTACCTCTGGGAGAAACTGAGAGGCAAGGGCCCAACTTCTTTTGCTGATATGAACCTATCTGGATTGTCTTAAAGTTACCTATAAAAGCTGGCCCTATCTTGAAGCCATTGCTTATCTTCAGTGATCTGCCCAATTCGATACTCATAATAAAATCCTTTTAATTCTCTTTGTCCTGAGTTTTCCTCCTTAATCAGGGAGAAAAGCCCAAATGAAGAATTTTCCTTTCAACACAGTCACATGGAAAAATACTGACAGTGCCCTAATGATTTATCTTTTGGGGCCATCTTAAGCAAGGTGCCTCAGAGAGAAGAAAGGACGTAACATACCTGTGAAGGGTCCTTCAAGAGTTATGAGAATTGAATTCCTGGGAAACCAGAAGACAGTTCAGTGGTTAGAGCACCAGACCTGGAGTCAGGAAGACTTAGGTTCCAATGTTTACCATATGTGTGACCCTCTGCAAATCACCCAACTTTTGTCTGGCTCAGGCTCCTCATCTGTAAAATGGGGATAATAATAGTATTTACCTCCCAGTGTTGTTGTGAGGATCAAATGAGATATTTGTAAAGAGCTTTGCAAGCCTAAAAGCTCTGTATAAAGGCTAGCTATCACTATTAAACTTAAGCAGAAAATAAAACTCAGCTAATGAGCACATGACAGGTAATACATGTATATACAGGTAATGAAATGGAGTTATAATAATACAGGAGTTGTATTATATGCACCTTTTGAATTAATTAACATAGCCCAGTAATACAAATGCTGTGTTCCATAGTCCTTGATCACATGTTCTCATGTCTTAGAGTTACATCAGCTTATTGATGGCCCCATAGATAGGTAAAGGCAGTAGGTGCCACAGTGGATAGAGTACCTGACTTGGAGCCAGGAAGACTCATCTTTTTGAGTTGAAGTTCAGCCTCAGACACTTATTAGCTGTGTGACCCTGGGTAAGTCACTTAACCTTGTTTGCCTCGGTTTCCTCATCTGTAAAATGAACTGGAGAAGGAAATGGCAAACTGCTCCAGCATTTTTGTCAAGAAAACTCCAAATGGGGTCATGAAGAGTCAGACATGACTGAACAACAGGGAACATAGACAGGAAGTTTCTGTTTATTTTGGTGGTGTTACAATAGTCTGTGTTGTTGCAGGCAGCAGAATAGGAGTAAGATAACAACCATGAACACAATTCTTATCCCTAATGGTAGAACCAAGGCTCCAGGAATAGTCTACTGACTAGGTAGGCCCATGGGTTCAAGCTAGTGAGATGGACCAGTCCTTGGCCCATTTTATTGTTTGTTGCCATGCTTCACTGACACAGAGATCTGCTGGTGGAGGCCCAGGCACATTCTCAGTTGTCAGTGACCTGTTGGAGATACGAGGTCTCTTGTGAGGCAGCCCCCAAAGGCTTAAGTGAAAGGATATCCAAGCACCATTCAGTCTCAGTGCTCAAGGGAGTAGTGACAATACAATTCCTTGCTATAGTTAGCACAATAGGGTAAGAGCATCTGCTTCTGGGATAGTCTGCTGATAGATGCAATTATTCTAGTGATCCATATAACATCTTCTGGAGTCTTCCTCAACTAGAGGATTCTCAGTTGGTGGAGTAGATACAAGGTAAACTCAGAACCAGCTCTAGATGCTAAGTCTATATGACTTTTAAGATAGAAGAATATCCAAATAATATTGGACGGCTACATCCAGAGAGTGTGACATTTGGGGATGTCACTTCAACAGTAAACAGGAATGTAACAGGAGCCTATTTCTCCTTAATTGGCCCCTTGGGAGTTCATTCAAAGCCCCTAAAGAAGTAAATGGTGCTAGAAAACACTTCAAACTCCTCAGTTCCTCAACTTATCATTCAAGATAAAAGTTACATTGGGCCTTGGTCATATCAGTGACAATTACAATTAGATGGTAATTTTGAGTTGCCTGATGCTGGCTATCCCAATTATGTTGCTCCAGTTTTGTGGTGGTAACCCTCATCTATTAAGTTAGTGGCCCATCACAACTTTTGACAGTCCTTTGTAAGCCTCTCCCAAGTCTGGATACTCACATGACTGGGGCTCAGGTCACTTATTCCCAGTGGTAATTTTTAAAGGTCTACCTTGGCTTGGGTCTACTCCACCTATAATAAGTACCTAACCCTCACAGTTCTATTCTCCTGATGCTACAGGCTTTCTACCACCAAGGACCTTGGGATCACTTAGCTACTCTTGTATAATAATGCCATGATAAGGTAGGCTCTGAAATGGAGTCTGTTGTATATTACTTGTATGAATTTCTACTTTACCCCATATTACGGGATGTTGTTTTGGCTCAGTTGTGTCCTCCCCCAAATTATATTGGAGTAAGGAAGTGGTTGGTTATCACTGTCCACCATTTGGGGAACATGTGGTATAGAAGTATGATGAAAATAAAGGATATAGATTTTGTTCTTCAGAACTGAGACACTAATCCCAAGGGTTCTTATCTTTATTCACCACCATCCTTGGAGCAGTGAAATTGATGATATAGAGTCCAGACAAAGTTATGACTCGCTTCTTGGTTATTTTTTTGCGTGTGGTGATATTACCAATAAATGGGACCGTAGTCTGATAGACCTTAGGGCTGGAAGGGATTTTAATCTAACCTACTCATTTTATAGATGAGAAAATGGAGGCTTGAAGAGGTTAATTGACTCTTACTAGGGGTGTGACTCTGGTGACTAAGAAGTGTATTACAAAAGTTATATGCTAGGACACCCCCAGTAAGTACCAGAGGAGAATCTGACCCCAGTTCTTCCTGACTTCAAGTCCAGCCCTCTCTCTACCAGACTATGCTGTCTAGAATTTCCATTTACCATTTATACAATCTTCCTGGGGCTAACATACCATGTCAAGTATTGACAAAAAAATCCAATGAAGAGGATAAGAGGCGAGTATTTCTGACAGAGAAGTTGCCTAGACAAATCAAGACATTGTACTCAGTGGTCAAGGTCATAGTATTTGTGTGCATCCATGGTAGGGCAGCCACTCTGAGGCTAACTGCCAAGGACAACAGGAACTATAAACCATTCTGGTTTAAACCAGCCTCTCCCTCTGAACAGTCCACTTCACTTGGTGATCTGGTTTATAATATGCGGTCCTGAACACGTTCATTTACCTGAATTATAGGTATAGGTATCATGAAGAAATGTCAGATGGTCCCTTTGTTTCACCTAATGCTTTTATCCAAGTTGTATGGAACAAGGGCAACTTTTCTTCATGTCAGAGGCTAAATAAACCCTGACTATTACTCCCTGTGCTGCCATATATGTGTTTTACAGAAACTGAGTTCCATAGTCAAAGGGTTTGGGACTCATAAATTCAGAGACATAGAGTTCGTAGAGATAGGACCACATCCTGGGGTGGTCTCAAAGTCTGTTTAGAGGATTTAGGAGTCATGGAAGGTAGCGTTTGAAAAGGAAAATTGTGAGATTTTTCCTCATTATTGTCAACAGAATAGGAACGAGACCTGTTTCACTGGTATAGGGAATTCTTAAATGAAAAGACTCCTTGGCTTATACCAATGCGGGTTGGTACTTTCTCTGCAACTTCAAGTCTTATTTATTTACATATTTATTTATTTGCTTTTTGGAGGGCAATTGGGGTTAAGTGACTTGCCCAAGGTCACACAGCTAGTGGTTTTGTGTGTGTGTGTGTGTGTGTGTGTGTGTGTTTGTGTGTTAAGTGTCTGAGGCTGGATCTGAACCTAGGTCCTCCTGACTCCAGGGCCTGTGCTCTATTCACTGCACCACCTAGCTGTCCCTACTTCAAGTCTTAATAGCCTAGTGTATTGAGAAGTGAAGTAAGCTGCCCAGCGTATCAGGATAATGATGTATGAGAGGTAGGATTTGAACCTAGGTCTTGAGGGCTTCAAGGCTAACTTTCTATCCCCTAAGCCACACTGCCTCTCATTAAGAGAATAATAGATTATAAATAGAGTGTTGTATGTGTCTTCTATCTCTTTATTGTTATCACTATTTATCTTGGCAAAGCAGGAGGAGATGCCACAAATAGAGGTCCTGATATAGGTCCTGAGGTATATCTCATGCCGAGGAAAAGGGTCCCTCACTCTTATAGTGAGGAGTCATTGAATTTTTTGTTCAGTTGAATTTTCAGGAGATCATTCTAAAAATTTCATGAGGCCTGATGACTGAGGTGTAGTAGTAAATATGGGAGGACCAGTGAATAGTATCTTAATTGATCCCATTTCTGAATGTCTTAGGCAGTGAATTATGTGTCCTGGGTCCAAGACAATCCAACCTAGTATGGAATGTCAGTAGATTAGGGTCATAGTCTTTGGAAAATAGCAGTTGGATATACTTAACTAGCAAAAACAAAGCCAGATGAGGGAGCATATAAATTCTACCTGCCACCTTATTAGCAGGTTGGGGATAGGTTGTCAGTACTGAGATTTACTATGGGTTAACCCTCCCACCAGTATTGTAGCATGTTGGGTAAAAGGTCTTTATTTTTGCCTAGTAGAAGGAATGTCCCAAATCCATTTCTATAAAGTTGTTCCTCTCTTTGGCTCTTAATTACTAGTCTGTGCCAACATATTATGAGTCATATATCATCAGTGAACCAGGCTTCTATTTCATCCTCTGGGGTTAGGTGCCCTTAAGGCAGAGTTGATAGCCAGGGAACCCTTGGAAATGGGGAATTGAGAGAGGTATAAAGGGGGCCTATGTCACTTCTTTAGCAACTTGATGACTCTCTGGGCCGAGGCTTTTGCCTAGACTTATATATTCTATTGGTTTTTGATGATGGAATGCTGCTGGGCACAGCCTACTTATATGTTCTTAGATCAGCCAGGATGCAAGTCATTATGGGGAGCTTGGGACATTAAGTGACTTGATATACTTTAGTCAGCCTCTCTGTCTCCAAAAGTAACCAACAGAAGTTTCTGAGCTGTCAGTGAAAATGAATGCAATGCTTTGTGAGGGGCGGCTGAACTGGTCCCCAAATCCTAAGGGGCATTGCTGAGCATCCCCCATAGGCATATGTGTCATTGTTTGCCACAAACTCTGCTCTTTCTACTTTATCACAAGGGGCAGATTTATAAGCCTTTGTCTTTGGGCATTTTTTATTTTGGTATTAGAAAAAATGTTGAATTATTCACTTTTTATCCAGGTTTTTTTTGTCATTAGGCAAACATAGTCTTTACTCTATTAAATTTTAGACCCCTGATTAATAATAGCCAACAACTGCAATAACAAAAAAGGACTTTCCTTTGCTTTGGCATGCATAGCATTTACTACCATTAACATGGATAACTGAGAACTGGTTATTTGGTATTCCTGGATCTGAAGAACCAGTTTTAAAGTATTAAAAATATTTTGCTTCCTCCCTTCCAAGTGCAAAGTGATTTTGGATAGAGAGCAACTGATTATGTTCTCTATCTACACACATCAGCCTGCTGATTATGTAAAATCTCACAAGGTGTTAGAGTCAATGCCAATCACTGTGTAACTGAAGGTCAAATTTTACATCTCCTATTGATGTCATCAGCGTTTTCAGACTAAAATCTTTGAAGTACGCAAATTAATATTGGAATACATGTCAGTACCGAAGGGTACTTCTTAGAAACAAAATGTTCATGGTCTACATAAATAAGAGTATGCGAAAGGAAGACCTATATCAACTCCCCAGGCTCACAACTGTTGGTTTAAACTAAAAAGATTATAATTAGCTGGATTTTTATGTGTGCAAATGAAACTCAGATATTTGAATCATTCAGAGAATAGAACTTCTAAATATGCTTCAGTCAATCAGCAGCAGCTGGTTAAAACACACAAATCTAACCACATGAGATATATGTGCTCATGTAACATGTTTATGTCCAGTTAGGTTGTCTGAATTTAGAGATAGTAATCATGGGTAGAATGGCTAGATATCTCTGGAATCTGGCCCACCCTTTCTAAGGGAAACTAAGGGTTAGGGCTGGGTACATGCTCTTCACCTTGCCTTCCTAAGGGCAGCATCAGGCTAGAATTTTATCTATCTATCCTTTCAAATATTGGTAGTCTAGGGGCATGAGTTTGGTTTAGAAGGAAAACTGCTTCTCTATTTGCTTTTAAAGGGAAGGGTTGTCCTCAGCTTACACTCACCAGTTTAGGTCCTTCTCACCAAATGCTCATTACGCAAAAGACTATGGCAAATAGTGAATGCTAAATAAGCCCACTTATCCCTTCCCACCTCCCTCATTGAGAAGGCAAGCAATTTGATATAGGTTACACATGTGAAATGATGCAAAACATATTTCCATATTATTCATGTTGTTAAAAAAAACAGAAACATAGACCAAGAAAAAAAAAAGAAAATTAAAAAAAAGTATGCTTTGATCTGTATTCAGACTCCATCAGTTCTTCCTCTGGGGATGAATAACATTTTTCATCATAAGTCCTTCAGAGTTGTCTTGGATCATTGTATTGCTGAGAAAAGATAAGTCCTTCACAGTTGATCATGTTACAATATTGCTGTTACTGTGCTTGGTGGTTTGGCCAGACAGTGAATGTGTGAGACAAAGCACAATAACTAGGCCTTGAAAAGTAGGTTGAAGTCAGGGAGTGAAGAGCTTTAAATGCCAAACAGGAATCAGAGGAGTTATGTGGATTAGAATATGCCAAAAAATATAAAAGAGGAATTGAGCTCTTTGACAGGGAACAAGATGAGATCTCATCTGAAACCAAGAGAAAGGGCCTTATCTCACCTAAAGTAGTCTAGTTCAGCAGTTTATACAGAGTCAAACTGGAAATCAGAGACACATTGAGGAGCCAATGTCCCCTACATGTCTGTACCTTCTCTCTCGTGTATCTGCTGAAGAGTCTTTGGAACCATATCTCTCTCTTTCCCAGAAGCTTTACCTCCCACACTGTTAATCCCTTAAATAGACTTACTATTAGTACTATGTCCAGCATCCCTACCACCAGTCTGGAGTCAGGTCTCCTGCATATGCAGCTTCATGCAAAATGTTCTAGGCTTGGTTGGAATCTGTGTTACAGATACAAACAAATACACATACATATATATACTCTTTATTGAAATATGGGGCTTTCCTGTTCCTCTTGCTTAAGTTATCCATACTAGCTGGGACCTCCATTTACCTTGCCATCCTTAAAGTTTTCTTTACCAGCATGTAACTTTTTCCCCCTAGCAGTTTTCAGTATTGACATGCTTCTTTAGGGATGAATTATTTTTTCTAAAAAAATTATTTAGTATTTCATTTTTCTCCAATTACATGTAAAAACAATTTTAACACTTGTTTTTAAAATTTTGATTTCCAAATTCTCTCCCTCCCTCCCCACCTCCTTCATTGAGAAGGCAAGCTATTTGATATAGGTTACATGTGAAGTCATGCAAATAATATTTCCATGTTGGTCGTGTTGTAAAAGAAAACATAGACCAAAGGAAAAAAAACCCAAGAAATATAAAGAAAGTAAAAAGAGTATTCTTTGATCGGTATTTAAGAGTCTCTCAGTTCTTTCTCTTGAGGTGTATAACACACACATATATAATACATATACATATTATACATATAATATAATATGTATATATATAAATATATAATATATATTTTTCATCATAAGTACTTCAGAGTTGTCATCTTATTGCTGATAATAGTGAAGTCATTCACAGTTGATCATCTTACAATATTGCTGTTACTGGGGACAATGCTCTCTTGGTTCTGCTCACTTCAGTTTGCATCAGTTCATGTGAGTCTTTCCAGATTTTTCTGAGAGTATCCAGCTCATCATTTCTTATAGCACAATAGTATTCTATTATGATCATATACCACAACTTGTTAAAGCCATTTCCCAATTGATGGGGCAAGGGATGGATTAATATATTATATTAATGATATAAATCCAGTTCCTTTGCAGGAATCTAAAAGAGTTGGCATCTTGGGGAATCAGGAAAGATCTCATATAGGAGGTGATACTTGACCTAAACTTTGAAGGAAAAAAGGGAATCTAAGGGCAGAGGAGAAAAAGGAGTACATTGCAGACTGGAAGATACCTGTGCTTTGAAACAGTTGTTGAAAGGTTTTGTGTTGATTGCACAATTATAATCTATATAAAATTGCTTACCATTTTAGGAAGGGCCAAAGGGAAGAATGGAAGGAGAAAAATTTAGAACTCAAAATTTTATAAAATTGAATGTTAAAAATTGTCTTTATATATAATTGGAAAAAAAACAAAATACTGTAAAAAAAAAAGAGGCTATGAGGGGTGGGTAGGTGGCATAGTGAGTAAGAAGAGCACCAGCCCCGCCAGCCCCGGAGTCGGAGGACCCGGGATCAGTTCTGGCCTCAGGTACTTAATACCCACACAAAAATAACTGGCTGTGTAACCTTGAGCAAGTTACTTAAACTCAATTGCTTTAAAAAAAAAGAGGTTATGTGTAAAGAACATTAAGAAGGGCAGTTTGACTATATAATGAGTGTCTGAGACAAAATAATAACTAGGCCTTGAAAAGTAGGTTGAGGATTTGTTCTGTGAAGTTTGGATTTAGTTAAAGGGCTATACTTGAGAACCTAGAGGGCCACATGTGACCTCAAGGCTGCAGGTTCCCCACCTCTGACCCAGATAATAGAGAGCCTATTACTAAAAGATGAGTCTAAAAAATTTCTGAGCTACTGCAACAGTCAAATGAATAAATTATATACATATATATGTATGTACATATATATTATATGTGTGTGTTCATTACATTCTACTCTCTTGTCTATTCCTATCTCCATGCCTAGTTCAAACTAGAGCTTTCCTTGTTGTGCTGTTCATTCCTTGATTCCTAGTCATAAACCGTACCCAGATATTGCACTCAGACATCAACTTAGAGAATTCCTTGGACTACTCAATTAAATACAAAACACATTATTATGGAAGGCACATGGTTACAAAGACAGATATGAAACAGACATTTTTCTCAAGGAACTTGTTACTTATCTGGGGGTAAGGGACATATATGCAAATAACAATAATAGTGATGGAAGTATAACCAAGGGGTCTAGGAAAAGTGATTTGAAAAGGGAGAGGGAATAGGTGTAAGTGTAAAGGAAGATATCACAGAGAAGGTGACATTTCAGTTGAACCTTGAAGTAAGGAAGGGATATCAAATGACTGTGATAGTATAGGAGTACAAGCATGGAAAGTGGCTTGAGAAAAGGAATGGAGATTAGGAATTGGTAGGGCTAGAATGAGAAATGGAGAGGAGTTCAATTTGATAGAACATAAAGTATTTGAAGGGAAATAACATAAGGTTGAAAAGGTCAATTAGAATCTGAGTAGAAAGAATCTTGAATGCTATGCCTCACCCACACTGTATTTGTGAGGTCAGTTTTTCTAACTTAAGTGCATGGCTTTATATTTATCTTAATTAAATCTCATCTCATTAGATTTGGCCTATTATTCTAACCCACTAACATGTTTTTGGATCCTGATTCCATCATCTGGTGTATTAGTCCTTCTTCCTGGCTGTGTGTCATCTGCTAATTTGAAAAGCATGCCATCCATTATTTCTTTGAAATCACTGATAAAAATGTTTAACTTAATAGGGCAAAGGACAAATGACAGAGGCATTACACTAAAGAACCACTTCAGAGTTGATATTGACCCAATAATTACTTATTTTAGGTTCTAGTTATTCAACCCATTTTGAATCCTCCTAACTGTACTATTAGCTAGGTCACATCTTCATTTTGTCAAAAAGGATAACATGAAACACTATCAAATTCAAAGTCTAAGTGTGCTTTGTCTATAGTATCCCCTCTTATCCACCAGTTTAATGACCCTGTCAAAAAAAGGAAATGAGGTTAGTCTGGCATGACCTGTTTCATGAACTCATGATAGTTACTAATGATCAGAGCTTCCCTTTTTAAATCTCGAAAAAAAATTCTTTCATAATATATTTTAGAATTTTGGCAGAAATTGAACTCAAGCTGATGACCTATCATTTGAAGCTTTCACCTTTTTCCCTTTTTTAATAAATTGGGACAACATTTGCCTGTCCTAGTCCCATGTTCTTTATGATTTTTCAAAGATCACTAAGAACAGCACTGTTTCACATCTGCTAGTTCTTTCAGTTCCCCAGGATATAATTTGTCCAGGCATAGTGACCTGAACTCATCAAGGACCCCTTGATGCTCTTTCCTCACTTCATGTTGCAATTCTCTGCTAGCAATTTTTTTATTATCCTTCATTTTAAAGATGAAGAAATTCCTTCATTTTACAAAGATGGTATTGTGAGAATGTTTGTCGCTTTGACATAACTGACTCCATTTTGTATTGGGCCACCATTTTGTGATAAAGTGTTTTCAATATTTAGATAAATATATGTGCAGTATAAATTAGTAAGCAATATATTTGTGTTCATAAACAACTAGTAAATATATGGGACCCACCGATAGGACAGACTGCCAGTGGGAAAATGTGGTAAACAAGCTTATCATTACTTTATGTTATCAGGCATAAATCAAATTAGCTGGCAAATGAATTAGGTCATTGGTCACCAATAAGAATTTGAGTGTAATTGGCCAATACCCATAGCTAAATTTTAAGAAACCCACCAGATATCTTCCAGTTCCTGAGTTTCCCTGTACTGGATACTCAAGCATCAGCTATATTCGATTGAGTGCAGGGCTGATTGATTGAGATTTGCTGACTTACTAGGCAACCTTCTCTGAGGGAGACACGTGACCTCCAGCTGGGCAAAGAGGGAATCTTGTCATTGAGTAAGGGTACATACAACATGCCTCCTGGGAAACCCTAGGAAATCAGGTTGGTGGTTTGCTTCTAGTGAGGTTAATATTTGTATTCCTTAATAGAGAATGGGAAATGACATATGCATGCATTTGTTTAGTAAAGTTGGATTGCTAGTATCAAAAAGTCTAAGTCTAATTAGTGATTTTACTGCTTTAGTTAGCCTAAATAATTGTAATTCAGTTTGGAATATGCATTCTACATTTCAGATGAAAATGGGGCCCATAAACAGAAGCTGCGAAGTGTCTTGGGCAAGGTACATACCTAGTAAGTAACACAATTGTATTATTGAGTCTGTTATACCTCAAATCTCTTAAGGGAATGAGGAGAGGAAGGGTTGGGATAATCTAGGTGTTGTCTAATGGAGTGCCTAGAAGAGGAATCTTACTAATTGAAAATGTAGTTTTATCTGAGAGATGGAGACAGAGATACAGAAAGACAGAGATAGAAAGAGAAATATGGAGATACCAAGAGACAGAGAGAGATGGATATTTATTGAAAATTATAAGGCACATAGACTAAAAGGGAAATTCTTAGTTCAATTACAAACATGCAAATTCAGTATAATTTGAGGGCTCTCAATACTAGTAATAAAAGATGACATTTATAAAACACTTTAAGATTTACCAAGCACTTTGTTTGTTATCTCATTGTATCTTCACAACAACCCTTGGATGTGAGTGCTATTATTATAACCTTTTACAGATGAGGTAACTGAGGGAGGTAGAGGTTAAATGACTTGCTCAAGGTAATATAGCTAGTAAGGAAGGATTTGAACTCAGGTCTTGCTGACTCCACATTCAGCACTCTATTCACTATACCATCCAGCTACCTATCAAGTATATGGAGTATCAGAAGAAATTCCTTTATCAATACAAACATACAAATCTAATGAGAATGGTTTTCAGATAATGAAAATTGAATCCTTAACAATACTCCTACAAAGGAAAAAGCCTGTAATTGTTGCTCAAAGGAGGATGGCAATGGATTTCTTCTCCTGGGTCTAGTCAGGCATAGTTTGATAAGAGGATGTTTGGGCTTCTCACCTCCTAAGAGAGTGCAGGTATAAGAGGCTACAAGAGAGAAGAAGGTGGCCACCTTCTCCTTTGCTACTAGATGGAAACCTGTCTGCCATTGTCCACACAGAAGCTGAGAAGAATGATCTTTCCTACTCCCTCACCCTCCAAATAAGAATCAGCAATGACAACATCAGAGAGAGTAGGTAAGTTTCAGAGGTAGGATATGAATCCAGATTGTCCTGATGCGATGCCCATCAGTATGGAGAGAGCAGAGCCAACAAATTTCTACTTTTCTGAGTGAAAGATTGGTAAGAGAGAGGGAGCTGAGTTGAGAGACTGCTTCTCTCATGGCCAAGGAAGTAGGAGGAGGGAGAGCAAGGTGACCCTAGAAAACCTATCTCTGTAAGCACTGCCTACAACCTCCGGTTAAGACAGGTCATATACTAGGATTTGTATTAGCTCAACTATTCTCTTGAGATTTGGGGGTCAACACCATGCTTTCTATATTCTGAGCTCTACCAGATTTGAAGATCAGTGGAACTGTCCTCTTTCTTTGGGAAGACTTCATCTGTGAATCATGGGGTTCCTGCCTCATGCATAAGAGAAAGCTGCCTCCTGTAATCTATGTGTAACTCTTGGTTCAAAGGGCCATTTGCATATGATTCTCTGCATTGATAGAGATTGATTACTCAGTGTTTTTTGCCTTCCACAGGGGAAGAAGCCTCTTCTCAAGAGTTTTTCACTGCCTTCAGGGAACTTAAAAGAGTCTGGAAGCATGTGTCTTCTGTTTTGAAGCTAAAAGCCAGAAGATCAAGATCTTTCTTCTCTCAGGCTCTTGCCAATGCTGCCTCTCATGAAAGTTCAGAACACTGAGTAATAAGTCTCCACTAGAGAGGATAATCTTATACAGATGATCCTTTGAACCAAGGATTACTTTCGATTTATTGATTGTTTTGCCTCTCCGTTCCAATCTTGAAGCTTGAGTCAGGAAAACCTGAAATCAAATATGGCCTTAGACATTTTCTAGCTGTGTAACCTTGGCCAAGTCACCTAACTTTGTTTTGCCTCAATTATAAAATGGGAATAATAATAGCATCTAAATGTGAGATAATATTGGCAAAGTGCTCAGCAGAGAGCTTGGCACATAGTAGACCCTAGATAAATGCTTACTTTCTTCCCCCATCCCCTTTTGTAGCGGCAAGCACCCCAATATCCCCAGGGTGACTGCCAACACAGGTTCTTAGATCTGCTTTTCAAAAGGAAAGCAACTCAAAATGGGTTGACAAGCTTACTTTCATCAAACAAACACACATTACCTAGTTCAGGGGAAAAAGGTCAGCACCCCGAACTTCAGAGTTACAGAACTTACAGATCAAACAGACAGGCTTCCAAACTGTCCAACCATTATATCAATACCAAATCACAGTTACCAGAGAGGGAAGCATCAACATCTGGGTTTTCAAAGCCGGGGGGCTCTCAACAATGGCTTCCCAGAGTCTCATCTGGTCAAATCACACAACACTTTTCAAAGTGAGCCCCAAAGCAAAGCCCCTCATCAGAGTTTATACAGCCTTCTCTTGGCTCAGAGAATGTAACAACCTCCTTGACCCACTGCCCAATCACAAAGTATCAAGGTGTGGGCTTTCCTGAAAAACAAGCCTCCCACCACAGGCTCCAGGTGCACTTAAGCTAGGGGCAGGGAAGATCTTTAAATCTGCATTTCCATTACACCTTCTCAAAGAGATATTTCTAAAGCAGAGCTGTGACCATGTCATTCCATTCTTCAATAAACTCCAGGTGTTTCTTGTTACCTCTAGAATCAAATATGAACTCCTCTGTTTGGCATTTAAGGCTCCCCTCAACTTGACTCCAACCTACCTTTTTTAGATTATTATTCATGACTCTGCTTTGCATAGACTACAATTCAACTCCAGACAAACTATTCTTCTCAATCTTTGTTATGCCTGACATTAAAAATTAGCATGAGTAACTCCATTTTGCTTTTATCCACCATTTTGTGAAGCTAAGTTTCAGCTGCCTGTTAGTCACCTGACTGGGCAGGATTTTCCTGACTTTCTAGCTCCCTGAATTCTAAGGCATTATGGGGGAAGAGAAACAGAGGAGTTTGTGAAAGTAGTATAGAGGAACAGCAATGAAACTGAAGACTGTGAGCTTTTCAAAGGTACAGAAGTGATATCTAGAATCAGTGTTATGGAATCCTCAATGCCAGACTCCAAGACAGGGTCTGTTCTGGTAGGTTGTGTCGGGATGGATGTTATGTAACAGGTCCCATGGCAATGATTCTTTATTTCCTTTAGGATCCCTCACTCCTCTAGGAACCTTCCTCTAACACATGGGAGATTTAAAAAAAATTATTTTAATTTCTGTTTACTTTATCTCTTGAGCTGTCAATTATAATAAATGTAGTTAACCATTGCATGACTAATCTGTGTGTTTGTGGGAAAGAGAGAGAATGAGAGAGAGAGAATATTAGAGAAGAGAGAGGGGGAGAGAATATGAGAGAGAGAGAGAGAGAGAGAGAGAGAGAGAGAGAGAGAGAGAGAGAGAGATTGTTTAAATCCAATGAAGAGGAAGCCATTTGGGAAATTCTAGGAGAGGGCAGTTGGGTGGTGCTATAGTGAACAGAGTTCCAGGCCTAGAGTCAAGAAGACTCCTCTGTGAATTTAAATCCAGCCTCAGACACTAGCTGTGTGACCCTAAGCAAGTCATTTAACCACATTTGCCTCAGTTTCCTCTTCTGTAAACTGAGTTAGAAAAGGAAAAAGCAAAAAAAAAAGCATTCCAGTATCTTCCAATAAAACCCTAAATGGGGTCACAGAGAGTTGGACACAACTGAACAACAAAAGGAGGAGAGGAAGTTAAATTTCAAGCTGCAGCTTTTCCCCCTAGTGATCTGCTGGCTGGGGGGCTTGAAGCTGAAAAAGAGAATTATTGATTTATTACCTCCCCTAAGAGAAAATTTATACCCAGGTCCCTTTAGGCTATGAGTTACCATTGTTTGGGGGCGGGGTAGTGATTAGCTTGCCTGTTGTTGGAAGCCAGGCTTTTGATATTTTCCTTCCCATTGTTTACTGTGGTCCATTTTCAAAGAAACTTTGCTCCTTGAGGGAAGAGGGAGGGAGTATTAAGGGAGTGACTGGGAGAGAAAATAATGCCCAAGGGGAGTGAGTAGCTTCAAATAAACCAGAGTGAGCAAATAAGAGGGAGTTCTACTCCCAGCACAGCCGGTCACTAACCCAATATGCCACTGCTACATTTATACATGTACAAATAGTCTTTTTTTTTTTTTTGCCTTTGTATTCCCAGCATCTACCAAAGTGCCTGGAACATAGCAGGCAGTTAATAAATGCTTGTTGATTGTCTGGGGTTTCACCTCAAACGCAGCAAATTGGCAAAGGTGACCAAAGATAGGAATAGATAATATTGGAGGAGCTGTCAAAAGATGGGGGCACACCGATACACTCTTGATGGAATTCTAAATTAATCCAACCATCCTGGAAAGCAATTTGCAATTAGGTGAAGGAAGAGACTATGTTGCCCATATTTTCTGATGCAGAGAATACATTGGTAGGCGTATATCCCAAGGAATTTAATGTTAAAAAGATTGTCTCATTTTACAACAAAATATTTATTTATAGCAGCATTTTTTTTTTGTAGCAGCAACCCCCCCCCCCATTGTTTTGTAGAAACAAAGAAGATGCGTATCAGTTGGGAAATGGTTAAATAAGTTGTACTATAAATGTGACCATTCCTGGCAAGGGGTTAGTTGGTCACAACACCCTCTAGCATATGTATTTCTCCTCAGTTTGGGAAGACAGGAAACTAACTTTAGATCAGTCTTTGAATAGGGGGGCAGAGGTTTTCATGCATGGCTTTAGTGGGTCATGTGGGACTCTTTAGAGAACAAAGAGGTAGTGGTTGTCCTGATAGAAGCATGAGACCGGAGCAGCAACTGTTGCTGGCCACATCTGTATGTCCCTTCTGTAAGACCCTGAGAAATGACCTCCCTGTGAATGGAGAAGCTGGAGATGCATGTAACTGTGGATGTTTTATCATGAGTCCTCACTAACCCAGGAGCTGGAGTGCAGAGAGAACTAAGCCCATAGAGAGAGGAACGATGAACTGGCCCCACTCTGGCCCAGCTTTATTTCAATTACATTTTTCTTAAATTTGTCAGTTAAAGAGTACATTTGCTGTATTATTTCGTAAATACTTGTGGTCAACCCTGCCTTTATGTTGCTGTGTGTCACTTTGTGATATGAGGGCACGATGGAAGACATGAAGGACAGAGGAAAATCCCTAGCCCATTGACAGGGTAGGTGCATGAGTACAAGCTATTTCCTAAGTACCCTTCCGAGTATAGAATCAGTATGACTTCAGTTCCTATGGTAAAAATCTACCTGATGGATACAAACCCAAGTAAAATTTAAATGGATATTACCATGCTGTAAGAAATGATGGATATGAATATAAAGGTATACCTTTTGGGTATGAATAGTTTTACTACTGAAAACAGCAGAAAAAGAACATTTATTTAAGGAAAAATGACAAAATCCACTTGTGATGAAACAGTTTTATAGGTAAAATATGGAGCAGTGACACACTCTTCTGAGGACTTGACAGAGAACTGCTTCTCAGATTACTATGATTAGAGATCAATGTGAAGGCAGAGAAATGACTGAGGGAATGATGGCTGCAAAAAGGAGTGGTATGTAAGCTCATTTTCATGTGACTGTAGAGAGTTTTGAAATCAAATAACTATTTTGGAGCTATTGGAAATTACACAGGAATTAGGATTAGCTGTATTAAGCCCTGAAAGCTTGAAACTATGAAAAATTTTGGGGATACCGTATAAAAGGAGTGTTGGGTTCATACTTGTCAGAAACATGGATTTCTTGAATTTTACCATGGAAGGTAAAGCTAGGTCACTGACCACCAAGAGATTCTGGTTTGAGGCATGAAGCATTGAGGCAGCTTAGTACCTGTCAAGAGAAGAATTAAGAAGTCAATAAGAGTGGAATAAAGAAATCAACAATAGGAGATGAGAGAGGGATGAAAGAGAAGAGAGTATATTGGAGAAGACAGTATGAAATAGTATCACATATACATGTAGAGAGGTTAGCTTTGGAAAGGAGAAAGATCACCTCTTCACATGAGAAAAATGAAGGAGGCAGAAGACATCTTTTTGATGGGAGATGAGGCGGAGAGAAGAAGGAGTTTAGAGAATGGCTTTAGTTTTTTTCAGTGAAGTATGAAATTAAGGTTCTCAACTAAGAGTGTGGGGGAAGGGAAGCCATAGGGAATTCGAAGTGGGGGTAAAGAGGTTTGGAAAAGCCAACCTGGTCTTCAGATACAGGTATGTCTGGAAAACAATCCAAAATCCTTATAACAAATATGCATAGTCAAGCAAAACTAATTCCCATATTGGCCATGTCCAAAACTGTGTGTCTCATTCTGCAGGATAGTCTATAACCTCTTTGTCAGGAGGTGAGGAGTGTCCTTCATTGTAAGTCCTCTGGCATTGTGACTGATCATTTCATTGATCAGAGTTCTTTAGTCTTTCAAACTTGTTTGTCTTTACAACATAGTTATTGTAAAGATGGTTCTGTTTCTGTTCACTTCACTTTGTATCAATTCATACAAGTCTTTTCAGAATAGTCTAACCATATCCTTCATAGTTTTTTTTTTTAAAGCAATTGGGGTTAAGTAACTTGCTCAAGGTTACACGGCTAGTCATTATTTATTCGTGGGTGCTCATTTTCTGAGGCCAGATTTGATCTCGGGTCATCCCAACTCCGAGGCCGGCACTCTTACTCACTGCACCACCTAGCCGCCCCTTTAGGGCAATTGGGGTTAAGTAACTTGCCCAAGGTTACACGGCTAGGTGTTTGTTTGTGTGGATTAAGTGTCGGAGGCCGGCTCAGAACTCAGGTCCTTCTGACTCCAGGGCCGGCGCTCTATTCACTGCGCCACCTAGCCACCCTCATAGTTTCTTATAGTATAGTAGTATTCCATTATATTTATATGCCGTAATTTGTTGCAGCAATTCTTCAATTGATGATCAACCCCTTAGTTTCTAATTTTGCTACTATAAAAAGAGTTACCATAAATATATTTGTATATAATGGATCCTTACCCTCTTTCTTTGAGCTCTTTGGGGATATAGACCTGGTAGTTGTATCACTGGTTCAAAAAGTATCTTCTTTGGTATTGTTATAAATTGTTTTCTAGAATGATAGTAACAGGTCACAGCCCCACCAATAGTATATCAATAATGTTCCTCCTTCCAACATTTATTATTTTCCTTTATTGACAACTTTGCCAATCTGATAGGTGACAGAAGGAATCTCAGAGTTGCTTTCATTTGCATTTATCTAATTATTTGTGATTTGGAGCATTTTTATAGGACTATAGATAGCTTGAATTTCTTGAGAATTGCCTATTCATATCCTTTGACTATTTGGCAATTGGAGAATTGCTCTTATTTTTTATAAATTTGAATCAATTTCTTATATGTTTTAAGAAATGAGATTTTGATCAATCTTGCTGCAAAGATCCCCCCTCCCTACCTGCACCCCCAGTTAACTATTTCCTTTTTAATCTTAGCTGAACTGGATTTGTTTGTGAAAACCTTTTTAATTTTATTTAATCAAAATTGATCATTTTATCTTCTATGAACTGAGATGAACGAATAGTCCAAGAGACAGAGTTTCTAGGTAATTAACAATCAATTTCTTAATTAGGCTAGCAAATAATCAATAAACTGATGGTCAGTGTTTTCTCTTGGTAACCAGAGACAAAACCATGGAGATCACTGAATGCTTAAATACTTTTGGAAAAGGGGATGCCTCTGGCAGGTGGAAATAAACCCTGACTGGTGAAAAATTAATAAGGGGGCAGACTTTCAAATGAGGAGGTGGGCTGAAAGCCTTCAGCTCCTCCTGTTGAGAACATGGTTTGATCATAAGATTCAGCCACCTCCAGCAATCTGGACAAAGGAATCTGTCTCTACCCAGACCACACTTGGTTTTCTACCTCATGAGCTGGGTCTCCCTAAACTCCAATGGAGGAATGTAAGGACATGATTTTTTTGCTTTTCTGGATGGAAATTGGGGTTAAGTAACTTGCCCAAGGTCACGTGGCTAGTTATTTTGTGTTAAGTGTCTAAGACTGAATCTGAACTCAGGTCCTCCTGACTTCAGGGCCAATGCTCTACTCACTGCACCACCTAGCCACCCTTAAGGACATGATCTTAGTGCTTTGGGGCTGAAATACATCTAGATTAGATTTTCTTTATACTCTAAACAAAAGTAAAGTCTTCTAGTTGGGTGGGATTCTGCCCAAGATTGAGGAGCATGTTCCAAGAGGTTTTGGGCAATCGCATCTATCAGCCATATCCTTCAGAGACTTGAACTGACTGGCTCTTGAATGAGGAAATAGAGAGAAAAAATCTTGATCCTAATTTAATAATTAGTTATTACTATAATAGGACAATAATAATTTCTCTCAGATCTTCTCTATCCTTTGTTTGATCATAAACTCTTTCTCTATCCATAGAACTGAAAGGCTATTTCTTCCTTGTTCCTCTATTAAGAAAATGATAATGATCTTTCATATCTAGGTTCATTTGGAACTTATCTTGGTGTGAAGTGTTGATTTAAACTTAGTTTGTCAGACTGCTATACAGTTTTCCAAGTAATTTTTGTCAAATAATGAGTCCTGACCCCAGTAGCTGGAGTTGGGTTTATTGAACACTGGGCTGCTATGTTTGTTTACTTTAGTAGATTATATATTTAATTTGTTCCAGTGTTCAACCTCTCTATTTTTAAACAAATATCTATTTTTTTCCATGATTATGTCTTTGTAGTATAGTTTGGGATGTGATATTGCTAGAGTTTATTCCTGCCCACTTTTTCTCTTTACTATTTCACTTTATTTTATTATTTATTTATTATTTGAGATTTTTGATATTTTGTCTCTCCAGATGAATTTTGTTATTTTTTCCTAATTTTATAAAAGTAATACTTTATTAGTTTAATTGATATGGCACTGAATTAAGTAAATTAATTTAGTCAGTATCATTGTTTTTATTATACTGTCTCGGCTCACTCACAAGCAATTACTATTTTTCCAATTATTTAGGTCTGTCTTTATTTGCATGAAGTGTTTTTATACTTGGTTTCCTATAGTACCCATACATTCTGTAGTTATTTTAAATGGATTTTCTTTTTCTTTTTTCCTTTGTTTTTTAATTTCAGAATTTAATTTCATTTAAAAAGCTGATAATTTATGTGGATTTATTTTATATCATGCAACTTTGACAGAGTCATTGATTGTTTCAATTAATTTTTATTTGACTCTAGAGTTCAAGTATGTCATCATATGACATGCAAAAGTGATAATTTTGTTTCTTTTGCCTATGCCTATTCTGTCAATTTATTTTTATCACTATAATTAACATTTCTAACTCTATATCAAATTGGAATGATGATGATGGATATCCTTACTTTACCCTCTATCTTATTGAAAAAAAAAAACTCTTCTCTATTTCCATTGCATATAAGCATGGTTCTTGGTTTTAGATATATGCTGTTTATTATGTTTAAAAAAAGGTCCATTTATTTCTACATTTTCTAGTGTTTTTTTCACTAATACAGATATATGAAAAAGTCTTCTCTCAATCTGACATAGTTGTCTTTGTTCTTGTTATTAATATATAATAATGTTTTTAGTTTTCCCAATATTAAAGCCACCCTGAACTTAAGGTTTGTATCTATAGCATTATATTTGATTTTACACTTGCCCTCACTCCACATACCCAACTGGTGGCTAAATTTTATTGTTTTTAACCTCCTTAACATCTCTTGGCATCCAATCCCTTTTTCACACAAGCACCATCTTAGTGCAGGTCCTCATCATCTGTTATACACAATAGCCTGCCAATTGGTCTCTCTCATTCAGGTTCCTCCCCTCTCCAATCCAGCCTCGGCAAAGCTGCTAAAGTGATTTTCCTACAAAGCACAGGTCTGGCTATTTACACTCCCATTCAGTAAATTCCAATCACTTCCTATCCTTTAGGTTCAAATAGAAACAATCCCCTCCATTTGATATTTCAAACACTTTACAACTGGCTCTATCCTAGTTTTCTTTCCTTGTTATATATTATTCCCTTTCCCACATTTTTTGGCCCAGTGAGACTGGTCTTTCTGTTCTTCTGATAAAATGTTCTCCTTCTTGTCTCTGTGCTTTTGCTCTGGCTATTTCCCATGCTTGCAATTTGCCTCTTAAAATCCCTTGTTTCTTTCAAAACTTTCAAATGCCACCTTTTATGGTAAGCCTTTTCTGATCCTCCCCACCCGCCCCTTGCCAGTGTCCCTTCCCAAATTACCATGTACACATCTTTTCCCAATAGAATATAAACTCCTTGAGGTAGAGATTGTTTCATTTTTCTCTTTGTATTCACAGTGCTTGGTATACTATAGTTGTTTAATATTTGCTTGTTGATCATGGAATATTTGGGGATGAATTATTGTTGAATATTTGTTTTTAGTCTTGTTCAGCTCCTCATGACCCCATTTCGTGTTTTCTTGGCAAAGATACTGGAGTGGTTTGCCATTTCCTTCTCTAGCTCATTTTTACAGAAGAGGAAACTGAGGTAAACAGGATTAAGTGACTTGCTCAGGGTCACACACCGAGTAAGGGTCTTAATAGTTTCTCTGTAATATAATGATGATGATAACTACCATTTATATAGTGTTTTACATATTTTAATTTAATTTGATTTATTCATTTATTTCATTTTACATCTTTTATTCTCATTTTATACCTCACAATAACCCTGTGAAGTAGGTGCTATTAATATCCCCGTTTTAGAAATGAGGAAACGGAGTCTGAGAGAAGTTTATTGATTTGCTCAGGGTCACACAGATAAGTAAATGTCTGAAGCAGGCTCTGAAATCAACTCTTCCAAAGGCATTCCCATGCTACAACTGCATGGGGAATCTGTGGAAGAATAGTACCCTTTGCATATAGGAGTAATCAATTTCATTTATTTCACTATTCTTTGTCCCCTTTTCCCCTGATTTCATATGTAATATTGCTTAAGTAGGCAAATGGTCTTTGGGTGGATGCTTGGAGCTGTGGATTTGAAGGTACTGACTCCAAAGAGCACATCAAAACAGGGATGTACTGAGTTGTCCTCGATTCATATGTATACCTAGGAGTTCCCTGAACAAATATTCAATGAGTACTTACTTTGTGCCAGAATTGAAATACATAAGAAGGAACAAGACCTGGTACAACACAAAAAAGACCACAGTCTTCTGGCATCTGGATCTAACTTAGCTTCCCAACCTTGTTGCATGCCATGCCATGCCCTCTATATGACATGCACATATGTAAATACTTGTTCTTTGGTTTCATCCTGAACCTTTCCCATCTCCATGTCTTTCCAATGTTTTTTATCCTTTGAATTCTCCCCTATCTCTGATTATTGACATCCTTCCTTTTCTGATGATAGGGACCGTGCCTTAATTCATCTTTTCATCTCTAGTACGTAGGAAAGACAGTGCAATGCCTATAGCAGGTAATGTAACACATTTTTGTTGACATGAATGGAATTAAATTAAGACCCAATTGCTGATTTTAAGAAGCTTTTAATATGTTAGACAATAAAGCAAAGAATGGCATCTTTTTAATGATACTTTACCCCCTTATACCAAGAATACAATGTGGTGGTTCAGGTAGAAAAATTATTTCTTTCAGTATAAATTGATTTTTTACCTAAAGGTTTTTCAGAAATGGAGAGTGGAAGAAAGATTTTGAATTTTGGTGGGGAAGGGAGGACCACATAATGAGGGGACACATACCGGGTGCTAGTGATAGGGGAGTAATTAGAAGAGTAGGTGCTCATGGTGCAAGAAATACAGCAAATTTGTAACTAATGAACAGTGAGTTCCCATCAGGAAGAAGGTGGGAAGATCTCATGGCTCAGTGCTCAGGTAAGAATGAGCCAGATGGAATGAACACCCCATTGTGTTGAGGGGAAAACAGCTTGTGGACTCTTAAGGGCCATCAACCCAATTGCAGGTGGTACCAGTGGGAGGCACCTGAGTGAGGTCAGAAGAACAATTTGGTCTGGTAAAGGTGGCATTGGGAACAGTGAACTTGGGAATCTTTTTTATTCATTTCAAAAATACCCAAGAGATGACTCATTTCTTCCACTCACCCTTTGTCCTTGGGGTATCTGCTTTTGTCTGCTTTTCCTAAGCCTACAAGTCATTCAAACACTCTCCTTTTGGGTAGGCACAAATAGTTTCTAAGAAACAAATCGAAAAATCAACAAGGTGAGGAAAGAAGATCAGGTTCTGAGATCTGATCTGTCTTTTGCACAGCACCTCAAAATGGGTCATAAGTGGTGCAGTGGAGTCCAAGCTTCTTGAATTCCAGACTAAAGAGAAGGAAAGCCAATGTTCACTGCCTTTCAAAGGTCAAAATGCCAAGACCTGAACAGATCAAAGCCATCAATAGCTTTCATTAATTCATTTCCTTCATTTCTCCACTTCTTTTTGGAAATCTGTGTCAGAGCTAACCTCTTGACAGGCAAAATGAAGTCATACAGCTTCACCATTTCCTCATTTTTGTGGTGAAAATGGAAGGGGTCTCAATGCTATTTGGGTACTGAGGAGATCTTATTTACATAGTCCTTGGCTAAATCCTCTTTTGAAGGACAGATAGGACTTGAGGAATATTACCAGAATGGTAAAGGCCCTTGAAATCATATGACATGAGGAATGGTTGAAGGAACTCAGCATGATATAGGTGGACAGGACACTGGACTTGGAATCAGGAAATTATATCCCACTTCAGACGCTTAATAGCTCTGAGTCACTGGGCAAGTCACTTCATCTCATATATAAAATGAGAAGATTGGACCTGATGACCTCTAAAGTGCCTTTCCTTTCTAAATCTATAGATTCTATGAATTGGGGCTATTTAGCCTGAAAATGAGAATACACTGGGGCCATGATCTCTGTCTCCCAAGTATTTTAAAGGTTTTCAAATAAATTAGGGATCAGATTTGTTCCACTTGACCAAAAGACATGGGAACTGGGAGCAATGAATGGGAGTGCCAAGAGAAGAATTGGGCTTGAGATAAGAAAAAGTTGCTTAAGTGTTAGAACTATATATACCAAAGCACAATGGGTTGCCTCCTTCAGAGGACTCCTCCTCAATGGGGACCTTCAAGTCAAGCCTAGACTATTGCTCATTTGGGATGCTGTTGAAGAGATTCTTGTTCAGGTATAAGTTGGGTTTGATGGCTCCTGGGAGTCCTTGCTCCTCGGAGCTTCTGTGATTCTGTGACAGTGGGGAGAGAGGGTTAGAAGGTTTGGAAGATGTTTATATCAGGGACATAATTTATCAGATAGTTAACCTAGATGATCAAATGGGTCCATGAAAACTCTAGTCTTAGATTCACTAATTAATCAAGTAATTAATTAATCACTTCTCTCCCTTTGTCTTTATCCTGGTTGACTTCTCCCTTTACATTACCCAATGGACTTCAGAGCTCATAGTTGGCAAGAATTAGATATTGATGCACATTTTTAGAAATCTGATCAATCAGAAAATCATCTGACCAGTTCAGGGAGTGTGAAATGAGAACTTGCCTTTTTAATTTTTCCAGTGGACAAGTCCTGACAAATGTGAAGGGTGAAGATTTTGTCTTCTTCTTTTTTTTTTCTTTTTGGAGGGCAGTTGGTGTTAAGTGACTTGCCCAAGGTCACATGGCTAATTTTTGAGGCTGGATTTGAACTCAGGTCCTCCTGACTCCAGGGCCGGTGTTCTATTCACTGTGACACCTAGCTGCCCCAAGCCTTTCTTTTTTAATGTTCTTTCTCCCCTTTTTCATAATGTGACTTTTCTCTCCCCCAAGTCAAAGATCCTAAAATGAGGTACTCAGAACTGAGTGCAGTAGTTCAGATGTGACTTACCAGTGTAGTTTACTCTGGGGTACTACATCTGTCTTTTAAAAAAATCCAGTATTTTATTTTTCCCCAATTATTTGTAAAAACAACCTTAACATTCATTTAAACAAATGTTTAAGTTCCAAATTCTCTCATTCCCTCCTTCCCCTCTCCCCAGCCCCACCCCATTGAAAAGCCAAGTAATTTGATGTAGGTTACATACTACGTCTGTCTTAAGGATGATCCTTAGTTTTCTCCTACTAACTTGTGCTCTGGTTCCTTTTTTTTCTTTCCAACAAAATATTTAGTGCCCTCATGCTGTCTCCTCTCTAGTGATTTTCCTGAGGTGCATGACATGTTGCCTCCCCCTGCCCTTGATAAACTCTGGTTATTCCCAATAACCTCCAAGATCAAACATAAAATCATCTGTTTGGCACTTAAACCTTTAACAACCTGGTCCCTTGCTACCTTTCCAGTCTTCTTATACTTTATTGTCCTCTGCGTACTTTGTGATTCAACTATTCTGGCCTACTTGCTGTTGCTCACATATAACACTCTATATTCCATCTCTATGCCTTTGCCCTGGCTGCCTTCTGAAAGTCATGTGTAGGTAAGAATGAGGTGTTGAAGTTGGGAACTTGACTGACAGGGAAGATGGTGGTACCTTCAATCACAATAGGGAAATTCAGAAGAGGGAAAGGTTTTGGGAGACAGATAGAAAATTCTGTTTTGTACATGTTGAATTTGAGATATGTGGGGAGCCCTGCTGTCCCAGAGCAGGGCTGAGAAAGAATCACGTACCCAGAAGTTTCAAGAGGGTGCATTAAAAGAGCTGGAACTCCAGAAATGGTGGAAAATAGAGAGCCAATTTTATTACCCTGCATACAAGCTTTTGTAGGACACTTCCTAATTGTTTTCCCCTGAGGACATTGCACACTTCTTTGTTCCCAGGCCTTGGGTGTAAACCACACTTATCTTGAGGACATAATCCTCACACCTGAGTGTTTGAGCGCCTTCCTGAGGGATGGGGAACTGATCCAGGCCTGGTAGCAGGCTTTTCAGCTGAGAGGGCTTATTCAGCCATCAGGGTCAGAGTTCCACTAGCCTGTGGTCCTCTATAGAGATACTTATGGGAGATCCAGTCAGAAATAGGCAATTGGCAACTGCCAACAGGCAGTTGGTGACTTTACACTGGAATTCATTTGCATAGAGATGATAATTTAACCCATGGGAATTTATGAGATCAAGGAGTAAGAGGTTATAGGGAAGAAGGTTTAGGAATTAATAAGTCTTGGGGGACCATCACAATTAATGGGCTTCACATGAATGTAGATCCAGCAAAGGAGCCTGAAAAGGAGTGGTCAGATATGTAGGTGGAGAATTAAGAGAAAGCAGAGTCAGGAAAACCCAGAGAGGAGATAGTACTCAAGAGTCAATAGTGTCAAATCCTGCAGAGAAGCAAAATAGGAGCACTGAGAAAAGACCGTTCAATTTGGCAAGTAAGAGGTCATAAGATGAAGCTTGGAGAACTGATCTCCTGTCCTTGTTCCTTTTTGGAAGAAGTGAAAGATGATTTTTAAAATTCTGTGTCTAGAGGACTAAGAAAATGGTGGTGCCATAGACAGAAATGGTGGAATAACACCTTGCCTTCATTCAGCATGATAAGGTTTACAAGATACTTTTCTTATAACATCTCTGTGAGGTAGATTATACAAGCTTTTCCAACCCCACTTTTTAGATGAAAAAAGTTGCAGTTCAGGGAATTTAAATGACTTCTTCTGGAATGCATATTCAGCTAGTGAGTGTCAATGGCAGGACTTATATTCAGGACTTATGTTTATAGCACCAGGGTTATTTTCACTGTACCAGTTGCCTAAAGGCATCATGAAAGAGACTCTCTGGATCTCTTTAGTCCTATGTGCTTTTAGTGATGGGCAGCTAGGTGTCACAGTGGATAGAGCACCAGGCTTGGAGTCAGGAAGACCTGAGATCAAATTTAGCCTTAGCTATTTATAGTTGTGTGACCCTAGGCAAGTCACCAGACCCTGTTTGCCTCATTTTCCTCATCTGTAAAATGAACTGGAGAAAGAAATGGCAAACAACTTCAGTATATCCACCAAGAAAATCCCAAATGGGGTCACAGAGTCTGAGCAACTACTATCACCACTATCACCTTTTAGTGTTATAGAAAGATCAATTAGGAAGCAATTGCAAAGAATCAGATCGAAAAAACAAGAATTATTTTTAGTCATATCTGACTCTTTGCAACCCCATTTGGAGTTTTCTTGGCAAGAGATACTGGAGTGGTTTGCTTTTTCCTTTTCCAGTTCATTTTAGAGATGAAAAAACTGTGGCAAATAGGGTTAAGTGACTTGCCCAAGGTCACATAGTAAGTGTCTGAGGCCATATTTGAACTCAGGAAGATAAGTCTTCCTGACCCCAGGCCCAGCACTCTATCCACTGCAACACCCACTTGCCATACTACAGAGGAATTAGGAACCCCATATACTCCTATACACAGATATACACATATATCTACAATGGACGACAAGTTATAAAATGATCCTGTCTTCTCTACTAGATTCCCTGAGGGCAAGACCAAGTCTGGTCTTGTCTAGCTTTGTGTTTCTCTGAGGACCTGGCTCAATACCTTGGGTAGATATTCAAGAAATATTGTTGAATGAATGAATGAACAACTGGGATACCCACCAAACATTTCTACCAGCTCCCTGCCGTTCCCTAATTAGAGAAGGATCTGCCTCAGCAGAGACAATTTTCAGCCTCTTGTGCAATCAACAGTGAAAATGGTTGCAGCAAAGATGATCCGTCTATTAACATGATGGGGCAAAAAGCTCACTGACCCTCTTTTCTCTACCATTTAAGTTAATTTACTTTGATACGCATTTGGAGAATGGTTGATAGGTGTGTAGCACTGTGCTAGCCACTGGGGGAAACACAAAGAAATGCAAAGTATGGTCCCATCCCCTGAAATGGTAACACAGGTTTTATGGAGATATAAGTTTTATGCAAAGAAATCACTGGACGTAGAAAAAAATGGGAACTCTGAGACAGTGTAGCATAAAGTTATCAAACTGAATTTGATCAAATGCTAAACTGTGTGCTGTGGATGGTAGCAACTACTAGCAAGAAGTCAGCTGGCCACAATCCCTCCTGGGATTTATAGGTCTTCCTATAAGAGTTAGGAAGAGTCAGGAATGGAGGCGCTATGGAGAAGCATAGAATTTCAGAGTATGATAAGAACTCAGGACCTTCTGGTTGAATTTGTACCTGAGTAGGTTTCTCTTTTACAGTATCAATTAAACAACCAATCAATAAAACTTTATTAAGTGCCAGGCATTATGCTGAGTTCTGGGGATACAAAAAGAGGCAAAAGACAGATCTTACCCTCAAGGAGTTTATAAGCTAATGAGATTTTTCTGAGTCAGGTCATTTGTGTGTAAATAGAATAGCTCTGACTATTAAGAGACTTTCCTCACTGGGTGACATCCAGCCTAAATTCACTGATCTGTGACTTTCATTGTTCTGCCCTTTGGGGCTGAGTGGAACGAGTCTAATAACCCTCAAGGTCTCTTTTAGCTCAAAATCTATGATTCTCTGGGCCATATGTCAGCACTTCATTTTTAAAAATAGTATTTTATTTCTTCCAATTACATGCAATGACAATTTTTAACATTCATTTAGAAAAAAATTTGAGTTCCAAATTTTCTCTCTCCCCTCCCCTTTCCCTAAGATGTTAAATCATTTGATACAGATTATATGTGTGTAACATATTTCTGTATTAGTTATCTTGTCAAAGAAGAAATAGACCAAAAGAAGAAAAATCTACAAAAATAAAGTGAAAATAGTAAGCGTTGATCTGCATTCAGACTCCAGTTCTTTCTCTGCATATGGATAGCATTTCTCACCATGAGTCCTTTGGAATTGTCTTGGATCATTGTATTGCTGAAAAAGAACTATATCATTCATAGTTGATCATTGAACAAAGTTGCTGTTACTGTGTACAATGTTCTCCTGGTCCTACCCAAATGTCAGTACTTTAAATACTTGAAAATAGCCATCCTATTTACTCTCCCTTCTCCTCACCCATCCTACTCCCCTCAGTTGTTTTTTTTTCCTTCAGACTAAACATCCTCATATTACCAATTAATTATTATATGGTGTGATCTTGAGACTCTTCACAGTCCTGGTGACCCTCCTCAGGACTCCTTCTAGTTCATCAAAGTACTTTCTAAATGAGGTGTCAAGAACTGGACAAATACTCTAGATGTGGGTTTGAGCAGGGCAAACTGGAACCATCGACTTCCTTATTTCAGGTATCAGGCAGCCTAAGAGAGAATTAGCTTTTTTGGTTGTCATGTCATACTACATATTAAGCTTGCAGTTTGCTAATCCCCCAAGTTGTTTTTACGCCATGAACTATTGTACATGTATATGTATATGTATATATGTGCATATATATGTATTTTGCACATTGTACTCTTTCTATTTTTTTAATAAGCAATTGGGCTTAAGTAACTTGCTCAAGGTTACACAGCCAGTTATTTTTGTGTGGGTGCCAAGTAACCGAGGCTGGAACCGATCCCAGGTCCTCCTAATTCCGGGGTTGTTGCTCTTACTCACTGTGCCACCTAGCCACCCCCGTACTCTTATATTTTTTAACCAAAGTGTAAGACCTTACATTTATTGATATTAAATTCTCTTATGTTATATTTGCTTCGTGGCAGTTAGGTGGTACAGTAGGTGACATACCAGGTCTGGAGTCAGGAAGACCTGTTCGAATCTGGCCTCAGACACTTACTAGCTGTGTAATCCTGGGCAAGTCACTTAACCCTGTTTACCTCTGTTTCCTCACCCCTCAAATGAGAAGTTTGGAGAAGGAAATGGCAAAACACTTCAATAATTTGCCAAGAAAACCCCAAATAGGGTCATAAAGAGTGGGATATGATTAAAACAACTGCACAACAACAATATTTGCCTCATTGGTTTTATCCCTCAAGACCTCTTTGGATGTCCCTCTTATGATACTGTAGGTCCAGTTTTACTTCATGATATGATTTTCAAAAGTCCTTTAAAATGGAATTACTTTTAGTAGCTATGATACGTTAGTATTTATACATAAATACGCAATCATTAACAAGTTATCTACTGCAACAGAAACAGGCTATTTTAGCATACAGCTAAAGAAGTGAACTGCTGTTATCAATCATCCTTTACCTAGGATGAATGATCTTCTGAGAATGAAGTGACTATGCCACTCTCCTATTTAAGAAGTATCATTGGTTCCTCTGGGAATTCATCCTCTAGGATAAAACACAAACTTTGAAAGTTGGTCTTTAAAAATCTTCACAAACTATATCCAGAGAGTGCATTCTAGGAAGGGCAGTAAGCCTATATGAAGGTATAAAGGTAAAAGAGAGAGTAATAAGTTCAGGGACTAGCAAATGGGTCAGTTTGACTGGAATGTTGAGTACACAAAGTGAGTAATGGGAAATGTCTGGAAAAGCAGGTGGGAACTAAACTCGTGAGAAGGCTTTTGGTATTAGGAGTTTAAATTTCATTTTAGAGACAATAGGGATCCAATGAAGATTCTTGCGTAGGAGAATGACACATCCAGACCTATATACTAAGAAGGTTATTTTGGCAGTTACATGGAGGGTGATTCAAAAGGGGAATGGATTATAATTTGAGTGACCAATTAGGAGACTATTAAAATAATCCATATGGGAGGTGAAATGGATCTGAACTAGGATAATGACACTGTGTGTAGAGAGATAAATATGAGGGACATTGTGAAGACAGGAAGGAAGAGTTGAAGTGACTGAAGTTGTGAATCTTAATGATAGGAGTGATGATGAGACCTTCAACATAGAAGGTTAAGTTTAGAGAAGGAACATGTTTTGGTGGGTGGAGATAAAGAGTTCTTTGTTGGATGTATTTCAATTTCAGATATGGATAGGATATCCAGGCAGTAAGAACTAGTAGGCAGGTGGTAATATGGGAATAGAGTTCAGGAGACAGATTAGGGTTGGATGCTTTGGGAGTCATTTGTATAGAGATGATAACAGAATCCATGGTAGCTGAGGAAATCATGAGAAGGAAAATTCTACAAAGAGGAGAGAAGATGGCCCAGGATAGAGCCTTGGGGCATATCCACCATTAAGGATATAAATGACAATCCATTAAAGGTTGCAGCTATTTCACATTTCTCATATATTGACCTGTAGACTTTCGTTTGCTCCTGCTTACCAATTTTTCTAACTCCTTAGCATGATGTTATGAAGTAGACGCTGAATTCAGAATCAGAGGAGGTTGGAATCCTTCCCCTGATGCTGTGTGATATTTAAACTTTATGAGGTTTCTTCATTTTGAGGATGGGAATAATAATCCTTGTGTTATCTACATCATAGGGTTATTATAAGGGTCAAAGGACCCAATACATGTAAAATGCTTTGTAAATATTACAAAAATTTAAGTTATTAATTTTGCATTTGTCTGATATTATGCCCCCAATTCCTTGATATTTCTTGATATGTATCTCCCAGGATCAAGATCACATGGGTAATCAAATTCTCATCATTTTCTAGAGATAGAACCAGCATTTTACCCTTCTCTAAATCCTCTGTTCCCTAGAATTTGTTTTTGGTCTATTTGATGAATTAACAGATAGTTTTTAGCCTTTTACATATGAAACCCTATATAGATGTATGGGGTCTTCAGGGAGGACTAGCATATCTGGTGTCACGGCTTGCCAAGCCCTTTTCAGGGCTGCTTATCCACTTTTACCCTTCTCCTGTCACCCAACTCTCACCTGTGACTTCAAGAAGCAACACCCTAGTAAAATCTTCTTGTCAGATGGGCTAAGTCAGGTTGAAGGTAACTGGCAAGCCTCAAACCTGTTGGTGAGTTAGGGACATGTCTAGGATATGAACACTTCCCCTGGAAGAAAGGGCAGATGAGAACAATTTGTTCCAAAGGCCATGGAGGTGGCTGAAGCAGGTGCTGTGGAGCGCTTAGAGCTTGGTCAGATATTGAAGTTGCCAAGGTATCCACTGTATCCTCGACCATTGCTAGTCATCTTGACTTTTGTCTTGCCACTGGACTTCGGTGACTGTAGTAGAGAGAGTGAGGTTGATGACTTTGTGCAACTCTGTCTCACTTAAATTAGTTTCACACTTAAGACATCACCCTGAGGTATCTTTGGTCCTCTTTGAAATGAAAGACAAACAATACCTTCTCCCTCCAATTTTAAAAAATTAATTCACTTATTCATTCAACAAATATTCTGTTAACCATTTACTATATAAGTACATATATGTGTGTGCATATTCAATTCATGAGCAAGTCAAGACATCACCCATCATTCAATATTTTATTACTCCAACATTGTGATATCATTGGTCCTCTTTAAAAGCAAAGGATGAACAAAAATAATACATATGTTTCAGGGCTGCCTACTCTCTGAAAAGAGTATGACACAGCAAAGAGAGATAATAGTCTCTACTTTAAATTCAGAGTTTATCAGCTAGATACAGATTTTGCTGACTCCTGAATCTGGACCCTGACTAGATCTGCTCTTCCCTACTTTATCTGCTTATACTGAACTTGAGTCCTTGCCTGCCCTGTAATATCTGCCAGACTTCTGCTGCTGCAGAAAATAATTCCTTAAAAACTAGTATTAGTCAAGTGGAATCTAATGACTCCATGAGACATCAAGAAACAATAAAACAAAGATAAAAGAATGAAAAAATAGAAGAAAATGTGAAATACCTTATTGGAAAAACAACTGACCTGGAAAATAGAGGAGAAATAATTGAAGAATTATTGCACTACCTGAAAGCCATGATCATGATATAGATTATACAAGGATACACAAAATTTCTAAGAATTTTATCAGTATTAGAGCTATTTGGGATGAAGTAAAAAAATGGACAGGCAAGAAAGAAGGATGCCTGGGAGAAGTAGGAAGGCAGACGAAGAATGGAGAAAATGGTCTCATATAAAAGAGGTGTGCAAGAAAGAGCTTTTATAGTGGAGGGGAAAACAGTGTGTGTGTATGTGTGGGGCTGGGGTGGGCAATGCTTGAAGCTCATTCTCTTCTAACTTGGTTCAAAGAGGAAAATGCATACACACACACAAGACACTCAAATGGGTATAAAAATCTATCTTACCCAACTGGGAAGTTGGAGGGGAAGAAGTTAAGAGAAACAGGAGGTGATAAAAGAGAGAGTGGATAAAGGAAGGCAGGGGTCAGAAGGAAAGCAGACTTAAGAGGATTAACAGAATAAAAAAAGAGAGAAGATAAACAGAAGAAAATAGGATGGAGGGAAATGAGCACTGATAAACATAACTGGGAATGTGGGTGGAATGAACTCATTCATAAAACAGAGGTAGACAGCAGAATGGGTAAGATACCAGAATCCAACAATGTGTTGTTTACAAGAAACACACACTTGAAACAGAGACACGCAAAGAGTAAAAATAAAGTCCTGGAACAGAATCTATTATGTTTCACCTGAAGTAAAAAATGCAGGGGGAGCAATCATGATCTCAAACAAAGCTAAAGCAAAAAATAAAGCTAATTTAAAGAAATAAATGGGAAAACTACATCTTGCTAAAAGGTGTGATAGACAATGAAATAAAAGCAATACTAAACATAAATTCACCAAATGGCATTGCATCCCTCCCACTTTTAAATTCTTAAAGGAAAAGTTAAATGAATTATAGGAGGAAATAGGAAAACTACAATAGTGGAATACCTCAATGTTACCTTTCAGAGCTAGACAAATCTAACCATAGAATAAATAAGAAAGAAGTTAAGGAGATGAATACTATCTTAGAAATGTTAGATATAATAGACCTTTGGAGAAAATTGAATGAGAATAGAAAGAAGAATATATTTTCTCAACTGTACATGGTACCTTCATAAAAAAATAACTATATATTAGGGCACAAAACCTGACAATGCAGGAAAGCAGAAATATTAAATGCACTCTTGCCAGACTATAATATAAAAAAGTTACATTCAGTGAAGGACTGTAAAAGCATAGATAAAAAATTAATTGGAAACTAAATGATCTAGTCCTAAAGAATGAGTGGGTCAAAGGACAAATCATAGAAACAATAAATAATTTCATTAAACATACTGACAATGATTTAGTCTACCAAAATGTGTAGGATGTAACCAAAGCAGCACTTGGGGGAAATTTTGTCTCTAAATGCCTATAGCAACAGAGACTGAACAGTTCAATGAATTGGACATGCAACTAAAAGAAAAACGGATGAACAAAAAGATCTCATAGAAAAGTAGACCTCCAGAAAAACAATAAAAGAATAAAGCAACAAAGGATTACTCTATGGGTTATCCAGTCCACTCTGAGTCACTCCAGAGGGTAAAAGGCAGTAGTTAAAATCATTACCAGCCCATCAATGAGGGGACTTACAGTAACAACTATTGCAACTATAGAAATAAAAGAAGTTCAGAAGAAATGCAGTGGGGGAGAAGGAAATGGGGAACATTCATTCCTGGTGGAAAAAGTGAAGAATCAAGCAAACATAGGAAAACCTCAAATATAATGAAATGCTGTGTTAAGAGAAACCCAGATAAAAGTCCAGAAGTGAATAACCCAGCAATAATTGCGAGTAGGAAAATAGGAAAGAGAATATATTGGTTGTAAGAAAATCTCAAGGTCTACTAAAAGACATCAAGGAAGAGGTAAGGAATCAAATTAAAGCCCTTTAGGAAAACTTGGAGGGAGAAAAAAGAGCTTACAGTAGAAATTAGAAAACCTTGATGCAGAATTAGATTACCTTGAAAAGTAGAATGGAGAAAATAGAATTTAGAAAATTCAATGACATAACAAAAATATTAGAGAAAAAGTTAGATCCTGAAAATATGGAAGAACTTATGAGATTTTTTTAATGTCAAAAACAATTAATCTAGAAAACAAGACATATACAGAATTTAAGAATCACTTTCCTGAAAAATTGTGATGAAACAAAAACTTGGTCACCATATTTCAAGAAATCAAAGAAGAAAATTGGATGGAATTATTAGATTTAGAAGGTAAATTAAAATTGAATCTATGAGTCTTTTTCTGAAAGAAGACCTATATTGCCTATATTCTAAGCAATACAATGATCTAAGACAATTCCAAAGGATTTATGAAGAAAAAATGCAATCCACCTCTGAAAAAAGAGCTGATGGGGTCTGAATGCAGATTGAAGCATATTTTTTTTTTTTTAAAGCAATTGGGGTTAAGTAACTTGCTCAAGGTTACACGACTAGGTTTTTTTTTTTTTTTTTTTTTTGTGTGTGGATTAAGTGTCGGAGGCCGGCTCCGAACTCAGGTCCTTCTGATTCCAGGGCCGGCGCTCTATTCACTGCGCCACCTAGCCGCCCCTTGAAGCATATTTTTAAAACTTTATTTATTTTTCTTGTTTTAAAATTTTTTTGGGGGTTTGTGTTTTCTTTTGCAACATGACAAATATGGAAATATATTTTGTATGACTGTGCATGTGTAACCTATCTCAAATTGCTTGCCTTCTAAATGAGGTGGTAGTAAAGAGAGGGAGGGAGAGAATTTGGAATATATCTATATATCTATATAACTAGAATGAAAGCCTTTATAGTAGATTTCATTTTAATGAGTCCTGTTTGCTCTTTACATGCAATGCCTAATCATTACTCAGATGATTCATGGAATTTGACCCTTTCCTTAGGAGTTTCTAACCTCACTTGTAAGTAATCAGCTATAAGTTTTTTTTTTAAAGTTGGAAGGAACATGGTATATGTAGGTAATTAGCAAAAATTAATTTTTCAAAAAATGTAATTTCCTATTTTTGACAGCTCCCTGCAGTTTCCAAAGCACCTGTATGTAATAATAAAGAAATGAATACTCAGATTAATAGGTAGAGTGGTATAGTAGATAGATTGCTGGGCCTGAACTCAGGAACCTGAACATTCAAATCCCATCTCTGACATTAATTAGCTCTATGGCCAAGGGTAAATCACTTAATTCTTGAAGCCTCAGTTAGCCCATCTGTAAAGTGAGAATAAAACATAATATTTATCAGAGTTGCAGTGAGGCTTTGATAAGATAATGGATGTAAAATATATGTCATTTATCAACTTTAAATAACTACCATCAATTCTGGAGGCAAATGTTTAAGTTAGACATATGATTAATAAATATAATGATTGATAATGATGATGATAAAAGTGACCTTACTTAGAAGCCATCTAGTCCAATTTTTTCATTTTGTAGATGAAGAAACTAAGGCTGAGAGGGGAAATATGAAGTCACATAGATGATAAGTGTCAGAATCAGGATTCAAAGCCAGGTCTCCTAAGTCCATACTTGGCATTCTTTCACTGTACTACATGACAGCAGAAGTGGTAGTAGTAGGCATTGTCATCATCTTAGTAGTGCCATATCTTTCTATGTTCATACCCGTGGTGTAATTGCTGTAAGGAATTCTCAAAGGCCAAATCTCCTCTACCCAATCAGTAACTATATTGCAACATGCCCTAAGTTGCTTGGGGGCACTTAGGAGAGGTGATCTACCCAGGGTCACTCAGCTAGTATGTCAGTAATAGGACTTGAGTCTTGGTCTTTCTCACTCCATAGATGGTTCTTCATCTACTACCCCAAGCTGCCTCTCCATATTTATATAATACTTGAATTTTTTTCAAATTACTTTCACATCTATTTTCTTATTTTATCCTTAAAGGGGAAAAACTTTTTGAGACAAAGAGGGCATTATTATCTTCATTTGACAGATGAGAAAACAGACTCCTGGAGGTGAAGTGACTTAATTAAGTTGGTGTCATATATGGGATTATTGAAGAAGGAGGGCCATGTAAATGAGAGGCAGTGGGGTATAGAGGATCAGATACTGGACTTGAAATCAAAACCAACCACACTTGAGTTAAAATCCTGTCTCAGACACTTAGAAGTAACCATGGGTATTTCATTATTTCTCTAGGACTAAATTTTCCCTCTGTGTAAAATGGAGATGATAATACCTATTGTATTGTCTGCCCAGGACATTTGTAAGGACCACTTGGTAGCACAGTAGATAGAGCACCAGGCCTGGAGTCAGTAAGACTGGAGTTAAAAAAAACTGCCTCAGATACTTACTAGATGCATGACCATGGACAAGTCACTTAACCTCTATTTGCCTCTGTCTCCTCAACTGTTAAATGTGGATAATAATGGCTTTGAGAGAGGTGGCCCTAGCATTTGAGAATTGTGCTGTGGAGAGGAATACACCCTGAAGTTTATCTGAACAACCCATCCAGCAGAAATTTTGTGCTTAGAGTAGAACTTTGTGAGGATTCCACAGAGTAGAAAGGACTATGAGGATCTGCAGTTTTAGGTGTGGGTTGTATTGGCTCTGTGTATGCCTCACTAGCATTATACTCCAAATTTGTTAGTACTTCTCCTGGAGATTCTGTGAGTACTTGTGGAAGAGAGTCCTAGAGGTTTTTTTTGGGGGGGTGGGGAGGGATATTTTGTAGCTATTTTTCTACTATGCTATTACAATACATGCCTTTTCTAGGAGCTAATTTTGTTCACTGACTTAAAAAAAGCAATTTTATTTTATTTTCAAGCCTGAATTCTCTCATTTCTTAGCCTTGCCTGCATCCCCCTCCATCCTCCCCATCCCCTACCCATTGAGAAAGCAAGAAAAAATCCCCCATGACAAACAAGTATATTCAAGGAATTTAAATTCCTGTATTAGTCATGTCTCACCATTACAAAACAAAAAAACAAAACAAAACAAAAAAACCCCCACATATGCCTTAGATTGCATTCTGAGTCTATCACCTCTTTATCTTGAAGGAGGCAGCATGATTCATCATGAATCCTCTGGAGTTGTAGTTAGTCACGTTATGTTGATCAGCTTCTAAAAGTCTTTGAAAGTTGTTTGTCTTTACAATATTGTTGTTATTATACATTTTTTTCCTGGGTTTGCTCATTTCACTTTGCATCAGTGCATACAAGTTTTCCTAGGTTTCTCTGAAACTCTCCCTTTCATTATTCCTTATAGTACAATAATTTTCCATTACATTTATGTACCATAAGTTGTTCAACAATTCCCCAGTTGATGGGCACCCCCTTATTTTTTAATTCTTTGTCATCACAAAAAAGTGCTACTATAAATATGTTTGTACAAATGAATACTTCCCTCTTTGATTTCTTTGTGGTATAGACCTCATAGCAGTATTGCAGAGTCAAAGGGCATGCAAAATTTAACAGCTTTTTGAGAATAGTTCCAAAATGCTTTTTGGAATGGCTGGGACAGTTCATAGTAATACCATCAGTACATTAAAACATTTGATCTCCCTCAGCCTTTCTAGCATTTGTCGTTTTTGTTTTTTTGGTCACCTTTGCCAATCTGACAGGTGTGAGGTGTACTTCATAATTATTTTAATTTGAATTTCTCTAATTCTTAGTGGTTTAGAACATTTATTCATATGGCTATTGATAAATTTGATTTCTTCCTCTGAAAACTCCCTATTCATATACTTTGACCATTTATCACTTGGGGAATGACTCTTATTCTTATAAATTTGAACTGGTCTGAATCTGAATTAGTTCCCTATATATGAGACCTTTATCAGAGAAACTTGTTCCAAAAATACATTTCCAGTTTCCTACTTCTCTTCTAATTTGAATGAATTGGTTTAGCTTTTGCATAATTTTTACATCTTATGCAATCGATATTTTCTATTTTACTTCCTGTGAACCTTTTTATCTCTTGATTAGTCATGAATTCTTTCCCTATCCATAGATCTAATCGATGATTTCTTCTATGCTTCCCTAATTTGTTTATAATATCATCAAAATCATATGCCTAATTGGAGTTTATCTTGGTATATGATATAAGATGCTGATCTAGACCTAGTTTCCGTGAGATTGCTTTCTAGTTTTTCCAACAGTTTTTGTTAAATAATCAGTCAATCAGTCAATAAACATTTATTAAAACCTACTATGTGCCTGGCATTTTGATAAGCACTGGACATGCAAATGCAAGTAAAAAAAAAAGATATTCTCTTCCCTTATGAAGTTTACAATATAACAGGGAAGACAAGACACAAAGGAAGCTGAAGAAGGAGAGGGGTGAGGAGAGGGAGAGAAGAAGGAGGTACGTGGTATAGTGGCATGACAGAGAAATCCAGAGAAGTCCAAAAGCAGTGTAGCTGGTGGGAAATGGGTAGAAGACTATGCTGAACCTTACTCTTAAATAAAGGTCCTTGAGCTCATGTTCCTGCCCACCAGGTAGAGGATCCAATCAGAGGGGTAGAGAATACTGATGAGATGTGAATACTAGGCAGATTCAATCTTGCAGGATAATGAGGTTTCCCAATGATACGTTTCCTGGGGAAAAAAGACATCATGAGGCCCAAAGAAATCCCAAAGTCTAAACCTACTCATGAGCAATTGATATTTCTCCTATTATTTAGATATATCTTTATGTATGTAGAAACTGTTTTTAAAGTTTTTTCATATAGTTCTTGTGTATGTCTTATTCCCAAGAATTTTATATTATGGATAGTCATTTTAAATGGAATTTCTCTCTTTCTGTTGGATTTTGTTGGTAATATTTAGAAATACTGATGATCTGTTTGAGTGTATCTTATAGCCTGCACCTTTGGTGAAGCAAATTGTTTCAATTAGTTTTTTAAGTTGATACTCTAGGGTTCTTTAAGTGAGCCTTTATATTATCTGCAAAAAGCAATTATTATTACTATTTTAAACCTACGCTTATTCCCTAAATTTCTTTTTTTTGCTTTATTGCTATAGTTATCATTTTTAGAACTATATTAAATAGTATTGATGATAATTAACATCCTTGCTTTACCCATAATATTATTAGAAAGTCCCCTAGTTTATCCCCATTACAGATAATCTTGGCTCTTGGTTTCAGTTAGTACTTATCACATTAAAGAAAGTTCCATTCCCCCTGTGTTTTCTAGTGTTTTTAACAAGAATGGGTGTTATATCCAGTTTTAAGCTTTTTCTGCATCTATTAATACTTTATGTTGTTTTTGCTATTAATATTATAAATTATGTTTATAGTTTTCCTAATATTGAACTAGTCTTTTATTACTGGTATAAGTCCAGCCTGGTCATAGTAAATAATATCTATGATGTTTTGCTATAGTATCCTTGCTAGCATTTTATTTATATTTTTGTCTCAATATTAATGAGGGATATTTGTCTATAGTTTTCTTTCTCTGTTTTTACTCATTTTGATTTATGCACCAATACCATATTTGTGCCATAGAAGGAATTTCATAGGACTTCTTTTCCTATTTCCCCCGCAAAAGGTATGTAGTATTGGAATAAATTGTTCTTTAAATGTTGGATAAATTTCACTTATAACTCCATCTGATTAAGGGGCTTTTTTCTTTGTGAGTTCATTTATGACTTGTTCAATTTCTTTTTCTAAGATAAGACTATTTAAGTCCTTTTTCCCCTGTTCTATTACTCTAGATAATATATATGTATATGAAAATAGTCAACCATTTTATTTAGATTATCAGTTTTCTTAGCATATAATTGTTTAAAATTTCTTTTATTTATTTATTCTTTGTTATAAATTTATCTTTTTCATTTTAATACTGCTAATTTGACTTTTTTAGTTAAAAAAAGGAATTAGCTAATGTCACATCTAGTTTACTGTCCCTACTCCCTAAACAAGCACTCATTTCCCCCCAAAATGAGTTTTATTTATTAATTTAATAGTTTTTTCAATTTTGTTAATATGTTTTTTTTTAATTTTTAGGATTTCTATTTCAATATTCAATTGGTATTTTTTAATTTGTTGATTTTCTAGCTCTCTTAGTTGCTTGCCCGACTCATTGATTTGCAGTTTCTCTTTTCTATTGATGAAAGTCTTTAAAGATATATATTTTCCCCTAAGTATTACTTTGGATGTATCCCAAAGATTTTGGTCTGTTATTTCATTTTTGTCATTATCTTTAATGAAATTACCAATTTTTTCTATGATTTGTTCCTTGACTCATCCATTCTTCTTTTTTTTTTTTAAGCAATTGGGGTTAAGTAACTTGCTCAAGGTTACACGGCCAGTCATTATTTATGTGTGGGTGCTCATTTTCTGAGGCCGGATTCGATCTCGGGTCATCCCAACTCCGAGGCCGGCGCTCTTACTGCACCACCTAGCCGCCCCTACTCATCCATTCTTTAGGATTATTCAAAGGCCCTTCACAAAAATTGCATTATGATCTAAAAAGGATGTCTTTTCCTCATTTATTTGTGAAATTTTTGTACCCTAATACATGTTTTTTTCTTTTTGTGACCATGCCATTCACAGTGGAGAATATGTATACTTCTTTCTATTCCCATTTAATATTCTCCAGAGGTTTCTCATATCTAACTTTTCTAATATTCTTTTCAATTCCCTCATTTCTTTCTATTTTTTGTTTGTTTATTTTAATCAGAGTTAATTGGGTTAGATATATTTAGGTCTGAGAGTGGTAAATTGAGGTCCCTACTATTATGCTTTTTACTATCTACTTCTCCCTGTACATTATTTAATTTTTCTTTTAATAATTTAAATGATATGCTATTTGGTGTATATACATATATTCTTAGTATTGATAAGAATTTAGTGTTTATGGTACCTTTTCACGAAAATGCAATTTTCTGTTTTTTTTTCTTTAGATTAGGTCCATTTTTTCTATTATTTAAAGATTGTGATTTCTACCCCTGTCTTTTTAAATTCAGATGAAAAATAATAGACTCTGCTCCAGCTTTTTATTATAACTGTATCTTTCTGTTTCAAGTATAAATGATGTATTGTTGAATTCTGATTTCTAATTCACTTTGTTATTCTCTTTTGCTTTATGGGTGAGTTCATCCCTTTAACATTCATAGTTGTGATTCTTAATTGTGTGTTTCTCTTCAGGCTATTCTTTTATACTTTTCCTTCTTATTTTTCTAAGAAACTCTTTAAGAGTTGCTTCTGACTAATTTTACCCTTAATATATCCTCCTCTTCATTCTCCCTCCCTTTTCCCTTAGTATTTCTGTACACAATTCACTCTCCTTTGACCAGTTCAGATGAGGATGAAGTTGAGGCATTGACTATTGCCCCTCTCCAATTATTTGAGATGGTCTTATTGGTTCTTCCTCTGTTTTCTCACTTCCCAGTATATTCTTCCCCTACCTTTTACTTTTTCTTCTAAAATCATCAAAATAAAAAGGAAACAATCCTATGTCTTCCACCTAATTACACTTTTTCTATGACCCCTGATGATGACAGAGTTCTGAGGAATACATATATAATTTCCTCATATAAGAATATAAAGTTTATCCTTATGATTTCTCATTCTTCTACCTTTGTGTGCTTCTCTTGACTCTTGTGTTTTTATGTTAAAGTTTTTATGCAGGTCTGATATTTTCATCAGGAATCCTTAGTTATCTATTTTATTAAAGATCCATTTCCCCCAAGTAGGATTATACTCAGTTTTGCTGCATAAGTGAGCTAGGCCTCTTACTGTCTGGAATGTTATATTCCAAGCTTTCCACTCCTTTGTAATTTTGTTGTCCACTCATTCAGTCGTGTCCAACTCTTTGTGACCGCATGGACCATAACACACCAGGCCCTTCTCTATTATTTCTCAAAGTACAAATTCATGTTAGTTTTTTCCATGACTATTTATCCACTGTTTCCTTTTTTTTTTTTTGCCTTCAATCTTTCCAAATATCAGGGTCTTTTCTGGTGAGTTCTGTATTCTTATTATATGGCCAAAGTATCTTCAGTTTCAGTATTTTACCTTCCAGTGAATACCATAAATTAATTTCATAAATATTAATTGATGTGACCTCTTTGCTGTCCAAGGGACTCTCAAAAGTCTTCTACAGAACCACAATTCCAAAGCATTTGTTCTGTGGCACTCCAGTTTCCTCATAGTCAAACTCTCACAGCCGTAAATCGCTAGTGGAAAAGTCATAGATTTGACTATACAGACCTTTGCTGGCAAAGTGACATCTCTGCTTTTTAGTATGCTGTCCAGATTTGCCAAAGCTTTCCTTCCAAAGAGCAAGCCTCTTTTAATTACATGTCTGCAGTTGCAATCTTCAGTGATCTCTGAGCCCAGAATATAAAATCTGAAACTGTTTCCATTTCTTTTCCTTTTATTTGCCAGGAAATGATGGACCAGCTGCCAGGATCTTGGTTTTTTTTGATGTTAATGTTCAAGCCAACTTTTACACTCTTTCACCCTCATGAAAAGGCTTCTTAATTCTTCTCCACTGTCTGCCATTGAGTGCTATTATTCGAATATCTAAGATTGTTAATATTTCTTCTGGCAACCTTATCATATATGATCCCGACTGTGGTTTCTTGGTACTTGAATTTTCTCTTTCTGGTTCCTTTCAGTATTTTTTCTTTGACATGGGAGCTCTGAATAGTGGATATGATAGTCTTGTGAATTTAAATTTTGGTGTTTCTTTTAGGAGATAAGTGGTGGATTCTTTCTATTTCCACTTTGTTTTCTGGCTCTAAGATTTCATGGCAATTTTCTTTTGTAGCGAACAAAACCACAGAGAGTTTCCAGGTAATTAATAATCAATTTATTAATTAAGCTAGTCAATCACAAATTGATGGTCAGGGGTTTCTATTATTTCTCTTACCATCCCAGACTGGCCTCTATTGTAAGTAATCCATTATGATTATTAAAACCATTTATTAAGATGCCTAGGGAGACTTTGAAATACCTCAAATCAGGGAACTCCCCTGACAAGTCAAACTCAACCTTGATTAGTGGACATTTAATGACAAGGTGGGCTAAAGCTGATATTGTCTGACTACATACTGAGGCACACTATTTTCACTTTCTTTCTTTCCTTCTCTCCTTTTTCTTTTCCTTCCTTCCTTCCTTCCTTCCTTCCTTCCTTCCTTCCTTCCTTCCTTCCTTCCTTCCTTCCTTCCTCTTTATTATTTCTTCCTTCCTCCTTTCCTTCCTTCCTTCTTTCTTTTTCAAGTTTTCTTACACAAAATGACTAATATGGAAATATTTTACATGATTGCACATGTATAACCTCTATCAGATTGCTTCCTATCTCAGGGAGGAGAAAGGGATAGAATTTGGAATGCAAGACTTAAAAAAACTCCAAGTGCTAAGATTGCATATAATTAGGGGAAAATGTAATTAAAAAAAGAAATATGATATCCAGACTCTTTTTTGGTCACAGCTCTCAGGTAACTGAAAGATTCTGAAATTATCTCTCGTTGATCTGTTTTCTAGGTCACTTGTTTTTACTGAGATGCTGTGGGGTCTTGATTGGGGAAAAGGACATAAAACAGTAAGATGTGAAAGCCATACACTTAAACTCTGTGAAAGGCAGAAACTTGAATATGGTGAACTGTTAAAAATCATAATTCAGACACTGAGTCATAGCTTAGCTATTGTGACTGATGAAAGCCATAACGTGGACATAGTGACTAGTTCATGACCTGTACACAATCAATACACAAACCTGTTTAGGCATTTTATCTAGTAACATTGGCTTAACACCCAAACTCAGAAATGAATTCATTGCTAAGCAGAAGCTCAAAATATCCACCAATCAGTAATGATGTACAACCTTCCCTTTGTTTGATTTCTATAATTACCACAGGGTGTTCCTGGGGTCTTTGTGGGGATTGATCCATTATTGAGACTGTTTCATCTGGCAGCCATCCTAGACTGGCCCTTATTGTAAGTAATCCATTACGATTATTAAAATCATTTATTAAACTCTATATTTTGTCATAAAGGAGCTCTTGGCCTCTTTCTTTGGTACCAAATTAGCTCCTCTGATTGGGGAAGCTGAGAATATCACAGTGCAGTGGGATATTCCCTTGGAAAGGTACAGAGTTCACTAGCCAGAGGAATTCTGAATCCTACAGATGCTTTACTTTTCTTCTATTTTTTCAGTCTTCTGTCTTTGTTTTGGTATTACCTGGTATTTCAAAGAGGCTTTAGCTTTTATTTAATTTTTGTGGAGTTGTATTCTTGTGTAAGGTTTTGAACCTCTTGTCTTAAAACATTTATTCTCTTCCCATATCTCTCATTTCTTTTCCTATTTTTTCTTTGCCACTCTCATTTGTTTTTTAAGATAATTTTTTAGCTCCTTTAAAAACTTTTGCTTTATCTTTTAAATAATTCTGGTTGAACTTGTGTTCAAACTTTGTTTTTCTTTGAGACTTTGCTTGTAAATATTTTATAATTTACATTATAACGTTTTGTAATTATAATGGGTTTTTATAATGGTAATTATAATTGGGCTTCTCTTTCAACATAATGGATCTTTATGGTGGCATTCTTTTTTGTTTGCTCATTTTCCCAAGCTACTTCTTGATTTGGATTTTATGTCAAGGACTCTGTATGCTTCTGGGAGGAATGTTGGTTTGAACTTTTACCCTTTTGGGCTTCTATCATGCTTTCTTGGGGTTATTGAATATTATATTATTCCAGAATCTCAGGGACAGCTTATGCTGGGGACCTGCAGTCTTTTAGTGCTCCCAAAATGAGATGATCTGGGGCAAAGTCTACTCACTGCCCTCCTGATTTGAGCTGTGCAAGTTCTTGACCCAGGTTTATGTCTGGAAAAGGTACCTATGGACACATCCCTGATTGGAAATTTTAGTAGACTTCTGTTAGACTCAGTCACTGTCTACCTGCTGAGAGACTTTGCAGGTTCACCGTGATCAAACTATAGGCAACTTTTTGGTTTGGGATTCCTGCCCTGTTTATTTCACTGATGGCTTCACCCTGGTCTGATAGAACTGAGTCCTTTCTCTGCTTCTTGAGTCAGAATCACATAGCTCTTGTTTGCTTCTGAACTTGTTCCTTGATCAATTCCCAGCTAGGGTCCATAACCATGACTACTCCTCTTTGCCACTCCTAGGCACATGTTCCCTCTTCAGTTTACCCTGCATCTGTGAATCAGAAATGGATAGTGAATAATAGAACTGCCGGATGGCATAAATTTCCACACTGTGTACTAGTTCAGGACCGTTTGGGATCTTTTTCTGCTCTTGTCCTTTCTGCCCCAGTGCACAGTATAGTCCTTTTTTAGTCTCTGGTCAATAGAATGGTCAGCAAAGTGTGTCCCAGATAGACCTTATCTCCTGTGTCCACAGGACTCTCCCCGCTCCCCTTCCTCTGCCAAACTGTGCTGGCATCATAGCTCCCTTTGATTATATTCTTTGATTTCCTGATCAGGATTCAGTCTGGTACATGGTTTAGACTTTTGTGGAGGAGTGGTGGTGAGGAGTTAGACTTCTTCTTGATCTCCTGCCATTTTGGCTTACTTCCCTACTGGTTAGTGGTTAATGGGAAGCTCACTGATAGGGGCCCTTGAGATAAAATAAGGAGGATTAGCCATCCAGAGGGTATCCTAGAACCTATGAAAATAGTAGTTGTTTAGTTGTTTCAATCTTGTTCAACTCTTCATGACCCCATTTGGAGTTTTCTTGGCAAAGATAATGGAGTGGTTTGTCATTTCCTTCTCTGGCTCATTTTATAGATGAAGAAACTGAGGCAAATGGGATTAAATGACTTGCTTAGGGTCATACAGCTAGTATAAGAAGCCAGATTTGAATTTAGCTCTTCTTGTTGCCAGTCCTAGTCACTCTATCCACTGTGCCACCTAGTTTCCAGTAGACACCCTTTAGAGAAATAGCTTGAGGTGATGGTTGTGAGATTATTCTTATTTCCTTTCCTTCTCCTTTCCCACTCATTATTTTGTGTTGTCCTGGATAAATAAGAATACAGCTTAAAAGAAAAAATAATAAGAATAAATAAATAAAAGAAATAAGAATAAGACAAAGAAATAAAAATACACTTAAAAGAAATCCTAAACTTATGAATAGCTCAATAATGGATTAGATCTATGCATGAATACAAGCAAAATTACTTTTTCTGACTCCCAGACCTGAATTCTCTTCACTAGATCAGTAGTTCTACACAGAAGCTTCCTGACCTCTGTTAGTGAACAAGAGTAAGTTTTCTTTTCTTTTCCTCTAAACTTGGCAGTTCAACAGCTTCTCTTACTTTGTATGGAGTGAGAACATTTTCAAATGGGGTGTCTTTCATCATAGAATGGCTGCAGTTGGGAAGATAGAGGCAATGAAATAAATGTTATTGAGGCTCTTTCTAAGTGCTGAGTAAACTGATTTACATTCAGGAGCTATGAAACAAACTGAAACAGTAATTGACCCCCCTGACCTCCTCTGATTATTCAAGGTGGAGTAATCTCAGGGGGACTCATTCATCTCTTTGCTCAGGACTTAGCTGACTGCAGAATAATTACAGGGAATTCAAGTTTAGACCTATAAAGATTTGTTGCTGGCCACTGGGTACCAGTGGCTTAATAAAAATCAACGGACTTATAATTACTCTCTGCTATCTAAGAACAACCTCATGTTGAAATGCAAATTATGAAAACATCTATCACAAAATAAGGCAAAAAGTTTTAAAATATTAGTAATTCTAGGCACAAAATTGTGCAGTGAACTTGAAAAGCTTGATGCCAATTATGTGCTCCACTGAATTAAATGAATTAGTATTATTAATAAAGACCCAAATGATCTAGCCTGCTAGTCCAACCTTTTACCATCTTGCATTTCATTAGGAGTGAACTTTTCAATTAAGATCTGTCTTCCCACACTTACCAAATTAAGTTTTCCAGACTTATGAGTCAGTCCCAAGGACCTTAGGAAATAGAATAAGTTTGCAGAATTGGGCATGACAAAGTGCCAGTTTTTAATATCACATTTCAGCTCCTTTTTGGGTAAGGTGATCACCTCATCTGGATTTTTAGACTTGAATAATTTATTCAATAAAAGGTGCCATTTTAAGGGAAAGAAATAAAGATGTTTATACTTGAAGGCAGCACTCAGAAACATGGTTTATAGTCAAAAACTGAAATGGACCCATCAGGAGCTATTTGGAAGAGAAGAGAGGGAAATAGAAATAGAAATGTGGAAAGATGTCATGTAATAATATCCAAAACTTTATTTGTCCTATAAAGGGTTTTTCCATGTAGATGAGAATTTTTCAATTGGAAATTCCTCCTAGAAACTCTATAGATTTGCAAATGCTTTGACTATCAATTAACTCTACCATAACTACATAGATACCCAGAATACATTTAAGATTTAGTATTTAGTGTGTGTGTGTGTGTGTGTGTGTGTGTGTGTGTGTGTGTGTGTTGGGGAGGTATGATGTTTATGACATTCTCTCATGAAGGTTTGGCGATTTATGGGTAATGTGACAATATAGAAGAGCTCATTAATTTTCAGTCCTTATTGTTCCCAGTCCATTTTGTGTGCTTTGTTGAACCTTTACTCATATTGTTGTTTCACTCACACAAAATGTCTTCTTTTTTTAAATCCATATCTTGCTGTCATTCAACATTCAGAGTAAGTTTCACCTTTGTGAAAACTTCTCTGACCCCTTTTGTTCTTATAGTGATCTCTTCTCTGAACTCTTGAGTATCATCTGTTGGGCTATTTTCCCAACTTGGTACTTGCTCTTGAAGACTGGGTACCCAGAGAGTAGCTACTTTCTTAGGTTCTACATTATCCTGCAGGTGTCTGCAGCCAAGACTATAGCTCTCTATCTATTTATCTATCTATCTGTAGATGTTCATCTATCCATCCATCCGTTTATCGATCCATCTCTACATATCTATGATACATATCTGTTTCTATCTATACTTTCCATTAACAGTCTGTCAAGAGGCATAATTAACTGCTTTAGTAAAAATCATTTGCTAAGAGGACATGATAAAAACAGTAGCTGCAAAAGTATCTGTTGGAGCATGCTCTCCAACAAATATACACAGAGTTTATGGAGAAGGATGGACTCAAACCTAGTGTATAATGGTGGCAAGACACACATATAAGATCTATGTGTGGCAAAGACAACTTCTAACTTTTGGTATTGAAGGACCTGGAAATTCTCTCTGTAGCGTTATCATACAGGTCCCTATTATCCAGAGTCTCTACTAGGTGAGTTGTTCAGGTAGGGTCCCAGGTTCTGCTCCTCTACACAGCCAGATTTCTTTTCTGTTGGCAAGAGTCGAAGTCTTTGAAGCTACTTCCTTCTTCTGGTTCCTGTTTTTTGTTTTTTGGTTTGGAGTGTGTGTGTGTGTGTGTGTGTGTGTGTGTGTCTATTTGTTACTGGTTGCAATGTCTTCTACTAGTTGAGTTGTCGTTTATCCTTTCAGTTGTGTCCTCCTCTTCATGATTCCATTGGGGGTTTTCTTACCAAAGATACTACTATTTCCTTCTTCAGCTTATTTTTTTTGCACATGAGGAAACTGAGGCAAATAGGGTTAAGTGACTTGCCCAGGGTCACAAAGTTAGTAAGTGTCTGAGGCCAGATTTGAACTCAGAAAGATGAGTCTTCCTTACTCCAGGCCTGGCACTCTATCCACTTCACCATCTAGCTTCCCACCATCAGTAGCTTCCCTTAAAACTACATGATCAATGAAGGGTAGAGGGGAGAGAAATACCTCATGTCCCCTTATAGGGGTCCATAGGCAACCCTAATTTGTGATCTCTTTTATATTCACCTGCAGAAATTTATCCATGACTTTGCTTAAAGCCTTAGGAGAAGAATGGTTAATTTGTTCTGTCAATCTAATTGTTCCCTTCTTGACTCAATCAGGAAGGTGTTTGAATCTTCTAAAATTTTTTTTTTGAGGACAATTGGGGTTTAGTAACTTGCCCAAGGTCACACGGCTAGGTTTTTGTTTGTGTGTGCATTAAGTGTCTGAGGTCGGATCCGAACTCAGGTCCTTCTGACTCCAGGGCCGATGCTCTACTCACTGCACCACCTAACTGCCCCAAATCTCCTAAAATTATCAGTAGGTATGGCCATATTTTTACACTTAGTTAAATATTAAATTAACCTTGTGATTATATCATGGGCTTTCTGGTCTGGGGAGGTGGTGTGGATTTGGTCAAATGCCTGTTCCTTTCCATCTATGCCACATGTTTAGGGCCTGATTCTATTTTCTGTTAGTATGTTATAGTAGACCGAGTGGTGAACTTAGAGCCAGGAAGACCTAGGTATGTAACTCTGAGTGAGTCACTTCACTTCTATGAGATTCAGCTTCTCATCACTTCTATGAGACTTGGTTTCTCATCTGTAAAATAAGGAGGTTGGACTTGATATCTCTAAGGTCACACCCATTTCTAAATCTATGATCATGAAGCCTTATTAGAATTCTTGTGCTTGGTACAAATTCAGTTGTGATTGAGTATGGGATTTATCAATTGAACACCGTTTGAACACACTCTCCAGCAGAGGGAGGCACATATGAACTCAAACAGTACTATAATTTGACTCTCAAACATTGGAAAAGCTTTTGTACTAACAGGGCCCTATACAAAATCTTCAGCTAGTGGGAAGCCTCTGTACCAGTCTTTTAAAGAAGTAAGATCTTTATACTTTTTATTTCTCTCCCTCTCTCCCACTCCCTCCTTTTCTCTCTCTTTATCCCTATTTCTCTCTCTCTCCTCCTCCCTCTTTCCCTCTCTCTTTTTCTCTATCTCCCTCTCTCCCTTTACCCCCCTCTCTCCATCATCTATCTCTGTACCTTATTTATTCTGATGTCTTCTGAGTACTCTTTTCCCTTTCTTTCTCTTCTTTGCTCAACTGAATTTGCCCTTGGTGCAAAAATAGGGGTCTGGTCAGGGAAAGAAGACCCTAGGAGAGGGGAACATTGGCAAATGGATCCTGGAAGTCATGGAAGTAGCAGTTTAGGTCTGGGAAAGGCAGCAGGGTAGTTGTAAACTGGGACTCCCAGGATGATGAAGAACTTTGAGGCATGGGATCAGAAGATTGCCATGAAGAAAGCATGCCAACTAATGTCAATTTCCAGGGGGCAAAGCCTTGATCACCTCACCCTAGTTATGGCTTTGTATTTTGGGTCTATTTTCCCTGTATACTGTGAAAGTATTAATCTGCCAAGTAACAATATCGATAGTCATGTGTTCATGGTTTCTATTTCCATTTCTGTCCAAGGATCTGCACAACTAGCTCATCCCACTGATTATTTGGCTTTTGGGTTAGCTGCTTCTACTATGGAACTCTCTGATTCCATGGTATTTAGTTTCTGAATTGGGTGAGACCCTCTGTTTAGGTGTCTATTCAGATATACTTGATCACATGCTGTCTTGTTTTGTTCTCTCATCATTTTATGTGCCTTGTCTTGCTTTCCTAATCAAACACTTTAAGGATGGGGACCAACTATTATACTTCCATATTCTCCTACAGGACTTGGTAATATTGAGCTTATTGTAGATGATGCCTGATGAATGATCACTAATTGAGTTGGCCAGTTCCTCTCTTATCACCAATCTTTTCTGCTGTCATTGGAAGTGCTTTGCTTAAGGACCTTGCTTTGGTTTTGGTTGCAGAATTGGGAATATAAATAAGCAGGATAGACATTATAGAAACATATCCTTCCAATGCCTCCCAGCTGTCAGCCTTCTTTCACAGATGGAGGAGTCCTGCAGCCTCTTCAGATAAGTATCTTTCTCCGTGTCAGCCTCTCTCTCTCTCTATTTCTGGTGGCCTTTCATTCATTTTGCTGTATTATGAACCTGCCTGTTTCTATTTACCTCTTCTTTTCTCCAAACCCTTCACTCTGGTCATTCTCCTTTTTAAACTCCTTTATATTTTATTTGTAATCTGTGCTTTAGCTAAATGTAATGCAACTACATTTCTTTTTAACACTTCCCAAACTGACTTTTGGCTCTCAGACAGATCTTATTTTCAATTAGTCTATATTATAGAGTATTTATTGGATCAATCTTTCAATACTCAGTTAAAAAAACATCACTTTTCTATCAAATTGGTTTGAAGGGATTTAACAGAGGAAAATTGCTATAAATGGAGTGGTGGCCTCCAAGCTGACTTATCTGAAAAGGGCAACCTTGAAGACATGCTGCTGTGATAATTAGCAAAAGAGAATTGACAGAAACCAACTGCTCCCAAGACAACACAAGGTCACATTTAAGAAAAGGGCAGCAGAAATTGAATAGGAAGGATGACTGAAGACAATAGCTCAATGGGTCTCCAGGATTTTTAGAAAAACCACTGGAATACATGTCATATTAAAAGATTCCTGATAGATTCCATTGTCTTGGGAAATATGCAAATAAACAAGTATGGCCAGTGAAGTGGATTTTATTTCTGAAATATAATATCAATCAAAAATCAAGGAAAATGTCTTACTATTTCGTTAGATAAAATACATAATTAATATAGGTGAATTACCCAAATTATAGACCAGTGATCTTGATACCAATCCCAAGTATAATTCTGTAATTGATTATTCAGTTCTGGCACCTAGTGGTTACCTTTTCTTTTCTTTGTCCTTGCAAAACAGTAGGAGTTCTCTAAGAATTAGTTTAGCCAAACTAACCTTATTTACTTTTTTGGATAGGGTCACTAGATTAAGGATGACATAGTGTAGTGGATCACAAGGAGAGAGTCTGGAACTGTGATGAGCCTAGCTCCTCAGTATCTCTCATATGCTTCCCCTTTTTCCCACTCATATAGACCCTAATCTAACTAAGGCCCTCAACACTCCTGCCTGCACTTTTGGAACTGTTTCTTAATAGATCTCCCTATCTTCATTCTTGGGCAGCTAGATGATACAGTGGACAGAATGCTGGCCCTGGAATCAGAAGGACCTGAATTCAAATCCATCTCAGACACTTGCTAGCTATATGGCATCAGAAAGTCACTTAACCCTGTTTGCCTCAGTTCATCTGTAAAATGAGCTGGAGAAAAAAATAGCAAAAGCACTCTAGTATCTTTGCCAAGAAAACCCCAAATGTGGTCACCAAGATCTGGACACAACTGAAACAACTGAACAACAGCAAAAATCTTCCCTTTCTTCCCTCTCCAATCCATCCTCCACTCAGCTGCTAAATGGATATTCCTAAAGCGCAGATCTGACCCTGTCATTCCCCGGCTCAGGAGACTTCAATTGTTCTCTATAGAAACTAGGACAAAATAGAGATTCCTTTGACATTTTAAAGACCCCTCCAATCTGGCTTCAACCTATCTTTTCAGACTAATTTTATAATATTTACATTCCCTGGGCAATATTCTACCTTCCCTGCAAACTGGACTACTTGTTCCCTGTTTATGAAACTTTATTTACCACCTCTGTGCCATTGTGTAGGCTGTGCCCCCTATACATGGCATATTTTCACTTGATCTCCACCTCTTGAAATCTCTATTTCCCTTCAATGTTCACCTCAAGTGTGACTAGGATCCTAGATGAGGCCTCATAGGATCCTCTCAGTTGCTAGTGCTCTTCTGCCAATCAGTTTGTATTCAGTACTTTCTATATATCCCTCCTCTGTCTTTTCTCCAGCATAAATTAAGCTCCTTGATGGCTAGGATTATTTTGTCTTTGTCTCTCTGGTGCCTTGAATTCACTAAGTTGTTGATTTTAATAGAAGTCAGCTGCAAATCACATTATAGTTATCCCTTCTACAATTGTGACTTTCCCCATCATGGTTTTGATATGCTAGGGGTTGGTATAAGAAATTAAATGGGAATTTTTCAGAAGTTTTGTAGAAATTCAAGATGACATGTAAAGGCTAGCAGATGACAGATAAAAAATTTAGAAACTCAGAAATGCATAAATTATATGTATAATATTGTATAATATCAGCATATTTTGTTTTTTAATATCATAATAATTCAAACTTCTTCTCTGATATGAAGGGAGGGTCAAAAAATTTTACATGGATTTTCTAGATGGAGGGGTCTGCCACACCCCTAAACCCCACAATGTAGAAGGGATAACTGTATATGAAGAATGGTTGAAGGAAGAGGGATGTTTGACTTGGGGAAGAGAAGATTTGAGGGGGATACTCTAGCTGTCTTCAAATATTTGAAAGGTTATTATCTGGAAGAAGAATTTGATTTACTCTAGCCCAAGAGGCAAGAACTGTGTATGCCCTTTGGGTACAAGATATGAGAAGACAGATTTGAGTTCAAATGGGGAAGTAACAGACACTCAAATATATGCTTCCTTGTGATTGAGTGAATTTTCTCTTACTGGAAGTATTCAAGAGAAGGTTTGTTGTTCAGCTGATTCTTGCCCTTGGTGGGAGGTTGGGCTTGATGACTTACAAGGTCCTATGCAATTCTTAGTTTGCACAGTTATTTGAAATAATGCCATATTTGCCTGCGCTTCAGTACACTTCCTTGATATTTTCACTTTAAAGGGGAGGGGAAGGAAGGGCAATTTAAGTAGGTGAGCATTTAAGTCCCAGTTTGCAGCTACCTTTCCCTTAGAATGCAAAAACCTTAAGGGAGGGATTAGAAGGGAGAGATTCTTCTCTCTGTAATCAAGCTTATAAAGACAATTTAAATTTTGAATGATTTATTTCCTATCTTTCTCTACTACCTTGGCAGATTGACAACTGAAATTACTTTCCAATCAGCAGTTCTATATTGATTACTCCCACGGATCTGGGAGAGATGGCATAATAAAATGGAACCAGCACAGGATCTGAATCATGGCTTTGCCACTGACTATACATGTGACTTTTATGTGACACATATGACTTACATGCATAACCGCATATAAGTCAGTTCACTTTTATGGTCCTTAGCTTTCTCATGTATAAAACATGGGGGATAGATTATTGGAAATCTCCAAACACTCTACCCCTTAATACTTTCCCAGGCAATCACTCCATGCACTGGCTGCACTCTTCTTCCTTCCCCATCTTGAAGCCTTGGTGGATCAGTTCAATTCTACACTACCCTCTTTTTTAAGACTCTCTTGTCCTTTTATCTTATTACCAGTTTTGCTCTATCAAGCCTTACCTGTGGCACTCATACTATTTGCCAACTTTCTTCCTATGTACATGCTACTGAAAGGAGTGGAAGAAAAATCACCAAACTACATTGACTGGGTCTACTACCCACATGTGTTACATAATTTCAACCAGGTACTCACTGCAGCAAGGCAATTCTTTTTGTACCTCAGTAATCAATCTAATTCATCACAGTAGCTTTTCTAATCCTTTTCATCTCCCCAAAAATCTCCTATGGCTCTTCTCCCCCTCTCAACTGAGAACCTGATTTCAAATTTCATGGAAAAAATTGAGATCTTTTAGTGACAGCTCCCTCTTCTTCCTTCTTCCTCATTTCACAGTACTCGGATGTCTTCTGCTATTTCCTCTTTCATCCTTGTCTAACATAAAAAAGTGGTCCTGTTACTTGCCAAGACAAATCCCTTGACATGCACAAGTGATGTATATCATTCTATTTCATCTTTGACCCCTATAACATCTCCAGTCTCACTGATCTTCAATCTTTCCTGTGTGTTGGCAGCTTCCTTACTACTTACAAACAATCTTATGTTTCCTCCATCTCCCCCAACACGCTCACTTGATCCATCCATCCCTGCTAGCTATTGTCCTGTATATGTCCTTTTTTTTGTGGTCAAACTTCTTAAAAAGGCCATTTTATAATTTGTGTCTCCACTTCCTTTCTTCTTCCTCTTTTCTTAACTCTCTGAAACCTGGCTTTTAACTTCATCCTTTGCCTGAAAAACACTCTCTCAAAGTGACCAGTTACCTCTTACTCATCCTCAACTTCTCCAATAGTGGGTGCACCCCATGATATTCACAGCACCTACAGCGGTTATGAATATGCCAGCATAATTCTGAATCACAAAATATAACAAACTCTCCACATGGAAAACATAACCAAAACATTTATTCAAACACTAGAAAGCTGAATCCCAACACCAGAAAGCCAAATCCATCATAGTAACAAAGAAATCCATACACAATAAAAATACAGAGGGCAGTGCCATCCCCAAGCCTTCCCCTGCGAGGGCCTTCCCACAAACAAAATACAGCTCTCTGCCTGCTTCCTCTCTCTCCCTCAGTGATAACTGCTCTGACCCAACTTCCTCTGGGCTCTGCTCCACCCCTTCCTGTTGCATATGACTTAGACTCATGTGACTCATGTTTCCATGTGATTCAAGCAGGTCATGTGGGTCTATTAATAAGTAGGAAAGATCTTCCCATTTACATTACCATTACACCCCCAACACTCTATTCTTTTATTTCTCTATATTATTTTATTTGTTCATCATCAGATTTTGATCTCTTAGAAGTCTGTGACTATTTTTGCCTTTCTTTGTATCACTAGCATGGTGCCTGACATATCATGGGTACTTAGTAAGTGTTTGTTGACATAACTTGACTAAGTGTTAGATTCATTCTTGGGTTTTACTTGTGCTTGGTGATGTCTTTTTAAGTTATTTCTTATACACAAGTCATATTGGATAATCTACTACAGCCCATGTACACCCACCTTACGTCTTTATATTATACCTTGATTCATCTCTAAATTTAATTCTGTGATTATGACATTCCATGTTTCTTAATTGTAAAGTTAAGAAATTGTAAAGTGAAAGAATATGCAGAAGGTAGGTATTTGCATCAGGGAGAATCCTGGGTTCACTTAAAACACTGCACAGCTTCTCCAACATAGTACAGTCCAATATCCTCTTCCCATGAAGAAGAATCCAGTTTCCTCTTCTTTCTGAGCCCAGCTCATTGTTCATGTATGAAACTCATCCAAACTATTTAAATATATTGATTCTCTAAAGTGAAAAGGCAATATCTCCTGATGGGGTGCTTGGACCCCAGCCCTAGGACCATATCTCTCCCCAGCCCAAACAATAACTCATGAGTGGGCCTCAGTGAGGCAAACTGTCACTCCCTGTTACAAGAACAAGCTGACCTCTGTAGAATTTCCCTGGTATGAACAGGACTATTTTTTTTTTTTTGCTCTTTATAGGGCAATTGGGGTTAAGTAACTTGCCCAAGGTCACACAGCTAGGTTTTTTTTTGTTTGTGTGTACAGTAAGTGTCTGAGGCCGGATCCGAACTCAGGTCCTTCTGACTCCAGGGCCGACGCTCTATTCACTGCGCCACCTGACCGCCCCATGAACAGGACTATTTTGTACCCGCAGAACTATCATGTACTGGTTCCCACAGTTACTGCATACAATCCAGAGGTCAAGTTATAGAAGTCAGCTCCCAAGGCGACCTTGTTACAGATCTAACAAGCCCAAACCACAATCTTTAGAAGTTCCCTCACCCACAGGGTTTCCAGTAGTGAATGATGCCTACGCCCAAAGTACAGAAACTGCATGTTCCTTCCCACCCCCACACCACCTCATTAGCATACATGGCACATCACTCACTGAAATTACTCTATATAAACTTTAGCATCATCCCCATTAAGTTGCAAGTTCCCAAAGGAGTTCTGCCTGCTTTATTAGTGTTAGAATAAACTTTTTACCACTTGACTGGAAGACTGCTTGAGTCCATGAATTCTTTCCAGATGACTCTGCTCTGTACCTCACTAGGTTTTTGGTCCCTGCACTCCTAAACCACATCATATCCCACTAGATGTCATAATCTGAGCAATACATACCATGATCTACTTGGATTTTCCTGTGGGGGTAGTTAGTCCTATTTCTATTGAGTGACAAAGGTGCCCTATAGTATTTTAGGGCTTGAGTCAATCAATACAATGCCTTCCATAATTTGGAGGTTCTTCACAGCCCTACCATCTGCATGGGATACCTTTCTATTTGTCTTTTGTGAAGGCCATCCTCCACGGTGCTAAGCAACTCCTTTGGTGAGCATATGCCTCTCTGTTTTATACCTTATTTGATATTGATTCCCATAAGATCATAGAATATGGCTATCTTTTTGGTAGCATCTTTATGCATGATCTTAACATGCATGAGAGGCCTCTTGTTGGAGAATTGCATTTTGTCCCATAAAATGAATATTTTTTATTATCAAGAAACAATAAACCCAATAGTATGTTATATTCCCTATAACTCTTAAGTAAATTGTGTGATTATGAAAATGTGCTCTACTGTAGAAGATTATTTACAAAAGGCTATTTGGTTCTTTTTCATGTTTTTAAATTCACTGACGAGTGTATAGGTCATTACTAGAAATATTTTATAGAGATGAAGAAGTATATGCTATGGGTTGCTAATTGCTGAGACTAGATCTTCCCCTTCCCTTCTATTCTTTTTTTTTTTATTTTAAGCAATTGTACTAATTAGTGATCTTTTCTGTTCTTTTGAAATCTTCCTCTTTGTGATAGCCTAAAAATTGATTACTGAGTGTCTTTAAAAACAAAAGTTCTATTTCAATTTCTCAAGGTGTTGTGTAGTTAATCTTGAGTTCTTAAAGTTTATGCTAGCAGAACACACACCCTGATAGCTTTTATTAAATGCTATCCAGTTCTTTCTTCTTCCTTTCTAATTCTGGTTCCAGATAATTATCTATCTGCATTGTCTGTCCAAAATATATGTACTGATAGACTAAATCGATGGACTTCCCAGGAGAATTAGCAATTAAGCTATCAGTGGTAACTCTAAAGAAATAAGTTTCAATTGAATGATGAAGTCAGAAGCTAGGTTACAAAGGGTTTAGTGGGGAATGGGAGACAAGAAGTAAAGGAAATGAGTGTAGACAACTTTTTTCTAGGAATTTGGCTAAGAAAGGGGGGAGAGATATAGGAGAATAGTTTAAAGGGAGGGTAGGGTGGAATTATAGTATTTTGCAGTGAGAGGGGGGATTTGAGCATATTTGAAGGCAGTGGACAAGTGATCAAATGATAAGGAAAGATTGAAGATTAGAGAGAACTTATCCCCCTTACCCCCAACTAGCAATTAAAAAACTAGAAAGAAAGAATGGTTAGTCACAATAAAAAAAACACCATTAGTTCCTTTATGTGGATCGGTCTCATAAAGTTTCATAGAGATGAGAAAGTAGGCATATGGCTTGAAAGATACTGATGTCTTCCCAAATTTTTTTTTTATTTTTGTTTAGGAAAATAGTAACAACTAGAATTTTTCCATCTTCTCCTCTTTGAGATATTATGAAAATCAATCTCTTAATGTTTTCAAAACTGTTTAAGCTTCATTTCAAAAAACAAACTGTACCAATGTATGGTATTTATCATATAGGCTTTCATTGAAATGGGAATTTATTGCTTGTATAGTTTGAATCCTCTCTTAAGTTCTGCTGTGTAGACAATGTCCTTTTTCTCTTCTTATTCTGTATTTAAGTTTCAATATTTAAGTTTATAATATGTGTCTTTTTCTTTTCTTATATATTTAAGTTTTAGTATTTAAGTCTAAAATAAACAAAAAACTTCAGACTATATGTAACAGAACTTCATAGTTTCACGGTCAATTCTCTTTTCTATTTCCTTGTCTATTGAAATATTTTTGTTTTTCATGTTTGCTAAGCTCAAAATAAAAAAAAAAGAAACTTCACATAAAGGGTTTATAGCCTTCAGCAGATTTTTTTTTCTGAATGCACTTTGCTCATTCAGTCCTTCCACTAACTTTGTCATCTTAATTGTCATGTATAATTCCTTCTTTTGAGGTATTAGATTGCTAATAGGGTGGATCTAATATCATCAATGATACAAATAGAACATTAGATAAACATCATAGAAATTATAACAGACCTTTTCCATTTTCCTTTCTTTCTGTTGTCTTCTCACAGTGTGTTATCAGTCTTCTTTCCTCTTCTACTGCCTTTTACTATTTTGTGAAATATTACTGCTCAATATCTTTCACAATCCTTCTCCATAGTATTTTATTAATGAATTTGTGCCCAAAGTGCCATTATTCTTGGCTACCATGTGTGGCATGGTATAGTAGAGTATTAGGCATGGAGTCAGAAGCATCTGTTTTCAAATCTTGTCTTGTACTTACTGGCTGTGTGACACAGGGCAGGTAGCTTAACCTCTCCCTGGCTTAGCTTTCTCATATGTAAAATGGCAGGGTTATATCCCCAAGATCCCTTCCAGCTTTAAATCTATGATTCTGTAATCTGCATGGCAAGGAGATAGTGTTTACTATAGTAAAGACAGTTTCTGAACTTTTTTTTTGGCCTTCTTGTTATAGTCATTGCTTTTTATGAGCTGAACTATAAGAAATGGTGATTTTCAATTCAAAGTCCTTTTCTTTTAAAAAAATCAAGTCAGAAATTTATTGAAAAGTGATCTAAGTAAGTTAATTCAGGATGTTAAGGCTTATAAAGGATTAATATGTAGTTCTTCTGGGTATATTTATAATTCATTGAGATCTTGAAAAATGATGTGATGCTTTAACCCAAGAAATATATCTCTAATGGTGCAGTTTTAGGCACTAATGATGTGTGTATATGCAATAATTTTGGGGGCACGTGATGTGGTTTGGGGCTGCTGGGAACCCCAAAATATCATGGAGGGCTAGTCTGCCTGGAAAGAATTTAAGCACTCAAACATTCTTTCAGTCAAAGTAGTGAACTTTATTATAATGTCAGTAGAGAGGGTTAGATTCTTAATGAATCTGCAGCTTGATGGGGGTGAGATTGATACTTATATACAAAAAAAGGAATTGTGAAAAGATCTGGATGCCATTAAAGAGTTGTAATTTGCCTGTGGTGGGCTGGGTGCAACAGTGAAAGGAGTTAAGTGGTCTGGGGTGGGTTGAGAGCCACTGTGAAAGGACTGGTTGAGTATCTAGGCTGATCCAGATATCAAGGATCTGTGCTGCTGAAATGTGTGGGAAAATTCAGGGACTGGGTTGTTGAAATGTATAAGAAAATTGAGGGTCCAGGTCCCATCACCCCATCAGAGGGAGGAAGCTCTTTCTGTACCTTTTGAATCCTACTTTAGAGATAGCTGTGAGTTGGGTCAACCTTATAACTGATAGATGATTTTGAAAATATTTGTAAGAATTTATACTTCTTTTTTTAAAAAAAAAATCTTTTATTTATTTATTTTTTAGTTTTTAACATTCATTTCCACAAAATGGATTACAAATTTTCTCCCGATCTTTCCCATATCCCCCACCCTGAGATAGCAAGCCTACTGAATACACTTTCCCCCAATGTACTGTCTCTTATATCCTCCCCCTCCCGACTTTCTACTAGGGCAAGATGGATTTCTATACCCCAGTGCCTGTATATCTTATTTCCCAGTTGCATGTAAAATTTTTTTTAACATTTCTTTATAAACTTTGATTTCCAGTTTCTTTCCCTTCTTCCCTCCTCACTCACCCCCACTGGGAAGACAAGCAATTCAATATAGGTTGTACATGTGTAGTTACGCAAAACATTTCTATAGTAGTATAGAAAGACTATGTTTCCCTCCATCCTATCTTGCCCCCCCCATTCTATTTTCTTCTTTGACCCTGTACCTTTTCAAAAGTGTTTGCTTCTAACTACCCTCTCCCCTAATCTGCCCTCCCTTCTATCATCCCCTCTCTTACCCCCTTCCCCCCTACTTTCCTGTAGGGTAAGATGCCCATTTGAGTGTGTATATTATTCCCTCCTTAAGTCAGATTCAAAGAGAGTAAGTTTGTCCCATTCCCTTTCACCTTCCTGCTCTTCCCCTCCATTGTAACAGTTTTCTCTTGCCTCTTTTATATGACATAATTTACCCTATTTCATCTCTCCCTTTCTCCTCCTATTATATTCCTCTCTCACCTCTTAATTTTATTTTTTAGATGTCATCCCTTCCTATTCAGCTGATCCTGTGCCCTCTATGTATATATCTACACACACTCTCATATGTATTTATATACACATATACCCTCCTATACATATATATGTATATATGTGTGTGTATATATCCTCATACTGAGAAAAGTCTCATGAGTCATAATTATCATTTTTCCATATAGGAATGTAAATAGTTCAAATTTAAAAAGTTCCTTATGATTTCTTTTTCCTGTTTACCTTCTCATGCTTCTTGTATTTGAAAGTTATATTTTCTGTTCAGCTCTGGTTTTTTCATCAAGAATACTTGAAAGTCCTCTATTTCACTGAATGACCATATTTTTCTCTGAAGCATTATACTCAGTTTTGCTGGGTAGGTGATTCTTGGTTTTAATCCTAGCTCCTTTGACCTCTGGAATATCATATTCCAAGCCCTTCAATCCCTTAATGTAGAAGCTGCTAGATCTTGTGCTATCCTGATTGTGTTTCCACAATACTGAAATTTTTTCTTCCTGACAGCTTGTAATATTTTCTCCTTGACCTGGGAACTCTGGAATTTGGCTATGATATTTCTAGGAGTTTTCTTTTTGGGATCTTTTTCAAGAGGTGATTGGTGAATTCTTTCAATTTCTATTTTACCCTCTGGTTCTAAAATATCAAGGCAATTTTCCTTGAGAATGTCTTGAAGGATGACTTCTAGGCTCTTTTTTTGATCATGGTTTTCAGGTAGTCAAATAATTTTTAAATTATCTCTTCTGGATCTATTTTCCAGGTCAGTGGTTTTTCCAATGAGATATTTCACATTGCCCTCTATTTTTCATTTGTTTGGATTTGTTTTACAGTATCTTGATTTCTCATAATGTCATTAGCTTCCATTTGCTCCAATCTAATTTTGAAGGAATTATTCTCTTCAGTGAGTTTTTAAAATTCCTTTTCCATCTGAGCAATTCAGCTTTTTAAGGCATTCTTCTCCTCATTGGCTTTTTGGGCTTCTTTTGCCATTTGAGTTAGTCTACTTTTTAAGGTGTTATTTTCTTCAGTATTTTTTGGGTCTCCTGTAGCAGGCTGTTGACTCACTTTTCATGATTTTCTTGCATCATTTTCATTTCTCTTCCCAATTTTTCTTCCACTTTTCTTACTTGATTTTCAAAATCCTTCTTGAGCTTCTCCATGGCCTGTAACCAATTCATATTTTTCTTGGAAGCTTTTGATGCAGCAGTTTTGACTTTGTTTTCTTCTTCTGGTTCCATGTTTTGATCCTTTTTGTCCCCCAAAAGGATTCTATGGTCTGATTGTGCTCCTTGCTCATCTTGCCAGCCAGTTACTTGACTTTTGAGCTCTCTTTGTCATGATAGAACTCTGCTTCCAGAGTGGAGAGAGCTGCGTCTCAAATTGCTGAGGTATTTGCAGTTGTTGTCAGAGGTCTGAGGAAGGCGCCCTCTCTACAGACACCCCAAGCTCTGGCACACTGGCCACACCCCAGGACCACCACCCAAGACTGTGACCCAGATCCAGGCAGGTCAAAGCAAGAGTGATTACCCTCTGAATTGGTACCCCTATGATCTGTAGGCCAGGAGCTCTGGAGACAGCCATGTGGTAGTATTTGCAGGTGCTGCTTCTCTTCTACCTCTCACCATGGGGGCAGGAGCCAGACCGGGCTCTTCTGTCACATGGTACCAACAGAGCTCCCTACTGACCCGTTACTTTCTCTTTGGTGCTTATGGGTTAAGAAATCTGGAAACTGCCACAGCTGCCAGTGATTCATTCTCCTGAAGTCTGCTCTGGCTGGTCTGGGCTGCTGGTTGGGGCTCATGGGGGACTGTGCTCGGTTCCCAGCTTGGTGGGATAGACCCTTCCCGTCGGCCTGCCATGCTGCCTTCAGGGGAATTTTGTTTCTCTCTATCGCTTTGTGGGTTCTGCAGCTCTAAAATTTGTTTAGAGTTATATTTACAGGTATTGGAGGTGGTTGGTGCAGGAGCTTAAGCAAGATCCTGCTTTTACTCAGCCATCTTGGCTCTGCCAAGAATTTGTACTTCTTTACCTTAAACTAACTGGCATGTGGGGGCAGGTGGGTGGCACAGTGGATAGAGCATTGGTCTTGGAGCCAGGAAGACCTGAGTTCAAATGTGGCCTCAGATACTTGCTAGTTGTGTGAACAAGTCATTTTACCATGTTTACTTCAATGTAAAATGAACTGGAGAAGGAAATGGCAAGCCACTCCAGTATCTTTCCCAAATGGGGTCAGACATGAAGAGTCAGACATGACTGAAATGACTGAACAATAACAAAACTGGCATATGGTGGTGCAGTATTTTCAGGTTCTGGAAATCTTGAGATTCTGGAAACTCAATATTAGCTGTTTTTAATGTTAATGCTTTTGAGTTGGAGTTTGTTCAAAAGATACAACCTTGAGAAATCTCATGGCTTTTTCATCACCAGTTTCTACATGAAGCCTTTTCTAGTTGCTCCAACTGTTAGTGTCCACCCTCCCTAATTATTTATTTTTATCCCAGTATTTTAAAAATAAACAAACATTTGCAACACTGAAAAAATCAGGTTACACGAGTAGCCTTTTAAATTCCTGCTTGTTCAAAACCCCATTCAGAAAATCTACTCACACACTTTAATTTTCAAGTACATAAAAGACTGAAAACTCTATTTCAAGAATAAAACAGACTTTTTACTTTTAAAGTATACCTCTCAAGGGGCAGCTAGGTGGCGCAGTGAGTAGAGCGTTGGCCCTGGAGTCAGAAGGACCAAAGTTTGGATCCAGCCTCAGACACTTGAGACACACAAACAAAAAAACTCCAGCTGTGTGACCTTGGGCAAATTACTTAACCCCAATTGCCCTCCAAAAAGCAAAAAAACAAAACGAAAAAAAGTATACCTCTCAAACAATAGCAGCAACAGCAGCAACAAAACACTGTATGTGTTCCTTGCACATGTGCCCTATATACCCCTAGTATGTACTGAGCTCTGTGAGATCAGAATAATTTCTTTTTTTTAAACAAATGCTTTATTAACTTCTGTTTTACATCATTCATTTCCGCCAGATTTTGAGTTACAATATTTCCCCCCCTGATTTTCCCCTACCCACCATGCCAGAAAAGCAGTCCCACAAGATATTGCTTCCTCCAATCTGCTCTCTCCTATATCTTCTCCCATACCCCCTTTGACTTTTCCATTAGAGCAAGGTGAATCTTTGTGCCCCAATGCCTGCACATCTTATCTCCCAATTACATGCAAAAGAGTATTAATAATAGTATTTATATATATTTGAAACATTTAATTTTAAGACCTCAAATTTCAGATCCCTTCCCTTCCTCCCTTGTCACCCATTCCCTCTGTGAAGATAAGTAATTCAGTATCTGTTGTATATGTCTAGCTATGCAAAACATTACCATAGTAGATATGTTGTACAAGGCTGCTTATAATTCCCTCCCATGCATCCCACCCCCCACCTGGTCCATTCCCTACTTGATCCTGTCCCTCTTCTATAGTGGGTACTTCCAACCTCCCCTCCCCTCCAAGAATGCCCTCCCATCCATCATCCCTCCTCTCATCCCCCTTCCCCCTGTTCTGCTGCAGGTTGAGATATCCCATTTAGTATGTATGTCATTCTCTCCCTGAACCAAATTCAATGAGAATGTGGTTTTGCCTTTTTGCCTTCCTATTCTTCCCCTCCCCTGCAGCCACTTCCCCTTGCTTCTTCTACATGAGATAGTTTACCCTACCCTGTCTCTCCCCATCTCCTCTTGCCACTTTCCTCTCTCACCTCATAATTTCACCCCTTGAGTATCCTCCCTTCCCAACAAATTCAATCTATGCCCTCTATCCATGTATAACTGTAAACATATATACACACATTCACATATGTATTCAAATGACCATACACCCTTCTTCCATTATTTTCATACTGAGAGAGGTTTCATCAGTCACTGTTATTGTTTTTCCATGTAGGAATGTAAATAGGCCAACTTTGATAAGTTCCTTTTGGTTTCTTTTCCCTGATTACCTTCTCACTTGTGTCTGGATGTCAAATTTTCTATTCAACTCTGGTTTTTCCCTCAAGAATTCTTGAAAGTCCTCTATTCCACTGAATGACCATGTTTTCCCCTGAAACAAAATACTCAGTTTTGCTGGGTAGGAGACCCTTGGGTTCAGTCCCAGCTCTTTTGCTCTCTGGAATATCATATTCCATACCCTTTGATCCCTCAGTGTAGAAGCTGCCAGGTCCTGGGCTATTCTGATTGTGTTTCCACAATATTGAAATTGTTTCTTCCTGGCTGCTTGTAGTATTTTCTCCTTGATCTGGGGATTCTGGAACCTGGCTATAATATTCCTGGGAGTTTTCTTTTTGGGATCTTTTCCAGGAGGTGATTGGTGGATTCTTTCAACCTCTATTTTGCCATCTGGGTCTAAAACATCAGGGCAATTTTCCTTGAGAATTCCTTGAAGGGTGATTTCTAGGTTCTTTCTTTGATCATGGCTTTCAGGTAGTCCAATAATTTTTAAATTGTCTCTCCTGGATCTATTTTCCAGGTCAGTGGTTTTTCCCATGAGATATTTCATATTGCATTCTATTCTTTCATTTGTTTGGATCTGCTTAACAGCATCTTGATTTCTCATAAAGTCATTAGCTTCCATTTGCTCCAGTCTAACTCTGAAGGAATGAATCTCCTCAGTGAACTTTTGAGATTCTTTTTCCATCTGGCAAATTCGACTTTTTAAGGCATTCTTCTCCTCATTGCCCTTTTGGGCCTCCTTTGCCATTTGAGTTAGTCTATTTTTTGAAGGGTGATTTCTAGGTTCTTTCCTTGATCATGGCTTTCAGGTAGTCCAATAATTTTTAAATTGTCTCTCCTGGATCTATTTTCCAGTCAGTGGTTTTTCCCATGAGATATTTCACATTGCCTTCTAATCTTTCATTTGTTTGGATCTGCTTAACAGCATCTTGATTTCTCATAAAGTCACTAGCTTCCATTTGCTCCAGTCTAGCTCTGAAGGAATGAATCTCCTCAGTGAACTTTTGAGATTCTTTTTCCATCTGGCAAATTCGACTTTTTAAGGCATTCTTCTCCTCATTGCCCTTTTGGGCCTCCTTTGCCATTTGAGCTAGTCTATTTTTTAAGGTGTTGTTTTCCTCAGTCAGGCTGTTGACCCTCATTTCATACTTTTCCTGCATCCTTCTCATTTCTCTTTCCAATTTTTCCTCCACTTCTCTTATTTGATTTTTAAAGTCCTTCTTAAGGTCCTCTATGGCCTGCAACCGCTCATGTTTTCCCCTGGGGCTTTTGGAGCAGGACTTCTGACCTCACAGTCCTTTTCCCGCTCTATGCCCCCAAAATAGGAGTCTAGGGTTGCATTTTTCTGTTTCCTTTGCCTTGGCATGTTGCCACTTAATTGCTTGACTTTTGGGCTTGTTGCCACACTATGGCTTTAAGGCCAGATAGAGGAATTTTCGTCCCGAACGTGTGGGGGGCAACTTCCGTTTCTGGCAAGCTGTAAACCCACCCACAACTTCCACCCTAGATCACAATCCAGATCCAGGGAGGTTAAAGCAAGAGCGATTACCCCCCAAGACTGATCGCTGGATCTCCCCACGATTTGTAGGCTGGGAGCCGGAAATGCCTCTGAAAACTACAAAATGGCGTGTCTCCTCAGCGGCTTCTAGCCCCCAGGGGAGGGAGCTGACGCATTCCCCAAATACAGGTCCCAAAGTCCATAGGACACTAACCTCTTACTTTGTCCTAGGCATGTCTATGTTGATAATTCTGGAGTTTCCACAGCTCCTGGTGTTCTGGGGTTCCTCCAGCTGGCTGCTGGCCCTGCCGCCCTGGGGCTAAAACCTCGGCTCACGGGGACCTGGGCTCGGCTCGGCTGGGCTCCTGTGCTCTGCGCTCTGCGCCTTGCCGGCTCCCAGACCACTGCGCTGGTCCTTCCTGCAGGGCGGCTGGGCTGTCCTCAGCGGGAGGTTAGCTTCTCTGTGTCGTTCTGTGGGTGCTGGGGCTCCAGAAGTTGTTCAGAGTCCTTTTTTACATAGTTTGTGGGGAATCTGGGGGCAGAGAGGCTTGGACGAGCTGTTTCTACTCCACCATCTTTAGTCTATTTTTTAAGGTGTTGTTTTCCTCAGTCAGGCTATTGACCCTCATTTCATACTTTTCCTGCATCCTTCTCATTTCTCTTCCCAATTTTTCCTCCACTTCTCTTATTTGATTTTTTTCCCTATTAAACAAATGCTTTATTAACTTCTGTTTTACATCATTCATTTCTGCCAGATTTTGAGTTACAATCATTTCCCCCCCGTTATTCCCCTACCCAACTTCCCAGAATAGCAGTCCCACAAGATATCGCTTCCTCCAATCTGCTCTCTCCCATACCCCCTTCGACTTTTCCATTAGAGGAAGGTGAATCTTTGTGTCCTAATGCCTGCACATCTTATCTCCCAATTATAAGCAAATGAGTATTAATAATAGTATTTATATATATTTGAAACATTTAATGTTAAGACCTCGACTTTCAGATCCATTTCCTTCTTCCCTTGTCACCCATTCCCTCTGGGGAGATAAGTAATTCAGTATATGTTGTACATGTCTAGCTATGCAAAACATTATCATAGTAGATATATTGTACAAGGCTGCTTACAATTCCCTCCCACTCATCCCACCCCCCACCTGGTCCATTCCCCACATGATCCTGTCCCTCTTCTATAGTGGGTACTTCCAACCACCCCTCCCCCCAAGGATGCCCTCCCATCCATCTTCCCTCCTCTCATCCCCCTTCCCCCTATTCTGCTGCAGGTTGAGATATCCCATTTAGCATGTATGTCATTCTCTCCCTGAACCAAATTCAATGAGAATGTGGTTTTGCCTTTTTGCCTTCCTATTCTTCCCCCCCTTACAACCACTTCCCCTTGCTTCTTCTACATAAGATAGTTTATCCTATACCCTACCCTGTCTCTCCCCATCTCCTCTTGCCACTTTCCTCTCTCACCTCATAATTTCATCCCTTGAGTATTCTCCCTTCCCAACAAATTCAACCTATGCCCTCTATCCATATATAACTGTAACCATCTACACACACATTCACATATGTACTCATATGACCACACACCCTTCTTCCATTATTTTCATAGTGAGAAAGATATCATCAGTCACCGTTATTGCTTTTCCATATAGGAATGTAAATAGTTCAACTTTGATAAGTTCCTTTTGATTTCTTTTCACTGATTACCTTCTCAGGCATCTCTTCCTTCTTGTGTCTGGATGTCAAATTTTCTATTCAATTCTGGTTTTTTCCTCAGGAATGCTTGAAAGTCCTCTATTCCACTGAATGACCATATTTTCCCCTGAAACAAAATACTCAGTTTTGCTGGGTAGGTGACCCTTGGGTTCATTCCCAGTTCTTTTGCCCTCTGGAATATCATATTCCATGCCCTTCGATCCCTCAGTGTAGAAGCTGCCAGGTCCTGTGCTATTCTGATTGTGTTTCCACAATATTGAAATTGTTTCTTCCTGGCTGCTTGGAGTATTTTCTCCTTGATCTGGGGATTCTGGAACCTGGCTATAATATTCCTGGGAGTTTTCTTTTTGGGATCTTTTCCAGGAGGTGATTGGTGGATTCTTTCAACCTCTATTTTGCCCTCTGGATCTAAAACATCAGGGCAATTTTCCTTGAGAATTTCTTGAAGGGTGATTTCTAGGTTCTTTCTTTGATCATGGCTTTCAGGTAGTCCAATAGTTTTTAAATTGTCTCTCCTGGATCTATTTTCCAGGTCAGTGGTTTTTCCCATGAGATATTTCACATTGCCTTCTAATCTTTCATTTGTTTGGATCTGCTTAACAGCATCTTGATTTCTCATAAAGTCATTAGCTTCCATTTGCTCCAGTCTAACTCTGAAGGAATGAATCTCCTCAGTGAACTTTTGAGATTCTTTTTCCATCTGGCAAATTCGACTTTTTAAGGCATTCTTCTCCTCATTGCCCTTTTGGGCCTCCTTTGCCATTTGAGTTAGTCTATTTTTTAAGGTGTTGTTTTCCTCAGTCAGGCTGTTGACCCTCATTTCATACTTTTCCTGCATCCTTCTCATTTCTCTTCCCAGTTTTTCCTTCACTTCTCTCATTTGATTTTTAAAGGCCTTCTTAAGGTCCTCTATGGCCTGTAACCCGCTCATATTTTCCTTTGGAGTTTTTGGAGCAGGATTTCTTACCTCACAGTCCTTCTCCTGTTCTATGCTTTGATCCTCTTTGCCCCCAAAATAGGAGTCTAGTGTTGCATTTTTCTGTTTATTTTGTTTCCTTTGCCTTGGCATGTTGCCACTTAATTACTTGACTTTTGGGCTTTTTGCCACAGTAGGACTCTGCCACCAGACAGGGTAGCTTCCATCCAGAGCATGTTGGGGGACAACTTCCATTTCTGGCAAGCTGGATACCCACCCCACGACCTCCACCCCAGATCACAATCCAGATCCAGGGAGGTTAAAGCAAGAGCGATTACTCCCCAAGACTGATCGCTGGATCTCCCTACAGTTAGCAGGCCAGGAGCTGGAGCTGGCACTGAAAACTACAGAATGGTGTGTCTCTTCAGCAGCTTCTAGCCCCCAGGGGAGGAAGCCGACGCGTTCCCCAAGTACTGGTCCCAAAGTCCATAGGCACTAACTTTTCACTTTGTCCTAGGCATGTCTGTGTTGATAATTCTGGAATTGCCACAGCTGCTGGTGTTCTGGGGTCCCTCCAGCTGGCTGCTGGCCTGGCCACCCTGGGGCTAAAACCGCGGCTCAGGCGGACCTGGGCTTAGCTCTCCCTGTGCCGTGCTGCTGGCTCCCAGAGTGCTGCACTGGTCCTTCCTGCAGGGCTGCTGGGCTGTCCTCAGTAGGAGGTTAGCTTCTCTGTGTCATTCTGTGGGTGCTGGGGCTCCAGAAGTTGTTCAGAGTCCCCTTTTACATAATTTGAGGTGATCTTGGGGGAGAGTGCCTTGGACGTGCTGTTTCTACTCCGCCATCTTGGCTCCGCCCTGATCAGAATCATTTCTAACTTTCCTGTGTATCTCTTCAACCTCCTAGAACAAAGCCCTCAGTGCACTATGTTTTTTATGAATGATTTGCTGAATCGAATTGATTTGAATTGCCTCCCCCATCTCCTCCTATTAAAACTCTACCCTTCAAAGGCCACCTCCTCCATGAAGCTTACCCTGATACTTGAAGCTGGAAGGAATCCCTCTCCTTTTGAACTTGAATTTTACTTTTTCTCTCTCTCTTTGTAGTTCTCATGCTCTACTTTGCATTATAGTTATTTGCATGGATGTATAGATTGCCTTTCTCTCAGATACTTTCACATTCCATAACCAACAAAACTGACCTCTCTGTGTCTCACATATGGCACTCCATCTCCTATCTCTTTTTCTTGGCTGTCTCTCATGGTTGGAATATGCCCTCTGTCATAGCATTACTCTCTTCCTTGAAGACCCAGTTCAAAATCTGCATTCTATAGGAAGTCTTTCCTAGCCTCCCCAGTTGTTAAGGTGCTCTTTCCCTAACTTTTGTTGTTCAGTTGTTTCAACCTGGTCCGACTCTTTGTGACCCCATTTGGGGTTTTCTTGGCAAAGAGGATAAAATAGCTTGCCATTTCTTTCCCCTAACTACCATGTACTTAAGTATTTTGCCTTTATTATTATTTTATTTATTCTATGTATGATTATACATGTACTTAGCATCATAAGACTTAAAGGTTGTCTTTTCCAACCCTCTGGACTTCTCTTTCTCATTAAAATGTAAGCTCTCTTTGAGTAGGGATTATTTCATTCATTATATTTTTATCTCCAGTGCCCAGGAATATGGTAAATGCTTGATAAAAGCTTATTGATTGATTGATTAAAATTAAGAAAATCCAAAAACCATTTAATTGAATGGGGGGTTGGTCCATCACTGTTACTTTCCAGCAACCACCCATTCTTACAGAATACTCCCTTGTAGCAAAGAAGTAAAGATAAGTAAAACTGAACAGGTGAAAAACAGTTTGATTAGTATGGCTCCTCCCCACTCGATGCATATAGGCTAAGCCTTGATTGACCTAGAGAATGGGAATTGTTCCCTCTCTCCAGCCACTTATTTGCAGTGGCATAGTTAGAGTAACATTTCCTGAGCTCCTGTCTCATTGTCTTGCCTCACGAATGTCAGGGCTGTTTCTTATTAGTGTTACACTGTCTTTTGTCTAAAAATGATATAAATTTGAGCCCTGAGTGGCTTTTGGGGACAGGGATAGGAGGTTGCTGCTTGTTGCACATATGAGCCAGTTCTGACTTGTTTTGCTGGGGATAGTAGGAGAGGCTCCTTTGAAATCTTGTCCCCCTCCCATGGCTATCATTCGTCTGTGGCAATGTCCCCTTGGGAATAGTTCCATCCCTTATTTCACTACAAAATGAATCAACGCAGAGGCAATGTCTGACATGTGCTTTATTCATTATGCACTTAGAGTCCACTGTTTCTTTGCTGAGAAGAGAAAGATTTGCTTTACCACCAATCTTCTGAAGTCAAGGTTGGTAACTCAGTTGGAGTACATAGAAGTTTGAATTGAATTTAGCCATATAGCAACTGGGCCTGGAGTCAGGAAGAAGAGTCTTCTTCAGTTCAAATCTGACTCAGACACTTGCTAGGCTATGTGATTCTGGGCAAGTCATTTAACTCTGTTTGCTCTAATTCCCCAATCTGTAAAATAAGCTGGAGAAGGAAATGGCAAACCATTTCAGTATCTCTGCCAAGAAAACCACAAATGGGGTCACAAAGATTTGGACATGATTGAAAGCTGACTAAACAGCTATAACAATAGCCATATAGACTATCTGCTTCAACCCTTTTATTTTAAGGCTGAAGAAATTAAGGCCAAAGAGATGTGCCTTCTCCAAATTCACACTGTAACCATATCGTAAACTCTGTGAGAGCAGGTGTCATGTCTTATTTATTTAAAAGGAAAAAACTTCCCCCCATGATGTAGTACAGTGCCCTGTTCATAGCAGGGCTTAGTAAGTGTTTATTGAATTAAATTCAACTACCACCATGAAGAATTTTTTCCATTTCTGTTCAGCTTGATGGAGATTCAGACTCTCAATTTAAAGGTTGGAGGATTAGGACTGATCTATAGCATGAAACAGAGATGATTTTCCCTTGTATTGGCTTTTAGTCCCTTCACCGGTGTTCCAGCATAGCCCATCAAGTTGATGGTGTCTATAACAGGGATCTTTGAAAAACAAACTAAAAACAAACCATAATCTATAGCAACATAAAGTTTGTCACTCAGATCATCAATCAGAGCTCATGTTCTCTAATTGGCATTTGGTGATTATAATTAGCTGCTAGTTCATGACTCAGTCTAAGAAGATAAACCTAGCTAATGTTCCAGAATACAGTCACAGCAGATGCCCGGAGAATTTGTTCTGGTCGACTGTTTTTACATGGTGCTACAAAGCATTGCTTTAACATTCCCTCCCCCCACCCCATGCTTTTAACAGTAGGCTCGACAGTCTACTTAAAAAGAAGACAGACTAATAGAATTTCAGAATTGTAAGAGACCACAGAAATAACTTAACCCAACTTGTGTTTGAATAGATTAGACTCCCCTTTTCGACATCCAAGATATGTAACAATTAGGGTCATTGGACTCTGTAGGGGAGAGTAGGTATATAGGTAAGGCCACAGCTGAGTTTTTGGATAGCCAGAAGGTAAATAGCCTGGAGGTCAAGAAACCTTATGTGGGAGAAGGATACAGAAAAGGAAATGGGAGGGATCCAAAACAAATTTTCTATGTGTGAGTTTTGTCTAGTCTTCTGACCATTCCACTTGCCACCAGAAGTATTTCTTTCAATTTCTTTGGCATATGGGTCATAATTGACTTCTATATCTGTAGCCATGAGGTCATAAATGAAGGAGGGTTACTACCTCTGAGAATTTCCATCCTTAGAAAAGGCAAGAGTACAATTCAGGATTATGAAAGCCATAGGACTGAGTCTCATAAACATGGAGAATCCTTGGCTTGAAGAATTATCATGTTAGAATTCATGAGACTCCATGAACCATTTGCCCTACTTCCTCATAAGGCTGGTACTTCCTTTTCCCTCTCAACTGGCCCCATATCACAACTTTATCACAGCTCACATTTTAATCAACCGACAAACATTTACTTTTCTATTCTTAAAAATTATTACTTATTGATAAGGCAAACCATTTCAATATCTTTGCCAAAAACACCCCCAAATAAAACAGGATCATGGAGAGTCAGACATGATTGAAAAACTACTGAACCTGAGCCTTTGTTTTAACATTACTTATATTTTCCCCTGAATCCCTCCTCTTCTCACCTTCCAAAGAGCTATCTCTGTATAACAAAGAATTATTTTAAAATTTTCATTTATTTATTTATTTTTAGTTTTTCAACATTCACTTCTATAAGATTTTGAGTTCTAAATTTTCTCCCCATTCTTCCCCTTCTCCCCTCCCCAAGATGGCATGCAATCTGATATAGGCTGTACATATACATTCATATTAAACATATTTCTACCTTAGTCATGTTGTAAAGAATTAGAACAAAAGAGAAAAACCATGAGAAAGAAGAAACAAAAGAAAAAAATATGCTTCATTCTGCATCCAGACTCCATTGTTCTTTCTCTGGTTGTGGATAGCATTTTCTATCATGAGTCTTTTGGAACTATCTTAGATCCTTGCATTACTGAGAAGAGTTACATCTATCAAAGTTGGTCATCCCACAATGTTGCTGTTACTATGTACATTGTTATCCTGGTTCTGCTCACTTCACTCAGCATCAGTTCATTCAAATCTTTCCAGGTTTTTCTGAAGTCTACCTCCACATCATTTCTTATGGAACAATAGTATTCCATTACATTTATATACCACAACTTATTCAGCCATTCCCCAATTGATGGGCATCCCCTGAATTTCCAATTCTTGGCTCCCACTAAAAGAGCTGCTATAAATATTTTTGTACATGTGTGTCCTTTCCCCATTTTTATGATTTCTTTGGGATGCAGTCTAGAAGTGGTATTTGCTGGGTCAAAGGGTGTATAAAGTTTTATAGATCTTTGGGCATAGTTCCAAATGGCTTTACAGAATGGTTGGATCAGTTCACAACCCATCCAATGATGCATAAATGTTCCAATTTTCCCACATCTTCTCTAGCATTTATCTTTTTCCTATTCTGTCATGTTAGCCAATCTGATAGGTGTGATGTGGTACCTCAGAGTTGTTTTGATTTGCATTTCTCTAATTAATAGTGATTTAGAGCATTTTTTGTATGACCATAGATTTTTTATCTAAAAACTGCCTGTTCACACCCCTTGATCATTTATCAATTGGGGAATGACTTGTATTCTTAAAAATTTGACTCAGTTCTCTCTTTATTTTAGAAATGAGGCCTTTATTAGAGATACTGGATGTAAAAATTGTTTCCCAGTTTTTTCCTTCCTGTCTAATCTTGACTTTGACTTTAACATTGAATTTTAAAAGAAAAAGAGGAAAATGAAAAAAAAAATCAGCATAGCTGATCAATACATTGAAAAAGATCTGAAAATATATGCAATATTCCACACCTGGGAACCTTCAACCTCTGTAAAAGATTGGGCTTGGTCTCATATATCTTCTCTGGGACTGTGCTCAACAAGCATTTATTAAGCATCTAGGCTGTCCAGGTGTTCTGCATTCCCACAGGGATGACCATGCCAAGGTTCAGAGCCCAATCTTGGCTTTCAACTGTTTTTATTTCTCTCTTCTTTCTCTACTGTTTTTTTTCCTCTGGCATCAATGTTTTAAATAGAGTGAATACTTTAAAATTCTTTTAAACTGGCCTGGAGGCAGGTAGGAACTCTCCTGTCCTGCTAAGTCAGGAAGAGCCTATGGAAATGAACAGAGAAGACACGAACAACTTATTTACCCATGATGGTAGATCCATTGGCTCCTCAGTAATGCTCTTTATCTTGCCTCCTATAGGTGTTTTTTCTCCAGCAAAGAGATAACTGTGTAGTTATGGGTGACTGCTGAAAAGGTATGACTAAATATATGCAAAGCTTGCTACAATACTTTTGGCCTATAGGATCACAGAACTAAAAATAGGAAGGACCTTAGAGATCATTTAATTTAGGGGAAGTTAGGTGGTACAATGAATAGAGTGCCAGTCCTGGAGTCAGGAGGACCTGAGTTCAAATCTGACCTCAGACACTTAACACTTAGCCATGTGACCTTGGGCAAGTCACTTAACCCCAATTACCCTGCCTTCCCCCACCTCCAAAAAGCAAAAAAAAAAAAAAAAGAGAGAGAGAGAGAGAGCTCATATAATTTAGTCCTCTCATTTGATGGATGAGAAAACTGAGGTTACATGACTTGTCTAATGTCATACAGGTGGTAAATGATATGCTGGTGATGGAGTCAGAAAGACCTGACTTCAAATCCTATGTCAGATACCTGCTAGTGGTATAATTTCACAAGCCACAACTGCCTTCGTCTCAGTTTCCTCCTATAAAGACAAGAATAACAGTAACACTTATTTCACAAAATTGTGAAATCAATATTACATCAATATTATTATTATTATTATACTATTACTAGTATAATACTATCATTATACTATTACTGTTATTATTACTATGACTATTGCTATTATAATAATCATAAACAGAGAATCCTGTTGTATTATCTTTTATTTTCTACTTTCAACTGGAAAAATCACCTTTTCATGCCTTTAATCCAACATCCTCAGCCTTTTTATTTCTCTGAATCTTTGGCATCATGGAAAGGACATTTGTATATTTAATGCCAGTGAGAAAGGAGAACATTGATCCAAGCCAGTCTTTCTTGTTGTAGGAAAAGGTCCCCATCCCACCATGCAGTGGATCCAAATTATGCTTAGTGCTGTGTCTAGAGCACAGTAGGCAATAAATGCTTATTTCCTTTCCCTACTCCCTACCTCCTTCCCCCAAAAGATGGGGAGAAGGAGCCTTGGTGATGGTAATGTCCGTGAACTTGTGATAATCTCTGCAGCCAGGGAAAATAGGGATACTTTTCCCCCCTGTAAACAAGAAGAGAGAGGTAGTCAGGGAAATTGTTACCCCAAACCAATAGAGATATTTAGATATTTGAGGTGTTCTGGTAAAGAAGGATTATAGTTGGTTGGTTGTTGTTCTTCATGCTTGAAGAGGACCAAAGTGACACGTTGAGGACAAGTACATAGGGTACCTTGACCCCAGGGAGGGGCACCGTAGAATGGAGAGGGTGCTGACTTGGGAATAAAAGGATTTGGTCTCAAATCCCTCAACCGATTACTACCTATAGGATCTTGGGCAAGTCATTTAATTTCTGGCCTCAGTTTACTCATCTGTAAAATGAGAGATGAAACTCTGAACCCCTTTGTGTTTTTAAAACTGTGATCTTTATAAATAGATTGGAGACCATTGCCTTTAACAATGGTTTCTTGAAGCTAATTTCTACTGTCCGATGAAATACGACCTGCATAATCCAGTAGTTGGGGAAAGACATGGGGAAAGTAACTAGAAGGAAGCTTTCCTTGGGGCTTCAGCTGTTCTAAGTCTATTGTAGTTTAGAAACTCTGAAATGGGGAAAAAGAGACTTTTTTGAAATCCTGTCTAAAACGGCAGTAAATTTTAGAAACATCCAGGTGGAAAACACATCAAACATGTCCCTTGCAAAGCAAGTTGTCACATTTCATCCCAGTGTTGAGTTTTCTATTTCAGACTCTCTTTGCTAAAATGTCCCTGCGTTCAATGCCGAGGTGAACTGCAGAACAGAAGGCTGAGAAGGACACATTTTACTGCCACGTGTTAGAAGCCTTTACCAAAAGCCTTAAAGGTTTCTGAGATTTTGTCTTCCTTGTCATCACAAAAGAAGAGTATACATCCTCGTGCCAACACTTCCCTTCAGAGCATGTTCTTTCCTTTTCCTCACACCCTCCTTCCATTTTTGCTTCCCTCCCTCCAGATCAAAACTGAACATTGGCAAAGGGTGACAGGGATTTAATCCCTTATTGCATCCGTTTTGGGCGGGGAGATTGCCCACCAATACAGATGTGGATAGGTTATTTTTATAAGCCTTTTCTACCATCTACTCATCTTCTGACAGGGACTTTTTTTTCCCCTTCAGGACTCATATAAAGAGTAGGAGGTGAAAGCAAGCAAAAACCCTACCATAAGGTGGGAACATTTCACACCTATGGGTGGAAGGTGAAGAAGCAAAAGCATGAGCATCAGAGTTGCTAAACTCCACAATCACAGAATCATAGAATTCATAACTGTGAGATGGCGTGGTGGATAGAGCACTGGAACTGTAGTCAAGATGTCTTGAGTTCAAATCCTTCCTCAGACCCCTGCAGGTGGCCGTTTTGGATTCCTCTCCTTCTCCCCACTTCCCATGCCTTCGTTTTGCACTGTATACATCTCTCATTGCACAGTTAGTTGTATATAGTTGTCTTCCTCTTCCCCCAATCAGAATGCGAGCTTTTTGAGAGCTGGGACCACACTTAGCATAGTGTCTTGCACACAGCAAGCACTTCATAGATGACTGGCTAGTTATGGGATGCTGGACAAATCACATTACTCCTTTCAATTTCTTCATCTGCAAAGTGGGGAATAATAATGTTGTTTAGTTGTATTGCAGTTGTGCCTGACTCTTTGTGATCCATTTGGGGTTTTCTTGGCAAAGATACTGGAGCAGTTTGCTATTTCCTTTACCAGTTCATTTTACAGATGAGGAAACTGAGGCAAATAGCTTTAAGTGACTTTCCCAGGGTCACTAAGCTAATAAGTGTCTGAGGCCAGATTTGAACTCATGAAAATGAGTCTTCCTGACTCTAGGCCCAGCACTATGCCACCTAGTTGGACCAGGGGATAATAATAGGGGGGATAATAAATCCCTTAACAAGTTTGTTGTGAAGATCAAATGAGATGATATGTTTTGCAAACCTTGAAGCAATACATAAATGTCAGTTATGATTATTTGGTGTTGGGGAACATCTTGGAGAGCATGAGTATTAATTTATATTTAATTTAATTTATTTAATTTATAGCCATGCCTTAAGCTAGGAAGGCAGTGGACTTTAAAACTCAAAGCTTTAAGGTACAATGGGGTACCATGATTTTTTCATCATGCTACCAAGTAAGGATCAGGAAAATGTTCCAAGAATCAAAGGCTGCTTGGAAATGGTTGGGCATGTTACTGTTACTACAGGGTTGGTTTGCAAAGAAATTGTCCCTGCTGGGAGAGTGCTCCCATTAATACCTCTCCTGGAGGATTATAGGTGAGGTCTGCCAGTTTTTGCCTAGACATAAAAAATCCCCTAGATTTTTTTTTTTTTTTGAGGAGGGAAGGCATTGTAATTAGGGTTAAGTGACTCACCCAAGGTCACATGGCTAGTATGCGTTAAGTATCTGAGGACGGATTTGAACTCAGGTCTTCCTGACTCCAGGGCCACTGCTCTACTCACTGTACCACCTAGCTGCCTCTAGAGTTTTTTGAAAGAGTCTTCATTTCCCAGTCTCCTTAACCTTGTGTGCTTTGATGCACAATTCACTCAGTACAGGTTTGGCTACCTCTTTATTGGGTTCTCCCAGTGGGGATAAGTCTGTTCTAAGTTCCAAAGGAATAGACTGAACAAAAGACAAAGGGGGAACGCCACCTAATTCTGGGCAGCTGGGTGGTTCAGTGGGTAGAGTGCCAGGCCTGGAGTCAGGAAGACTCATCTCTCTGAGTTCAAATCTAGCCTCACATATGTACTTGCTGTGTGACCTTGGGAAAGTCACTTAACACAATTTGCCTCAGTTTCCTCATCTGTAAAATGAGAAGGAAATGGCAAACCACTCCAATACATTTGCCAAAGAAACCTCAAATGTGGAGATTTGGACACAACTGAACAACAAGAGCCAGCTCATTTTATAAAGACAGTTGTGGAGATACTATTGAATGAAAGATTTTAGTTGTATTTTTCCTTATCTGTGAAATGAAGAGGAGGCATTTAATCTCCATCAATAGATGATTGAGTATAAACGCGTACACTCGCGTGCAATAATGCCCAGCACGTAACAGGTGACATCTCCCTCTCTCAGGATATGGCTCATTTCCATTCCCCGCCTCCCTTATACATTTTGTTTTTTTTTTAACTTAATTTAAATTATACTTTTCTCAATTACATGTAAACAAACATTCTACACATTTGCTTCTTTATATTTTTGAGCTTCATATTTTTTTCTTCCCCCCTCCTTGAGAAGGCAAGCAATTTGATATTGATCATGCATGTGCAGTCATGTGAGACATTTCTGGATATGCCGTGTTGCAAAAGAAAATATAGACCAAAAAAAGAAAAAGAAAGTAAAAAAGTATGCTTTAATCTGCATTCAGACTCCATCAGTTCTTTCTTTGAAGGTGGATAGCATTTTTCATCGTAAGTCCTTCAGAATTGTTTTGGGTCCTTGTATTTCTGAGAATAGCTAAGTCATTCACAGTTGATCGTTATACAATATTGCTGTTACTGTGTATAATGTTCTGGTTCTGCTCATTTCACCTCACATCAGCTCATGTAAGTCTTCACAAGTTTTTTGGAGAGCATCTTGCTCAGCATTTCTTATAGCATAATAGTATTCCATCTCATTCATAGACTACAACTGATGGGGTACTTGGGATGTATATATGTTTGTAATATCAATCTATGTTTGTAACATCAGTCTGTAATATCAATCTGTAAAATCAGTTTGTAAATGGGATGCTTTGGGATCTATGTCTGTAAAATCAATTTGTAAAACCAGTCTGTAAAATCACACTTCCCCCTCCCCAGTCTCAAAGCATTAACTCTGCCCCTTCCACCTGCCAGCACTCTGCCCAGCAACAACTCATGAACTGTTTATCTCTCCTTGAAACAATAAGTTACCTATGAATCCTTCACTAAACTATCTATAAACATTTTTAGCTTAGGCAAATGTTATCTCCCTTAGTTAGAGTGGCCAGCTGCACCATGAATTCTTCAGTACCCTATCTATAGGGTGACTCCTTAGCCAATTATACACATACTGTGTCTCTGATGGCCTTGGTTCCCAACATCTATCTTGTCAAGCTTGACATTGATGGGTGGCAGACTGGGCACTCCTTAGTGGCCATGACCGAGGATTGACTTTAGTGACGTGTCAGGCCTAAAAGCACACCTCCAGGTAGCCCAGCCTTGGGCTATTTCCCAGTGAATCATGGGCAATATGCCTGCGCAGTTGATATTAAAAGTGCATGGTCCTTTAAGCACTGACCACTCCTTAATTCCTCCCTGATCCCACCCTTACTCACCTAGTTAGCATAATTGGCACCTGATTTACTGTCTTGACTCCTTAAAACTATACCTGTGATTTCTGTAAGTTTTCAGGTTCCATAAGAATCCTTGCCTTCTGTGCTGTACAATAAACTTTACAATCTCAGCTTCCAAGTTTGCTTGAGCCTGGTGAATCCTTTCCAGACTGAATTGCAGGGTTTCTGGTCACTGAGAGTGATCAGGGTCCCTGGTAGAACCTGGTAGAACCCTTCCCTATCCTTATCACCTTTCCCTCATCACAACTTGATCAGCCATTCCCCTATTGATGGGCATCCCCTCAGTTCACTGGGTCGTTGACTTTCGTGGAGTGATTCAGCTTTTTTGAGGACTAGGATGATGAAGTTCTGGCTGATGCAAATATCCAAACGGAATAGTTTTGAGTCCTAAATCATACAGGTTTTTGGAGATAGTTCTCAGTTAAAATTCCCTGCCCTCATGAAATCACTGATCTTTTCTGTATTCATCTATCAAGGAGAATGATCCTCAGTCTAAAAAGGACAGAACTAAAATGGCTAAGAGAGAATCAAAACCCTAGGTAAGTGAGACATAGTAAGAGTGTCTACTTTCTTTAAAACAAGTTCAAAAAACCTGGTCCAAATGAACTGCATATCAGGGTAGTGGGAGAACTTATAAGATATGATCACAAAGGCACTGTCAGTAATCTTTGAAATAGCATGAGATGTGGGACAGGTGCCAAAAATTGGTCATGGGCAAAGATTGCTTGATTTTAAAAAGTGGTAGATTCTAAAAATGCACTGTAGTGAGTCTGACATCAATACTCATAAAGGGAAGATAGAGAAGTCCAGAATGGATGAAAGTGTAGTTGGATGAATCCATGGCTAGTTGAACCCCCAAAATGTTGATTTATAAATATAGGCAAATCTTGAGGGAAGTCTTTGGTGGAATACTGCGGGGATTTACATCTGGTTCTGTTTTGTTCAGCGTTTTACCAGAAACTTGGGTAAAGAAATTGGAGACATCCTTATCAAATTCACAGATCAACCCAATGCTGGAGTAGAATGGCTAATGTGTGGGATGATAGAATCAAAGCCGCCCAAATCTTGGCAGGATAGAATGCTGATCTGAAATTTGTGAGATGAAATTGAGTAAAGGTAAAAAAGTAAAGACCTCTATTTCAGTTAAAAATAGGATGGGGAAGACCTGCAGGTTTTAGCTGACCACAAGCTCAATGTGTAATGGAACTCATAAAAAAGATGGAATAGACTTTGGCTCAACGGAGGTACTTATAGATTACAGGCTCAGAATACCAGAAGCTGAGAGAGCTTGGGATGCTACTGCAGTGGTCCCAGAAATTCTCTGAAAACAAAAAAGAATGCCTTTGCTCAATGTGCTGTTTTCCCAACACATCAGTTTAGGTCAAATCTGGAAATGAGCCTAAGAGGAGATTTCATTCTGGACCAGCAAAAGAGGATTATTGAGAAAGAGCAATATTAGGTCCATGGGAGAGCAAGGAAAATTTCATCTCCTGGAAAACAGTGGTATGCAGAGGATACTTGGGAACCCTTCTGTATTCTGAGGAAGTACCTTTTCCTCCATCCAGTGATGATTCAAAACTTGTCTTTCTAAAGAAGGATATTCTAGGGTAGAATTCTTTGGGAGTTCCAAAAAGTTCAGAGGAAAGATAGGTAGGATCCCATGAGCAAAAATTCTATAGAGGAAGTAGACTAAAAAAGATATGGGTGCTCTCAAAAATGAGACATGACAAAAACTCAAATGATTACAATGACAAAGAAGAGAGGGGATTGTCTGAAGTAGTTACCTCAATCAGATTAAAATGCAATCGGAAATAGTTAACAAAATAAATAAAAATACAATAGAACATAGATAATATTAATATATGGTTTTCTAAGTCAATGTGTAGCCTGCAGGTATCCTTGTATATAGTGTAGTGTCTTCTTTTCTATTTGAATTTTACACTGCTGGTCATCAGAGAAGATATGAAAGGACAGCGAACTTATTAACCAATTTAGGGTTCTTTTTCCTTTTTTTTTTAAGATCTGCACAAGAGATGGAAAAAAAGGGCAGGTAACTGAGGATGGATATATTAGATTGAATATGAGAATGGCCCAGTCCTGTAAGGATAGCATTATTAATTCTGAAGTTCAACTATGAATGGCGATTACAGTAAAGGTCACAAATTCGAATTTTTAAAGCTATGGTGGAAACAAAAGGAAAATCAAAGAATGAACTTTGCCTTGGGTGGAAGGGAAAAAATAAAGATGAAGAGGAGACAAAACTGCTAACCTTATATTTTGCTTTTGTTTTCTCTAACACAGAGGGTGCTCTTCAAACTTGTAATCACTGTTTCCTCACCACCATCTACCCTTTTCATCATTGGCTTTCCCCATTAATAATACTCCTGATTTAAGTTGAACTGACACATGATGGAGTAATTGGAGGGGTTGGTGATGGTTAATGATAGTCTTGGTGTCACTTTTAATATCCTAGTTCCTGGGTTTCTCATTAGGCCTTATGACTTCTCTTGTGAGTTAAAGCATGCTCATTATAAAAGCATATTGCTTTTAGCATTTCTTATCCATCTGATTCTTTTGTTAAAACCTCCAAATTCCAAAGCTGTTGTAGTAGACTGGGAAAATTAGGCTCATATGGGTTGGGTTAAGCAAATACAGTACATGGGGAGAGGGGGAGCCCCACCCAGTTATCACTAAACAATAGGCATTTAACACCACTACTCATCTGTGTCTCTGGTCTGTTTTGAAGGTAGGGTTCCCTGTTTCTATAAGAACTGGTTATTGGTGGCAGCATTTCTCTAGATAGAATCTTGAATCAACTAAAGATCTGGCCTCAAAAGGACTCATGTTTATGTCCTACTGTTGACACTTATTGGCTGTGGGGGCAAGTCATTTAACTTGGGCAATGCTGAGACTATAAATTGCAGAGAAGGTGTCTCCAACCTGTGTTGGTAGAGGGAAATACTTCACCTGTGTATCCCCCATACCAGTGAAATCACAGGTTCAGTTCCTATCTATAAAATCCCATCTTCAGCAGGAAGCCTTTACTGGATCCCTTAAATTCTAGTTCCTTCCCTCTGTTGATTGCCTCTAATTTATCCTGTATACACCTTGTTTGTATGTGACTGTTTGCATGTTGTCTTCCCTCATTGGATTTGTGGAGTCCTGAAGACCAGGAAATGTTTTTTGACTTTCTTTGTATACCCAGTACTTAGCACATAGTAAGTGTTTAATAGACATTTACTGGCTGACTGAGTATCCCTAATTCTAGACAGATCTCAAACTGGGCCCAATCTCGTCTCATCATCTCATCTCATCTCATCTCATCTCATCTCATCTCATCTCATCTCATCTCATCTCATCTCATCTGCAAGAGCTGCCATGGAGCCAACCGCCAATTTGTAATAACTTTCAGCAAATGTTCTCTCTTGGGGTGGACTTGTTTTATCAGCTTAGAAGGAAGAACCATCATCTTTAATTTGGACTTTCCTAACTTCCCACTTCCCAAACAAAGCTGTCTCCTTCTTAATTCAGTTTTCAAAACTAGGCTGCTTCTATCACTAACATTCCTACTTTAAATGGAAGTGACACAATGACGGAATAATTCATGGTAATTGTAGTACTGGCATCACTTTTAATCAGCTGCCAGAGTAGCAAATCCCCTATAGATAGAGCCAGTTTCTTGATATCACCAGGGAGAACTTTCCTATACTTTTGCACCTGGTTCTTAATATGGTTAAGTATATTTTCCTTCAGTGTGATATGTTTTTCTTCTTAATAATAGAGCTGTCACTGCTAATAAAAATGGAAATAGTCTTTCTAGGAAATAACGCCATTGATAAGTAGGTACAGGCTGAAAACTGCTGAGAGAAACTGCTATACTCAGTAGCTTGTAGGAGAATTTTGACCCTTGACCCATTTGGGTACCTGCACTGAAGCTTAAGTAGTGAAAGTGAGATGAAGAAACTTATCTAATTTGTACTTGCAGCAAGGGGACACAGTGGATAAAACACTGGCACTGGAGACAGGAAGTGCTAAGATCAAATCCAGCCTCAGATACTTACTATCTGTGTGACCCTGGGCAAGTCACTTGACCTCAGTTTCCTCATCTGTAAAATGGGGATAATAATGGCACCTACTTTTCAGAGTTGTTGTAAGGATCAAATATAATTGGCATATAATATATGACTATATTATGCCAATTATATATAGGGAACATGTGTAGCTACAGCAAATCAGTTAACACATGTAAAGTGCTTTATAAACCTTTAAAACATTATATAACTGCTATTATTATCATTATTATACATAGAACTTATCCAATAATCTGGTGGAGATAATTGGCATATAGTAAGTCCATTACAAAGGTTACCTATTATTATTGTTATTATTTCATATGGCATCCTGTGCTCTGCCAAGTTTGGCAGTATGGTACCATGGAAATGATCCTAGCTTTATTATCTTTGAAAATTAAAAAAAATTCTCAATTACATGTAAAAATATTTTCATAGAATTCTTATCATAGATAATAGATCTAGAGTTAGAAGTGGCCTCAGAGGTCATCTAGTTTAACCCTTTCAGTTTGTAGTTGAAGAAACTCTGACCTAAGAAAGAGAAATGGCTTGTCTGGGCTCTGACAGGCAGGATTTGAACTCCGTTCCTCTAACCACTTTTTTCTACTCTTTTTACAAGCTAGAGAGTTTCCTGAGCCAATAAACATTAAGTAACTTGTTTATCAATCATGATATTAACAATGTATCAGACATGGAATTTGAACCCAGATTTTCTTGACTCTAAGTCCAATATGCTAGCTGCTATACCATCTTAGCATGAGATAATAAATAGGAAAGCTCTTTTAAAAAGGAAAATAATAGCAACAACAAGAAACACCACTACCTTGTCTGCTAGGTGTTATTCAATGAACCCTTTATTGTATAGAACTGGAAGGAACCTGAGAGTTTATGCAGCCCAAGCCCCTCATTCTATAGATGAAGAAACTGAATCCTAAGAAGAGTAAGGGGTTTGCTTCCGGCAACAGCTTGTTAGGGATAGAGCTGAATCTAGAACCCTGAGTTTTGATTCCAAGACTAATGCTATTTCCTTTCTTCTACCACGTCTCTCAAAGCCCAAATGACACTTGCCTTAGGAATCCAGGTGTTTCTAAATTGTCATGTAGAATCCACAAAGGACTACAATGTCTATGGGGGGTGGGATTGGTTTAAACTGGCAATTGAAAAGAGAACTTCATATAAAAAGATAATTGTGATTTTTCTCATCTGAAATATTATAGCTAAATTACCTATATTTTTCCCATTGAACAATTGGTGGGCAATGAGATTGTACTTATTTGCAGTTAAGGCTATTGCAAATGTTGACAATTAAACACATAAGCAGAACAAAATAATGGTGCTGAGCCATTTTATCACCAGTGAAAACCATCTCCTCCAGAGGGCATAAAAAGCACACAGGGTTGACTTCTATTTCCCAGCTCTGCATGATTCGAGTGAGAAGTGGCACACTTGCTTCTCTGAGCAGTCCATTGTCAGAAAATAGTGGGGCTCTTTGTAAATCCCGATTATGGTGTAAAGAATTCGAAGTGCACTATAGAGCTATAGAGAGACAGCAGGATTTTCCAATGGCCAAAATCGAGCACTAAAACACTAGGGGCAGGGGGTGGGAACAGGGTTGTTGCAGTTGACAGATATATTTTCAAAATAAAAGCAAAGAATGCTGGTTAGGAGGATGGAGAACAATGCCATTGCCTCCTTAGCTTGTCTTTTTGTTCTGGCACAAATTCATTTATGCACTAAGCCAGAGAGGATTTTGGGAATGTCTAACCCTAAGTTAGAAAGTTCTATCTGCAGGAGGATTGGGATCTCAGCCCAGACTGATGAGTTGAAAAGGAAAGACCTTTTCTTAGACTAAGGGCATTGTGTCTGATTGTTGTAAGCTGTTGGCTAGGACTAAAGGACAATCAGTCCATAATTATGGGGAGAATTTCTAGACACTATATCTTAGCATAACGGAGCTGAGATGAGTGGTAGGGTGACCCTAAGGAAATGAATCCAGAAGTGATAGCAGAGATCATGTGCCCACCAGCTACCAGCCGCTAGTCACCATAGGGCCATCAGATCAGCTGAATTAACAGTGATCCTAAGAACAACGAGGAACTGAATCCAGCATGGACTAGGCTCAGTAAAACACTGGAGGCATGAGTTGTTCTTCTATGTATAATAATAACAATAATAATAGCATTTATATCATGTTTTAAAAGTTTGTAGAGCACTTTACATGTGTTAACTGATTTGCTGTAGCTATACATGTTCCCTATATATGTATCCCTCATGTGTAACTTTTTCTTTTGGCTTTTTGGAGGGCAATTGGGGTTAAGTGACTTGCCCAAGCTCACATGGCTAGTTTTTGTGTTTAGTGTCTGAGGCCGAATTTGAACTCAGGTCCTCCTGACTCCAGGGCCGGTGCTATACTCACTGTGCCACCTAGCCGCCCCTCATGTGTAATTCTTATGCATACCTACTATCCCTCATGATGGTGTGTGTATCTTGGAAAGAGTATGCCCTAGATTTATGGGAGGAATATTCTTTTGCAACTTCTTAGACAATGCTATTTCATTAAATACTGTTTGTTTGAAATAATTGTGACTTCTGGATAAATAGGGAAATAAATAAGCATATTAGTGGGAGCTTGTGAACTATGGATTTTTTTTTTTTGGTTTTGCAGACCCACAGAGTACCTTGGACCTGGAGTATGTGTCCTGGGGTCACCATGTGTGATAGACTGTACTTGCTGCAGAACCAAGGGATGGTGGGGAAGCTGTCCCTGAAGCACTTAATGATGGTTTTGAAGTCTTTTGATTATATGCCCTTTTCTTTGAGCAACTATGATAAAATGGATCAGGGAAAACCCAAAGAGAATGCTCCTTGGCATTTTGCAGCTAGTAATTTTCTGTTGCCACCATCTAAGGACTGAGAAAGTTTTCTTCCAAAGATGAGCCCCCTTGGGACTTTGGGTCTTTCCATTTCATTTCTCTGATCCTTTCTCAGCAGGTCCCTCACTAACCCTCCAAACTGTTCTGGCTGAGTACAGACATCAACACATCTGAATCTTCCATTTGTATTTTATTACTACAGGGAGACAGGAAAATGGAATCCACAATAAACTAGAGGAGAAAGGTATTTCTCTACAGCCACAGAAGACATTTAAGTGCAGAAAATCAGTACGTGAAGCTGTTAACTTATTGGCTCAAATGGTAGGTGGACAGGGAGATTTGGCCCCTCAACTGGAGGATCAGGCTTGCAGTCACTATGAGGGCAACAAGAAAGAGAGATGCTGAATCCAGCAGGGAGTAGGCTTAGTGAAAGTAGCCTCCCCAGAAGAGAGGAATTCTGCAACACTGGAGGCATGAATTGTTCTTCAGGTATCATAATAATAGTTATAGCTAGCATTTATAGAATGCTTTAAGGTTTAGAACCCTGTACTAGCCTGAGCACAGGGGAGACACTCTCATGGTTGGGGCTCTTTGCATCTTCTAGCAGGATTTCGAGCTTAGTTGGAGAACAAAAGGACAGTAAATATTTGTGTTTTCTTATATTTGTAAGAAGAACAGGAAATGAGAATGCACACACAGACGCACATAGACACAGACAGACAGACACACATACATACATGCACCTTTCTTTAGTTTCACTGTGAATAGTAGAGACTTGCTTTGTCCAGGGCTGAGAAAGCCTTAGAAGGAATTTTAAAGTTCTTTAAAAAATATTTTCCTTTTTATCATTCTGAACTTGATGAAATTCAATGAACTTGAATATTTCCCTATGTAAAGAATGGAGAAAAAAACCAAACTGTATATGAAAATGTGGACCTCCAGTTTGTATAGCTTTTTTAAAAAAGTATATCTTAAATTTAACGTGGTAGTTAATACTGCCTTGCTTGTCTCTGTCCTCGTCTGAATTTCCTTCTGCTTTTGTCTGTGTACTTTTATATGATTCATTGACACTTCTCTTCTCCGCCTTTTTTAAGCATCACTCTCACTACTCTCTTTGACTATTCCTCAACTCTCCTTTTCAATAATAATAAAAAGGCCTCCCTTGTAACAGGTAAGTATAATCAAGCAAAACAAATCTACACATTGGCTGTGTCTGAATATGTATTTCATCCACTCTTAACTCTCTCCCAAGAGGTGGGAAACATGATTTGTTATCAGTTTACTGGAGTCATGGTTGGCCATTGTATTCTTCAGCATTCTTAGGTATTTCACAATCATTTCAATGTTGTAGTCATTGTATAAATTGTTGTCTTGGTTGTTCTCATTTTGTCCGGCTTTAGTTCATACTAATGAGAAATTCTCCCAAATTTCTCTGAAGCTGTCCCTTTCATTATTTCTTATGGTGCAGTCATATACCATAATTTGTCCAGGCATCTCTCCCCTCCTCCTGCCTCAGTTGATGGGTTTTTACTTTGTTTCCAGTTCCTTGCTATAAGAAAATCATTGCAATAAATATTTCTGTACATATGGGTCCTTTCTTTCTCTTTTTGATCTCTTTAAGAGAATAGGCTTAGGAATGCTGTTGGTGAGTCAAAGAAGAGAGACAGTTTAATGGCTTTTAGGATATAGTTCTAAATTTCATTTCAGAATGACTGAACCACCTTACAGCTCCACCAGTGGTGCATTAGTGTGTCTGTCATGAAAGGACATTTTCCCCAAAGTTTTTTGGAAATATGAGCTTAATTAAGCCCAGTTCACTGAGTTGTCCATGTGAAACCACATGAGCGTAGGTCCAAGAGACTGTCTTGTTTGCCATTTCCCTGGAGATACTGTAGGCATGGGAGCTGGCATTATAGCCCATATCCCTCTGATGGGGGAAGCAGACAATATATTTTTCTTGAACATTTCATGGCTCCTGTATACCAGCTGCTTAGGGACTTGGTCAATGATTTGACATTTCTCCTAACTCAGATAGCAGGGAGTCATCTAAGACTATGGCAGGAGCCAGTCTATTGTCATTATGCCCAGAAACACTTGGAATGGTCTTAAATACCCAGAACAGATGTGTCGTCCCTGGGCGGGGAGGCAGGAAGACAAAGGGGAAATTTCTGGTTTCCTATGTGTCTCCATTGCTAGGGAGAGAGAGGACACTTCCTGCTGCTGAAGAAAATGACAAGGCTATGATGATTTATACTTCCTTATTTTCAAACAATTTACTCTATATCTAATTTCACCAATTCTGCAGCCATGATGATGGTGGTGGTGGTGGTCAGTGTGTGAATTTTTCTTCTCTATAAATCATAAAATTAATAATTTGAAATACCCCCATTATCAAAAAAGAAGCAAGGAAAACCCTTGAAATTTTTGGGGAAAGTGAAATAAAATAACAGAATCATTAAAAGATTGTATTCTTCCTGGTCAGAAACATTGTCATCAAAGGCTTTGGATACTCTTTTTTTTTTTTTTAACAAAAGCGCATTTTTAAACAGAAGCATCCATGCATGCATGGATGTGTGTATATATAAATATTTTATACAAATGTTAGCTAGTATTTAGTAATATTTTTATACAATAATCAGAGACATAGGGTTTCATTCTTGAATGAAGGGGTTACTGCACAAAAATATTATTAAATACTAGCTAAAACAATGTAGTCATATATAGCTCTCCCATTCATGAATTTGTCCAAATCCTTTTGTTGAATTCATTTCTATTTTGTGGTTGTACCACTTCTTGGGGGTAATAAATTCCATAAATTTATTACCTGCTGTGTGAATAGTACTTTCTACCAGAGTGCCAGGAAGAAGACACAGAAAACAGGCAGTTCTAGGAGTGAACAGATGAGTGAAATTTTTGCTTATTATTTCTGCTTATTAAGTGTGGCAGAGCTGCTTATGGGGTAAAGGAGATTTCTGATAACAATGTGTCAGCAGGCTTTATCCTCTTCTTTATATCTATATCTTTGTATATATGTAGCTAGAGATAGATCGCAGGTAAATGGTTACATCATTTTATTGTTAAAGAAATGAGATGGACTTTCACATTTGGCTTATGGAATTATTTTCATCACTTTTGTGGTCAGACCTTTTAGATACACATTTAGATGATTTAGATAAAATTAAGGTTCAAATAATGCCTCTGTTATTTACTACCTGTGTGACCCTGGGCAAATCACTTGACCTCTCTAGACCTTGGTTTACTCATCTGTAAAATGAAGGAGTTGGACTAGGTGGCCTCTAAGGTCCCTTTTAGCATTAACTCTATGACCCAAAGATCTAATTAACAAAAATGTATGGGACAATTTCTGAATATGCTCCACAAATAAGAATATGATAGAAGTCCTTCAGGACCTTGAGTATCTCAATGACCTCTTTCTTCAACCAGCCATAGGTTTATTCTCCAATTTGGAAGGCACTGGCTTTAAGCAAAAGACTAGTACAGTCTAGGACTGGAAATCAATACCTCAGACAAATGATATGTATTTATCACCCCAGATGTTTGGGAGAAATAACATTGACCCATTAACACACAGACTTGTTGGTAAGCTAAAAGCAGTTTGACTTCCATATTCATGTTAAAGGGGTACAAATTTGTGCCAGGGAGTTCTACCCCTTCAATGCTTTGAAACTTGTCATGTAGAATTCCTAGTTCCAAAATGAATCAATAGCATCTTAGTTTAAGCAAAACATTTTGCAAAGTAATGCATTGTGGAATCAGTGTGTTATGATGGAAAGAATGCTGTGCTTGGAGCATTAAACTTGGAATCTCTAGTCCTGATTCCATATGGAACATGTAGTTTGAGTCTCAGCTTTGTCACTGCCTTTATGACATTGGGAAAGTCACTTAACCTCATTTTCCTCATTTGTGAAATAAGCGGTTTGGACTAGGTCCCTTATATCTTGAGATCTTTGCTACTATGTCCTTCATCCTTCAAAGATTATCTGCATCTTAGCTTATGTGGCATAAATAGCACTTCTTGGTGGATTTGAACTAGAATTTCTGATTTCCTTTACATCATGTTAGTATAACTCATCATCATCCCTACCTAACCTGCCTTTATTGACTCTTCACTAGAATTAAGGAGCTGACTCCTTTTATAAAAACTCTTCCTGTCCTAATCCTTCATTTTACTTCATGACTCATTCCCTTGAGCTTGTAAAATTTCCTATCACATTTATTTTGGATTGAATGGAAATACTGTACTGGTCCAAATATAGGCTATCCTCAAATATAGATTGTACTCTCAAAATGAGATCTCTTTGAAAAGAAAAAAAATACACAAAATTACCCTATAAAAAGATATTTACTGTGATTAAAAAAAACATTTATTTTAGTTCCAGTAAATGTTTTACTATTTTTTTGTTCATAATATGAGAACTTGCATAGGAGAACTATGTTAAAATTTTCTTGTGCCCATCTCAAAGTGTGAGTGATGCCATCCAAGGAATGATTGACTGGAAAAGGCCAGTCTTATGGTGAAGGTGAGGCTCAAGTATTGCCCTGTTCCTGTTAACCAGGAAATGAAAAACAGTCCTCCAGCATTGTGGGTAGTTCTTCTGAAGAGGAGCTCATGGCGAACATGGAGAATTCCTGTGGATGAGTAGAATGCATGGTTGGGTTTCACCTGGCATTGACGAACGGAGTGCTTATATGACTGAAATCAGTGATTCATGGAGATCACAGGGAGTTACTTCACCTTTGTCACTTTCATTGCCAATTTCTTTCTGAAGCTGAATCTGATAATATAAATAATAAATTTAAATAATTTGGGATAATATTTAGAATATATTCAGACCAATATGCTAATCGAGTTTGGGACAGAGGAGTGAGGACTGAATTATAGTGTCCGTGGATTTTAATCAGCACTTGTTGAATTGAATTCCCCCCTTCTCTCCCTCCCCAATTTCTATCCTTTGGTCATAAATTTCTCAGTGAAAGCCTCTTATTTTCTCCTTCCCTTAAAAAGTAATACTGGACAATCATTTCTATATTAAAGCTTATTTCATTCTACTTAAACATCACTCTAGTGAGCCTAGTAGCCTAATTCTAAAGTCCTAGTGCCCCAGCAACCAGTGTTAATCCCTCCATGTGCCAGAGAAATAATAAAGAAAATTACTGGGACTTAACATGTGTCTAGTGACTCCTGGCCCTGGGATTGCTTGGTAAGTGTCCCTGAATGAGGTTATGCCTCTTGCTGCCTCTCTGCTTTCCACGGTCTTTCTATATAAGATCCCCTTATGAGGTTAAATTCTGTTCTTCTCCCTTCATCTCCCCCTTATCCTGAGGTAGACTGGGTTTACTACTGTTCAAAGGTAAGGTAGAGCAGCAATCTCACCTGCTCCTCCCCTCCCTACCCCATTCTAAATTATACATGGATCAATAGCAACTCTGATGTTGCTGGTCCAATGTAATAAAAATCCATTTGGGTTTTATATATGTTAATGCTCATGCTGAAGTTTATACAGAGAGGGTAATGAGCCCTGGAAATGGGTTTTGGATCAACCAGAAAGACTAGTGGTCTTGTGGGCAAGGGTAGAAATGGAAATATATAAAATATGGGACTTTTAAAGGAACTGTGAGTCCATATTATGAGGAGAAATTTAATAAAGAACAGAAAACTTCTCTCTCTTGAACATTTGTCCAAGCTACATTATCACAAGAAGGAAAAAAAAAAGAATTCAGAGATTCTGTACAAATCCTGGGAGCCAGTTGTGTTGGTGTTTAGGTGTAGATGTGGAGTCCAGAAAGAAAAGGCCTTCTTTAGGAAAGGGGAGTGAAAGGGGGTAAGGGAGAGAGAGAGAGAGAGAGAGAGAGAGAGAGAGAGAGAGAGAGAGAGAGGGGGTGAAAGAGAGGGGGAAAGAGAGAGAGGGAGAGGGAGAGAGACAGACAAAGAGATAGAAGCAGGATCGGGGAGATGTAAGGAAAAATTAAGCATCAGGATTGGAGATGACTGTAAAAACCTGATCTTTTTCTCTTTGAATTTCTCATAACATTTTCTTTGGATTTCCTACGGATCCTCATATTATAATTTCTCATTTAAATTTGCATAATAGTTATTTGTGTGGATGTTTTATCTCTTTTTTTCCCTTCCACATTAGATTATAAATTCATTGTAAGCTCACTTAACTTCTCTTTAACTCTCCTGTATTTTCCTTCTTTCTCTTTGAATTGATGTCTACTTTAGTTGATTAATAAAAGAAATATATTGGTGGAGGCTTGTGAGTTATGAGTGGATGCTAATACACCCCCTACAAAATGCCTTGTCCCTGGGGTAGTGTTCAGGGGTACAAGCACTTGAGAAGGGCTCCAGGTACAACATAAACATTTCATATAAAGTATCTCTACTGTTCTATGGAGTAGATATTAAGATATTATTTGTAATCATTATTAATAAATATCGAATTGCCAAAATTTTCATTGTAAGAATTTCGAAGGTTTTTGGATTATTTGGATGGCTCAGCTCTATTTTTAAAAGTGCCCAAGGAAATTTAATTTCCCTTCAAGTAGAAACATTAACTCCATGGCTACAAAGCTTTATTCCTACTAGTAAGTACTTTATGAGTATTTTGACATAATTTTGTTGCTGAAAATTCAAGATTTTCAATTTCAACAAACATTTTTTTAAGTGGTCACTGTATGCTGAGTTACATTGGGTAGATGAACTTGTTCACGATACTCTGGGTTTACCAGATACATTCTGGTGTTGACATCATAATCAAATATTCAACTTGACCAACAAGGAGTCTCATCCAGACATATTCCAATTTGATTGGTGGGGTCCACTTACTTAAAGGGTTGGTATTAACTTACTAAAAATCTTCCACAAGTGCAGTTTCAACTGTGCCATAAACTAGGAAAAACACAGTGTTTGAAAGGACCTATTTGGTGTTGCCATGGAAACACCAGGAAGATTATAAGAACTTCCCTCTACAACTGTTCCATAAAATCTCTCAACTATAGGTTGCTGATTGGGAGCACCTTCAGAGACAGGGAAATTGGAGTTCTGGGGTACTTACATAGGAATCACATTTGGGGACTATCCAAGACACAACTGACCCAGATGTGAGGGCATACACCTTAGAATGCCACTTAATGGCATTCTTCTCTCATTTCTATAGCTTTTCAGTTGTCCAATATTTTATTGCTCCAACAATTTAGAGTCTTTGGAGTACTCCTTCCCAAGATACAGATCACAAGCTATCTACATTGGCCATCCTATGTCACACTTGCTCATGACTTCCTATGGTCTTTCACAGATTATTTACCTATTATGCTGGACAACTTTTTTTTTCTCATTCTCTTGACCTCATATGAGTAACAATGGAGCATGTGGGCCACCCATTTGATATCTTTTATTCTTTCCATATGATTAGTTAATTTTTTCATATATTATTCTCATGTAGTCTCTTATGTTAGTTCTTCTATATGATTCCTCATTTGGAATACTTTGCACTCCCCTGCAAGCACTGTGATAACTTTGTATTAATCTGTGGTTAACGTTGAATGTGGGATAGATTTTATGTAACCTGACAAAAAACTCAGAATGTGCTCATACTTGAACCCTTGACTCTTAAGAAAGTCCTCTTCAGGTGAAGTGAATAGAGCACCAGCCCTGGAGTCAGGAGGACCTGAGGTCAAATCTGGCCTCAGACACTTAATGCTTACTGTGTGACCTTGGGCAAGTAACTTAACCCCAATTGTTCTGCCTTCCCCTCTCCAAAAAGACAAAAAAATAAAATTTTCTCTTTTCTTGAATTGTGTCAACTTTCCCCTTTTGATTTGTCCTATATTCCTTAAAATATTTTATGTACCTAATCAATAGGACTCACAGTATTAAGGAAAGGGCAGATCTATTTGCTCTTTGTGGTTCCTTTCAGGGATCATTTAGCTGTTTAGGCCTTTGTTTAGCTACCACATGAAGATCGGAGTCTCTGTTTTTGCTCACATGGTGCTTCTCATATTCACATACTCTTGACTATGCACCCAGGGAATTGTCCATGAATAAGGAGGGCTTCCTCACATTCATGCTACACTTGTAATTGCTTATTTTTAAGTCCATGTGCTTTAAGATTTCCACATAAAGAAGTTCTGATATTCTATGCTTGTGTTGTGCAATAGAGGAAGCCCTGGGGAGATAGGTCATAGGATCAGGGGATTTAGAAGGGCCCTCAGAGGTCATCTGGTCCAATCTTCTCATGTTAAAGATTAGAAAGCTGAGGCCTAGAGGGTTTATCGAGTTGCCCAAGGTCATACTGGCAGTGTGAGCAGTTAGGCAGTACAGTGGAGAGAGCGCCAGGCATAAAGTCCAGAAGACTCGTATTCCTAAGTTCAAATTTGGCTTCAGACACTTATTAAGCTGTGTTACCCTGGGCAAGTCATTTAACCCTGTTTATTTCAGTTCCTCATCTGTAAAATGAGGTGGAGAAGGAAATGGCAGACCACTCTAGTATCTTTACTAAGAAAACCCCGAATGAGATCACAAAGAATTGGACATGACTAAAAAGTGACTCAACAAGAACAACACATACTGACAGTGTGGAAATAAGTGTTGGATCCAAGATCTGACGTGGGGCTTTTGATTCCAAATTCCCTGAACAGGATAGGCCAGGAATCGGTTTGTATAGTCTTTGGAGGAGAAATATTGTTTTTCTTTAGCAAACATTCCAAGGAAAGAGAATGTAATGTCTAAATCTTCTCTGAACCTAAGCCTGATTGCTACTATGCCTTTTATTTTTGGGTGAGAAAATCATTGGTTGTAGAGTTACAGCTACAAGATACTCTGGAAGGCCATCAAGTTCAAACCCTATATTTTACTGATGAGGAAATTGAGGCACAGAGAGGTTAAATGACCTTTCCAGGGTCAAATAGCTGGTAAGTATATGAGACAGAATTTGGACCTAGATCTCCCTTACTCCAAGTCCTGATTCAAATTTCTCCTTGTGGGAGCAGCAAGGAAACTCTAGAGACACCCTTGATCATATTCTGCTAGAGAATTTGGTGTTAGTGAAAAATCACCGTGGAGCTACAGAGTGGATAACATGCCTGTCTCAAGTTCTCATCAATTTGTAAACAGGATACACAGTCTAAATGGGGCTGCGTCTGTACTTTTTTTGTTGTTGAGGAATGGATTTTTCTTCCCTTCTGAAGTTTTATGTCCCCCATCTTTTCAACACTTATAGAATCAAATAACATTAAAGCAAGAGGGATCCTTAGAGATGAACACTTAGTCTGAGTCTTTATTTTAATATATCAGGAAACTGAAAATTACAGAGGGAAGATGACCTGCTAGGGGGTCACTCAGGTATTAAGTTTCAGAGCAGGGATTCAAGCCCAGGCCTTCTTATTCCAATATAATATAGAGTAATATACCTTTCCAATATAATAGATGCTCTCAGTGCTAAGTATCCCCATACTATTTCTTTTAGCAGATACTCAGAGGGATGTCTCACTCCTCCCAAACCTAAGTACGACTCTTATTATCCATTTTTTTAGTGAATAAATCACAGATCACAGACTCAGAGCTGAAAAGGACCTTGGAAGGGCATTAAATCCAAACTCCTTTTTTTCTTTACAGATAAAGAAACTGAGGCAGAAACAGAGAGGTTAAGTGACCAGTCCAAAGTCATACAGCTAGTAACTTTCCGAGGCAGGATTTGATTCCAGGTCTTCCTGACTCCAACTTCAATTCCATAAATTATTCGTGTTCTTCAAGATAATAATAACACTAAGAATAGTGAAAACAATGACTGATCATGTATCGTTTGAATAGCATGCTGGATGTGGAGTCAGAGAACAGGCTTCAAATTCTCCTTACTATCTACATGACCTCAGGCTCATCCTTTCTGCTCCTGTTTCCTCCTCTGTAAAATGAGGGCAATAGATTAGCAGGCCTCCAAGAAAATCCAAGCTGTGATTTTATGATAGATATTTTGTTCTCTAAACTTTGCAAAGAAATTGCATTACATCATCTCACTTTGAACCTCACAGAAATCCTACGAGGTGAATACTGTCAGGTACACATATTATTTTATATATGAGAAAATTGAGGCTCAGAGAGATTGGCTTGCCCATGGTCACATAAGCTACTAAGTCAGTGATGGGATTTTTAATCTAGGCAGATTTGTGTAGTGGCTACAGAGCCAACCAGGAGGATGTGAGTTCAAGTCTTTCCTCTGACACATACTGTGTGATTCTGAGCATCAATGTCTTAATGCTCTAGTTAGTTCTCTAAGACTAAACATAATTGAGGAAGGCATAACCTGAATTGGTAGAGGGAAGTTTCCTATATGAATGAAATCACAGATCCAGTCCTATGTCTCTGCCTCTATTCCTTTTTCTCCATTTCTATCCCTTCCATTGAGTTCGGGTCTCTAGGATGGAAAATTGACTCTTTGGGGCCGGAGGGAAGTTGGGGATGGAGGTTTGGAGAGAGAGTCACAGTATGAACTCTCTACCCCAGATATAGGATGGAGCATAGATTTAGGAGGTTGCAGAGCAACGAAGAATCCATTCTAAGGACCCAGTGCCAACTCTGTTGGCTTTTCCTCCCCCACTCTGCCCACTAGAGACTCGGGGGGCTGTTGATGTTTCTCTATGTTGTTTTTCATATAAACTCAGAGAAACTGACACTTGCATCTGTCTGCCTAGTAAAATGACTGTCATCAATCATTATCCCTGCCTAATAGCATTACCTTGTTAATAACAAACAGCCCATACCAAAGACTTGGGCTTTTTAATGTGGTTAAAACCTGGCTGGTGGCCACTGTGGCCCGGAGCTGAAATCTTGTTAACTCTCATAAGCTAGGCTGGGCTCCAGAAGTGAATGGGAAGTGGGGAAAAATACAGAGGGAACTGTTCCCATCGTAGGGTTTCAGTAGATGGTGCTCTTTCCCCTGAATTTACAAGGAAGATTGTGCAATTTGAGTTAAGAGGACAACATGCTGGAGGTGGAAATGTTTGGAGACAAGACATGAAATGGGGACCTGCTTGCTAATCGATCAAAAGCCAGATTTCACCCCAGAGGCTTCAGCTTATACTTATTTGAATTTTGTACAATGATTAGTTTTAAGGGTAGATTTTAAAAAATGTAGTAGATATTTATATAGTTAGTTTTAATTTGGAAGTTGAGCTCTTTCTGCCTTGGTTTGAATACCTGAAGCATCCCAGACACTCAGAGATACATATATATGTGTATACACATGTATATAATATACACGTATAATATAAATGTATAATATACATTGTATAATATACTATATATGTGTATATATGTGTGTATAAACAGACATGTATATCCCTTAAATGATACATACATTTAGATCAATATCTTTATCTTTGTCTCTACCTCTGTCTTGGATTTCCAGCTCAGTCTCTGCCTCTGTCTCTATCCCTATCTCTCTGTTTCTATCCTAATTATCTCTTTGTATCTCTTAACTCTGTGTCTCTGCTTTAGTCTTTATCCCTTCCTCTGTCTCTATTTTTATCTCTCTGTCATCTCTGCCACAAAGAGACAGCTCTTTGTCTGTGGCTCTGCCTCCATCTGTTTCTCTGTCTCATTTTCTCTGTCTTTGTCCCTGTGTCTATCTGTCTCTGTCTGTCTGTCTGTCTTTCTAATAGAGTGGAAGGAGTATTGGATTAGACCCCTGGATTCTGTCTCTGTCTCTGTGTCTGCCTGTCTCTTTGCCTCTGTCTCTCTCTGTCTCTCTTTCTCTGCTTGTCTCTCTTTCTCCATCTCTGTTCCTATGTCTGTCTCTATCTCTTTGTTTTTTGCCTCTGTGTCTCTGTCTAACTGCTTTTCTCTGTCTCTATCTCTGTGACTGCCTGTGTCTGTTTATCTGTCTCTTTAATAGAGTGGAAGGGATATTGGAGTAGACCCCTGGGTTTTGTCTCTGTCCACGTATGTTTGTTTCTGTCTTTCTCTTTTTCTTTCTTTCTTTCTGTCTGTCTCTGTCTCTGTCTCTGTCTCTCTCTCAGTTGAAAGAGTATTATAACCCTGGGTTCTTATCCCAGCTCTGCCACGAATTAGCAGTATGAACTTGGTCCAGTCACTGCCCTATTTCCTCATCTCTAAGATACAGGATTTGGAGCCAGTGCTTTCTAAAGTTCCCTTCAGCTCTGATTGTCTATGATTCTAAATTCCCTTGCAATTCTGAATTCCCTTTTTAGCAATAAAGGTCCAGTCACATTTCAGTTTGGGAGGATTCTTGTTTAGCTGAGGCTTAGAAGGGTTATAACCAATCAATTTGTGAGTAAGCCATGTAGAGGGATGGCTGTCTTGTGCTCCTCTACTTGCGACATCTTGGCTTCAAGGCTGAAGTAGACTTTGAAGCCTGGAAGGCTTTAGTTCCCACCTCTGACACATACTGGCTTTGTCACTACAGTCAAGTTGCTTAACTGCTCAGTTCTTTGGGCAGCTCTCTAGGGCTGTAAGTTGTCGAATGTGCATTGGGAGAGGAAATTTCCTCACCAGGAGTTCCCTATACTAATGATATCATAGGTCCTGTCCCTGTGCCTATGTGGTGACAAATGTATGGCTTATCCAGGTAAGTGGATCGCTTTGAAAAGTTACCAAGGAACACCTAAATATATTCGAGGTAGCATGGTTCAGGGGACAGACTACTAGATTTGGAATCAGAAGACCTGTGTTAGAATCTTGCCTTTGCCATTGTAATAATAGCTAGCATTTATAAAAAGCTTTAAGGACTGTGAAGCATTTTACAGATATGATCTCCTTTTGTCCTCATGACCTTGGGAGGTAAGTACTATAATTAACTCCATTTCACAGAGGAGGAAACTGAGGCAGAGGTGGTAAGCATTTGAGGTTCAGGTCTTCCTGACTCCAGCTCTAGCCAGAGTGTTTGACATCTGCTTAATTTACTTTTTGTGTGACCTTGGATAAGTAATATTTTACCTCTCAGATTCTCAGTTTTCTTATTTGTGAAATGAGGGTGTTCGGTTCTAAATCTGTGATCCTAGAAACTTATGAATATCGGTTTCTCCTAAATATGAGACAAATTTGAATGGAAAAAAATGTACATACACACACACAAACATGAATGCTGTCATTTACACAGTACTTTGTGCTTTGTAAAATCATTTACATATATCTCCTATGATCCTCACCACAATCCTGTAAGGCAGGTACTATTTTTATTCCCATTTTATAGCTGAAGAAATAGTCTCAAAGTGTTTAAATGATTTGCCCAGGGTCACATATCTAATAATTGTCTGACGTAGGATTTGAATCCAGGTCTCCCTGCTTTCAAGAATGGAAAGAGGTGCCCAGTGTCCATTCTGGTTGCAGAATCTAAAAGACCTTCTATATGGTCTATCAAAAGGCAATATATGAAAGCAATAAAACATACTATAAGGGAGTGTTCGCTAACCATGAATACATTTTATTCCCCTAAAAATGTCCTTGCAGGACCATATAGATTTGCTCTTCAGGAATCAATGCATAATCCTGAATGATCTAGCCTGTTTTAATTCATTCATTTATTTTTGTGAAAAAGGGTTTTGTCTTAACCACATGCTCTTTCCCTGATGGCTTGCTTAGATCGAGGCTTTGGCAGTTTGTCTGAAAAAAGACCTGAGGGTATATTAGTTGACTGTAAACTCAATATGAATGACAAGTGTAATATGGCAGCTTAGAGAGTGAAGGTGACCTTGGGCATGTTAAGAGAGGCATAGCTTCTAGGAATACAGAGATGATGGTCCTACAACACTACGTTTGGGTCATGTCCTATCAGGACTATTGTGTTCAGTTCTAGACACCACATTTTAGGAGGGATTTTGATAAACTGGGGAGAAGCAACAGGTATCACACCTTATGCATATAACCAAGGAAATGGAGATATTTTGCCTTGTGGGAAAATGCTCATGGAGAAATGAGGTAGTTGTTTTCAAGTACTCATCAAATGGAAAGAGGAATTTTTTGTTTGTTTATTTGACTCCAGGGGATAAATATGAACTATGTATAGGATTTGCAGAAAGGCAAGTCTAGGCTTGATATTAGGAAAAAATTTCTTAACAATTAGTCCAAAGTAAAATTAGCAATTACAGCTAGCAAGAAGTAAGATTGTGGTACAAATTTGTGGCAGAGAATTGGACTGTTTTTGTGTCAGAGATTACTTGGCTTCATTCAGATAAAGGGGGATACACATGATTTATGCTACAGCAGGAAAGTACAATCTATTTACCTGACTGGCTATCGGGCCTTACAAGCCTTCCTCAACCAATAAACAATAAATCAATTTATAATGAGAAAAAGCCTGAGCCTTTTGACCCTGGAAACAGGCTCAGTACCCCACGTTGTAAGAATGAACTGAGTCTGGGGATCTTAGCTAAATCCCCAGTGGACAATGGTCATAATCTCAAATCCATTAAATGTAATTTCAACATCATTTAGCCCAGCTGTCAGTCTCTGGCTCATTCGTGCTCACAAATTGAGCTTCCGAGACGACCAAATCACCTTCTTTCTAAACATGTCACCTTCACATCAGGCTGAAGGTCACTAGGCAGGAGGCCCAGGGGAGCTTGCATTGTGTCTCTTTGTACCCCTCTCCTGACCTTCTGCTCAAAAGGCAAATTCAGTTTGCAGAGGCAGGCCTGCATAAGCTTCTCCAGTAAGTGCAAATATTGACTTGGAAGAGAAAAACAAAATAATGTATGAACACAGAGTTTTCACTATCTGCTATATTCCCCAAGTGACTTTTCTATTTGAAGTCCTGATGGGGAGGTGAGGGATGGAAGGGGGAGGGGAGCTGTGGAGAAACATTAACATCTAATACCCCTTGTTAAAATGAAATATAGTGAAATACTGAAATCAGTTTTAAAGTTAGGTAAGGAGAAAAATGCAGCCTTTCACGGAAAAGTCGAGCCATCTGTAAATTGTTTCTTTAGCAGTCCATGCACAAGGATTTTTAAATGAGAAGTTTATTTGTATAAGGTCTGAGTCACTGATTGGCTGATCTCAAGGGCAGCCTTTTCCCTTGCAAGAAGGAATGGCTTGATCCTGAAGGTGGGAGTCCATCCCAGATGTCCCAACTGGACTCTGTGGCTTACATGATACACACATCGATTTCTTTCTGTTGCCTTTCCCCTTCTGCTGCTTTTCATTCGCCATTGTTCTCCAAATAGCCTGACCAGCTGTAGCGTGTTCCATTGCCATGTGTTGAGTATTTTTTCCACCAAGACCCACAATGGAAGTCTGACATCATGTGCCCTGAAGTTCACTTTTGGGGAATGTTTAATCATTCAATTTAGTTCAACAGGCATTTCTGAGTATCTTATTTTGTGCATAGCACAAAGGTGTAGGATACAAAGATGAAAAGTATATATATATATATGTATATGTATACATACATATATGTCTTTTTAGGAGGGTATATGGGTGTATGAATACATATGTGAGTGTATATATATATATATATATATATATATATATATGTACAGATATATAGACAGAGGGTACAGGACCAGTTGAATAGGAAGGGATGATACCTAAAAAGTGAAATTAAGAGGTGAGAGAGGAATATAATGAGAGGCGATGGGGAGAGATAGAATGGGGTAAAATATATCATATAGAAGAGGCAAGGGAAAACTGCTACAATGGAGGGGAAGAACAGGAAGGCAAAAGGGAATGAGTTAACCTTATTCTCAATGAATTTGGCTTAGAGAGGGAATGACATACACACTAAATAGGGTATCTCCACCTACAGGAGAGTAGGGGGGAAGGGGATGAAAGGCGGGATGATGGAAGGGAGGGCAGTTTGGGTGGGGAGGGAAATTGGAAGCACCCACTTTTGAAAAGGGACAGGATCAAAGTAGAGAATAGAACAAGTGGGGGGTGGGATGAAATGGAGGGAAATATTCACAATATATCCACTATGGAAATGTTTTGCATAGCTACACATGTACAACCTATATTGAATTGCTTATCTTCCCAGTAAGGGTGGGTGACAAGGGAGGTAGGGAAAGAATCTAGAATTCAAAGGTTTAAAATCAAATGTTTTATATGTGTGTGTGTGTGTGTATATATATATATGTATAATTATTTTACATGTAACTGGGAAATAAGATATACAGGCACTGGGGCATAGAGATCCACCTGCTCTACTGGAAAGTCGGAGAGGGGATGGGGGAAGATATGGGAGAGAGCAGATTGGGGGAGGGGATATTCAGTGGGATCACTGTTTTGGGGTGGTGGGTAGGGGAAAAATGGAGAGAAAATTTGTAACTTAAAAGCTTGTGGAAATGAATGATGTAAACTAAAAAATTAAAAAAAAAATAACTACCAAAAAACAAAAAAAACAAAGATGAAAAGTAGTCCCTGACATCAAGAACCTTCCATTCTAATGAGGAGATGCAGTGTGTCAGTAGCTAAGTAAACACTAGATAACATGAAAACTGAGAGAACCAGGGATGTGCTGGAGCCAGTTAGTACCTCCTTGCAGATGTTTAAATTTTCATTGTGAGCACATACACTGCAGCAAAGATATGGGCTGTAAATCAGAGCTCTTTTACTACATTTTTTATTATCTAGAGTGACTTTAGACAACTAGGTGGTGCAGTGGATAGAGTACTGGGACTACAGTCAGGAAGACTTTTTTCTTCCTGAGTTCAAATCCAGCCTCAGACACGTATTAGCTGTGTGATCCTCAACAAGTCACATAACCCCGTTTGCCTCAACTTCCACATTTGTAAAAATGATCTGGAGAAGGAAATGACAAACCATTGTAGAATCTTTGTCAAGAAAACCCCAAATGGGGTCATGAAGAGTCAGACAGGACTGAAAAAATGACTGAACAAAGACTTTAACAAGTGATGGAGTGGGGCAGTTAGGTGTTGCAGTGAATAGAGCACCGGCCCTGGAGTCAGGAGGACCTGAGTTCAAATTTGACCTCAAACACTTAACACAAAGCTAGCTGTGTGACTTTGGGCAAGTCACTTTGCCCAATTGCCCTACCTTTCCAACTCTAAAAAAAAGCAAAAAAAAAAAAAGCAGATTAACTTAAAAGCCTGTTGTACTTTGATAAGGACTGATTGTTAAACATTTACTAGCACCTCCCTTGCAGAGAACACTAAATTAGTTGAGAACATTAAGAGGCCTTACTTGAGCTGAAAGTAAGGATCCTCAAAGAAGGAAGGAGTGAATTTTGGGTGGGGATGGGGAGATGTAGCATATGTAAAGGCATGGAAGTGAGTAAGAATATTGAATCTGAGAAACAGCAAGAAGACTAGTTTGGCTGAAACCTCGAGTGTATGAAGGGGGATAAAGTGAAACAAGTCTGGAAAGGTAGCTGGAAACAGACTGTGAAGGGCTTTAAATGCTAGACAAAGTTTATATTTTGCCCTAGAGGCATCAATATCTGTTTGAGCTTATTGAGGGGGGTTTGATTTGCTTTTAGGAAAGGTATTTTGGCAGTTGTGTAGAGAATGGACTGAAGAGGACAGAGACTTGAGACAAGGAGACCTAATAGGAGGCTACTTTGTTGTTGTTCGTCCTTCGTTTTCAAAGAGGACCAGTGACATCACAAAGTGATGTCTTGACTTGTATGTGAATTGAAGTGAGTCAGAGTTGCACAAAGTTGTCAACCTCATTCTCTCTTCCAGGCATGGAAGTCCAGTGGCAATACAAAATTCAAGATGACTGATGATGGCCCATGATGCAGTAAATGACCTTGATGTCTTTCATGTCTGACCAAACTCTAAGCGCACCACAGCGCTTGCTTCGGCTGCCTTCATGGTTGTTGGAAAAAATTGTTCTCATCTGGCCATTCTTATGAGGATGTTTTCATGTGTTTGGGGTAGGACACCTTCCCCCCCATCCCAATTCACTTATGGATTGGCTACGGTAACAGTTCAGAGAAAGAAATAATGAAGGCTTGAACAAAGATGGTGGCAGAATGAGTGAAAAGAAGGGGATGGATGAGAAATGTTGAGGTAGACACAAGTTGGCAAAACTACCGAAGAGGTAAGGGTGACTCTAAGGTTGTGTACCTGGGTGACTAGACAGTGATATTCTCATGGTTGGTCTGGTATGGTTGTTGTCCTTCATTCTTGAAGAGGACCACAATGACATCACTGTGCTAGAGTCAAGTTTCAATGTATCCGACAGTGATTAATTATTCTCATAGGAAATCTATGAAGGCCAGGAAGGTCAGGTTTGGTAGAAAAGATAATGTATTGGGGCAGCTAGGCGGCGCAGTGAATAGAGCACCAGCCCTGGAGTCAGGAGGACCTGAGTTCAAATCTGGCTTCAGACACTTCATCACACTTACTAGCTGTGTGACCTTGGGCAAGTCACTTAACCCCGATTGCCCTGCCTTTCCCCTCCAAAATGCAAAAAAAAAAAAAATTAAATAAATAAAAAGAAAAGATAATGTATTACATTGAAGATATTTAGTTTGAGATATCTCAGGAACATCCAGACAGAGATGCTCATTTAACTTAATTGAATATTCAGTATTTCCTTTTGTTCTACCAAGTTCTTTCTGGGATACTGACATCTCAACAAGTGGTAGAATACCATGAAAAGGAAAGCACTTGCCATTGCCAAACAAAAATAAATTTGTTGTTAAAGGGAAGAAGTGTCTAGGAAAGATCACTTAGGTATCTGTGTGGTGAGGCCTTCTGGAGCAAGGGAAGATGTCTCTTTCTTTTAACGTTCAAACCAAAACGAAGTGCAGGCTGGGTAAGATGACCTTGAGTGTTGGGCACTCTCGGAGTGTGAGCCCCCAACACACAGTCATTGGGATACAGATCTTGAAGAATTGCCATCAGCACTTTTCTTTTGCTATGAAAGCATTACAGATGGAAAACACATATTTTTCTAACTAAAAGTAATGAGCTTTATTCTCCAGGGCACATAAAAGTCACAAAGGGCTGGCTAGGCATTTATTAGGCTGATTTAAACACTGGCACACAAGCCTTACACACGCTATACCATAAGGGAATATAAGCCACCTTTCCTCTGTGTGCATTTCTACTCTCCTCCACTTAGAGAATAAGGAAGTCTTGTGCAAATTTCCCCAGTCACAGCAGTCTGCCGTTAGTAACAGCAACAAGGTGTAGTGGAAAAAGCACTGAATTTAGAGTAAGAAGGATAAGATGGACTGTGTTTAACTCCTGGCCTTGTTTACCTGCATTTCCACTCTCAGGGCCTTAGTTTCTTTTTCTGTATAATGACAAGGTTGGATTAGATGATCTCTAAAGTTCCTTCCAATTCCTATTGTTATCAACCAATATTCATTCACTGCCTTCTGTTGTCTGGGGTTTCTTTCTACTCCAAAAATACTTATAATGATCCAGAGGCCCAGAGAGATAAGTGACTTGTCAAAGGTCACACAGCTGATTGGTAGCAGAGAAGGGAGTTAGTCCTAGTCTCCTTACTCTTATTCCCAGGCTTTTCCGCTGTACCGTGTCTTTGGCTGAGTGTTGTACAGTCTAATTATTCAGTTTCTATTTCTTTGAGGTTCAGTTTTTGTTTCTGGTGAAGTTTTTAGGATACTTTCCATAGTCATTGATTGATGTCTCTGAGGAAAGCTTGGGAAATTCCTCTTAAGCTTGGCTGAGCTGGTTCTTTTTGCATAGTTTTTACTCTCAATAGCCAAGTAAGGGAGACTTCCTTTGGAGATCACCATCCCCCAGACCCATTAATCCTCATATCTTTGCAATGTCTTGGTCAGAACTCAGAATTTAGCACAAACCCAGGAATAAGGTCTTTGTGTTCTCACACAATAAGCCATCCCTGCCTTTCCTTCCAAGGGGAGAGTCATTGCTTTTGTTGTTGTTCAGTCACTTTTTAACTGTGTTCAACTCTTTGTGATCCCATTTGGGGTTTTCTTGGTAAAGATACAAAAAAGTGGTTTGCTATTTCCTTCTCCAGGTCATTTTAAAAAATGAGGAAACTGGGACAAATTGAGTTAAGTGACTTGTCCAGGGTTACACATCTTGGAGGTATCTGAGACCGGATTTGAACTCAGGTCTTCATGATTCTAGGCCTGGCACTCTATCTACTGTGGCACCTAGCTATCCAGGATCATTGCGACTGGATTTATACTCAGCTGGGGTCACAGAAACTTCACTGGTATCTTTACTATGCCCTTAAGATAGAACTGGGTTATTCCCCCAAAGTATTACACCTTGGCTGGTGAGCGTAGAGGTTGCAAAAAATTTTTAATCTTGTCTCCTTATCAGTAAAAATTTGTTGAATGTATACCCCTAACATGTACATATTTACATTTTAAATAAATCATATATGTTAATAGAAAAGATAATATGCAATAGAGATAATTACATGCTTTATAATATGTATAAAATAGACATTAAAAAGATTGAAAAATAATTTTTGATTCTAAAGTCCATAGGGAACCTTTGGAGCTTATTAAGTAGTTGATTGACATGGTAATACCTGAGCTTTTGGAAAATCACTTTGGCATCTGATGGAGGATGGATTGAAGAAAGGAGATTGAGTCAGAGAGACCAGTGGTGAGGTTATCATATAGTCTAGGTAAGAGTGGATGAGGCTCTGAAGGATGGAGGTGGTTATGGGAATAGAGAAGAGGAAAGAGACATGGAGGTAGAAACGACAAGATCTGCCAACTGATTATACATGTGGGGTGAGACTGTGGAGGTGAAGATGACATCTTCACTGTGAATGTTGGTGACTGGAAGGATGGTAGCACCCTCAACATATGCAAGTTTAAAAAAGGGGTTTGCTAAGGCAGAAAAATAATGCAATGGTGTCTATAATCTATAGCAACTCATTCATGCCTGATGATTCTTTGTGATTCACTCTCTCTCATCCTAAGTGAAAAAGGAAAGGAAGTGGGGTTCTTGATCTAGAGCAAGGAGCCTCCTCTCTTGAGGGGCATCTGTTGTAGTCATGAGGTCCTCTGGGAGTCAAGGAGTGCTTATGATTAGGGAGAAGAGGGGTTGAATTTTCCCAGTGTCACCTACAGAGATGCCACTGTAGATACCTAGGGAGTGGCTAGTTTATAATTTTATAGCCCTTTGGGCATAGTTCCAAATTGAGGCACATTGTTAAAATCTGAATCTCAACCTTTAAAGTCAACATCAGTGAGTACCTGAAAAACAGAATACAAGATGTCAGCCAAGTTTTGTGCCATAAATTCTAGGATAGATACCATGATTGCATCTATAATGTTTGTCACCATGGACATGACATACAGTACCATCGTCTAAAACCCCTTGGTACTTACAGAAGAGATGTTTTCGCTGCAAAGAAATACATTTGAGGGAACGGGTTGCCCAGTATGTCCATCTCATCATTAAAAGAAAGCCACATGGACAATAAAAATAAGAAAAATAGGGGCGGCTAGGTGGCGCAGTGAATAGAGCGCCGGCCCTGGAATCAGAAGGACCTGAGTTCAGAGCCGGCCTCTGACACTTAATCCACACAAACAAAAAAACCTAGCCGTGTAACCTT